>JALAZF010000668.1:1897500-2497500 GCA_022829125.1 Lathyrus tuberosus
ATACAATTAAGGATATTTTACTTAGATCATATATGTTTATGTTTGGCACTTTCCATATCTTGTACCATTGTTGTTCTTTTATGTTTTTGTAAAATGGTCAAGTATGTAAATTATGCCAATAGGCACTTATGATGGTGTCAGTACTAGATAATAACTCTTGTATGATATTATTCTAGATATATATTATACAGGGCGTTACAACTGGTTTGTAATATACAGGTAAAACAACAAATACAAGTTTGTAATATACGGAAAAATAAAATAAATATAAAAAAAACAAAGTATGTAATCATGGTTATGTATACCAACCATTGTTATAGATAGAGCACAAAATATTATTAACCATACATTCACTGGGTTTTGAACCCATGACCATTCGCTTTATATCACAATGGTTGTATATCTTAATTGTTGTGATATATAGTGTGCTACCTAACTTATCACAACGGTCCAACGTTTGTGGTGGAAAGCATCATACATACAATCACGCCCTACCTCACAATGGTTGGTCGGACGTGGTTGTATTCCTTTTCCAACCGTTATGATAGATGTTTTCCGTAGTAGTGTGTACAACTGATCCAAGATGTTTCATTGGATGTGTATAAGGCAATGATCATTCAAACTTCTAATTCACCTATTTTACTCATGTTTAAACTACAATTCAAATATATTTTAATAGTTTTTCTCCATCCAAAACCTTAAAAAAATTTCTGCATTAAATTTCCATATCATTGCAAAAAACTTTTGAGCATTTAAGGTTATTATATTTGAATTATACATTGAAAGAGAAGATCAATTTTGTGTATATGTAATTAATTTAATAACAACTTCTTATATTCATATTTGTTCGAGAGTTGTATTTAATCACCAAGTGTATGGTGACTTGGTTTGTAATAGAAAGTAGTGTGCTTTCTAAGTATTTTAAATAGAAAGTGGTGTGCTTTCTGGTTTATGTGAGAATCATCATAATGTTTGATTATTTGACAAAAGGTCCTTTGAATTGGATTGATTCAAAGTCCATCATAGGTTTGGTGTGTATGTGTTAGAAGATTGTAGGAGAGTCTTGGTGAGAGGTTGTACAAATATCTAACATAGTGAAATCCTTCACGGGATGTGAAGGGACTAGATGTACCTTTGGTTGATAAGAGGAAATAGTACATTTTCCTTGTGTCTATTTTAATTTTCTACAATTTTATTTGTTGCATTATTGCTCTAAGTCCATGCAGTTTATTTCTAAAAAATAAAAGAAATCGAACATCTGCAAAATAACAAGAAAAGATAATAAAAACTAATTCAACCCCCTCTCTATCTCTCTCTTTCTCTCTCTCTCTCTCTCTCTCTCTCTCTCTCTCTCTCTCTCTCTCTCTCTCTCTCTCTCTCTCTCTCTCTCTCTCAGGTTGCACTATATATTTACAAAGTCTTTAGATGAGGAATCCATAAGTTTAAAACAAGTAGTCGCTCTAAATAGGAAAAAACAATTTTTAAATCCAAAAATTTTGTTAGTTGAATTAGTTTTTAAAATTTTTCCAAGAGTCAGATTGACATCCCTAGCCTGCTAGGGGTGTTCAAATCCATATCAATCCAAATAAAAACGGAAAAGTGATCCATAAAAAGCAAAAATTGCAAAAAGATTAATATTATTGGATGCACTTGGATGTTATTTTGTAACAACCGCTCGGTTCATATCGAATTTCGGATTGATATTTTAAATTCGATCCAAACCGAACCAATCTGCATGTAAATATTTTTGTACTTATTTACTTTTCATTTATTTATTTATTAATACTATTATATGTTGTAATAATTTATTATTCGATGATATCATTTTTTAATATCATTTATTAGTTTTGTTTAATCTATTTATTTTTATTATTTTATATGTTTTAACCATAATAAATCATTTTCATTTTGTAATATTAGTTTTTAATATACTATATGGTATATATTATATCAAAACTATTATTTATTAGCATTTTTATAATATTTATAAATCAAAGGGCTATAATCGATCATAACCGATTATGTTACAATCGATTATGTTATAACCGATTAGGCTATAATCGATTATGACCTAGAAAACTAGTAAGTACTTTGCTATATCTAAAACATAATTGATTATAAGACTTCCTTAACCGATTATTTAGCGCGTTATCTCCATAATTGATTAAACAAGTGTCATAATCAATTAGAAGATGGATTTTTCGTATAACTGATTAAGTATGTAACATAATCGGTTATAGGTCGATTTTAAAGAACATTTTCCTAAATTAAGATGTTTAAAAAAATTGAAATAAAAATAAGTTTGAAAAATAATTTTATTGTGTGTGTGTATGTGTGTGTATGTGTTTGTGTGTTCGTGTGTGTGTGCGCGTGTGCGCGTGTGCGTGTTTGAGTGTGTGTATGTGCATGTGTGTGTATGTGTGTGTGTGTGCATGTGTGTGTGTGCGCGCGTGTGTGCGTGTGCATGTGCCTGTACATGTGTTCATGTGTGCGTGTGTGTGAGTGTGTGTGTATGTGTGTGTGTGTGTGTGCGCGTGCGTGCGTGTGCGTGTGTGTGTGCTGCCATACCCTAAAATTTTCCCTAACTCATTCAAATCGCTTGACTTATGGTTTTGTTCATTTGCATACATTTGTCTATTTGATCATGCATTTAGGTCATTCATCGGCATTTGTATATTGTAACAAGTTCTGGCCAAAGGTTCAGCAATAGTGGATTTATTTAGTGTAAATGGATTTTCAAGGCGGTATTATTTGGTTATTATTCGAGTTTATCTTCCATATTACTTGTGGTGCGGATCATCTCTTTATTTGATATTCATGATTAGCAGGGAGATTAGATTCAAAGATAAGGGCAAAGTTTGAATAAAAGGAAGATTTCATTCATTTATTGAAAATTCACGGTAGAATGCATATTTTTTGAGATACAAATCAAAAGAATGGATGACAAGGAAAGATGATTAAAATTACATATTTTATGTACAGTAGACTTTTTGGTCAAACATTGACTTTTTGGTCAACTATTGACTTTTGGTCAACTATCGACCAATGACTCAATTTTGACTCCTAAATTTTCTTAGACCTGTTCTACAAGCATTTGATCAAGAGATTCATCATCATTCATCATAAATTACTTGAGTCATGATTACATCAAGTGCTAATTTCCAACAAATTCTATCTTCCATCAAACTTCACTTCCATAGCTTGTTTTTCAACATTTTCCAACATTATTTCAAGCCCAACAATTCAGAATTTGATCCATAAGTTTACACCATTCAAAAGTGCTTATTTTCAACACAAAATCACTTTCCAAAAGCACTTAAAATCATGGGATGATTCACGAAAAATTCAAGCCAAAAGTGGTAGAAAAATCAAGGCAAAAACATTCAAATTCAAGTTAATTACTAGTGACTTTTTGCCTTACATCTCACCTTTGTACTTTTGCTAAACTCATACACCGTTGGTCTCTAACTACCCCATTCCTCAAAATCATTCAATTACCTAATTAATCCTTAACTACCATAACTACCAAAATAACACAAAAAACTTCCAAACAAACACAAATTCCAACTTCTATTTTCAATCAAATTTCCATTCAATCCTAATCATTCTTAACAATTAATCCAAAGGTTAAAATTGGTAATTTGCAACTAAGGATTAAATTAATTTCTAATAATTGATAAGCCCATTACTTGGATCATAATCCAAGGGTGTTCATTCACTCCTCAAGCCTATATTAACATTCCATCTTTCATAATTTTGAACGTAACTAACCTAACCTATAAAATTCAAAATTAACAATTATTTTTCCACCATTTTTCTTCTCAAATGATCTCTCAATTCATCTTCACCCTCACCATCACCAAAGTTCATCTTCATCACTATTTAGAACTTCATATTGAAGTTCTAAAATGGTGGAACTTAGCCACAATCCAATTTCCACAAATTATCAATCAACAATTCATACATTATCATCAACAATCATCATCTAAAGTTCATCACGGTTCATCAACAATCACTATCTAAAGTTCATCAAGATTCATCAACAATCATCATCTAAAGTTCATCAAGATTCATCAAAAATCATCATCCAAATTTCATTAATTCAAGCTTGTTCATCAATATTTGACATTCAAGATTCATCTTCTACATTCATTCATCATAAAAAATAATCAACAAGCTTGAAATTTAATGGGATTAAAGGAGCTTATTCTTGAAATTTTCCTTATTTCACTTCTACACTCTAATTTTCAACAATAACCGAAGCAAACCTCCGCTTCGTCGATAATCTTTCATCTCTTCCACACCCATGTCATGAATTATTGGATGTTCACTTGTTGGTTAATTTAAGCTACTATTTTGAATTAGTTTATTAGATAATCACTTATTTTGGCATAGAACACGTAAACTTGAAAATAGTGATTTTCCAATTCTTGACTATTAATAACATTTGAATATATAATTTTCATATTGTTTATTAGATTTGATAATTTTAGTAGATTAAATTCAAGAGCTATGAACATTTGAAGAACAAATGCATAAACCCAGAATGCACAAAATTGTGATACGTGTGTTGCTAGCATTTTTCCCTTTCTCTCTCTGCGCCACGTGGCACGTTCTTGCTGGATCAGCATGTGCTAATAAGACAAAACACACAAAATGACAAAACACCAGGTGATCACATGCATGCAGGTGCATAACCTTCACCATCAGATCTGCAGCGTGTTGCATCCAACAGCCAGTGTTATCCTTCCGTGTTGACCGGGAATTGACTGTTGACTATATTATTTTTTTTGTTTGACTAGGCCATTGGGCCATTTTTGGCACCCAGATTGGGCCTTTTTACTACCCAGCACCCTACATATGGGTTGCACCCACATGCAGATTTAATATTTTTTATTTCTTTTTCTTACTTTTTTTTACACATTAAATAAATACACATTAAAAATCAATTTTCTACACTTTAGAAATACTTGAAAAATAATAAAAATTAATACAAGATTAGATATTAATTAGTCTTTAATTGAATTTTTGTCACATTATTTTTTCTTTAATATTCAACTAAACTCATAGAACTTAGGATATTCATGTTATTTCCTTTTTTAATGCTATTTTTTTCTGTAATATTTTTATTTTCTTTATTTCATTTGTCATACTTTTAGCACATTTTAATACATTAAAATTTCTTTTAAGCATATTGAGGAAAATAATACATGATTAGACTTTAGTTAGGAATTAATTGAATTAGTCCTTCTAATTAGTTCTTTTGATTTTCTTTTTAAATTCATTAGAACATGATAATCCCATTTTTATGCTTCTAGGCTTCAAATAAAATCTATGTGCTTAATAGGTCCTTAGCATGATCATCACCCTTTGATTAGTTGATAAAGATCATTCTTGATCAATTAATTATATTTGATATTGGACTTTGTTTCCTGATTCCCTTAGGACTTATACTTAATTGAGTGATCATAAGTCCCTTGATCACTTGATTAAGTTGAGAACTTTGCACTTGCACTGCACTGGATCCCTCAAGCCAACTCAAGCTTCATACTCAAGACTCTGAAGACTCTCGAGGTCAAAGCTTTTATCACTGCTAAGTTTCCTTTTAGCACAACAAAAAGATTCCTTTTTCAACACTTGTCAGTTACAATGCGACTTGCACGCCACGAGACTTAAGTAATGGAGAAGGAATAAGAGAGATTATCCCTATTCTTTTTCTGAATATCTTTGGATATGGGATGCTTGACCCAGTTGTTCAAAGTATTCACCTCCAATCATAGACTTTAGTGCAATTCCAATCAAATAACTATCAAGATTTATTCCCCGCACTTCAATATCTCAACACCTCAACATTAGAACAATCTTCATTTGTAATACTTTTCTGTTTGGAACAAAAACAATTCTCTTTGGACTTCCATAGATTCTTTGGGTTAATGACCTTATGGTTAAAACACCCACCTCTGAACCAGATCCCTCTATGGGTTAATCACCTTTATGGTCAAAACACCCTTCTCCTTTTTTTGCATTGCCATGTGAGCTCCATGCTCAAGCAACCTTCTGCATTAGTTAATAACCATTTATCGGTTAAAATACCACATTCTCATTTATGGTTTAATCACAATTTCTTGATTAACGGACCCTACAACTCCTACATTGGTTAATCACTGTTTATCGTTTAAAATACCACACTTTCATTCCTGGGTTAATCACCACTTCTTGGTTAACATATCCTTATGCATGGTTAATCCCTGTTTATCGGTTAAAATACCTCATTCTTAGTTTAGACATTGCATTCCTGGTTCAGACACCTACCCTATGGATTCAAACAACACAATCTTAGTTCAAAAAATACTTTCACCACAGTTCAATAACACTTTCTCAATGCAAGAAATTCTTTTCTTTTATATTCAATTCAAGCAATTCTTTTCTTTTCTATTCAATTCAAGCAAATATTTTCTTTTGTATTCAATTCAAGCAACTCTTTTCTTTTGTATTCATTTTGAGCAACTCTTTCATTTTCTTTTATCACAAAAACTCTTTTTCCAAACCATTTTCTTTCTTTTCATAAAAGAACTATTATAATTTGTTCCATAGCAATTAGACTAAAAGCTTGGAGCATCCGAACAAGGATCAAATCAGCTAACGTCTACACACTTCTAGGATATTATTATAATTTTTCCCTAAAAGCAACCAACAAATCCATATTTTCTACCATGAACTACAGAGCTATGATTTTCTCATTGTACTATGAGAATATGTAGGCATGAGAGTTCGAATCCTTGGCGAGCACACTAATTAAAAACTTATTTTTTTCTTTCACAAGTAACATTTAGATAGTAACACCCATCCATGCAAAGAACAATCAAAATGGTTCTCGTTAAGTACAGTGGATGTGAGGGATGCTAATATTATCCCCTCGCATAACTGACTCCTTTACCTATTTCTCTTTCCCTTGGGTTTTATCGATATTTTCCCTTTCCTTTGGAATAAATAAAATTTAGTGGCAACTCTATTGTAAATTCGAGCGTGCGATGCGCTCGGGTATTTTTCGCGCCGCAACAACTGGCAACTTTGCTAGGGATTGCTTGCTGGAACTCCCCAACAGGCTGGTGACTCGGCTGGGGATTGAATTGCTCCTGCGAGAGAGAATCTAGCCTGGTTTTGTTTTTTCCTTGCTTATTCAGGTGTTTATCTTTATTGTTTACTTTCTTTATCATTATTTCATTTATCGCATTCTTTACTGCTTTATATATTCATACTCTGGATATACGTTATATTATCTGTTGTTAGGTTGGTATGATTTTACATGAGATAAAAGCTCTATACCCGAGCTTGAGCATACACACATGATAATATTGTGGCAAGAGTTGTGATGACGTACTTGGTGTTATTCCTTGATTAGGGTCAACACAAGATGCCACACCTAGTGTAGATCCGTTTGGGAGCATCACTATTCGACGAGTCATTCGTGTCAGGAAGTGGTATCTCATAATGGATCTATGACTCTAGGGACTTTTTTAGGAACCTCCTTCTTTGAAAACTAGTACCTACCTCTGAGGGGATATTGGGTTTTCACGGGAAACCAAAACCTACATATCTTGCTTATCATGTGTACGATGGATCTTTGAATTTACATCGAGAAGTATATACAGATTATCCAGAATGTGTTGAGCCTTTAAACTTATATTATCCCACACTATTATTGCATCATCATGTATGTACCTAACTTTTGAACCTAAATTATTGCATCATCAAACTTTTGAATCAATGGATGTTGCATACTTATTTGCATTCCATCCACATGGAAAAACATATGCATACGTTCATACATTTGCATTTCATGCATACAAACCAGAAAAAGCACACCATTTCCTTCCCCGTCTACAAGACGACGATCGCCAAAGAATCATGGAAAAGGTTAAGCATGAGAACATAATGTGTAAGGAAAGCTTGGATCACACCCATGGCAAGCTCGACATGATCTTGAAACTATTCCTAGACAGTGTGACAATGGACTTCTTAGATCAACCTGTGATCGGTGAACGAATTGAGAACAGACTAAAGGTGGGTAAAATCCAGAATGCAACTGCAGGCAATCTGCCGGTTTACCCCCTACCTAAGCAGAAGCCCGCTCAAAGCAACCAGAAACAGAAGCAGAAGCAAATCAGCAAAGGCAATAACAATCAAGGGAGGAGACATCTCTGCTTTCATCCAATTCCCATTATACGCATTTACTGCCTATTCTGATTCATGTTGGGAAATTGTGCCCAAGGAGATCAAGCCTTCCAGGTCTCCCTACCATCCTAAGCATAATCCTAATGCCACATGCGAGTACCATGCTGGATACGTGGGGCATTATAAAGAAGCTTGTTTCCTCTTCAAGACCAAAGTTCAAGAGCTCATTGATCAAAAGTTGATATGCTTTATAGAGAAGCCTTGCCAGGTTATCCTCATGAATGATTATCATCAGGCTCAAGCTCCGCAAAATTAGCAAGCCCAAGGCCAAGAAATTCAGAGTCACCGTAGACCTCGGAATAATCTGGAACGAAAGAATACTCCCCTGGACCTAATTCCTATGACATAGAGTCAACTTCTGCCATATCTAATTCAAAGCTCGCTGGTGGCCCCCAAATCTCTGAAGCCTCAAGCGTGACCATTCTCACCAAGATAAGATCCCAATGTGCAATGCGGATATCACGTTGGCTCAACTAGGAAATCTACCGAGGACTGAAATGCTTTCAAATCTAAAGTACGATAGTTGATTGACAAGAAGTACTTAATCCTTCAAAGAGGAAACATGCTGGGGAACATAAGTTCCTCGCCTGAGTAAGTGTCAAAACTACAAAAACATTCCTTGAAACACTCGATCAAGCCTGAGAGCGCCTCCTCAACACTGGAAATCATTATGTCATTCCATCATTTTCATTTGTAATCTTTCTTATTTGTTAAGCACTGTTCACTTGTAAAACTTGTATGTTTTTAAATGATAATAATAATAAAGTGGATATGCATGTTTCAAATCAATCCATTTGTCTTCACTCATATCTTATTCATCAGTATCAAACTCTTATTTAAGCAAAATCAAAAGGAGAAGGATGAAATCGAAATACACGAAACTAGTGGTTGTATACTTTTGAATAAAACCTTGCTGATGATGTAAGGTATTGTTTCAAATCCCCAAACACCGGAGATATAAGGAAGAATATCCCTATTCAATGCTTTTGAGCCTAGAAGTATGAGTTTCCTTTCAATACAAAAAACCCTCAATTATAACCAGTGGCAGGGTAGTCTTCAGTTAGTTTGACTGTGCGTTCAAATTTTCAAAAAAAAAGAGTATCCCATATGAGGATCAACCACATTTTATCCCTCACGAAAGGTCGATAATCAAAAATCCATAATGGTTATCCCTCACCAACAAAAGGAACGAGGTAGTCACAACCCTTTAACAAACCAAACGAACAAATGTCACACGATTTGTTCCAACAAAAAATAAGAAATCAAAAAGCAAAAAGAGAAAGCCCACTAAGTTAAAAACTTGAAAACAAATGACTTAAGAAATAATTAGGGCATCCCGGTAGACTACAAACTCGAAAAATAAGTCTACGCAAAATTTAGGGAAAGCATAAAAGAATCAAAGGAAAAATCCTTAACAAGAACAAAAGGTGGGTGACTGCCACTCCAAAAACCTCGTTGGTTCCTTTACCATCACTTCTACCATTCAAAATCCTTTTGAAAAAAGAACACTTGTGTTGAACTAGCTGAAAGTAGGATTGGAGAACATAAAGGAGTATGGGTGGGTTAAAACAAAAATTTGAGCCATAAATCCTTTATTCTGAAACCGTGAACCAGGCCACGTTACAACCCTCAAAAGACCTAATTGAAGTATGGTTTATTTCAAAAGCATACTACAGTAAGATCGAGTTAAAGATGACTCCTAAAGATTTTCTTATCATTTGTGTTGGTATCGATCTGGAATTCTAACCATTGATTCATTCACTATATATCACAACATCACTTCAGTGAAACAGCGTGGATTTCGAAACTAACATAAACATACCATTAAAATTATCATTTTCAAAAACAAATATTTTTATTCGTGAATAAGCACTTGACATCAAGAAAGTTTCCACAATGGGAAGAATGGTCACACAAGGGGGCAAAACGCCTGAAGACTCTGCTGAGCAAAAGGGCTAGTCGCTTCAAGATTTAGTCAATTTGGGGCAATCACGTCGAGACTACGAGCATGGACAGGGCTATTCACATATTTGTCCGTTTTTGCAATTTCTGTCCCGATTTCGCTTGTGATGCGGTTTCCTTGAGGCGTAAGGCTATGATGGGGTAATAAAACATGAGTAAACTAGTAATGAAGATGAATGAGATAAAATCAGGAATTTTTATGTGACGAGTATAATATGACGAATTGTGTGGTATAGTGACGAATTGTGACGAGTGCGAATTTGTGTTGTATAATGATGTTTGATGATGATTCATGGATGATGATGCAAATATGACGATTTTATGACGATAATTATTATGATGATTTGCATCATGCATTCATGGCATAGTCAGGACTTCAGTCCATTTGGTGGCTTCAATCCCATTGTGTGGATTGAGGTGTTTTGTGAATGCTCCGGTTCTTGTGTAGAATCGATCCTATTGGTGGGGATCTTTGGAGGGTGATGGCCCTGTGTCCATCAATTATGACGAATTGGTACCACATGCATGAGTCTATGATGTTGCATTTGTATATTGAGTGACATTGCATTTTATTGACGTAATTGATGTATTAATGATGTTTGTGAGTGAATTGATGATGTTGTGCTTCTACTTTATCTTTGCTTATATCTTATGTATTAATTCGTGATTACTCACCCTGCCTGTTTGAATGTTGCCTCTACGTGGGTAACGTGCAGGTGATCAGGCTTAGCTTTTTTGGCGCATGAAGATTTAGGATTTTGAAGTATTTTGATATCTCCGTCGATTTAGAGGGTCTTGCCCTTATATGTAACATCGGGTCGGGACGTTTGAGTCGAACGATTTATGTTCTTTTATTTGTTGGCATGAGGATGTTTTATGATGTTTTGTTTAAGAAGTTTTGGATTATAAAATTGTTTAAAAATTTTGATTTCCGCAGCGTGATATTTAAATAAATTCATGATGGTAAAACCTGTATTACAGAGCAGTTGGTTATTTGATGTATTGTGACGAAATGTGACACCCTTTTGGGACTGTACTCTGTTTAAAATAATTGTATTTATTCGTGATGTTTGTTGGGTATAAAAAAGGTTGTTACATGTTCATTCACTTGCTAAGCCTATATAAACATGTTATCTTTCACCATTTTGAACTTAACTAACCTAACTTAGAAAATTCACAATAAACCATTATTTTTCCATAATTTTTTCTTCTCAAATTCTCTCTCAATTAATCTTCTCCCTCACCATCACCAAAGTTCATCTTCATCACTATTTAGAACTTCACATTGAAGTTATAAAATTATGGAACTTAGCCACAATCTAATTTCCAAAAATTATCAATAAATAATTTATACATTATCATCAAAAATCATCATCTAAAGTTCATCAATATTCATCAACAATCATCATCTAAAGTTCATCAAGATTCATCAACAATAATCACCCAAAGTTCATCAATTCAAGCTTATTCATCAATATTCTACTTTCAAGATTCATATTCTACATTCATTCATCATAAAAAATAATCATCAAGCTTGGAATTTAATGGGATTAAAGGAGCTTATTCTTGAAGTTTTTCGTATTTCACTTCTACACTCTGATTTTCAACACTAACCGAAGCAAACCTCTGCTCCGTCGGTAACCCTTCATCTCTTCCACACCCTTGCCATGAATTATTGGGTGTTCTCTTGTTGGTTAAGTTAAGTTGCTATTTTGAATTAGCTTCTTAGATAATCACTTATTTTGGCATAGAACACATAAACTTGAAAATAACGATATTCCAATTCTTGACTATTAATGACATATGAATATATCACCAGAAGCGATTTTTCGTCAAGATTCTGAATATGTGATTATTTTTTCACAAATAATTATAACAATTTCAAATCGGACGATTCTTTATACAATTTATTCTTCACCTTTTCGCACTATTCTTCAAATTTTGTGGCTCATTTATAAAATTATATTTGGATTCCTTGAAAAAAATCAAGTCAGATGATATATAACTTGCATATGGTTTATTGGATTTGATAATTTTAGTAGATTAAATTCAAGAGCTGTGAACATTTAAAGAAAAAGGCATCAACTCAGAATGCACAGAACTGTGACACTTGTCCTGCTGGCTTTTGTTTTTTACCTTTCTCTCTCTACGCCGAAAAAGACTGCTACTGCTGCTCAGACCAATGGCATAGTGTTTGCTTTGAGTGGTGCAGAAGTTCCAAAGAAGGACAACCTGATTCAAGGTACTTGTTTTATTAATAGTGTTGAGTTGGTCGATATTATTGATACTGGTGTTACTCATTCATTTATTTCGTTTGACTGTGCTATTAGATTGGGTTTGAAATTGTCTGATATGAATGGTAATATGGTAATAGAAACTCCAGCTAATGGTTCTGTTACTACTACTTTTGTGTGTTTGAGATGTACTTTGACGATTTTTGGGAAGAGTTTTGTGATGGATTTGGTGTGTTTACCCTTGGACCAAATCGATGTAATCATTGGAATGAACTGGTTGGAGTTCAACCATGTTCATATCAATTGTTATAATAAGACAGTAGAGTTTCCTGAGTTTGGAGATAATGGCGAGTTGATGTTCTTGTCTGCTAAGCAAGTAGCCAACCTTTTGGGAGATGAAGCCTTGGTGTTTGCAATGTTTGCATCGTTGCAGGTTGATCATGAAGCTGTGAGTGTCGAATTACCTGTTGTCTGTGAATTTCCAGATGTGTTTCCAGACGACATAAGTGATTTTCCTCCAGAACGCGAAGTGGAGTTTGCAGTGGACTTAATACCAGGTACGAGTCCAGTGTCAATGGCTCCTTACCGGATGTCCGCTTCTGAGTTAAGTGAATTAAAAAAACAATTAGAAGAATTGCTCGATAAGAGGTTTATCCGGCTGAGTGTTTCTCCATGGGGTTCTCCTGTGGTGTTAGTGAAGAAGAAGGACGGAAGTATGAGTTGTGTGTTGATTATCGGCAGTTGAATAAATTGACTATCAAGAATAAATATCCACTTCCAAGAATCGACGATTTAATGGATCAGTTAGTAGGCGCATGTGTGTTTAGCAAGATTGATTTGAGTTCGGGTTACCATCAGATTTGTGTTAAGCTAGATGATATCCCAATGACAGCTTTTAGGAGGAGGTATGGTCACTATGAATACACTGTGATGCCGTTTGGAGTGTCCAATGCACCTGGTGTGTTCATGGAGTATATGAATCGGATTTTCCATGAGTATCTGGATAAGTTTGTTGTGGTTTTCATTGATGATATTCTGATATACTCTAAATCTGAAGAAGAGCATGCTGAGCATTTGAGAACTGTGTTGCAAGTATTGAAGGAGAAGAAGTTGTATGCAAAACTGTCAAAGTGTGAGTTTTGGTTGAAGGAAGTGAGTTTTCTTGGCCATGTGATTTCAAGTGGTGGAATTGCTATTG
The DNA here is from genome assembly GCA_022829125.1 of Lathyrus tuberosus. Taxonomy (NCBI): domain Eukaryota; kingdom Viridiplantae; phylum Streptophyta; class Magnoliopsida; order Fabales; family Fabaceae; genus Lathyrus; species Lathyrus tuberosus. The sequence goes on from JALAZF010000668.1 coordinate 1,911,130, forward strand.
ATCCTTCTAAGATTGATGCGGTGTTACAGTGGGAGACTCCAAAGTCTGCTACTGAGATATGAATTTTTCAGGGATTGGCGGGTTATTACCGCAAGTTTATCGAGGGTTTTTCTAAGTTGGCATTACCTTTGACTCAGCTGACTCGAAAGGTGCAAGCTTTTGTGTGGGATGTAGCTTGTGAAGAGAGTTTTGTGGAATTGAAGACGAGGCTAACGACCGCTCCAGTGTTGATTTTGCCTAATCTGAATTAATCTTTTATAGTGTATTGTGATGCGTCGAAGATGGGTCTTGGAGGAGTGTTGATGTAGAATAGTCAAGTTGTTGCTTATGCTTCCAGGCAGTTGAGGGTTCATGAAATGAATTACCCTACCCATGACTTAGAGTTGGCAGTTGTAGTGTTTGTGTTGAAAATTTGGAGACATTACCTATTTGGCTCTAAATTCGAAGTGTTCAGCGATCATAAGAGTTTGAAGTACTTATTTTATCAGAAAGAGCTGAATATGAGGCAGAGAAAGTGGTTGGAATTGTTGAAGGATTTCGACTTTGATTTGAATTACCATCTTGGTAAAGCAAATGTAGTGGCTGATGCATTGAGCAGGAAGTCATTGTATATGTCGATGCTTATGGTGAAAGAGTTGGAATTAATTGAGCAATTCCACGATTTGAGTTTGGTATGTGAAGAGACTCCTGTCAGTATGAGGTTGGGCATGTTGAGGTTGACTAGTGGTATTCTGGAAGAGATCAGAGTGGGACAACAATCTGACTTGAAGTTGGTTGACCAGTTGGCCTTGATCAACCAAGGTAACGGAGGTGAATTCTGGATTGATGAGAATGGTGTGATGAGGTTCAGAAACAGGGTGTGTGTCCCAGATGTTCCAGAAATTAAGAAGAGTATTCTTGAGGAAGGACATCGAAGTAGATTGAGTATTCATCCTAATGCTACGAAGATGTACCAGGATTTGAAAAAGTTATTTTGGTGGCCAGGTATGAAGAAGGATATTGCGGAGTTTATTTATGCGTGTTTGACTTGTCAGAAGTCAAAGATTGAGCATCAGAAGCCTTTAGGTATGATGCAATCGTTGAATATTCCAGATTGGAAATGGGATAGCATTTCCATGGACTTTGTGCCGGGGTTGCCGAGAACTGCGAAGGAAAATGATTCGATTTGGGTGATTGTGGATAGATTAACTAAATTGGCTCATTTCTTGCCGATGAAGATTAATCATTCTATGCAGAAGTTAGCTGAGATGTATGTTGAGGAGATTGTGACGTTGCATGGGATGCCTTCGAGCATTGTGTCAGATAGAGACCCGAGATTTACATTGAGGTTCTGGAAAAGTTTGAAAGATGCTTTGGGTACTAAGTTGAGGATGAGTTATGCATATCATTCACAGACGGGGAGTCAGACAGAGAGGACTATCCAATCCTTAGAGGATTTGCTGAGGTCTTGTGTGTTAGATCACGGAGGATCTTGGGATAGCCATTCACCTTTGATTGAGTTCACATGCAATAACAAATTTCATGCTAGTGTTGGAATGGCACCATACAAAGCTTTGTATGGGAGAAGGTGTAGAACTCCACTGTGTTGGTACGAGTCAGGCGAGAGTGTTGTACTCATACATGAGATTATGCAGGAGACGAATGAGAAAATTAAGATGATCCAAGAAAGGATGAGAGCTTCGCAGAGTCGTTAGAAGAGTTATCATGATAAGAGAAGGAAAGCACTCGAGTTCCAAGAAGGAGATCATGTGTTTTTGAGGGTGACGCCAGTGACTGGTGTGGGTCGAGCTTTGAAGTCTAGGAAGCTCACTCCATGTTTTGTTGGTCCATATCAAATCTTGCAGAGGATAAGAGAGGTAGCCTATCAGATTGCTTTACCGTCGTCGCTTGCGAATTTGCATGATGTGTTCCATGTGTCTCAGTTGAGGAAGTACATTCCGGATCCATCGCATGTGACTCAGATGGATGATGTACAAGTGAGGGATAATCTGATTGTGGAAGCATTACCGGTGTGGATTGATGGTCATGAAATAAAGCAACTGTGGGGTAAAGACATAGCTTTGGTGAAGGTGTTATGGGGTGGACCAGTTGGCGAAAGTTGGACTTGGGAGCGTGAAGATCAGATGAGGGAGTCGTATCCGACTCTGTTTCCTTCAGGTAATTTTCGAGGGCGAAAATTCTTTAAGTGGGGGAGAGTTGTAACACCCCAAAATAATTATAATATTTATTTAATTGAATTATTATGATTATTCGATATTTTGGTGAATTTTGATGGATATTGTGACACATGGTGAGTTGGGTGGTGTTGTGGGGTAGTCTGAGTTAAGGGAATATTGAGGTATCTTAGAATTAGTAATTAATTTAGATTATTTTATTAGTAATAATAATAGAATAATTTGAATATTTAGATTATTATTTAGATTATTATTATTATTTAAAATAATTAGGAGAACCGTTAAGGGTAAGACGGTAATATTGAGAAGGTTAATTGAGGATAATATGGGTAAATCATAATTAGGGTCCAAGAGGTAGGTTTAACAAAAAGAAAAGTGGGGATTAGGAGAGTTATTTTGTGCAACCGTAAGAAGTGAAGAGAAACTGAGGAAAGGAAGCTAGGGCACTGAGAACGAGAGAATCAACCGTAGAACCCCAAAGATGGATGTGTTGCTGGAAAAATTCGAGGTATGGGGGGTTAATCTGGGTTAATATGCCTGATATGTATTTAAGGTAGATGTAGTTTTATGTGTTTGCGTTTTGATGAATTATGCTGAATCTGTGACGAATCTGTGATGAATTTTCGTAACTCTGTATGTGTATGATTTCTTTCATGAATATCGTATGAGTTGCTGTAATTGCTGTGAAATTCGTGTGAATACTTGCTGCTGCTGTGATGAAGGTAAAACAAAGCCAGGTCTGAGAATGAGGGTGGGGATTAATGAATTAGGGTTTAATGATTAGAAATAAATTGATGAAAATAATGAAGAGGGATAATGACTTAGATCTGTGATGAATCAAAACTATTTTGGGTCCGATTTTGGAAGATCGAAGGTGCTGGAATGGGAATTTTTTCATTCAGATGCGAAATCTGAGTTTTAAAGTGTTTCTGGCAATACGCGTAACGGGGGAAGTATTACGCGTAAGAGGGGACCCCCTCAGGGTGATACGCGTATCACACGCACCCGTCCCCTGGGCCAGCTGTCATACCCCAAATTTTGACCACTAAGATTTCCCATCATTGTGAAAATCATCACCACAATATGGATGTACCTTTGTGCCTCATCAATCTCCTCAAGGAATTGTTGAGCATTCACTACTATCAAAATTAGGGTTTCAAGCCCTCTTTGAGTGCTTAGACAAAGGATCAATCAAGGAATGACATGATCTTCAACTTGTATAACCTCTCAAACATCCACAATGGATCAAAAGGACTCCCACTTCAAGGATTAAGCACAAGGATGCTCCCTTCTAGGTGGATCAAGCCTCAAGATCGCCAGTATCACCAAATTAGGGTTTTGGTCGACCAGGGCCTCCAGATGGAAATTTTCCTCTAGGCACAAGCCAATGATCCAAAACCTAACCTAATATACTCCATGGAACCTCATGGACCCAATCATCAAGTCAATCTTGCCTCAGGTGATGCATTCATCAAAAATCAGGAATTAGGGTTTCTTGACCTAATTCACCCCTAAGTTGACTTTTGTGACAAACCATGAGCCAAGACCTCAAGAGAGGGTTTGAGGGTCTCTAATGAACTATATTGATCCACTTGGAACAATGGATTAATCCAAGAAGCTTGAGCAACAAGTCTCAATTTCATCTGCACCAAAATTAGGGTTTTAAGGGAAAAGTCAACTGTAACTTTGACTTTTGACCAGGACATTCTCCCAAACCCTATGACATGCACCAATATACCCTATAACAACCATGGAACATGTCCATCAAGTTTGATTTAGGTCAAGGACATGATTTCCTGAAGAATTGCACAGTTTGGAATTCATCTGATAAAAAGTCAACTGTGCACAAAAGTCAACTTTGACTTTTTGAGATTTTTCACCAAAATGGACTTTTAACCCTAAAATGATGTTAATGTATGATTTGAATCATCATTCATCAAGAAAAATCACGAAAAGTGGGATAACTTGTAAAAGGGGTAACCATAAAAACTTCGAAATTTTTCTAAGTCATGAAAAAGTGCCACTAATGCACCAACTTTGGAGGACCATAACTCCTAAACCACAAGGCCATTGTGCCCCATTCAAAGCTTGATTTGTAGATCTCATTGCCCTCTACAAAAGCTTCATACTGACCTATGTCCAAATTCCTCATGGATTTTGAGTTATGGAGTGATCAAAATCAAGAGAAAACACTTTGTTCCAACACTTGGTGAAAATTTCACTAAGTCAGATTTTGCCTTACTTTTTGCCAAATGTAGGGGGATTTTTCACTTGGATTCAAAAGAGATCAAAACCAAACATGTTCAAACAGTTGTTGTATCATGTAAGGGCTTTCCAAAATAGTCAAGAACATTACCAAATTCAACTTACACCATGAGATATGACATTGGCAAGTTGTCTTACTGAAATCTGTCAAAGGCAAGGCAGAATTTTCAATTTTGCTCGATTTGCCAAAATCAGCCAAATTCAAATGCTCCTATCCACTTGGACACATCTGAGGATTGAATCTAAATGGGACAATCACTGAGCCAAGCCTCCAAAGTCCATGGAACAAGAAATAGCATGTTGGACCTAGAATGGCCAAAAGAGGGACAAGACTCCAAATTTGGATTGAAGCATTCAATGGAAGCATCAAGGTGGCATGGACTGAGCCATTCTCATCTGAAATCAGTCAAGACTTATCCAAGACCAAGGGAACCAAAGATTTGTGCCCTAACCTCTAGTCAATGGCTAGAGGAGACTTGGATTTTCATTTGCCAACATTGGCCAAACCTACTTAGCAGTTGCCATTCACTATTCCTTGCAAAACAAACTTGCTCTACTATAAATAGAGCTCAATTGTGTTCAGTTTAAGTACACCAAAGGCCTACAACACTTGCCTTTCTCAAAATCTCTTTCTCTTGGCAAAAATGCCTTTCTTAGCAAGGTAACTATCGGGTTTTGAGCTAGAGGGCAATTCCACTCAAACCAATCACTCACACACCTCATATACATCACATATGAGCTGATCAAACACTTAAACAACAACTAGAACATTGATTTCTCAGAATCACTAGTCAATTGCTCAAGGTTTTAACCAAAGTGCAGTTGAGATGCCATGAAGTGATCCAGCCAATTTTCATCAAGTCCAAGCATTCAAACACACTCCATAGCACCTAGGGAAGCTGTTCAGATCATCACAACACAACTGTAACACCTCCTACACAAATCACGATCACCAGCTGCAAGTGGTCAATACTTAATTTTTGAAGCATTAATCCAAGATCACAATTTGTTTTTCATATGTTAAACAATTTTGATCATTTTAATTGAATTTTTATTCAATTAAATACATTTTTGAAAACAAATTAGGGTTTTTGGATTAATTCAACCCTCATAAATCATTTTCAAAACACTTTGGGCCTCTAATAGAGTGTAAGACCCAATCCTTTTTTGACCAAATCATTTTTGGGCCTCAGTATTGTATAAGTCCCGATACCGTTAAAAACAAACGGCGCGATCGTCGCCTTTTAAAAATAACACTGGGCCTCTCCTCGAGCTATAAGACCCATTCAAAACTTTTGGGCCTCTAATAGAGTGTAAGACCCAACCCCCTTTTAACCAAAAAAAACTTTGGGCCTCACTTATTGTATAAGTCCCTTCGTGTTAAAACAAAATCTCGGCGCGATCGCCATTTTAAACGGAAAAATCATCTGGGCCTACCCTCGTGTTATAAGCCCCACTCTTTTTCTTTAAACTTTTTGGGCCTCTTGAGAGAGTGTAAGACCTATCCCTTTGTATAGAAAACCTTTTTGGGCCTCAGTCACTTGTATAAGTCCCTCTGTACAAATTCAAAACAACAGTGCGCTCACTGATAAAACCCTGGGCCTCTCCTTGAGCTGTAAGCCCCAAATCTCTCCTTTTCAAAGCACTTTCTCCTTTATTTTTTTTGAATTATACTGTTGTTTTCAATCTTTCTTTGTTGAACAACTAACCAAACAGCATGGAAGCTCTACAACCGAGTAAGTGGTTATTGCTTTCATTTACCGCTTTCATATACATATAACTGTATTGTGGGGCTGTTTCACTGTAAGTCTTCTTTCATAAACTCATATCAACTGTGTAATAATAGTATAGATATTTCGAGTTTCCCCGGCAACTACGTCTAGGACTAGGTGACGTCGTTTCGTTTATTCGTAGAAATAGACAACTAGATCCCCAATAGGATCACCAGATACAGTCTTCTCTTCGGCTGTCCTCATTAGGAATTGTCAAGAAACTCTATTCCCAGAGATGAATGTATTCTCCGTGAATGGCATCTTTGAGTTTCTTCCAAATTCTCGAACTTTCCTGGCTTGATCTATTCCTCGTGAATAGCCTGTCTTGAATTTCTCGGGGTTTGGGGACCCATCGGCTTCTTAAAAGCAATCGATCTCCTCTTGGGCATCGTACAAGGACCCACAGGCTTCTTAAAAGCAACCCCGCCTCCTCTTGGGCTTAGTACAAGGACCCTACGGCTTCTTAGAAGTATTCACAGCCTCCTCTTAGGCTTCGTATAATGATCTCTTCCTCCGGGAATGATAGCCTCCTCTTGGGCTTCGTACAAGGACCACTCGGCTTCTTAAAAGTTTCCAGCCTCCTCTTGGGCTTCGTACAAATTGTCCCGACGACCTCCTAGAGGTATAGGAACAGAACTTAATCATCTGCATAGAACAGTCCTTTCAAAGAGTCTACTACTGTTTCTCGAAGCATGGTACAAAAGATGAAACTCTAGACTTGGACAGTCTAATCTCCTTGAGTCTCAAAGACATTCTCAAGCACTCTTCAAAAATAGGAAGAAAACCCGTGGACTCGGACAGTCTCAATACCCTTCGGATTTCCCGCTTCCTTAAAGAACATGAATAACCCAGATCCTCGAATCAAATCCCAGAGTACAGTGTTGCTCATATAAGAACTGATTTTCTCTTTCAAAATCAGTATACTGGACCTGTCACTCAACTAAAACAGTCACCATAGCCTCCTCTTGGGCTTTGTACAATGATTCTCCCCAGCGGAGTCAAATAACGTTTAGCCTCTCTCTCGGGCTTTGTACGAGACACATAAGAGACTCCATCGTTGAGTCAATCACCCTTTCAGCCTCCATCTCGGGCTTCGTACGAGATACAAAAAACTCTCTTGTTGAGTCAAATAGCCTCCATCTCGGGCTTTATACGAGATACCAAAAGATTCCCTCGTTGAGTCAAAACCTTTTAGCCTCTCTCTCGGGCTTTGTACGAGACACATATTAACCTCCTCTTAGGCTTTATATAAGAAAACCACTGGTTGATCCAATCAACCTTTTAGTATCAAAGATGTGCCTCGTTAACAGTACACAAACATCAACAACTCTTTCCCCTTCATCTAACTGCTGTAAGCGGCAAGCCTCTGGATCATCTACATCCATGCCACTGTCCCTCTTTTAGCATGAGAAATTCCTAAGGAAAGATGGCATTGCTCTAAACTGAGTTAAAGTCTTCTCCTTCAGGTTAAGGTAGGATCCGCGTTAAAGTAATCCTCCTTTACAGTCAGTCACCCAACAATTGTGACAAACAGACCCTCTTTAGAGATGACAAATTCTCTCTGAGGTCAACCTTTTAGCTTCACATCTTGGGCTTTGAACAAGATACAAACTACCTTTCGCTTCACGTCTTGGGCTTTCAACAAGACACCAAATTCCATTTCCTCCCATAGAATAGGAGGAACTACGAACGCTCTGATTTCCTTGTTTCGGTAAACGGGACTACGTAGGCTTACGATTGAAAGAAAAATATTAGCGAGCACACTAAACAAAAACCCAAAATCCCATACTCTCGTGCATCAGTCCTAACATCCTAATCCTTGTTCCCCGCTAGAAAGTCCTAGAAAGAGAAAAAGAAAACCATATTGGCAAAAATATATAACCAGTACAAAGGCCCCCTCACATTGATAGCATTCGTAACCTAACAGACCGCTGTTTAAACTCAGTATGCAAAGCAGGGTTAATTGGAGACATCTATTTCCCTTCCTTATTCAGCTCATAATAGGATAAAAAATGAATCGACCTGTAGTTAAAACTCAACCGCAGAAAGCGACCAGCGCTTAAGAACCGCATCCAAAATCGCTCGCTACACCAGCACGGCCCTCTACCAATACGCGTAGGGTACGTGTAAGGGAATGGTGGTAATACACGTATGGGAAGCCATTACGCGTATGGGAAGCTGGGAATGAAGGGGGCATACGCGTATGGGAAGCCATTACACGTATGGGGTTCTTGGGAAAGGGTCCTACGCGTATGGGCTAGCCATTGCGTGTAGGGGAAGAATGCAAGGAGTATTGAGAGGAGAATCCTCTATGCTCGTACGCATAACAGGGATGGTGATACGCGTATGAGAGGCCTGGGAAGGTGGCCCTACGTGTATGATACGCAGGCCAGTGGGCGAGGAGTTGGTCCATACGCGTATGGGGCATGTCCATACGCGTATGGACAGGGCTGTTGACAGATTTGTCCGTTTTTGCAATTTTTGTCCCGATTTTGCTTGTGATGCGGTTTCCTTGAGGCGTAAGGCTATGCTGGGGTAATAAAACATGAGTAAACTAGTAATGAAGATGAATGGGATAAAATCGGGAATTTTTATGTGATGAGTATAATATGACGAATTGTGAGGTATAGTGACGAATTGTGACGAGTGTGAATTTGTGTTGTATAATGATGTTTGATGATGATTCATGGATGATGATGCAACTATGAAGATTTTATGATGATAATTATTATGATGATTTGCATCATGCATTCATGGCATAGTTAGGACCCCGATCCATTTGGTGGCTTCAATCCCATTGTGTGGATTGAGGTGTTTTGTGACGTGCTCCGGTTCTTGTGTAGAATCGATCCTATTGGTGGGGATCTTTGGAGGGTGATGGCCCAGTGTCCATCAATTATGACGAATTGGTACCACATGCATGAGTCTATGATGTTGCATTTGCATATTGAGTAACATTGCATTCTATTGACGTAATTGATGTATTAATAATGTTTGTGAGTGAATTGATGATGTTGTTCTTCTACTTTATATTTTCTTATATCTTATGTATTGATTCGTGATTACTCACCCTGCCTGTTTGAATGTTTCCTCCACATGGGTAACGTACAGGTGATCAGGCTTAACTTTCTTGGCGCATGAAGATTTAGCATTTTGAAGTATTTTGATTTTTTCCGTCGATTTAGAGGGTCTTGCTCTGATATGTAACATCGGGTCAGAACGTTTGAGTCGAACGATTTACGTTCTTTTATTTATTGGCATGAGGATGTTTTATGATGTTTAGTTTAAGAAGTTTTTGATTATAAAATTGTTTAAAAAATTTGATTTCCGCTGCCTGATGTTTAAATAAATTCATGATGGTAAAACTCGTATTACGGAGCAGGTGGTTATTTGATGTATTGTGACGAAATGTGATGCCCTTTTGGGATTTTACTCTATTTAAAATAATTGTATTTATTCGTGATGTTTGTTGGGTAGAAAAAAGGGTGTTACATTAGTGGTATCAGAGCAGGTCGGTCGGTCGGTTCAGGTTTTACACGATGCCAATCCCCTGTCAGTCGACGAGTGTATGTACACTATCGATGTTTTGTTTCTTCTAACCTTATTGGTGGTATGCAGGATGGTTGGAAGAAATAATCGTGCTATCACTGATGCGTTGGAGTCACTTGCTCAAGCAATGGCTCGGAACAATCAGAATGGTGAAGCTCCGGACGAGTTTCGTTCTTTGGAGAAGTTCTAAAGGAACAATCCGCCGACTTTTGTGGGTACTCATGATCCAGAGAGTGCACAGAAGTGGCTGAAGGTGATTGAGAAGATCTTCCGGGTGATGGGGCGTACTGACGCACAACAAGTTCAGTTTGGAACTCATATGCTGTCAGATGAGGCTGAGGATTTGTGGGATAACACCCGCCAGAGACTAGAAGACATTAGTACTGTGATAACCTAGGCTGTGTTCAAGCAGGAATTTTTGGGAAAGTATTTTCCAGAGGATGCTCGTGGAGAGAGAGAGGTGGAATTCCTTGAGCTGAAGCAAGGGAACATGACTGTGGCAGAGTATACTGCAAAGTTCGAGGCGCTGGTGAAGTTCTGTCTTCACTACAACCATGCTGATGCTGAGGTGTCCAAGTGTCTCAAGTTCGAGAATGGACTGAGGCCGGAAATCAAGCAGGGTATTGGGTACCAACAGATTTGCATGTATGCTGAGCTGGTGGATAAGAGTAGGATCTATGATGAGGATAGTCGAGCTCGATCTCCTAATTACAAGCATCTTAGTGAGAGGAAGGAGAAGGGGCAGTATAGAGGGATGCCTTATGCGACTTTGGCTGACAAAGGGAAGGAGAAGGCTTTAGATGGGAAGAAGACAAGTGGGGGAGCAGCTCCCGCTTCTGGGAAGCGTTATAGGTGTGGCGAGCAAGGCCACCGTGCTGAGGGTTGCACCAATAATGTGTTGAGGTGCTACAGATGTGGTAAGATGGGCCACAGAGCAACTGATTGCAAGGATGATGGTCCAACCTATTTCAATTATGGTGAGAAGGGTCACATCAGTACCCAGTGTCAGAAACTGAAAAAGACTACTACTGTTGCTCAGACCAATGGCAGAGTGTTTACTTTGAGTGGTGCAGAAGTTCCAGAGAAGGACAACCTGATTTGAGGTACTTATTTTATTAATAGTGTTGAGTTGGTCGCTATTATTGATACAGGTGCTACTCATTCGTTTATTTCGTTTGACTGTGTTACTAGATTGGGTTTGAAATTGTATGATATGAATGGTAGTATGGTAATAGAAACTCCAGCTAAATGTTCATTTACTACTACTTTTGTGTGTTTGAGATGTCCTTTAACGATTTTTGGGAAGAGTTTTATGATGGATTTGGTGTGTTTACCCTTGCACCAAATCGATGTAATCCTTGGAATGAACTGGTTGGAGTTCAACCATGTTCATATCAATTGTTTGTAGCGAGCAATTTTGGACGCGGTTCTTAAGCGCTACCGCTCTTTGGGTTTGTTTACTATACGTCGATTCATTTTTTATCCTATTAAAGCTGATGAAGGAAGGGAAATAGATGTCTCCAATTAACCCTGCTTGCAAACTGAGGTTAAACAGTGGTTTGTTAGGTTACGGATGCGATCAATGTGGTGGGGCCTTTCTTGTGTTATTTTGACAGAATGACAGGCTTCTGGCGGGGAACAAGGATTAGGATGTTAGGACTGATGCTTTTTGATAGATATGTGAGAGTATGGGATTTAGGGTTTTTGATTAGTGTGCTCGCTAAGATTTTTCTTTCAATCTTATGCCTACGTATTCCCGTTTGCCGAAACAGGGAAATCAGAGCGTTCGTAGTTCCTCCTATTCTATGGGAGGAAATGGTATTTTGGTGTCTTGTTCAAAGCCCAAGATGTAAAGCTAAAGAGTCTATTTGTATCTTGTTTAAAGCCCAAGATGTGAAGCTGAAGGTAGTTTGTATCTTGTTCAAAGCCCAAGATATGAAGCTAAAAGGTCTCAACTTTAGAGAGAATTTGTCATCTCTAAAGAGGGGTTTGTTTGTCACAACTGCTTATAAAGGAGAATTACTTTAACCGGGATGTGTGAATCCGACAATGCCATAATTTCCTTTATAGGGGATTTCCAACCTGAAGGAGAAGACTTTAACTCAGTGTAGAGCAATGCTATCTTTCCTTAGGAATTTCTCATGCTAAAAGAGGGACAGTGGCATGGATGTAGATGATCCAGAGGCTTACCGCTTACAGTGATTTAGATGAAGGGGGAGGAGTTGTTTGATGTTTGTGTACTGTGAACGAGGCATAGCTTTGATGCTAAAAGGTTGATTGGATCAACCAGTGGTTTTCTTATACAAAGCCTAAGAGGAGGCTAATATGTGTCTCGTACAAAGCCCGAGAGAGAGGCTAAAAGGTTTTTACTCAACGAGGGAACCTTTTGGTATCTCGTATAAAGCCTGAGATGGAGGCTATTTGACTCAACAAGAGAGTTTTTGTATCTCGTACGAAGCCCGAGATGGAGGCTATTTGACTCAATAAGAGAGTTTTTGTATCTTGTACGAAGCCCGAGATGGAGGCGAAATGGGTGATTGACTCAACGAGGGAGTCTCTGGTATCTCGTACGAAGCCCGAGATGGAGGCTAAAATTGTTAGCTCCGCTGGGGAAAATCATTGTACAAAGCCCAAAAGGAGGCTAGTGTAACTGTTTCAGTTGAGTGACAGGTCCAGTATGCTGATTTAAAGAGAAAATCAGTTCTTATATGACAAATGCTGAACTCAAGGATTTGATTCAAGGACCAGGGATATTTCCTTTTCTTTGAGGAAACGGGAAATCCGAAGGGTATTGAGACTGTCCGAGTCTACAGGTTTTCTTCCTATTTAACGAAGGGGTCACTTGAGAATGTCTTTGAGACTCAAGGATATTAGACTGTCCGTGTCTAGAGTTTCATCTTTTGTACTATGCTTTGAGAAACAGTAGTAGACTCTTTGAAAGGACTGTTCTATGAAGATGACTAAGTTCTGTTCCTATACCTCTAGGAGGTCGTCGGGACAATTTGTACGAAGCCCAAGAGGAGGCTGGAAACTTTTAAGAAGCCGAGTGGTCCTTGTACGAATCCCAAGAGGAGGCTATCATTCCCGGAGGAAGAGATCATTATATGAAGTCTAAGAGGAGACTGTGAAAACTTCTAAGAAGCTGATGGGTCCTTGTACTAAGCCCAAGAGGAGGCGAGGTTGCTTTTAGGAAGCCTGTGGGTCCTTGTATGATGCCCAAGAGGAGGCCGATGCTTTTAAGAAGCCGATGGGTCCCCAAACCCCGAGAAATTCAAGACAGGCTATTCACATGGAATAGATCAAGCCAGGAAAGTTTGAGAATTTGGAAGAAACTCAAAGACGCCATTCACGGAGAATACATTCATCTCTGGGAGTAGAGTTTCTTGACAATTCCTAATGAGGACAGCCGAAGAGAAGACTGTATCTGGTGATCCTATTGGGGATCTAGTTGTATATTTCTACGAATAAACGAAACAGCTTTTCCTAGTTCTAGACGTAGTTGCCGGGGAAACTCTAAATATCTATACTATTATTACACAGTTGATATGAGTTTATGAAAGAAGACTTACAGCGAAACAGCCCCACAATACAGTTATATGTATATGAAAGCGGTAAATGAAAGCGGATAAACACTTACTCGGTTGTAGAGCTTCCATGCTGTTTGGTTAGTTGTTCAACAAAGAAAGATCGAAAACAACAGTATATTTCAAAATCAAAGGAGAAAGTACTTTGAAAAAGAAAGATTTGGGGCTTACAGCTCAATGAGAGGCCCAGGGTTTTATCAGTGAGCGCACTGTTTGAATTTTGTACAGAGGGACTTATACAAGTGACTGAGGCCCAAAAAAGGTTTTCTGTACAAAGGGATGGGTCTTACACTCTCTCAAGAGGCCCAAAAGGTTTAAAGAAAAAGAGTGGGGCTTATAACACGAGGGTAGGCCCAATTGATTTTTCGTTTAAAATGGCGATCGCGCCGAGATTTTCTTAAAACGCAAAGGGACTTATACAATAAGTGAGGCCCAAAATTGTTTTGGTTAAAATGGGGTTGGGTCTTACACTCTATTAGAGGTCCAAAAGTTTTCAATGGGTCTTATAGCTCAAGGAGAGGCCCAAAAGGTTATTTTTCAAAAGGCGACGGTCGTGCCGTTTGTTTTTTACGGCATCGGGACTTATACAATGCACTGAGGCCCAAAAATGATTTGGTCAAAAAAGGATTGGGTCTTACACTCTATTAGAGGCCTAAAGAGTTTTAAAGAAAAGAGATGGGTCTTACTACTCGAGGGTAGGCCCAAGGTTTGTTTTTCAACGGATGATGATCGCGTCGAACTTTTTGAAATACAACGGGACTTATACAATAAGTGAGGCCCAAAATGGATTGTATTTACAAAGGGTTGGGTCTTACACTCTATTAGAGGCCCAAAAGTTTTGAAAATGATTTATGAGGGTTGAATTAATCCAAAAACCCTAATTTGTTTTCAAAATGTGTTTTAATTGAATAAAAATTCAATTAAAATGATCAAAATTGTTTAACATAAGGAAAACAAATTGTGATCTTGGATTAATGCTTCAAAAATTAAGTATTGGCCTACAAAATAATTAGAAGGCATTAAAAGTTGCAAAATCAAGATGGAAAAAATATTTTAAATGTTAAAAATAATTAAAACATTAATTCTTTGCAAAAAATATCAATTATATGAAATAAATAATATTTTTGGGATTTTTTGGGAAAATAAAATATTTTAACATTTTTGTGAATTATTAAAAAACGAATTAACTCAAAATCATTAAAACTCAGAGAGAAATTAATTTTTGAATCAATTAAATAAAATCACAAAATTCAAATATTTGAATTTGAAAGAAATGGCGCCAAGAACAGCTGAAGAACACGCGCGTGTTCTGGGTTTGGCTGATTTGCATTTTTTATCTAATCTCACTGAATACTTGATTATATCATGCAATCCACATATCAATATGCTCGTCTCAACCTCACGATCATGTTTATGACAATTAATTTCATTTAAATTAAGCATAAAACAAGAAATCACGATAAATCCTTATGAACCCTAATTTCTGCACGAAGGCTGGGATTTTTAATACACGATTCAAACAAAGCAATTTCTTGAGGGGAAACATTCCATGCATGATTATGAACATTTGGCAAAAGTATTGTGCGAGGAAATATGCATAGATTGAGAGATGACCAAGTTTAAGCTTACCTCTAGGTCATGACAGTAAGAGCAAATTGATTTCTGAGTAGGAGGTGTTACAGATGAATTGTGATGATCTGAACAACTTCCCTACACCCTATGGAGTGTGTTTGAATGCTTGGACTTGACTGAGAATGACTGGATCACTTCATGGCATCTCAACTGCACTTTGGTTAAAACCTTGAGCAATTGACTGGTGATTCTGAGAAATCAGTGTTCCAGTTGTTGTTTAAGTGTTTGATCAGCTCACATATGATGTATATGAGGTGTGTGTGTGATTGGTTTGAGTGGAATTGCTCTTTAATGAAAAACCCGATAGTGACTTGCTAAGAAAGGAATTTTTGAGAGTGAGAAGTGGTTTTTGAGAAAGGCAAGTGTTGTAGGCCTTTGGTGTACTTAAACTGATCACAATTGAGCTCTATTTATAGTAGAGCAAGTTTGTTTTGCAAGGAATAGTAAATAGCAACTGCTGAGTAGGTTTGGCCAATGTTGGCAAATGAAAATCCAAGTCTCCTCTAGCCATTGACTAGAGGTTAGGGCACAGGCTGTTGGTCCCCTTGGTCTTGGATAAGTCTTGACTGAATTCAGTTGCTAAGAGCTCAGTTCATGCCACCTTGATGCTTCCATTGAATGCTCTAATCCAAAATTGGGGTCTTGTCCCTATTTTGGCAATTCTAGGTTCAACATGCTATTTCTTGTTCCAAAGACTTTGGAGGTTTGGCCCAGTGATTGTCCCCTTTAGATTCAATCCTCAGAGGTGTCCAAGTGGATAGGAGCATTTGAATTTGGCTAATTTTGGCAAATCGACCAAAAGTGCAAAAATCTGCCTTGCCTTGGCAAATTTCAGCAAGGCAACTTGCCAATGTCATATCTCATAGCCCAAATTGAATTTGGTAATGTTCTTGGTCATTTTGGAAAGCCCTTACATGATACAACCACTGTTTGAACATGTTTGGTTTTGATCTCTTTTGAATCCAAGTGAAAAATGTCCCTACATTTGGAAAAAAGTAAGGCAAAATCTGACTTAGTGAAATTTTCACCAAGTGTTGGAACAAAGTGACTTTTCTTGATTTTGATCACTCCATAACTCAAAATCCATGAGGAATTTGGACATAGGTCAGTATGAAGCTTTTGTAGAGGGCAATGTGATATACAAATCAAGCTTTGAATGGGGAACAATGGCCTTGTGGTTTAGGAGTTATGGTCCTCCAAAGTTGGCACATTAGTGTCACTTTTTCCATAACTTAGAAATTTTTCTAAGTTTTTATGGTTACCCCTTTTACAAGTTATCCCACTTTCTTTGATTTTTCTTGATGAATGATGATTCAAATCATACATTAACATCATTTTAGGGTTAAAAATCCATTTTGGTGAAAAATCTTAAAAAGTCAAAGTTGACTTTTGTGCACAGTTGACTTTTTATCAAATGAATTCCAAACTGTGCAATTCTTCAGGAAATCATGTCCTTGACCTAAATCAAACTTGATGGACATGTTCCATGGGTGTTATAGGGTGTATTGAATCATGTCTTAGGGTTTGGGAGCATGTCCTGGTCAAAAGTCAAAGTTACAGTTGACTTTCCTCGCGAAACCCTAATTGTGGTGCAGATGAAATTGAGATTTGTTGCTCAAGCTTCTTGGATTAATCCATTGTTCCAAATGGATCAATATAGTATATTAAAGACCCTCAAATCCTCTCATGAGGTCTTGGTTCATGATTTGTCCCAAAAGTCAACTTAGGGGTGAATTAGGTCAAGAAACCCTAATTCCTGATTTTTGATGAATGCATCCCCTGAGGTCAAATTGACTTGATGATTGGGTCCATGAGGTTCCATGGAGTATATTAGGTTATGTTTTAGATCATTGGCTTGTGCCCAGATGAAAAATTTCCATCTGGAGGCCCTGGTCGACCAAAACCCTAATTTGGTGACACTGTCGATCTTGAGACTTGATCCCCCTAGAAGGGAGCAACCTTGTGCTTAATCCTTGATGTCGGAGTCCTTTTGATCCATTGTGGATATTTTAGAGGTTAGACAAGTTGAAGATCAAGTCATTCCTTGATTGATCCTTTGTCTAAGGCTCTGAGAGGGCATAAAACCCTAATTTTGATTATAGTGAATGCTCAACAACCCTTGAGGCATTTGATGAGGCATGATGGTTCATCCATATTGTGATAATGATTTGTAAAATGATGGGAAATCTTAGTGGTCAAAATTTGGGGTATGACAGATGCCCCTATTTAATCTTCTTGGACCCGAAGGTGTGAATGACGAAGGTATTCGGGCATTCGGGGTGCAAGAGGATTAAATATCGGAATACCCCAAATTTTGATGGTGGTTATGAATGGTAGCTTACGCATTCATCTTCTTTAGCTAAGCGATGATGCTTAGAAAAGGTAAACTTCCCCTCGATCCCGGTCTTCAGCCAAGGAGCTGGTCTCAGTTTTCTTTTGAAATAAACCTCCCCTCGATCCTGGTTTCCTACCAAGGATCTGGTCTCGGTTTCTGATATAAACTTCCCCTCGATCCTGGTTTCCTACCAAGGAACTGGTCTTAGTTTCTGATATAAACTTCCTCTCGATCTTGGTTTCCTACCAAGGAACTGGTCTTAGTTTCTTTTGTCAATAAACTTTATTGACAAGGGACGCTATTCGTAGTGGTTTTCCTCAAACTTCTCGCCGAATTTTCCTGGGGAGATTCCATTGATAGAAAAATTTTGATGTCAGACTTGCTGGGGAAACCCATCGTCTGAGTTGTAGAGGTGCACAAACTTCTCTATTGGAGACGCCATTTGTCGACTCTATCTGGGGGAAAATGAGTCTCTTGATAGACTGCTTCCGGTTGGGGTCTTACATCATACTTTTCTCGGGATCTTCCCAGAGAAATGCCATATGATGGGCTCCAATTTTGAGGTGCCGATGACCTTTTCATCAGCGGTTTTTGGGAGAAAGGCAGCTGTACTGCCAAATCTCTGCCTAGGAGGCTTTCTCTGGGGATTTTTCTTTAATCCGGGAAAGCAAGGATATCATCTTCAATGGCGAAGAGTGACATTTGTAGAAAGCTTTTCTGGATTTTCAGAGGTTCAAGTTATCAAAGTGGTCGAGTGCCGACTCTAATCCAGAGATACACTAGAGGCGAGATTGTTCAAACGCAGCGTTTCCTGACGAGGCAAGAACTAACAACTCGATTGAGAAAATTGTTATCACTAGGGGACAAGACCGACCAGAGTGATGCAATATGAATATGAATGCAAATCTAAAATGCATGATGTATGTATGTATGTATGTATATGCTGACAAAACTGACGCGACATACAGATTGACGAGTGAACACGACTGGATACTCGGCCATCGCGGGGCGAAGAAGTACCGTTGGTCAAAAAAGTAGCAATTCTACCTTGCTTAGGAGATATAGTCCCTGCAGGGAATACCGTTGATCGGGCTTAGGAGATAAGAACTCGGCCGAAGGTGTCAGATGGAATAGTCGCATCCGACACTGTTGATCCTTCATTCAGGCACACTGGCGTAGGAGAAGTACTTTGAATCCGCATTTTGAAGTTCGCTTATTTCTGGAGAAGCGGTCGATGTTCTTCTGATGTTCAATAGTCAAAAGCAATTGCCATCTTTAATTTAAAAGCAGAAAAAGTTTTAACAAGTAAATTCATTTTTGTTTCATTTCAAGAATCGCTGATCATGTTAAAACGCCATTCTGTAAAGCTAAAACAAATAAGAATTATAAACAAAAGCACAAGGGCTCAAATTTTATTGATAAGATGGAGATCAGCCAAACGCGTGATTCCAAAGAGTATATACAAAGTTTGAAAATGGTAATTTACAGGGAAAAGGGCTACGTTGAAACATAACGACCACTGTCCTTCTACCAACTTTGAATTCGGGACATCCCGAGCTTCTGTCGAAGACGACCTTGACTGGAGTTTTCCTCTGATGGACGGTGTAACTGCTGCTAAGAGACTTGCCTCTGTTGAACATAGTTACTTGCCATTATCCCTAACTTTTGCCTGGATTGTACTGTGATGTTTCCGATCCACCGGGATATTTTTTTCATGTCTCTAACTTTTTCCTAGACCGCCCTTTTGGGTTTTCAATCCACCGAGACATTTTTTTTTTTTAGTTTAGGCGAAGTATTTCTTGACTACATCAACATTCGTGGGGTAGGCAAATTCCTCTCAGTCCATGGTTGCAAGTCTCAAGGCGCCGCCTGAGAAAGCTTTCGTGACCACATAGGGCCATCGTAATTTGGGGTCCATTTGCCCCGAGAGTCAGTGAGAAATGATTGTATCTTCTTGAGCACGAGGTCTCCTTTCTTGAAGATGCGAGGTCGGACCTTTTTGTCGAGCGCCTTCTTTATTCTCTGTTGATACAACTAACCGTGGCATAGTGTCGTGATTCGCTTCTCTTCGATCAGGTTTAATTCGTCGTGTCTACTTTGACACCATTCAGCTTCTGAAAGCTTAGCTTCCATCAATATCCGGATTGATGGGATCTCTACTTCTATGGGGAGAACTGCCTCCATGCTATATACTAGAGAGAAAGGGGTTGCCCCTGTTGAAGTGCGGACAGATGTTCGATAACCATGAAGAGCAAAGGGTAGAATTTCGTGCCAATCTTTGTAGGTTACAACCATCTTTTGAACGATCCTCTTGATGTTCTTGTTAGCCGCTTCTACCGCTCCGTTCATCTTGGGTCGGTAGGGAGATGAGTTATGGTGTTCGATCTTGAACTCAGCGCATAACTCTTTCATCATCTTATTGTTCAAGTTAGATCCATTATCAGTAATGATCTGGCTTGGAACACCATAACGATAGATGATATTGTTTTTGATAAATCGGACCACCACTTGTCGGGTTACATTAGCGTACGACGCTGCTTCGACCCACTTGGTGAAATAGTCAATGGCTACCAAGATGAACTGATGTCCGTTTGAAGCCTTAGGTTCGATCAAGCCAATCATGTCGATTCCCCATATGGAAAAAGGCCACGGGGAAGAAAGAACTTTGAGATGTGATGGCGGTACATGGATTTTGTCGGAGTATATCTGACACTTGTGACACCTCCTCATGTACTTGTAGCAGTCGGATTCCATGGTCAACCAGTAATACCCTGCTCTCAGAATTTTTCTCGCCATTGTGTGTCCGTTGGCATGAGTGCCAAAGGATCCTTCATGAATTTCTTTCATAAGCATGTCTACTTCTGGTCTGTCTATGCATCGGAGCAAGACCAAGTCAAAATTCCTCTTATAGAGAGTATCACCGCTCAGGAAGAAGTTTCCAGCCAATCTTCTGAAGGTTTTTCTGTCATTCCTTAGTTCCCCAGGTGGGTACTCTTGTTTCTAAAGGAAGCATTTGATATCGTGATACCAAGGTTTGTCAACTATGACTGCTTCAATTGTGAAGATGTAAGCGGTCCTTTCAAGGCGCACTATGTTGATCTTAGGCAGGTCATTCCATTGACCTACACTAATCATAGAAGAGAGAATGGCTAAGGCATCAGCCATGTGATTCTCTCTACGAGGGACGTGATGAAACTCAACTCTGTTGAAGAAAGGTAACAACCTTCTTGCATAGTCTTTGTAAGGCATCAATCCTGATTGGTATGTGTTCCAATCTCCTTTTATCTGATTGATAACCAGGGCTGAGTCGCCATATACGTCCAAGTTTTTGATCCTTAAATCAATCGCTTCTTCGAGACCCATAATACAAGCTTCGTATTCGGCCTCGTTGTTCGTACATTTGAACGTAAGTCTGGCAGTGAAAGGAATGTGGGTACCCTGAGGGGTAACAATGATTGCCCCAATTCCGTTTCCATAATGATTAACTGCTCCTTCAAAGATAAGTCCCCATTGGGAACCTGGTTCTGGCCCTTCACTGGGTAACGGTTCATCGCAATCTTTCATTTTTAGATACATGACATCTTCTTCTGGGAAGTCAAACCCGATTGGTTCTTGATCGTCAATCGGTTGATGAGCCAAATGATCGGCTAAAATACTTCCTTTAACGGCTTTTTGAGCGTGGTACTCCATGTCATATTCTGATAATAACATCTGCCAACGGGCAATTCTTCCCGTGAGAGCAGGCTTTTCGAAGACATACTTGATTGGATCCATTTAGGAGATTAACCAAGTAGTGTGACGAATCATGTATTGGCGAAGACGTTTGGCTGCCCAAGCCAAAGCGTAACAAGTTTTCTCAAGCATCGTGTACTGAGTCTCGCAGTCGGTGAATTTCTTTCTCGGATAGTAGATGGCAGACTTTTTCCGTTTGGTTTCGTCTTGTTGTCCAAGTACACATCCCATTGAGTCCTCTAGGACTGTGAGGTAAATGATCAGTGGTCTTCCTTCCACTGGGGGTGATAGAATCGGCGGATTCAACAGGTATTCCTTAATACTGTCGAAGGCGGTTTGGTAATCTTCTGACCAAATGCAATCCTGGTTCTTTTTGAGTAATTTGAAAATCGGCGCACACATGGCGGTCATAAGGAATATGAATCTGGAGATGTAGTTCAAACATCCTAAGAACCCTCTGACTTGTTTTTCAGTTTTCGGAGAA
Source organism: Lathyrus tuberosus (assembly GCA_022829125.1). Lineage (NCBI taxonomy): Eukaryota > Viridiplantae > Streptophyta > Magnoliopsida > Fabales > Fabaceae > Lathyrus > Lathyrus tuberosus. Next base: position 1,932,657 of record JALAZF010000668.1, read on the forward strand.
GGCATTTCTCGAATGGCCTTGACCTTGTCAGGATCAACCTCAATTCCTTTCTGGCTGACGATGAACCCTAAGAGTTTCCCTGAACGGACACTGAAGGTGCACTTGTTGGGATTCAAGCGGAGTTTGTATTTCCTCAAACGCTCGAATAGTTTCGACAGGTGGGTCACATGCTCCCCTTCTGTTTTAGATTTTGCAATCATATCATCGACATATACCTCGATTTCCTTGTGTATCATGTCATGAAACAGAGTAGTCATGGCCCTTTGATAGGTTGCCCCGACGTTCTTCAAGCCGAGCGGCATCACCTTGTAACAAAAGGTACCCCATGGGGTAATGAATGAAGTTTTCTCCATGTCTTTCGGCGCCATTTTGATCTGGTTATAGCCCGAGAATCCATCCATGAAGGAGAAAATTTTGAACTTTGCTGTGCTGTCTACCAGCATGTCAATGTGTGGTAAAGGAAAGTCGTCCTTTGGACTTGCCTTGTTCAGATCCCTGTAATCAACACACATTCTAACCTTTCCGTCCTTTTTGGGAACGAGTACGATGTTGGCTAACCATTGAGGATATTCAGATATGGCGAGGAAACCTGCGTCAATCTGTTTTTGTACCTCCTCTTTGATTTTGATCGCCATGTCTGGGTGAGTCCGTCTCAACCTTTGCTTTACTGGAGGACATTCTGAGCTTAACGGTAAGTGATGTTCCACGATGCTGGTATCAAACCCTGGCATATCCTGATAGGACCAAGCGAATACATTGGGAAATTCTCTGAGAAGCTTTATCAAACCCTCTCTGGTAGTTGGACTGAGCCGTGCCCCAATCCTGATTTCTTTTCTCTCTTTTTTTGAACCTAAGTTTACCGTTTCCAACGGCTCTTTGTGAGGTTCAATGGACCTTTCCTCTTGTCTGATAAATCGGGAGATCTCTTCTGGAATTTCGTTGTCAACTTCTTCTTCAGCCCCAAATACCGAGAACTCAAAGTTGGGAGAAGGCATCGGATCGTATGTTTCAACTGGGTTTAAAACAAGCAATCTGCATGACGTGATAATTCGTGTTTAGAAGAGATAGAGAAAATGCGAGAGAGTGTGTGCAGTGTGTTTATTTTACTGCTTGTTTTTATTTGAATTGTTTTTTAGGATTACCATTTTCTGAGAAAAGCGAAAAGAAAACAGCAGTTAATGCGGAAATTACAGAACGACATTATTTTATTAATGAACAAGTCGATCCTTGAAGCTACAGCCCTATAAAACAAAACTTTATCGCTTTTGACGAAACGAAGACGGAAAATTTACAGAAAGTGAGCCCTATCAAAACATCCGTTTCACCTGGGCCGGGTGAAAGGTTAAAGATGGCAATTACTTTGACTGATGAACGATCTTCGGAACATCGACAGTAACCCATTGGTGGCGAACTCCTTGGTGAATCACAAAGTCTGGCACCTTTCTTGATTTGTCTTCAGAAATGACGCTGATTTCTGGTGGAGCAGGATCATTGGAATCTGTCTCCCAGGCAGAGTTGTCGTAGGAGGATTCCTCAGTTACATTTTGCATAGCATTGGTGCTCTCAGCTGTATCTCCCCATCCAGTTGGCTGGATATCTTCGATCCTGATACAAGAGCTTTCGGGAGTGGTGTACTTGACCATGAAATCGTATTTTCCACTCGGTTGTGTAGCACCCCAAAATTTGCCCTCCTTACTTTAGTACTAACTGGCTTATGTTTCATCTCATTTTGCATTATCATGTGTGCATATCATTAGTTCTTAGCATGGGGTCAAGGTGCTTGAGACAGCTCAAGAGGAGAAGATGTTCTTCAAAGACTCAAGCAAGAGTCCTTGTATTGTGGATAACTCTCTCCTAACCAGTGCAGAAATTTAGGTTTTGAGATTCCTGGGTTTGTTGCCCCAATGGGCAAGCTTCTTGGGTTTTTATCATCACCAAATGGCAAATCTTATCTTTGTTGGAGAGGATACACATCATATTCAGAGGAATTTGGATTTGGAGACTGTGCTATTTCCTCCTAGACTGAGGGTACCTAAATTAGGGTTTGCTATATAGTCAGTTTATTTCTGATTTCTTGGGCAAGACTTGATTCCATGGTATTCCTTGGGTCCCTAAGTATCTAGGAATGGAAGATTGTCCATCAGTTTGGTTTAGGAGAGATTCAATTGGCCAATGGATTGGGAATCAGGAGAATCAGGGGAAAAGTCAACAGTGAGAGGGGAAGTCAACTGTGAAATTTTGAGGTTCTCTTCAAGGGTCAAGGTCTCACATCCTCATATGGTCTTCAAAAGTCAAATTGCATACATTTATCAAGAATCAAGGGTTGGTACAAAAGTTACTAAATATGGAAATGACCTATAATTTGAAAGTTTCCTTTTTGGGCAAGTTCTTACATTACATTCATCTTGACTTTTCATCATCAAAGAAGCTTCAAATGAATTTTCCTCAAACATGAAAGTTTAAGATCTTTTTCTCCTCTTTCCAACAAGTACTAGATGGTCTCCATATCATTTGTGAAACTCAAGTTATGATCAAAAGAAGGCAAGGTGGTTTTTTAGGGTTCCATTTTCACAACTTTTGCATTTTGGGAACATAGTGACCTATAATTAATCCCATTGCTTCAAGGCACATTCTAACATCCAAGTACAATCCATAAGGACTATTTTTGGCCTTTGAATCAAGTGGATCCATGGTTTATTCATCACTTATTTTCCATTATGCAAAATTACCAAATTATTGAAAACTCATAAACCAATACATCTCAAGGCCCAAATCAAATTCAGGTGTGATTAGCAATTGTTAAGTAAGTGATCCATCATGAAATATTTGGGTGTACATGCATGGAAGAGGGTGTATTCCACATAATGAAATTTTCCAAAATCATCCAAAACTCATTAAGTGGGGAATTACCAAGGCCCAAATGCTGATCAGTGGATTAACCTAGTCTATTTAAGCTAACTCATGCTAGGGTTAGAGAGGACACACGTTATTTTGGTAGATTTTTCAAGTGAACCCTAAAAAAGATCATTCCTTCGAATCTCACAATCTACAAGGGTTCTTCCAAAACTTCTTCCACAAACTTCATCCTTGGCATCTATAGAGCGTAAGTCGTCCATCACCTGGAGCTAATAGAAAGGGATACAGTCTGCATAATCTCAGGTTAGTACATTTTGCATGTCCCTAAAACTCCTCTTTTTGATACGCATAATAATCTGTGATTGCTGCTGATCATTCTGGTATATTCTATTTTGTGTTTGGACGCATGGTTTGGTTGCATCGTGTGTTTAAAGTTTTTGAACCCTAACTTGTTTCGTGCGAATCTCCTTGTGTGTTGATTGTTTGCAAATTTTAATGTGATATTTGAAATCCTGATGAAATTCTGGTCAAGAAGGTGTATTTGTTTGCATTTTCTGGTGAGTTTTTGGTTGCAGGTGACCGGAGAGGGTGGCCGGAACCCTAGCTCCGGCGGCCGGTGGTTGATTCAGTCCGGCGAGGGTTAAATTGAGGAAGATGAAGTTTTGACCGTTGATGGTTTTGATCCCACGGTCCTCATGTTACCACGCGTTCTAAATTTTGTTTTTATTTTACTTAGTTGTGTGTTTGCTCACCCATGCTATCTATCGTGTGCATCAAATCCTTGCCATTTATCTTGTCTACTTTTTTATTGTTTGACTCAATTTGGTGCGTTGATTTAATCATGTGATGGAGATCTTGCTAGCGAATTAAAAGTCCCATGTGCTTATCACGTGCCCTTATTGTGTGGCCTGAGCGTTCGTGTGTGTGCGTGTTCATTTAATTGTGGTGTGCTTTTTAATCACGGCCGTTAATCATGAATACATGTTGATTTCATTGACTTGATGAGGAGCGCAGGATCAATCTGGTGGTAAGTACGCAGTCAACGTGGTTGACTGAAGACCACGCGTGACCCTTTTTTTATTTTATTTTTTTTGATGGATTTAAGTCTGGGCCTTCTATTCGCACCCCCACCCTTTAGCCCATTAACATTTCCAACGTGTTTGTATTACTAAACACACCTCCATGTTTATTTCTTCTTTTTTATTTTTATTTTATTATTACATTTCATTTTAATTTTTAAAAATAGTTTCTTGCATTTAAAAAATCCCAAAAATTCATGAATCACATTTAGCATTTAATAAAATTTTCCCAAATTTATTTATTTATTTTATTTTTATCATCTAAATTAATTATTTCTTTATTTCCTTTTGAACTTATTTCATATATGCATACCATGACTTGTCTATTTTATTTCTCTTCATCCACAAAATATTTTGAACTCGTTCCTTTTGTATTCATTCACCAACACATTGAAGTTCATCAAAATATTTTTCTCTCATTTTTAAAATCATTTCATGTTGCATTTTAGTCCCTTTCTTTTGCATATTGAACCATGATTCTCTCTTGACTCTGCATGATTGCTTGAGTGACTTATATTTTGAATTTTGGCATGAGTTTTAGACATGTTGTTTGTTTCTGGTTGAGCTACTTTGATGATTAATTTGGTGATTTTAGAAGGTGTGTTGCTAATTGTCTAATTAGTCTTTGTGTGAGATCTTCTTATATGCACCTCCCTAATCATGTCAGATTATTTGTTTGAGAAGGCACTTGTACCATTGTTTGGGATTGCTTCCTTGAATTCATGAATCATGCTTGGATTGTTATAGCTCACTTGATTACCAGTATATGTCATTGCTTGGGTTTCATTTGTCTCATTTCTTTTACGTATGTCTGTTTTGTATTAACCTTTTATGCAGGGGCTGAGGTAAGTTATTTAAGGGTGTGGATAAGTATCCATGTTCACCCTCATTATTTCCTTATCTCATCTTTTCTTTTCTTTAGGCTTAGGTTGTTGTCAAACCTCCCCTTAGGGCTATCTTTGCATGATAACATTAGGATAGATTTTTCCCCGTAGTCTTTTCTTTTCTTTTGAGTCCCTCTTCTCATCTTAAAACATCTTTAAGATACTTAATAAGGTCAACTTGCCTTGCACACGAGCCTTAAACATAGGAAATGAAGATTGAGGGGTCCCCCTTCTCTCTTCTAGAGTGTTGAGCATACGTCCCATTGGGGGCGACCATGTGACGCATTCGCTCCCGTGTCATAGACTTTGGTTCAAGTTGAGTTATGAACTAACTCAAGTCACTTCTGTCCTAAAAAATACAAACAAACTTCAAACCTTTTTATCCTGCGGGATTGTCAAACTAAAGGCTATTTTCAAAAAGGGCACGTTACTTTCCGTCTGAGACGCAAACAGGCATCGACCCTAACTGCCGGACGGGAACTTAATGTCGCTCATAAAAAACACAAAAAGAACTTGGTCCGAACTATGTTGACTCTGAATTCCCCATTGCACAAAGGGGGTACGTAGGCCTAGGACGTCGATGTCCTACCAAGTCTGTCTTAGTTTTTCCCTTCCCCCGTTTTAGTGCAGCCATAGATGTTAGGATAACTCACCCTTAGAATAGATAACAAGCGTGGATCCCATTGAGTACGATGGACGCGTGGGGGTGCTAATACCTTCCCCTCGCGTAACCGACTTCCGAACCCAGACTATGGTTGCGATGACCATTCCTTTCCCCTTCCTTAGGTTTATTCGGTGTTCCCTTTCCCTCTCTTGGGATAAATATACATTGCTGGCGACTCTGTTTTCCGCGCCACTCTCGCGTTTGTACCTGGATGAAAATCCTGGGAGCGACAGCTGGCGACTCTGCTGGGGATATCTGGTTGACCTATGCTGGTCCATCCCTAAGCGAGTCAATCCTAGCACTTGCTTGTCTTTGTTCTCTTTGGGTGTTTTTGTTTTTGTTCTGCTTTATTTGTCGTATTTTATTTTTACCGCATTTTCTATATTGCATATTATTATCAGCTGCTGCACTGTTTTTCTATTTGGCGGGTTGGGAGTTCTGAGAGGTAAGCCCAATACCTAGGCTTGAGCATACACGTAGGATTAGCATGGCAAGTAGTGTGACTCGTGTGGCATTTGGCCAGACATAGTATACACGAAAACTCCACATCCAGATGAGGTTTTCTTTAGTAATGTTCTATCCTGCGCATTGGTGCAGATGATTGAATGTAACTTGGAAAATTGTCGACTCTGGCGGCCATTCCCGAGAACTCAGTAACGACACTCCTCCTGAGACGTGATAATGGCAGACCAGAAATGGCACACCCATTACACATGTCGATCCGAGGAGCCAATGTTGGGAACTTGCTATAGGGTTTCCTTTTGGAAAAGAATCAGTGGAGGCGCTCCTCGTTTGGCGATTATACTGTACCCCGAGGGATGAATGTACTATTGTTTCTCGACCTCAGTGCCGAAGTTGAGGACTTTCCATAGGATGTTTTCTTTTTTAGGGGAATCAGTTGAGGCCTCCTCGATTGGTGATGATGCCAAACCAGAAATGGTGACCGTATCATCATTTCTCGACCTGAGAGCCCGTGATATTGAGGATCCTCAGCTTTCTAGTACCCACATGTGAGAGGGCAGGTTGTTTACAGGTTTGCAGGTAACCTTGACCTTCAACATACCCGGTTTTCTGATCAGCAGATTTATTAGTGTGGTACTTTAGTTATGTTGGTATTCTGGATATTTGGGAAGACCTTTGAGATTATACAGTTGTTCAGTGCAGCAGTTGTCCAGTCTGTGTGGCATCCTTGATCCCATGTGTGCATTTGCATCATCATTTTGCATCCTAACATGTTTATTCATTTGCAGGGCTGCATCCTAACTTTGATTCTGGTTTTTGAAGACTACTAAGGATGAGTACTGAGAATAAAAAGAACATCATAATATACAAGTTCCCATCACTTATTCTGGATCTTGTTCATCAGATTGTGTCTAGGGCCGAACTTGGGGTATTGGCAGACTTTAGAGGAGAGTATGGAAGAATTCTCGATTTTGCTCGCAACATCACTGAATACGAGTATAGGGATTTGTACACTCTGGTGCAATTCTATGACCCTCACCTGCGTTGTTTTCTATTCACTGATTATCTTCTGGCTCCGACTTTGGAGGAATTTTCTCTCATTCTGGATGTTGCCATTAAAGAAGAAGCTCATTTTTATCCTTCTAAAGAACTTCCTGATTTAGAAAAGGTTTTCGAGGCTTTGCATTTGGATTTGTCTTTGTTGAAAAATAACGTTGCCACTAATGGAGGGTGTAAAGGCTTTCATGTGAAATTTTTGATAGAACAGGATGCTGTGTATGCTAAAGCTAGATGTTGGTCAGTTTTCAATGCCATCTTGGCTATGTGTGTCTATGGAACGATGTTGTTTCCGAATATGAAGGATTTTGTGGACATGCACGCTGTCCGGATATTTACCATGAAGAATCTGGTACCTACTTTGCTTGGAGATCTGTATTATTCAGTGCATTACAAGAACGAGAAGAGGAGGGGAGGACCCCTTTATTTTTGTGCGCCAGTCTTCTACAAATGGTTTGCTAATCGTCTTCCCAAATCTGGGGCATTTGTAGATACTCAAGGAACATTGTATTGGTCCAAAAGATTGATGGGCTTGAGGGCAAATAATCTAGTTTGGGTTAACCGTGACTTGTTGGGCCAAGATATCATGATTAGTTGTGGAGGTCTCCCAAATGTGCCTCTAATAGGAAGGAAAGGGGGAATTAACTACAACCCTATTCTTGCTATTAGGTAATTCGGGTATGCCTTGAAAGAGCCGCCAAGAGACGAGGAGATCCGAGAATCTTTATATCTGAGTGGGGAAACCAATCCAGAACTGTTAAAAGAAGCTGCGAATACTTGGGAAGATCGTCACAAGAAAGGGAAGATTTCTTTTGGGAAGAGCAACAACAGAACATTTCCTGCGTATGAAGATTGGATCCAGAAAAGGGTAGAGGAGGAGTTTTTTCCGTTCTCCAAAGAACCACTATCTTACCCCTTGCTGATTGAGCCTCCTACCACAGTTGAGATAGAGAAGTTTAACAAGTTGTGGGATGAAAAGGAAAAGCTGCGAGAAGAAAACAGTGAGCTACTAAGAGAGATTTACCAGTTGAAACATGAGCGGGGTGAAGCTGTTCATATCGCCAAGTTGAAGACAGAGCTTCTTGCTGAAGCAGAAAAGGAGCTAGTTGACAAGGTCGCGGCCAGACAAAGGATGAAACAAGCTTTAGATGGTATCAGTAAGGTTCTCGAGTCTAAGAAGGAGGAATTGGACAAGGCTTTGTTAAAAATTCACAGGTTCAATGCTCACCGAGAAACTGCAATGGCCGAGAATAAGCAAAAGGAAGACGGTTATCTAGCTCAGATTGATCAGTTGAAGTCAAAGCTCAAGAAGAAAGACATTGAGATCCTATCTGGGGTATTCCAGAGGCAAGCAGTCGAGGGTCGACTCAATGAAGCCATAGCCTCCATGGAGGAACTGAAGATCCAAGCTGAAGTGAAGAGACCTAGAAATGAGGGGCCTATCATGGATGGTGTTTCTAGAGAAGACGCTTGGGAGTTGCATTGCCGATACTTGGAGGGGATCATGCATAGGAGAGACATCCTCATTCGAGAGCTAATTCAGAGACCGAAGCATCCCGACACCAGAAAGTTGTTCAAGGAAATTCAAGACTAGAGCAGAAAGCATAATGGATAGGGGGATTGACACTTGTGGACTTTGATGACATGCCGTAGTTTTCTATTTTCTTTCATTATTTGGACCACCGCCAGGCTTGTTGGTTGGGATCTATGATCATTATGTTCAGACTTGTTATCTTGGATTTGTGATTGTTGACATTTGGTTTTGCTCTGGTTTTCTTAATATATGAGCAGAAGTTTCGTTCTATTTGTTTGTTAAACTGGAATCAAGGGGTGGATCGCCCTGCGAATTTTTTAAACATGTTCATTTGCATTTGCATATTCATAATCATTTTGCATAACAAGTGTTTATCTCCAGTATTCTTATCTTGTCCTAATCTCAGGATTGCAGATTAGCACATTCACCGGTATTCTACCAGACAAAATCAGAAGAGATTCATGGATCAGCTACAAAATGAGATGACTGAGATGCGGACTCGCATGAACCAATTCATGGAATTAATGCAAGGTGTTTCTCAAGGCTAAGAGCAGTTGAGGACTCTTGTTCAGCCACTGATTGCGAGAATTGATGAAGATGGCGTCCTTCATGGAGGAGGTCATACTGGTGTTACTGGTAATAATGTTTAGAATGGCCCTCCGGACGAAAGTATTCCTGTTGCTGGTGTTGTGATTCCTCCGGGCGGAGGAGAAAATGTTGTGATTCCCACTGTAGTGGGGGGAGGTAACAATGTTGGTGCAATTCATGGCCGTCAGTATGATGATCTTCAGGAAGATGCATTTTTTGTGCCAGGTGGGGATGCTGGTCCCCAGATTGACAATGGTCAGAGGTTCCGGTTGATTGAGGAACAACTAAGAGGTGTTGTGAATCAGGATGCTTTGGGTATGGATCTGGAGGATTTGGGGCTGGTTCCAGGCGTTGTTATCCCGCACAAGTTTCAGACTCCCACTTTTGAGAAGTATAATGGTATGACTTGCCCAAGGACCCACGTGAGGGCATACGCAAGTAAAATGGCTGCGTATGCGAAGAATGAGAAGCTGATGATGCATTGCTTCCAGGATAGCCTATCTGGGGCATCCTTGGAGTGGTACATGCAACTAGAGAGGAAAGTTATGCGTAGTTGGAGAGATCTGGCAGGGGCATTTATCAAACACTATCAGTATAACACTGACATGGCTCCGAACAGAACACAGCTGCAGAATTTGTCGCAGAAGAACAATGAGAGTTTCAAAGAGTACGCCCAGAGGTGGCGTGAACTGGCAGCAAGGGTTCAGCCTCCCATGCTGGAACGTGAAATGATAACGATGTTTATGGCCACCCTGCAGGGTCATTACTATGAAAAGCTGGTACCGTGTATGACTGGAAAGTTTGCTGACTTGATCATAGTAGGAGAGATGGTGGAAAGCGGAATTAAGGCGGGAAAAATATCAGGCGGTGATGGGTCCTCATCTGGAGGAAGTAAGAAGCCTTATGCCAGTGGTTACAAGAAGAGGGGGAGATACAAACTCCGTGTCATCATATCGTGGTAGAGAGGGACCTCGTCAGAACTTCAATCAGCAGGTGGCTTCTGTAACCATCCCAGCAGCACCTCAGTAGCCAGCAATGTCTCAACAACAAAATCAGGCTCCTCGCCGATCGCAGCCTCTGAATAGGCGGGATAGGCATTTTGACACTCCACCTCTTCCCTACGCTCAGTTATTTCAGCATTTGTTAAAGCTACAGTTAATTCAGAAGAGAACATTGGCTCCACCTACTGGTAATCCACCTCCCGGCTATGACGCCAACGCCCACTGCGAGTTTCATTCTGGGGCACCCGGACATTATATTGAGAACTGTAAAGCTTTTAAGCATAAGGTTCAAGATTTGGTGGATTCTAAAGCCATCAATTTCTCCAATGATGTTCCAAATGTGAATCAGAACCCGATGCCGAATCACGGTGGGCCGGGGGTCAATGCTGTTATTAAAGACTGTGAAAACTTGAGTTTGATTTCAGATGTGAACAAGGTTCAAACTCCTTTGCGTGTGGCGAAGGAGAGACTGTTGAAGGGAGGGGTATTCCCCGGATGTGATGAAGGTTGTGTAGGATGTGTGTCGCAGCCAGGCGGTTGTGAATTATTGAAAGCAGGTATTCAGAAAATGATCAGTGAAGGGATATTACAGTTTGACAGGGGTTGTAAGCAGAATAAAGTTATTAACAGAGAGATTGATGTTGCCACAATAACGATTCCATTCAAGACAATAACTATATCAGCGCCGACAAGACCAACGCCGATCACTATCACTGTTCCTGGACCAGTCTCGTATGAGAGTACCAAGGCCATCCCATGGAACTATGGGGCCGAGGTGTTTGTTAATGGTAAGAAGCAGGAATTGGTAGAGACATCAGCTGTGAATACAGCGGTTGAAAATCTTGTTGAAGCAGGGGCTATCACTAGGAGTGGTAGAGACTTTATTTCGTCCGAGGATCAAGCTGGCAGTTCAAAACAAGACAAAGGTAAATAGATGATGGATGAGTCTGTACAGAGGTAGGAAGCAAATAATTCTATGACGAAGCAGGCTGGGGATACTTTCTCAGAAGACGTAGAAGAGTTTATGAGGTTGATCAGGAAAAGTGTTTACAAGATTGTTGATCAACTTCACCAAACTCCATTGAAGATTTCCATCCTATCCTTACTATTGTGCTCTGAGGCACACCGAAATGCATTACTGAAGGTTCTGAACATGGCTTATATACCACAGGAAATATCCGTCAATCAGTTAGAAGGGGTTGTGGCTCATGTGAATGCTGGTAATGGTTTGGGTTTCACCGATTTAGATCTGACTCCAGCTGGGAGGAATCACAACAACGCTCTGCATATTTCAGTGGAATGTCGTGGTTCCTTGATGTCACATGTGTTAGTTGATACTGGGTCTGAAGCGAGCGATTTTGGACGCGGTTCTTAAGCGCTGGTCGCTCTCACTGCGGTTGAGTTTACTACAGGTCGATTCATTTTTTATCCTATTAAAGCTGATGAAGGAAGGGAAATAGATGTCTCCAATTAACCCTGCTTTGCATACTGAGTTTAAACAGCGGTCTGTTAGGTTACGAATGCTATCAATGTGGGGGGGCCTTTGTACTGGTTATTTGTATTTTTGCCAATACGGTTTTCTTTACTCTTTCTAGGACTTTCTAGCGGGGAACAAGGATTTAGGATGTTAGGACTGATGCTTTTGATAGATGCATGAGAGTATGGGATTTTGGGTTTTTGTTTAGTGTGCTCACTAAGATTTTTCTTTCAATCTTATGCCTACGTATTCCCGTTTACCGAAACAGGGAAATCAGAGCGTTCGTAATAGGAGGAAATGGTTGTTTTTGGTGTCTTGTTCAAAGCCCAAGACGTGAAGCGAAAGGTGATTTATATCTTGTTCAAAGCCCAAGATGTGAAGTTGAAGGGTTTATTTGTATCTTGTTCAAAGCCCAAGATGTGAAGCTAAAGGTTTGACTTTAGAGAGAATTTGTCATCTCTAAAGAGGGGTCTGTTTGTCACACCTGTTGGGTGACTGATTATAAAGGAGAATTACTTTAACCGGGATATGTGAATCCGGCAATGCCATAATTTCCTTTATAGGGGGTTTTAACCTAAAGGAGAAGACTTTAACTCAGTGTAGAGCAATGCCATCTTTCCTTAGGAATTTCTCATGCTAAAAGAGGGACAGTGGCATGGATGTAGATGATCCAGAGGCTTGCCGCTTACAACGATTAGATGAAAGGGAAGGAGTTGTTGATGTTTGTATACTGTGAACGAGGCACAACTTTGATGCTAAAAGGTTAATTTGGATCAACCAGTGGTTTTCTTATACAAAGCCTAAGAGGAGGCTAATATGTGTCTCGTACAAAGCCCGAGAGAGAGGCTAAAAGGTTTGACTCGACGATGAAGTCTTTTGGTATCTCATATAAAGCCCGAGATGAAGGCGAAAGAGGTGATTGACTCAATGAGGGAGTCTCTTATGTGTCTCGTACAAAGCCCGAGAGAGAGGCTAAACGTTGTTTGACTCCGCTGGGGAGCATTATTGTACAAAGCCCAAGAGGAGGCTATGGTTACTGTTCAGTTAAGTGACAGGTCCAGTATACCAATTTTAAAGAGGAAATCAGTTCTTATATGAGCAACACTGTACTCATGGATTTGATCCAAGGATCCAGGTTATTCCTGTTCTTTAAGGAAGCGGGAAATCCGAAGGGTATTGAGACTGTCAGAGTCTACGAGTTTTCTTCCTATTTTTGAAGAGTGCTTGAGAATGTCTTTGAGACTCAAGGAGATTAGACTGTCCAAGTCTAGAGTTTCATCTTTTGTACTGTGCTTTGAGAAACAGTAGTAGACTCTTTGAAAGGATTGTTCTATGCAGATGACTAAGTTCTGTTCCTATACCTCTAGGAGGCCGTCGGGACAATTTGTATGAAGCCCAAGAGGAGGCTGGAAACTTTTAAGAAGCCAATCGGTCCTTGTACGAAGCCCAAGAGGAGGCTATCATTCCCAGAGGAGGAGATCATTATACGAAGCCTAAGAGGAGGTTGTGAATACTTCTAAGAAGCCGTAGGGTCCTTGTATTAAGCCCAAGAGGAGACGGGGTTGCTTTTAGGAAGCCTGTGGGTCCTTGTATAATGCCCAAGAGGAGGCTGCTGCTTTTAAGAAGCTGATGGGTCCCTAAACCCCGAAAAATTCAAGGCAAGCTATTCACAAGGAATAGATCAAGTCAGGAAAGTTCGAGAATTTGGAAGAAACTCAAGAGATGCCATTCACGGAGAAGAGATCATCTCTGGGGAATAGAGTTTCTTGACCAATGCTTTTAAGAAGCCTGTGGGTCCCCAAACCCCGAGAAGTTCAAGACATGCCATTCACCGAGAATAGATCAAGCCAGGAAAGTCCGAAAATTTGGAAGAAAATCAAGAGATGCAATTCACGGAGAAGAGATCATCTCTGGGGAATCGAGTTTCTTTGACAACTTCTATGAGTGACAGTCTATGAAAGGGTTCACAGAGAATGCTGCATTTCATGTCTCTATATTATTTAACCCCAAGAGAAGGGACGACTGTGTCTGGTAATCCTATGGGGATCTAGTTTAGACTATTTCTAAGAGTGATCAACGGGCTTAATGCTAGACGTAGTTGCCGGGGAAACTCTAAATATCTATAATATTATTACACAGTTGATATGAGTTTATGAAAGAAGACTTACAGTGAAACAGCCCCACAATACAGTTATATGTATATGAAAGCGGTAAATGAAAGCAATAGCCACTTACTCGGTTGTAGAGCTTCTATGCTGTTTGGTTAGTTGTTCAACAAAGAAAGATTAAAAACAATAGTATATTCAAAATCAAAGGAGAAAGTGCTTTGAAAAAGAAAGATTTGGGGCTTACAGCTCAAGGAGAGGCCCAGGGTTTTATCAGTGAGCGTACTGTTTGAATTTGTACAGAAGGACTTATACAAGTGACTGAGGCCCAAAATGTTTTCTGTACAAAGGGATGGGTCTTACACTCTCTCAAGAGGACCCAAAAGTTTTAAAGAAAAAGAGTGGGGCTTATAACACGAGGGTAGGCCCAATTGATTTTTCCGTTTAAAATGGCGATCGCGCCGAGGTTTTCTTTTAACGCAGAGGGGCTTATACAATAAGTGAAGCCCAAAATGATTTGGTTAAAAGGGGGTTGGGTCTTACACTCTATTAGAGGCCCAAAAAGTTTTAGATGGGTCTTATAGCTCGAGGAGAGGCCCATGGTTATTTTTTAAAAGGCGACGGTCGCGCCGTTTGTTTTTGACGGTATCGGGACTTATACAATATCTGAGGCCCAAAAATGGTTTGGTCAAAAAAAGGATTGGGTCTTACACTCTATTAGAGGCCCAAAAGTTTTGAATGGGTTTTATAGCTCAAGGAGAGGCCCAAGGTTATTTTTCAAAAGGCGACGATCGCGCCGTTGGTTTTTGACGGTATCGGGACTTATACAATATCTGAGGCCCAAAATGATTGGTCAAAAAAGGATTGGGTCTTACACTCTATTAGAGGCCCAAAAAGTATTTGAAAATCAATTTTGAAAGTTGAATTAATCAAAAACCCTAATTTTAATCTTTAAAAGTAAATATTTAAAGAAAATCAAACAAAATTCAAAATAAATTTGAATAATCCATTTATGATTTTGTTTAAGGTTTGGAAAAAATGAGGGATAATCACAAGGAATGTTTAAACTCATTAGGTTTTGATTTTCAAAGTAAATATTCACTTTTAGAATGTTTAAAATTAATAAAAAATGAATTTATTCACAAAAATACTAATTATATTAAATAAATAATATAAATCTAATTTTTTGGTGGAATAAAATATTTCAACATTTTTGTGTATTGTTGCAAAAAGAACCAATCAAAAATGATAAAAATTGAAGGAGTTATTAATTTTTCAAATCATTAAAAATAATAATATGAAAAATAACAAAATAAACAAGTGATAAAAAGAAGTCTGGGGCGAGGGGGATTCGAACCCCAGACCTCTCGCTTGCCAATACACACAAAACTAGCTGATGAACCGCTGGGGCGCAATGCCAATTCAAATATAACATGGCAATGGAAAAATATATAGAGAACTTGTTGGATTTTCTGAAAATGGAGCCATGGCCATCTTCTTCCTCGAGCTCGTGCGTGAAGCACCATATCTCACTCATCTCTCAACCATTGGACATCATTCAAACACCAAACTCATGCGTTTTTTTCACAAGGAAGAAGGTGGCAATACCCAATTTTATTCATTTTCAGTGTATAACAAATTATATCATTGTGGTCGTATGAACCCTAATTTTGCAAAAGCAATTGAGTAGGCATGATTATGAGTGTAATGATCAAATTTTCTGAGGGAAAACAATCAGCATATGATGGCAAGCAATTGGCAAAAATATCATGCGAGGAAATATGCATGGATCATGGAGTTTGAGTTTCGAGGTTTACCTTGATGCAAGCTGAAATGGAACTCTGCACAAACTTTGTTCCAGTCGTGAACTAATGATCCCTACAACTTCAATGGATGTTATGGAGTGTGTTACAAGCTTTGGAACACTTTGAAACTCTTTGGATCAAGCTGGAGACCTCCACCTGCATAATTGAGGCATAATGGCTTGGTTGAAGAGTGATTTTGAGCCTGAGGTGTTACAGTCAGTGTTTAAGTGTTTGGACACCTCAAATACATCATATATGATATGTTTGAGCAATTGAAATTGATTGCCTAAGGCTGCAACTCAAAACCCGATAGTGGTTACTCAAAAACCAAAAAACTTGAGGTTTAAGGAAGAATGAGAGAAAGCAGTGTTGTAATTGGCTTTGGTGTGAGTTGAATGATCCATTGGGACCTCTATTTATAGGTGATCAACTTTTGTTTTGGAGGAATAGTGAATGGCTGCTGGATCAGATCACATTTGCATGGATTAGCTTGGAGGATTTCTTCTTAAGCAAGGCAAGCTAGCCATTCCCAAGAGCAAGGCTATGCCTTGACCAAAATCACATTCCTCAGATGTTTTTATTGTTGTTTAATCAGAGAATTTGACTGAGTAGGGTAGCTACCTTGACAATGCACTATTCCACATCAATGCACTTTGAATTCAAGGCAAAATGTGCCAAAGTGGATGAATTTCAAGTTGGAAGATTCCTTGGCCTTTTGACTCAGATTTATCAGTTAGATCAGATGCAATGTGATTGGTTTAAATACATGTGGCATACTGATCCTTAGTTTTTGGTTCAAAATCGTGCGTAGCAAGCAAACATGCAAACTGATTTTTCCAAAACAGCTTGCAGCAGCATGACTTTGGGCATGGATTTCTCTTGGCTCAAATTGAATTAATTCATGCTGTTAAGCTCTTTGAATTCTTGGCAACATATGCAACAACATTGATGTTTAACTTTGGCCTTGATTCAGCTTGCATCTATGTGAAAAGATCTCACAAGTTTTGGTGTTTCAACAAAATCTGTCTTGGACATAATTTTTTCTAAGTGTTGGAAAATGGTGTACTTTCATATTTTCAGCCATCTTGGCTCACTCATAGCTCAAAATCCACAATGAATTGGAGTTAGGTCTAGTTGAAATTTTTGTAGAGGGCAATGAGATCTACCAATCAAGCCTTGGATGGAAAAAAAATGGCCATGTGGTTTAGGAGTTATGACCCTCCAAAGTTGGTACCCTAGCCACTTTATTTTTAACTTAGAAAATTTTCTAAGTTTTTATGGTTACCCCTTTTACAAGTTATCCAACTTTTCTTGATTTTTCTTGATGAATGATGGTTCAAATCATACATTAACATCATTTTAGGGTTAAAAATCCATTTTGGTGAAAAATCTCAAAAAGTCAAAGTTGACTTTTGTGCATAGTTGACTTTTTATCAGATGAATTCCAAACTGTGCAATTCTTCAGGAAATCATGTCCTTGACCTAAATCAAACTTGATGGACATATTCCATGGGTGTCATGGGGCATATTGAGGCATGTCCTAGGGTTTGGGAGCATGTCCTGGTCAAAAGTCAAAGTTACAGTTGACTTTTTCCTTAAAACCCTAATTGTGGTGCAGATGAAATTGAGACTTGTTGCTCAAGCTTCTTGGATTAATCCCTTGTTCCAAATGGATCAATATAGTTCATTAGAGACCCTCAAACCCTCTCTTGAGGTCTAGGCTCATGATTTGCCCTAAAAGTCAACTTAGGGGTGAATTAGGTCAAGAAACCCTAATTCCTGATTTTTGATGTATGCATCCCTTGAGGCCAAATTGACTTGGTGATTGGGTCCATGAGGTTCCATGGAGTATATTAGGTTGTGTTTTGAATCATTGGCTCATGCCCAGATAAAAATTTCCATCTGGAGACCCTGGTCGACCAAAACCCTAATTTGGTGACACTGTCGATCTTGAGACTTGATCCACCTAGAAGGGAGCAGCCTTGTGCTTGATCCTTGAAGTGGGAGTCCTTTTGATCCATTGTAGGTGTTTGAGAGGTTAGACAAGTTAAAGATTATGTCATTCCTTGATTGATCCTTTCTCTAAGGCTCTGAGAGGGCTTGAAACCCTAATTTTGATTGTAGTGGATGCTCATCCATCTTTGGGGAGATTGATGAAGTATGATGGCCCATCCATATTGTGATGATGATTTTCACAATGATGGGAAATCTTAGTGGTCAAAATTTAGGGTATGACAGATGCCCCTATTTAATCTTCTTGGACCCGAAGGTGTGAATGACGAAGGTATTCGGGCATTCGGGGTGCAAGAGGATTAAATATCGGAATACCCGAAATTTTGATGGTGGTTATGAATGGTAGCTTACGCATTCATCTTCTTTAGCTAAGCAATGATGCTTAGAAAGGGTAAACTCCCCCTTGATCCTGGTCTTCAGCCAAGGAACTGGTCTCAGTTTTTTGATTTAAACTTCCCCTCGATCCTGGTTTCCTACCAAGGAACTGGTCTTAGTTGCTGTTGTAAACTTCCCCTTGATCCTGGTTTCCTACCAAGGAACTGGTCTTAGTTTCTGATTTAAACTTCCCCTCGATCCTGGTTTCCTACCAAGGAACTGGTCTTAGTTTCTTTTGTCAATAAACTTAATTGACAAGGGACGTTATGCGTAGCGGTTTTCCTCAAACTTCTCGCCGAATTTTCCTGGGGAGATGCCATTTGATAGAAAAACCTTTGACGCCAGACTTGCTGGGGAACTCAGTCGTCTGAGTTGTAGAGGTGTACAAACTTCTCTATTTGGAGACGCCATTTGTCGACTCTATCGGGGAAAACGAGTCTCTTGAGAGACTGCCTTCGTTTGGGATTACATCATACTTTTCTCAGGATCTTCCCGGAGAAACGCCATATGATGGGGTCCAATTTTGAGGTGCCGATGACCTTTTCATCAGTGGTCTTTTCGGAGCGAAACTGGCGTGCTGCCGAATCTCTGATTACGAGGCTTTCTCTGTGGATCTTCCTTAATCTGGGAAAGCAAGGATATCATCTTCAATGGCGAAGAGTGATGTTTGTTGAACGTTTTCTCTGGCTTTTCAGAGGTTCAAGTTATCAAAGTGGTCGAGGACCCAACTTCAATCCAGAAATAAAACTGGAGGAGAGAGAATGTTCATACGTAACACTTCCTGACGAGGAAAGGGCTGACAACTCGATTGAGATGACTTTTATCACTAGGGGACAAGGCCGACTAGAGTGATAGTGATGCAATATGAAATGTGAATTCAAATCAATAATGCATGATGTATGTATGTATATGCTGACAAAAATGATGTGACACACAAACTAAAAGATGCACTTGACTGGATACTCGGCCATCGCGGGGCGAAGAAGTATCATTGGTTCAGAATAGCAATTCCACCTTGCTTAGGAGAGATAATCCCTGTTGAGAGCTATGTTGATCGAGCTTAGGAGATGAGAACTCGGCCGAGGCGTGTCAGACGAAACAAGGTCTCTGACACAGTTGATTCTTCATTCAGGCGTACTAGGTTAGAAGAAGTACTTTGATTCTGCACTTTGAGGTTCGATTACTTCTGGAGAAGCGACCGATGTTCTTCTGATGTTCAACAGTCAAAAGAAATTGCCGTCTTTAATTTAAAAGCAGAAAAAGTTTTAACAAGTAAATTCATTTTTGTTTTATTTCAAGAATCGTTAATCATATTAAAATGTCGTTCTGTAAAGCTAAAACAAAAAAGAATTACAAAGAAAAGCACAAAGGCTCAAATTTTATTGATAAGATGGAGATCAGCCAAACGCGTGATTCCAATGAGTATATACAAAGTTAGAAAATGGTAATTTACAGGAAAAGGGCTACGTTGAAACATAACGACCACTATCCTTCTACCAACTTCGAATTCGGGGCATCCTGAGCTTCTGTCGAAGATGACCTTGACTGGAGTTTTCTTCCGATGGATGGTGTAACTGCTGCTGCTGAGGGACTTGCCTCTGTTGAACATAGTTACTTACCCTTATCCCTAATTTTACCTGGATTGTACTTTGATGTTTCCAATCCACCGGGATGATTTTTTCTTTTTATGTCTCTAAATTTTGCCTGGACCGCCCTTTCGGGTTTTCAATCCACCGAGACGTTTTTTTTTTAGTTTAGGCGAAGTATTTCTTGACTACATCAACATTTGTGGGGTAGGCAAATTCCTCTCCGTCCATGGTTGCAAGTCTCAAGGCGCCGCCTGAGAAAGCTTTCGTGACCACATAGGGGCCATCATAATTCGGAGTCCATTTACCTCACGAATCAGTGAGAAATGAATGTATCTTCTTGAGCACGATGTCTCCTTTTCTGAAGACACGATGTCGGACCTTTTTGTCGAACGCCTTCTTCATTCTCTGTTGATACAGCTGACCGTGGCATAATGCCGTTATTCATTTTTCTTCGATCAGATTCAGTTCGTCGTGTCGGCTTTGACACCATTCAGCTTCGGTGAGCTTAGCTTCCATCAATACTCGGATTGACGGGATCTCTACTTCTATGGGGAGCACTACTTCCATGCCAGAGAGAAAGGGGTAGCCCCTGTTGAAGTGCGGGCAGATGTATGATAACCGTGAAGAGAAAAGGGTAGCATCTCGTGCCAGTCTTTGTAGGTTACAACCATCTTTTGAACAATCTTTTTGATGTTCTTGTTAGCCGCTTCTACCGCTCCGTTCGTCTTGGGTCGGTAGGGAGATGAGTTATGGTGTTCGATCTTGAACTCTGCACACAACTCTTTCATCATCTTATTGTTCAAGTTAGATCCATTATCAGTAATGATCTGGCTTGGAACACCATAACGGCAGATGATATTGTTTTTGATAAATCGGACCACCACTTGTCGGGTTACATTGGCGAATGACGCTGCTTCGACCCACTTGGTGAAGTAGTCAATGGCTACTAGGATGAACCGATGTCCGTTTGAAGCCTTAGGTTCAATCAAGCCAATCATGTCGATTCCCCATATGGAAAAAGGCCACGGGGAAGAAATAACTTTGAGATGTGATGGCGGTACATGAATTTTGTCGGAGTATATCTGACACTTATGACACCTCCTCATGTACTTGTAGCAGTCGGATTCCATGGTCAACCAATAGTACCCTGCTCTCAGAATATTTCTTGCCATTGTGTGTCCATTGGCATGAGTGCCAAAGGATCCTTCATGGATTTCTTTCATAAGCATGTCTGCTTCTGGTCTGTCTACGCATCGGAGCAAGACCATGTCAAAATTTCTCTTATAGAGAGTGTCCCCGCTTAGGAAGAAGTTTCCAGCCAATTTTCTGAGGGTTTTTCTATCTTTCTTGGATGCCCCAGGTGGGTACTCTTGTTTCTGAAGGAAGCATTTGATATCGTGATACCAAGGTTTGTCGTCTATGACTGCTTCAATCGTGAAGATGTAAGCGGGCCGTTCAAGGTGCATTATGTTGATCTTAGGTAAGTCCTTCCAATGACCTACACTAATCATGGAAGAGAGAGTGGCTAATGCATCAGCCATGTGATTCTCCTCGCGAGGGATATGATGAAACTCGACTCTGTTAAAGAAAGGTAACAACCTTCTTGCATAGTCTTTGTAAGGAATCAATCCTGATTGGTATGTGTTCCAATCTCCTTTTATCTGATTGATAACCAAGGCTGAATCGCCGTATATGTCCAAGTTTTTGATCCTTAAATTAATTGCTTCTTCGAGACCCATAATACAAGCTTCGTATTCGGCCTCGTTGTTTGTACATTTGAACGTAAGTCGAGCGGTGAAAGGAATGTGGGTACCCTGAGGGGTAACAATGATTGCCCCAATTCCGTTTCCATAATTATTAACTGCTCCATCAAAGATAAGTCCCCATTGGGAACCTGGTTCTGGCCCTTCACTGGGTAACGGTTCATCGCAATCTTTCATTTTTAGATACATGACATCTTCGTCTGGGAAGTCAAACCCGATTGATTCTTGATCGTTAATCGGTTAATGAGCCAAATGATCGGCTAAAATACTTCCTTTAACGGCTTTCTGAGCGTGGTACTCTATGTCATATTCTGATAACAGCATCTGCCAACGGGCAATTCTTCCCGTGAGAGCAAGTTTTTCGAAGACATACTTGATTGGATCCATTTCTGAGATTAACCAAGTAGTATGACGAATCATGTATTGGCGAAGATGTTTGGCTGCCCAAGCCAAAGCGCAGCAAGTTTTCTCAAGCATCGTGTACCGAGTTTCGCAGTCGGTGAATTTCTTGCTCAAATAGTAGATGGCAGACTCTTTCCGTTTGGTTTCGTCTTGTTGGCCAAGTACACATCCCATTGAGTCTTCCAAGACTGTGAGATAAATGATCAGTGGTCTTCCTTCCACTGGAGGTGATAGAATCGGAGGATTCAACAGATATTCCTTGATACTATCGAAGGCGGTTTAACAATCTTCTGTCCAAACGCAATTCTGGTTCTTTTTGAGTAATTTGAAAATCGGCGCACATGTCGCGCTCATGAGGAATATGAATCTGGAGATGTAGTTCAAACGTCCCAGGAATCCTCTGACTTGTTTTTCAGTTTTCGGAGAAGGCATTTCTTGAATGGCCTTGACCTTGTCAGGATCAACCTCAATTCCTTTCTGGCTGACGATGAACCCTAAAAGTTTCCCTGAACGGACACCGAATGTGCATTTGTTGGGATTCAAGCGGAGCTTGTACTTTCGCAAACGCTCAAATAGTTTTGACAGGTGGGTCACATGCTCCTCTTTTGTCTTAGATTTTGCAATCATATCATCGACATATACCTCTATCTCTTTGTGTATCTTGTCATGAAACAGAGTAGTCATATCCCTTTGATAGGTTGCCCCGACGTTCTTCAAACCGAACGGCATTACCTTGTAACAAAAGTTACCCCATGGGGTAATGAACGAAGTTTTCTCCATGTCTTTCGGCGCAATTTTGATCTGGTTATAGCCTGAGAATCCATCCATGAAGGAGAAAATTTTGAACTTTGTTGTACTGTCTACCAGCATGTCAATGTGTGGTAAAGGAAAGTCGTCCTTTGGACTTGCCTTGTTCAGATCCCTATAATCAACACACAATCTGACCTTTCCGTCCTTTTTGGGAATGGGTACGATGTTGGCTAACCATTGAGGATATTCAGATGTAGCGAGGAAACCTGCGTCGATCTGTTTCTGTACCTCCTCTTTGATTTTGATGGCCATGTACGGGTGGGTGCATCTCAACCTTTGCTTTACTGGCGGACATTCCGATCTCAACGGTAAGTGATGTTCCACGATGCTGGTATCCAACCCTGGCATATCCTGATAGGACCAAGCGAATACATCGGGAAATTCTTTGAGAAGCTTTATCAAACTCTCTTTGGCAGTTAGACTGAGCAGTGCCCCAATCCTGATTTCTTTTCTCTCTTTTTCTGAACCCAAGTTTACCGTTTCCAACGGCTCTTTGTGAGGTTCAATGGACCTTTCCTCTTGTCTGAGTAATCGGGAGATCTCTTCTGGAATTTCGTTGTCATTTTCTTCTTCAGCCTCGAATACCGAGAACTCAAAGTTGGGAGAAGGCATCGGATCGTATGTTTCAACGGGGTTTAAAACAAGCAATCTGCATGACGTGATGATTCGTGTTTAGAAGAGATAGAGAAAATGCAAGTGTGTGCAGTGTATTTTTTTTACTGCTTGTTTTTATTTGAATTGTTTTTTAGGATTACCATTTTCTGAGAAAGCAAAAAGAGAAAACAGCAATTAATGTGGAAATTACAGAACGACGTTATTTTATTAATGAACAAGTCGATCCTTGAAACTACAACCCTATAAAACAAAACTCTGTCGCTTTGGGCGAAGCGAAGAGGGAAATTTACAGAAAGCGAGCCCTATCAAAACATCAGTTTCACCTAGGCAGGGTGAAAGGTTAAAGATGGCAATTACTTTGACTGGTGAACGACCTTCGGAACATCGACAGCAACCCATTGGCGGCGAACTCCTCGGTGAATCACAAAGTCTGGCACCTTCCTTGATTTGTCTTCAGAAATAACGCTGATTTTTGGTGGAGCAAGATCATTGGAATCTGTCTCCCGGGCATAATTTTTGTAGGAGGATTCCTCAGTTGTATTTTGCATAGAATTTGTGCTCTCAGCTGTATCTCCCCATCCAGTTGGCTGGATATCTTCGAGCCTGATACGAGAGCTTTCGGGAGCGGTGTACTTGACCATATAGTTGTATTTTCCACTCGGTTGTCCCAAGGTGTCCCACACTTCTTTCGAACTGGAGGAGTCATCTCTCTCGATGACGTTGACCTCAGGAAAAGCATAATTGATGAATTCAAGTCCTACAAACGTTGCGAATTCATCGTCATGTTGAGTAGTTTCTGAATGACCTGAGTGTTGATCCCATGACATGGTGGGGACACAGGTATTCTGTTCAATGACGGTCAGTTGATTTTCATTGTTCGGCTGACTTTCTTGCTCCAAGTTTCCTGGGTAAGGTTGCCACATTGGCAGACCATCCCTTGGGCCATAGTAGGTGTAGTCAAAATTGTTTTTCATCGGAGTGTCTTCCTCTAATGAATTTGGCGGAGCACGACATCCTTCCGGATTACAATCTCCATATATCATTTCGACATCTGACCGTGGTATAAATCTCGGACTTTGTGCGGGATAACAAAATGGCATAGGCACCTCTTCCTGAGACATATAACCGTCCTCATTAAGATAAGACTTCCATTCTTCATCTGTGTCAGAGGGATCTTCCTCATTGATAGCATGTACTGCCTGAGACACTGGGTGAAGGAAACCTCCACTGTGGAAGAAGTTTTGAAGGGGATGAAGACTTTCATTGTTAGCAGTTGTCTGGGTACAGGTTGCAGAAAAACCAAGGCCCTTCTTTGTTTTATTGTCAGTAGGAATGACAAGTTGTCCCCATCCTGTTGTATCGGTACTCTCGACCATTTTAATAGCATCTTTGTATGAGGAAATCGAGGTTCCTCCTTTGAACTGATTGTTCTTGCTCACCGATAGTGCTTGGAACTGAGTTCCAATAACCTCCTCGGGTTCTATGCCAGCAGATGATGACAAGTTACTTACGAGCAAGGCCTGTTCTCCATAGACCGTGACAAGTTGATCGTTCTTGATGAACTTTAGCTTTTGGTGGAGGGTCGAAGTGACCGCTCCAGCCTGATGTATCCAAGGTCTTCCTAATAAACAACTGTACGTTGCCCGGATATCCATGACCTGGAAAGTGACTTGGAAAGTGTGAGGACCGATAGTTATGGGAAGGTCAACTTCGCCGATAACTGTTTTTCTGGATCCGTCGAACGCTTTGACGACGACCTCGCTGATTCTCATCGGAGGGCCTTTGAATGATAATTGCATCAAAGTGGACTTCGACATAACATTCAGGGCTGACCCTGTGTCTACCAGTACGCTGGCTAAAGCATCGTCCTGGCAGTTAACTGTAATGTTGAGTGCCATGTTATAACGGTGACCCTCTTCGGGTAATTCCTCATCACTAAATCCCAAATTATTGCAGGAAGTGATGTTAGAGACAATGCTATCGAACTGTCTGATTATTACATCCTGTTCCATAAAGGCTTGCTCCAAGACTCTCTGTAGAGCCTCCCTGTGGGCTTCTGAACTGAGTAACAGTGATAATACCGAGATCTTTGAAGGAGTCTGTAACAGTTGATCGACAATGTTATATTCACTCCTTTGGATGAGCTTCAGCATCTCATCATTATTTTTCGAAAGGCCGAGATTACTAGATTGACCGACTGATGGATCGGGAGCTTCTGTCTGAAGTTCCTTTTCTTTGTTAGCTTCCCCAACCCCTCGGTTGAAGATTCTACCACTCCGCGTTACACGACTGTTGCCTGCAATATTCACGACGGAGGGTAATGGAATTTCATTTCCATTTTCAACTGTCGTTGCACTGTATTTGTAAGGGATAACCTTAGTTGATTCATACGGTGTTGGTCCCGGCAGATAGATGACTATGGGAACCTTCTGATTTTTCTGACCATCGTAAGTAATCTCGATCCGTTCCCGGTTGGGAACCTTAGATTCGTCAAGTAGAGGGATAATGGCAAAAACATCCCTGGTCCTGTGATGACCAGCGATTGTGACAACATCCTCGACTTGATTAACAAGGTAGTCCGGCGACCAATTGATGGGTCCAGAACCCGGATATGGGCGAATCTCTCCACGATCCACCTGACCCTGAAGAGCTGCTCTCACAAGGTAACACCCTTGGTTACTTTCCGAATAGACGCTACAACAGTCATAATTGTGTAGTGGCACCTGGCCATGCCCACTTTGAATACAATGTAACCTCACTTGGTTAGCTTCCACAAATCGGACATCCTGACTCTGACGTCGAGTAGGATTCCTATTACTGATACTAATTTGTTGAGTATCTTCATCCATATAAATTGGTATCCACCAATGATTTAACAAGTGCTGAAGTGCCTCCTGGACAAGGGTACAACCTCGATCGTTTTCGCAACCTGCTTTACAACTTTGATAGTCGTGTGATATTAAGAATCCGAGTCGGACCTGCTCAGCATGTAACTCTACCAGGTTGGTATTCATCACGTGAATATCAAAGATCTGAACCATGTTGATCTGATAAGGGTTCCTATCAAGGTAGTCTTAGATCCATCCAAGATCCATCTGACGCTGGAGGGTCTCCTGTACAAAAGAGCAACCCTGTTTGTTTACCGAGCAAGTCAGACAAGAACTGTAATCGTGCCGCGGCAGATTATGATACTGGCTTTGCCTTGAGTGCATCGCCACCAAGTTGACATTCATCGCACGGATGTCGTGGTTTTGAATGACGTTGGAATTCGTATAGACCATGTTAACCTCACGAACTCGGTGCTCTTGGATCTATCCGAGATCTATCTGTTCCTGTAGAGCTGCTTGCACTACAGAACATCCTTGATTGCTCTTAGAGCAGATATCACACTGGTGATAATTATGAGGTGGCACATGGCCATATCCACTCTGTCTACAATGCATCTTAACCAAATTGGTTTTCAACAAGAGTACATCGTGAATTTGATAGACATCGTCAGTCTCTCCTTCTATTAAATTGACTGCAGCCTTCTCGTGTTGAGGCAGTGGGTTCGTGAGAACATTAGGATTTGTATCCTTGAAGGATAAGACCCCGCTCCTAACAAGTTTTTGCACGTCGGACTTGAAATTGAGACAAGTCTCTATGTTATGCCCTGAACCTCCTTGATGGTAAGGGCAAGTTTAATCCACCTTAAACCAAAAAGGCAGGTTTTTCGATACTGTAAGAGGGGACTTAGTCTGAATGTGCCCCTTGGCTAGCAGTAATGGAAACAGTTCTGCGTACGATATGGGTATAGGATCAAATCCTGGTGGCCGTGTTGTACGGTTGTTGTTGTATGGAGGACGAGCCTGTTGAAGAGGCTGTTGTGTCCTTTGTTGATCAGGTTGGCTCTGCGTAACCTGAGGTTGATACGTAGGAATAGACGCAGGGTTGATAGCAGAAGTTACAGTTGTTACCGGTTGATAACGTCGCCTTTGCTTTCCGAGATAGATATTCCCAATATCTTGCTCTTTTTTCTTAGGGAGAGCACTACCGTATTTTTTAGTGCCGCTCGTCGATCCAGTGTCTTTTACCAAACGTCCTTCTCAGACGGCTTCCTCAAGACGTACGCCCATGCCGACCATTTCGGTGAAGTCACTGGGCGCACTGGCAACCATTCGGTCATAGTAAAATGAGCTTAAGGTCTTTAAGAAGATCTTTGTCATCTCTTTTTCCTCAAGAGGTGGACAAATTTGAGCAGCAATTTCACGTCATCTCTGGGCGTACTCCTTAAAGGTTTCCTTGTCCTTTTGCGACATCGATCTGAGTTGATCTCTGTCAGGTGCCATGTCCAAATTGTATTTGTATTTTTGGACGAAGGCAGTGCCAAGATCTCTGAATGTGCTGATCGTGGCACGGTTTAAACCCATGTACCATTTGAGTGTGGCACCGGTTAAACTATCCTGAAAGTAGTGAATCAGTAGGTATTGATTTTCCGTCTGAGCTGACATCCGCCGGGCGTACATCACCAGATGGCTCTGAGGGTAAGAGTTACCCTTGCACTTTTCAAAGTCGGGCACTTGAAATTTGTGCGAGACTTTCACATTTGGGACCAAGCAGAGATCTGCGGCGTCCTTTCCAAATAAATCCTGACCGTGAATGGCTTGCAGTTCCTTCTGCATTTCCAGGAACTGCTCCTGGAATTCCTCCATTCTGTCAAACATAGTTTCCTTCTTACCAGAAGGTATCTGTGGAATTTGTCCTTCCGGGACAGTGTGCACCACAGGGGGTGGTACCGTGACTACGGCAGTAAATCTTGGCGTTTCCCGAAGTTTGTAACCTTCAGGAGTCTTCAGTATGCCCCTGGCATCTTCGCTTTCCTGAAGTTTGTAACCTTCAGGCCCAGCGGCTTCTGTTGAGATTCCCTGATCTTCAGTGATCGGCGGAACATATCCTTCCGGGATATAGTTAACAGGCATACCCAAGGACGATCTTTCGGCATTTGATACCTAGGATCATACTTCTCCATGATGGGCGTCGAGGTGATCTCTGAGATCACAGTCCTTTGTAGCTGAGCTTCTGCCATGGCTTGCATGTCGTTACGAAGCTTTCTCATATCCTCTCTCAGAGCGTCGATCTCTTCTTTCAACTCTCTATTTTCTTCCTCAAGATCATCCATCTTTTTCTGACGATTGGCCCGAGTATTATACGAATGAGACAGTTTGACTCTAGAATCGAGACACAAACGTGAAATTCGTAGGTAAGAAAAATACGCGATGTGAAAATGATGAATGCAATTATTATATTAATTGTTTATGGTTTAATCAAAATAAACTTCGACAATTAGATTGCAAATATCAAACGGTGGGGAAACCCCTTTTTATTGAAATTCAAAGGATTACAGAAATGGAAATATAGTAGATTACAAGGTGCAGAAATAGAAACCTAAACTAATGGGTCCCGAGTCCTCTCTGAAGAGAAATCGAGTGTTGATTCTGGTATCTTCCTTTTCTTTGACCGGGGCTCTTGGGCCGTTGTCGGGTTGTCATTCCTTTGCCAGGTGAAAGGAGTGAGCAAATTCCTTTGGTTATCCTGATTCTCCACAGCATGTTGCTCCAAAATCTTAATTAGAGCATCCTTTTCTTTCAATAATTGTTGTATTTTGATGCACTCTACGTCGAGGGTGCAGTACTTGTTCTTCCAAGACCTTCTCTCCTTTTGAACTTTGTTGAGAGTAACCTGAAGCTTTTTAGTTTCCGTCATGAAGTACATGACAGATTCCCTCGGCGGAAGAATTCCATAACGAGGATAAGGCATTTTTAGCTTGAGAGCTCTAGTTTGTACCCAATGGAGATAAGGCTCCATCGAGACACAGTCCGATTTTCCTAGAGACTCCCGTCCTTTCTTATGAACATGCTTCCAAGCATGCACTATTTCCATCTTTAGTGCTCTGTCGTTTTCTCCTTCCTTGAAGAAAAGACCTTCCAGATGAACACCCCGTGGGACGTGTCTCATCGGGTATCCAAATTGACGAAGAACAAGAACTGGATGATAATTGATTCCTCCCTTAGTTCCTATGAGGGGTACGTTGGGGAAATTTCCACAATGATCAATGATTCTGATTCCATCATAGATCCTATTACACCAATCTATGTCAGAGTTGGTGAGGGACATGATCTTCTGCGACCAACGTAAGGCACTCTTGCAATCCTAAAAAGCAGCAGACTCGGGCAAGTGAGAGATAAACCATTTGTAAAGCAGAGGTACACAGCATGTGATCTCCCCTCCGTTGTACAAATTTCCCAAGTGTACAGAATGATACGCATCTGCGAGCAAAGTCGGCACAGGGTTTCCAATGAGAAAAACCTTAATGGAGTTAATATCGACGAAGTTATTAATGTTGGGAAACAAAAATAACCCGTAGGTGAGCAAGACAAAGATGCTTTCAAAAGCAGTGACGTTCCCTATACTAGCGAAATACAAGGCTTTCTTTGTCAAGAACTGGGCTGGAAAACCTTGGATGCCACTCTTAGTGGTTAGGTGAGTCCTGACCTCAGACTCGTCCAAATGAATTGCTCTGGCAATGGTCTGATTCTTTGGAATTTCTTCCAGTCCAGAAAATGGAGCTCGATCAGTATTGTGTAGATCAATCAGATGAGAATACTCCTCCAACGTTGGTACGAGCTGGTAATCCGGGAATGTGAAACAGTGATAAACCGGATCGTAAAACTGAATGAGCGCATCCATGACTCCCTCAGTCACATGGACTCTTAATAGTGGTAGCAGACCTCCGTGTTTGGCTCTGAAAGCCTCAGGGTTTGTGATCATCCTTGCTAACCTTCTTAAATCCTCTAGTTTTGGAACCTTGAAGGTGTAACTATAAGTTCTCCTTCTACCGAAATCCATTAGTGCAATCCTTTTCTCTGATATTTGCAATCACAGTCTCAGTTTAATTTGAAAAACAGAGAGACTAGAAGAGAAATTTTTTGAATGTTTTAATGTTTTTTAAATGAATGCATGAATGCAGAACACAAAAACATAGAAAAAACATGGGGGCAAAGGGTCGTTGTCATGAAGTCAAGGCTCTACCCATCCCCAAAGGTTTATACTAGGGTGATTTTTGTACCTGTAGTCATTATCATCAGCTCCTCCCAGGAAAGCAAAACAACAAGCGGATTGTAAGCGAGTTGTAGAGCAATCTTAGAGTAAGTGCCATTCACCGAGAATAGATCACCAGCCTCAAATGAGGGTAGTATTGCGTAACAACTATTCCCGATAGTTTCCGCACTACGAAAAGGTTCGGCTCCTCAGCTTCTCAGACTTAACAATCGGCCCATTGTCTAGGTGAGAGAATGAGTTGCATTGGTCAGCCTCCAATGAGGTTGATGGTCGACCCCGTCGCCATCACTTATCTTAAGTGTATACTCAATCTTTCCACATGCGGCATCACACACATTCCCATTAACAGAAAAATAAACACGTATAGCAATTAGGAAAAGCAGTATATATATTTGTCCTAAACATCCTAGACTTTTAAAACTATGAATCCTAAGTTCCTGACAGAAAATGGGTTCCCGGCGGAGGCCCCAATTTGTGGTATTCACATAAGAGAAGAAAAACAGAGACGGGCCCCACGGTGGGCGCCATTTTTCTGTGAAAAATAGGGACGACCGTTCCTAGATCTAACTTTGAAAGGCCCCACGGTGGGCGCCATTTTTCTGTAGCGAGCGATTTTGGACGCGGTTCTTAAGCGTTGGTCGCTCTCACTGCGGTTGAGTTTACTACAGGTCGATTCATTTTTTATCCTATTAAAGCTGATGAAGGAAGGGAAATAGATGTCTCCAATTAACCCTGTTTGCATACTGAGTTTAAACAGCGGTCTGTTAGGTTACGAATGCTATCAATGTGGGGGGGCCTTTGTACTGGTTATTTGTATTTTTGCCAATACGGTTTTCTTTTCTCTTTCTAGGACTTTCTGGCGGGGAACAAGGATTTAGGATGTTAGGACTGATGCTTTTGATAGATACATGAGAGTATGGGATTTTGGGTTTTTGTTTAGTGTGCTCACTAAGATTTTTCTTTCAATCTTATGCCTACGTATTCCCGTTTACCGAAACAGGGAAATCAGAGCGTTCGTAGTTCCTCCTATTCTATGGGAGGAAATGGTTGTTTTTGGTGTCTTGTTCAAAGCCCAAGACGTGAAGCGAAAGGTGATTTATATCTTGTTCAAAGCCCAAGATGTGAAGCTGAAGGGTTTATTTGTATCTTGTTCAAAGCCCAAGATGTGAAGCTAAAGGTTCGACTTTAGAGAGAATTTGTCATCTCTAAAGAGGGGTCTGTTTGTCACACCTGTTGGGTGACTGATTATAAAGGAGAATTACTTTAACCAGGATATGTGAATCCGGCAATGCCATAATTTCCTTTATAGGGGGTTTTAACCTGAAGGGGAAGACTTTAACTCAGTGTAGAGCAATGCCATCTTTCCTTAGGAATTTCTCATGCTAAAAGAGGGACAGTGGCATGGATGTAGATGATCTAGAGGCTTGCCACTTACAGCGATTAGATGAAAGGGAAGGAGTTGTTGATGTTTGTATACTGTGAACGAGGCACATCTTTGATGCAAAAAGGTTAATTTGGATCAACCAGTGGTTTTCTTATACAAAGCCTAAGAGGAGGCTAATATGTGTCTCGTACAAAGCCCGAGAGAGAGGCTAAAAGGTTTGACTCGACGATGAAGTCTTTTGGTATCTCATATAAAGCCCGAGATGGAGGCGAAAGAGGTGATTGACTCAACAAGGGAGTCTCTTATGTGTCTCGTACAAAGCCCAAGAGAGAGAGGCTAAACGTTGTTTGACTCCGCTGGGGAGCATCATTGTACAAAGCCCAAGAGGAGGCTATGGTTACTGTTCAGTTAAGTGACAGGTCCAGTATACCGATTTTAAAGAGAAAATCAGTTCTTATATGAGCAACACTATACTCATGGATTTGATTCAAGGATCCGGGTTATTCCTGTTCTTTAAGGAAGCGGGAAATCTGAAGGGTATTGAGACTGTTCGAGTCTACGGGTTTTCTTCCTATTTTTGAAGAGTGCTTGAGAATGTCTTTGAGACTTAAGGAGATTAGACTGTCCAAGTCTAGAGTTTCATCTTTTGTACTGTGCTTTGAGAAACAGTAGTAGACTCTTTGAAAGAATTGTTCTATGCAGATGACTAAGTTCTATTCCTATACCTCTAGGAGGCCGTCGGGACAATTTGTGTGAAGCCCAAGAGGAGGCTGGAAACTTTTAAGAAGCCGATCGGTCCTTGTACGAAGCCCAAGAGGAGGTTATCATTCCCGGAGGAAGAGATCATTATACGAAGCCTAAGAGGAGGCTGTGAATACTTCTAAGAAGCCGTAGGGTCCTTGTATTAAGCTCAAGAGGAGGCGGGGTTGCTTTTAGGAAGCCTGTGGGTCCTTATATAATGCCCAAGAGGAGGCTGCTGCTTTTAAGAAGCCGATGGGTCCCCAAACCCTGAGAAATTCAAGGCAAGCTATTCACAAGGAATAGATCAAGTCAGGAAAGTTCGAGAATTTGGAAGAAATTCAAGAGATGCCATTCACGGAGAAGAGATCATCTCTGGGGAATAGAGTTTCTTGACAAATGCTTTTAAGAAGCCTGTGGGTCCCCAAACCCCGTGAAGTTCAAGACATGCCATTCACCGAGAATAGATCAAGCCAGGAAAGTCTGAGAATTTGGAAGAAACTCAAGAGATGCAATTCACGGAGAAGAGATCATCTCTGGGGAATACAGTTTCTTTGACAACTTCTATGAGTGACAGTCTATGAAAGGGTTCACAGAGAATGCTGCCTTTCATGTCTCCATATTGTTTAACCCCAAGAGAAGGGAAGACTGTGTCTGGTAATCCTATGGGGATCTAGTTTAGACTATTTCTATGAGTGATCAACGGGCTTAATGCTAGACGTAGTTGCCGGGGAAACTCTAAATATCTATACTATTATTACACAGTTGATATGAGTTTATGAAAGAAGACTTACAGTGAAACAGCCCCACAATACAGTTATATGTATATGAAAGCGGTAAATGAAAGCAATAACCACTTACTCGGTTGTAGAGCTTCCATGCTGTTTGGTTAGTTGTTCAACAAAGAAAGATTGAAAACAACAGTATATTCAAAATCAAAGGAGAAAGTGCTTTGAAAAAGAAAAATTTGGGGCTTACAGCTCAAGGAGAGGCCCAGGGTTTTATCAGTGAGCGCACTATTTGAATTTGTACAGAGGGACTTATACAAGTGACTGAGGCCCAAAATGTTTTCTGTACAAAGGGATGGGTCTTACATTCTCTCAAGAGGCCCAAAAAGTTTTAAAGAAAAAGAGTAGGGCTTATAACACGAGGGTAGGCCCAATTGATTTTTCCGTTTAAAATGGCGATCGCGCCGAGGTTTTCTTTTAACGCAGAGGGGCTTATACAATAAATGAGGCCCAAAATTATTTGGTTAAAAGGGGGTTGGTTCTTACACTCTATTAGAGGCCCAAAAAGTTTTAGATGGGTCTTATAGCTCGAGGAGAGGCCCATGGTTATTTTTCAAAAGGCGACGGTCGCGCCGTTTGTTTTTGACGGTATCGGGACTTATACAATATCTGAGGCCCGAAAATGGTTTGGTCAAAAAAAGGATTAGGTCTTACACTCTATTAGAGGCCCAAAAGTTTTGAATGGGTCTTATAGCTCAAGGAGAGGCCCAAGGTTATTTTTCAAAAGGCGACGATCGCGCCGTTGGTTTTTGACGGTATCGGGACTTATACAATATCTGAGGCCCAAAATGATTGGTCAAAAAAGGATTGGGTCTTACACTCTATTAGAGGCCCAAAAAGTATTTGAAAATCAATTTTGAAAGTTGAATTAATCAAAAACCCTAATTTTAATCTTTAAAAGTAAATATTTAAAGAAAATCAAACAAAATTCAAAATAAATTTGAATAATCCATTTATGATTTTGTTTAAGGTTTGGAAAAAAATGAGGGATAATCACAAGGAATATTTAAACTCATTAGGTTTTGATTTTCAAATTAAATATTCACTTTTAGAATGTTTAAAATTAATAAAAATGAATTTATTCACAAAAATACTAATTATATTAAATAAATAATATAAATCTAATTTTTTGGTGGAATAAAATATTTCAACATTTTTGTGAATTGTTGCAAAAAGAACCAATCAAAAATGATAAAAATTGAAGGAGTTATTAATTTTTCAAATCATTAAAAATAATAATATGAAAAATAACAAAATAAACAAGTGATAAAAAGAAGTCTGGGGCGAGGGGGATTCGAACCCCAGACCTCTCGCTTGCCAATACACACAAAACCAGCTGATGAACCGCTGGGGCGCAATGCCAATTCAAATATAACATGGCAATGGAAAAATATATAGAGAACTTGTTAGATTTTCTGAAAATGGCGCCATGGCCATCTTCTTCCTCGAGCACGTGCGTGAAGCACCATATCTCACTCATCTCTCAACCATTGGACATCATTCAAACACCAAACTCATGCGTTTTTTTCACAAGGAAGAAGATGGCAATACCCAATTTTATTCATTTTCAGTGTATAACAAATTATATCATTGTGGCCGTATGAACCCTAATTTTGCAAAAGTAATCGAGTAGGCATGATTATGAGTGTAATGATCAAATTTTCTAAGGGAAAACAATCAGCATATGATGGCAAGCAATTGGCAAAAATATCATGCGAGGAAATATGCATGGATCATGGAGTTTGAGTTTTGAGGTTTACCTTGATGCAAGCTGAAATGGAACTCTGCACAAACTTTGTTCCAGTCATGAACTAATGATCCCTACAGCTTCAATGGATGTTATGGAGTGTGTTACAAGCTTTGGAACACTTTGAAACTCTTTGGATCAAGCTGGAGACCTCCACCTGCATAATTGAGGCATAATGGCTTGGTTGAAGAGTGATTTTGAGCCTGAGGTGTTACAGTCAGTGTTTAAGTGTTTGGATACCTCAAATACATCATATATGATGTGTTTGAGCAATTGGAATTGATTGCCTAAGGCTGCAACTCATAACCCGATAGTGGTTACTCAAAAACCAAAAAACTTGAGGTTTAAGGAAGAATGAGAGAAAGCAGTGCGGTAACTGGCTTTGGTGTGAGTTGAATGATCCATTGGGACCTCTATTTATAGGTGATCAACTTTTGTTTTGGAGGAATAGTGAATGGCTGCTGGATCAGATCACATTTGCATGGATTGGCTTGGAGGATTTCTTCTCAAGCAAGGAAAGCTAGCCATTCCCAAGAGCAGGGCTATGCCTTGACCAAAATCACATTCCTCAGATGTTTTTATTGTTGTTTAATCAGAGAATTTGACTGAGTAGGGTAGCTACCTTGACAATGCACTATTCCACATCAATGCACTTTGAATTCAAGGCAAAATGTGCCAAAGTGGATGAATTTCAAGTTGGAAGATTCCTTGGCCTTTTGACTCAGATTTATCAGTTGGATCAGATGCAATGTGATTGGTTTAAATACATGTGGCATGCTGATCCTTAGTTTTTGGTTCAAAATCGTGTGTAGCAAGCAAACATACAAACTGATTTTTCCAAAACAGCTTGCAGCAGCATGACTTTGGGCATGGATTTCTCTTGGCTCAAATTGAATCAATTTATGCTGTTAAGCTCTTTGAATTCTTGGCAACATATGCAACAACATTGATGTTTAACTTTGGCCTTGATCCAGCTTGCATCTATGTGAAAATATCTCACAAGTTTTGGTGTTTCAACAAAATCTGTCTTGGACAGAATTTTTTCTAAGTGTTGGAAAATGGTGTACTTTCATATTTTCAGCCATCTTGGCTCACTCATAGCTCAAAATCCACAATGAATTGGAGTTAGGTCTAGTTGAAGTTTTTGTAGAGGGCAATGAGATCTACCAATCAAGCCTTGGATGGAAAAAAATGTCCTTGTGGTTTAGGAGTTATGACCCTCCAAAGTTGGTACCCTAGCCACTTTATTTTTAACTTAGAAAATTTTCTAAGTTTTTTATGGTTACCCTTTTTACAAGTTATCCAACTTTTCTTGATTTTTCTTGATGAATGATGGTTCAAATCATACATTAACATCATTTTCGGGTTAAAAATCCATTTTGGTGAAAAATCTCAAAAAGTCAAAGTTGACTTTTGTGCACAGTTGGCTTTTTATCAGATGAATTCCAAACTGTGCAATTCTTCAGGAAATCATGTCCTTGACCTAAATAAAACTTGATGGACATGTTCCATGGGTGTCATGGGGCATATTGAGGCATGTCCTAGGGTTTGGGAGCATGTCCTGGTCAAAAGTCAAAGTTACAGTTGACTTTTTCCTTAAAACCCTAATTGTGGTGCAGATGAAATTGAGACTTGTTGCTCAAGCTTCTTGGATTAATCCCTTGTTCCAAATGGATCAATATAGTTCATTAGAGACCCTCAAACCCTCTCTTGAGGTCTTGGCTCATGATTTGCCCTAAAAGTCAACTTAGGGGTGAATTAGGTCAAGAAACCCTAATTCCTGATTTTTGATGTATGCATCCCTTGAGGCCAAATTGACTTGGTGATTGGGTACATGAGGTTCCATGGAGTATATTAGGTTGTGTTTTGAATCATTGGCTCATGCCCAGATGAAAATTTCCATCTGAAGGCCCTGGTCGACCAAAACCCTAATTTGGTGACACTGTCGATCTTGAGACTTGATCCACCTTGAAGGGAGCAGCCTTGTGCTTGATCCTTGAAGTGGGAGTCCTTTTGATCCATTGTAGGTGTTTGAGAGGTTAGACAAGTTGAAGAGCATGTCATTCCTTGATTGATCCTTTGTCTAAGGCTCTGAGAGGGCTTAAAACCCTAATTTTGATTGTAGTGGATGCTCACCCATCTTTGGGGAGATTGATGAAGTATGATGGCCCATCCATATTGTGATGATGATTTTCACAATGATGGGAAATCTTAGTGGTCAAAATTTGGGGTATGACAGGGTCGTCTTTGAATGTGCTGCCGAAGAAGGCTTTGATGAAGTTGGATACTCGTGGGTTAATTTGTACACCAAGTGACTTGGTGGTACGTGCTTTTGATGGCTCCAAGAGGTCAGTTTTTGGAGAGTTGGTTCTGCCGATCAAGGTGGGTCCTGAAATTTTCAACACCACCTTTTACATAATGGATATTCAGCCTGCCTATAGTTGTTTGTTGGGTTGCCCTTGGATCCATGGTGCTGGGGCAGTAACTTCTACGCTGCACCAGAAGTTGAAGTACATGGTGGATGGCCACGTTGTGACTGTTTGTGGTGAAGAAGATATCATGGTGAGTCACCTATCGACCTTCAAGTATGTAGAGGTAGATGATGAAGTACAGGAAACTTTGTGCCAAGCCTTTGAAGTTGTGAAAATTCCTGAGGAACCCCCAAAGGCAGTCAGTTAGCCTGAGGTGGTTGCCCAACCTGAAGTTGTCAGACAACTAGAGGTTCCAATGTCCTCTTTCAAAGAGGCGCGGACTATAGTTGAAGCTGGTGGTTCTCACAAGTGGGGCAGTGTCATTGATGTTCAAAGAAAGCAAGATACTCATGGACTGGGTTACAAGCCACCTAGGCGTCCTGAAGAGCCTCCCAAGTTCTATGGTCCAGTCCGTTTCACCAGTGCCGGTGTTTTCTTCGACAGAGTCAATGCTATTAAGGATGAAGGAGATAGTGACTGTGACATGGATGAGTGGATCCGTCCCTACACCCCTGGTCAGAGTTTAGGCAACTGGTCTTCCGAGAAAGTCATCCAAGTGACGCGCCCGGAGTAATTTACTTTTGTTTTCTGTTATGTTGAATCCTACGTTCTGCCCAAGACGTAGTGATATTTATTTGTAGGGCTTGGATGTTTATTTGCTATTTTTATCATCAATAAAGGACGTTTTTTCATTCAAATATTTTGATCCCTGTTTTTCTGTTTTTACTTTTTGCATTAACCAACATCAAAATGGCAATGTGTTTTCTTGTTTGTTGCACTCATAATAAACATAAAACATCCATCATGCAGGTTTCTTTGTTCAGATTCCACCCCTCATGACTTAGCTATGGCTCGATATGACTTCGACAATCCTATCTATCAAGCCGAAGAAGAGATTGATGAAGACTGTGACCTGCCAAAAGAATTAGCTAGGCTACTGAAACAGGAGGAAAGGGCTATTCTACCTTATCAGGAGGAAGTTGAGACTGTTAATCTGGGAACCGAGGATGTTAAACGAGAAGTAAGGGTTGGGGCTGCTTTGGAAGACATTGTTAAGAGAAGATTGGTTGAGTTACTTCGAGAGTATGTGGATATCTTCGCCTGGTCTTACCAAGACATGCCCGGGCTTGACACTGACATTGTTTCACACAGACTACCGCTTAAAGAGGGTTGTACTCCAGTCAAGCAGAAACTGAGAAGGACGAAACCAGATATGGCTGTCAAGATCAAGGAAGAGGTTCAGAAACAGTTGGACGCTGGATTTCTTGCTGTGACAAATTATCCTCCGTGGGTTGC
Source organism: Lathyrus tuberosus (assembly GCA_022829125.1). Classification (NCBI taxonomy): domain Eukaryota; kingdom Viridiplantae; phylum Streptophyta; class Magnoliopsida; order Fabales; family Fabaceae; genus Lathyrus; species Lathyrus tuberosus. The sequence goes on from JALAZF010000668.1 coordinate 1,971,257, forward strand.
TAATATCGTACCTGTACCTAAGAAGGATGGGAAGGTCAGGATGTGTGTTGATTACCGAGATCTGAATAGGGTGAGCCCAAAGGATGATTTCTCGCTCCCCCACATTGACGTGTTAGTAGACAATACTACTCAATATTCTGTATTTTCCTTCATGGATGGCTTCTCTGGGTATAACCAAATCAAGATGGCCCCAGAGGACATGGAGAAGACTACGTTCATAACACCGTGGGGAACAGTTTGCTACAAGGTAATGCCCTTTGGATTGAAGAATGCTGGGGCAACCTATCAGCGGGTGATGGTGACACTCTTTCATGATATGATTCACAAGGAGATCGAAGTCTACGTTGATGACATGATTACGAAGTCACAGACAGAGGAAGAACACTTGGTAAACCTCCAGAAGCTGTTTGAAAGGTTGAGGAAGTTCAGACTGAGATTGAATCCCAACAAGTGCACTTTCGGGGTGAGATCTGGTAAATTACTGGGATTCATTGTTAGTGAAAGAGGTATCGAGGTTGATCCTACAAAAATAAGAGCCATACAAGAGATGCCTGAGCCAAGGACAGAGAAAGAGGTTCGTGGTTTCTTGGGAAGGTTGAATTACATTGCTAGGTTCATCTCTCATCTGACAGCCACGTGTGAACCAATTTTCAAGTTGCTAAGAAGTTCACTGATTGCGAATCAAGATACTCAATGTTGGAGAAGAGATGTTGTACACTCGCTTGGGCGGCCAAGCGCCTAAGGAAGTATATGTTAAACCACACAACCTTGTTGATTTCGAAGATGGATCCGATTAAGTACGTGTTTGAGAAGTAAGCACTCTCTAGAAGGATAGCCCGTTGGAAGATGGTTTTGACAGAGTACGATATTCAGTATGTTTCTCAGAAGGCCATTAAGGGAAGTGTTCTGTCAGAATATCTTGCTGAACAGCCGGTCGAGGATTATCAGCCAATGAAGTTTGAGTTTCTGGACGAGCATGTTATGTTTCTGAAAATGAAAGATTGTGAAGAGCCTCTGCCTGACGAAGAACCTGAGATTGGATCTCAGTGGAAGATGATTTTTGATGGGCTGTCAACTCATATGGTAATGGAATTGGGGCAATCATTACAACCTCAAAGGGTTCTCATATACCTTTCACTGCCCGGTTAGCATTCGTGTGCACCAACAACGAGGCGGAGTATGAAGCATGCATCACGGGGTTAGAAGAAGCAATTGATTTGAGAATTAAGAACCTCGATGTCTATGGTGATTCCGCGTTGGTAGTTAATCAGATTATAGGAGAATGGGAGACTCGTCAGGCGAATTTGGTACCTTATAACAACTATGCCAGACAGTTGTTACCTTTCTTTGACAGGGTGGATTTTCATCATGTGCCCCGAGCTGAGAATCAGATGGTTGATGCGTTAGCGACATTGGCATCCATGTATAAGGTGAACCGTTGGAATGAAACGCCTTCGATTAGAATCATGCGTCTGGACATACCAGCTTTTGTGTTTGCAATTGAAGATGTGTCAGATGGCAAACCGTGGTATCATGATATTAAGGTCTTTCTGAAGAGACAGGAGTATCCAGAAGGTGCCTCCACCAAGGATAAGAAGACTCTGAGAAGGTTGGCAGGAAACTTCTTTCTGAACAAGGATGATGTGTTGTATAAGAGGAACTTCGATATGGTCTTGCTACGTTGTGTTGATGAACACGAGGTAGGCTTATTGATGGAGGAAGTTCACGAGGGTTCTTTCGGTACTCATTCCAGTGGACACACCATGGCTAGAAAGTTGTTAAGGGCAGGATATTATTGGATGACTATGGAGTCTGATTGTTTCAAGTACGCCCAAAAGTGCCATAAATGCCAGATTTATGCAGATAAGATGCATGTACCACCTACGCCTCTAAACGTGTTATAATCTCCTTGGCCTTTTGCAATGTGGGGCATAGATATGATTGGAAAGATTGAGCCCACTGCTTCCAATGGGCATCGTTTCATTTTGGTTGTTATTGACTATTTCACAAAGTGGGTGGAGGCAGCCTCATACGCCAACGTCACCAAGCAAGTGGTAGCCCGGTTTATAAAGAAGGACATCATCTGTCGTTATGGGGTCCCGGAGAGAATTATTACCGATAATGGCTCGAATTTGAACAATAAGATGATGAAGGAATTATGTCAGAGTTTCAAGATCGGGCATCACAACTCTTCTCCATATCGTCCGAAGATGAATGGTGCTATTGAGGCAGCGAATAAGAATATCAAGAAGATTGTGAAGAAGATGGTTGTAACGTATAAAGACTGGCATGAGATGCTTCCTTATGCCCTACATGGTTACCGTACTTCAGTGCATATGTCAACTGGGGCAACCCCTTTCTCATTGGTATATGGTATGGAAGCAGTTTTACCCTTAGAGGTCGAGATTCCGTCTTTGAGAGTCCTGGCAGATGTGAAGCTTGATGAAGCTGAATGGGTGCGTTCCAGGTTGGATCAGTTGAACCTTATTGAAGAAAAGAGATTGGCAGCCATCGCACATGGTCGATTGTATCAGAGCAGGATGAAGCACGCCTTTGACCAGAAAGTGCGTCCTCGGAGTTTTCAGACAGGTGAATTGGTGTTGAAAAAGATCCTTCCTCCTCAGACAGATCACAGGGGCAAATGGACTCCAAACTACGAGGGGCCGTATGTAGTCATAAAAGTTTTCTCTGGTGGAGCCTTACTACTTTCAACTATGGATGGCAAAGATTTTACATCCCCTGTGAACGCAGACGTAGTCAAAAAATACTTCGCATAAAAGAGACCCGCTGGACATAAAAAGAAAGTCCAGGCAAAAAAGGGGCATCCCGGCGAACCATAAAAAGGAGAAGGTTCAGGCAAAAATTAGGGATAAAATTTAAAAAGAAATGTGTAAACCCGCAAAGTTGAAAACCGGTAATGGCAACTTTGGCAAAAATGGGTATCCCGATGAATTGAAAACCTGAAAAGGGCGATCCAGGCAAAAGTTAGGGATTTATAAGCGAAAGGCTATGGTCTGCGTTCGATCTGTGAGCACCTTCAATACCTGGAAGTTCTGAAAGAAAGGAATCAGTACAGTTAGTCTCTTCAAAGGTCAAGACGGTTGTGGATAAGCAGGACGTATGGGTCATAGCTGAGTTGAACCATGGTGGATATCTGTTCCCGCATTGCCGACATATGTATTTTCCTTTTGTTTTTTTGCGCAATTACCTCTTTCCAGGAATTGCTTCCAGTTGTAAATGCCTATTTACAGGCCACTTTTCTCAATAAAATATTCATTTCACTCAAAGAGCTTTCCGTTGTTTGTTTTACTTTTACTGTTTTTTTTGCAAAAACGTCCGATATTTTTGATAAACATTGCATATAAAACTTCGAGCTTTGCGGAGCATAACGAAAAGCTGTAGAAATTACTTAGGCATTAATGGTGATAGTCATGTTGTGGCATATTCTGTTTGTTGTTATTTGACTTGCAGGGCAACAACATTGTACTCCCCCAGTAGGGTGTTCTCCCCAGCATTGAGATTGCACCTTTCCTCAGCAGAGCAGACCTCCCCCAGCAGGAGACTTAGGAAGTATTTTCTCCGGATCAAGACGTTGTTTCCCCACAGAATCAGGGTGTTCACCCTCCCCATCCAGTCAGGAAACGTGCTTTCACCGACGATGTCATATTCTAATCCCCAGCAAGGTGGGAGTAAAGTCACTCTCCCCATCAGCAGGCTAAGTTCAGCAGTATCCCCAAGCAGGATTGTATTATGGATTATTTTCCCCAAGCATGATGGTATTATGGGGTGGCATCCCCAGCAGGTCCTAAGCCCATATGTTATTGGCAACCCTCAGTAACAGACTTCCGATTCTGTTATTGGCATTCATTCTCAACTCCCCCAGCAAAGGAGGAACCTCAGGTTCGATGTCACATTCAGTAAAGGACATATGCAATCCCCGGTAGAGTGTATATGCTTTGGATTTCATCCCCGGCAGAAGTTGTGGATCCAAAGAGTCGGTCAGTGTGATCCTTCTCAGCAGAGTTCCTGGATTCAGAGGACAATTTGTCTTTGTCATCCCCAGCTGAATTGGTCTTTTCTCTCCGGAATTTATTTTTCTGGAGGGACCCTTTTTGTATATCATAAGCATTCGCATTGCATCCTCAAACGCGTAGCATTTCCATTTCGTATGGAGCATTATGCCAAAATTCAAACATTTGCATTTGAAGCATAAGCCAGGTTTGATACTTTCTTTGCCAGTTCTCTTTCTCAGCAGAGATGGCATGACTCAGGAGATCCTGGAGGGACGCGTTCCTCATACTTGTGCTCCCCGGCAGAGTCTTTTATTTAGACTTCTCCTTCCCCAGCAGAGTCATCTTGCCTGTGGATTTTGAGTCGGTTGGGAGTTTGCCTTTGTTTGGCCCTTCTCTTTTGTGAAATCTAGTTCTCACCTGGTAGTCAGTTCTTGCTTGACATATTTTCTTTCGTCAGTTCCCTTTATCAGCAGGGATGGCATTTATTTTGCTAGTTCTCTTTATCAGCAGAGATAGTAATCTTTTGAATATTTTCTTTCGTCAGTTCCCTTTATCAGCAGGGATGGCATTTATTTTGCTAGTTCTCTTTATCAGCAGAGATAGCAATCTTTGAAGATTTTCTTCGTCAGTTCCCTTTATCAGCAGGGATGGCATTTATTTTGCTAGTCCTCTTTATCAGCAGAGATAGCAGTCTTTGAAGATTTTCTTCGTCAGTTCCCTTTATCAGCAGGGATGGAATTTATTTTGCTAGTTCTCTTTATCAGCAGAGACAGTAATCCTTTGAATATTTTCTTTCGTCAGTTCCCTTTATCAGCAGGGATGGCATTTATTTTGCTAGTCCTCTTTATCAGCAGAGATAGCAATCCTTTGAATATTTTCTTTCGTCAGTTCCCTTTATCAGCAGGGATGGCATTTATTTTGCTAGTTCACTTTATCAGCAGAGATAGCAATCTTTTAAAGATTTTCTTTCGTCAGTTCCCTTTATCAGCAGGGATGGCATTCGTTTTGCTAGTTCTCTTTATCAGCAGAGATAGTAATCTTTTGAAGATTTTATTTCGCCAGTTCCCTTTATCAGCAGGGATGGCATTTATGTTGCTAGTTCTCTTTGTCAGCAGAAATAGCAATCTTTTGAAGATTTTCTTTCGTCAGTTCCCTTTATCAGCAAGGATGGTATTTGTTTTGCTAGTTCTCTTTATCAGCAGGGATAACAATCTTTTGAAGATTCTTTTCGTCAGTTCCCTTTATTAGCAGGGATGGCATATTTCGAGACTCCTTTGTCAGTTCTCCTTATTAGCAGAGATGACATAACCTGGGAGAGTTTGTTTCACTTTATACCCAACATAGCTAGCACTCGTCCGTGTTGTGACAGTACAACATTTATGGCTGATTCTCCAGTGGAGTCGTCCCTCCTTTTAGGATTGCAAATTTCCAGGTTCTTTGGTCTTCAATCTCCGTGCATCCCGATTGTCTGAAAGTCGTCGCTATCATACCCTCAGGACCAAGTTGATTGAATAAGGGCAGCTGTAGCACCCCAAAATTTGCCCTCCTTACTTTAGTACTAACTGACTTATGTTTCATCTCATTTTGCATTATCATATGTGCATATCATTGGTTCTTAGCATGGAGTCAAGGTGCTTGAGATAGCTCAAGAGGAGAAGATGTTCTTCAAAGAGTCAAGCAAGAGTCCTTGTATTGTGGATCACTCTCTCCTAACCAGTGCATAAATTAGGGTTTTGAGATTCTTGGGTTTGTTGCCCCAATGGGCAAGCTTCTTGGGTTTTTATCATCACCAAATGGCAAATCTTATCTTTGTTGGAGAGGATACACATCATATTCAGAGGAATTTGGATTTGGAGACTGTGTTATTTCCTCCTAGACTAAGGGTACCTAAATTAGGGTTTGCTATAAAGTCAGCTTATTTCCGATTTCTTGGGAAAGACTTGATTCCATGGTATTCCTTGGGTCCCTAAGTATCTAGGAATGGAAGATTGTCCATCAGTTTGGTTCAGGAGAGATTCAATTGGCCAATGGATTGGGAATCAGGAGAATCAGGGGAAAAGTCAATAGTGAGAGGGGAAGTCAACTGTGAAATTTTGAGGTTCTCTTCAAGGGTCAAGGTCTCACATCCTCATATGGTCTTCAAGAGTCAAATTGCATACCATTTATCAAGAATCAAGGGTTGGTACAAAAGTTACTAAATATGGAAATGACCTATAATTTGAAAGTTTCCTTTTTGGGCAAGTTCTTACATTACATTCATCTTGACTTTTCATCATCAAAGAAGCTTCAAATGAATTTTCCTCCAACATGAAAGTTGAAGATCTTTTTCTCCTCTTTCCAACAAGTACTAGATGGTCTCCATATCATTTGTGAAACTCAAGTTATGATCAAAAGAAGGCAAGGTGGTTTTTTAGGGTTCCATTTTCACAACTTTTGCATTTTGGGAACATAGTGACCTATAATTAATCCCATTGCTTCAAGGCACATTCTAACATCAAATTACAATCCAGAAGGACTATTTTTGGCCTTTGAATCAAGTGGATCCATGGTTTATTCATCACTTATTTTCCATTATGCAAAATTGCCAAATTATTGAAAACTCATGAACCAATATATCTCAAGGCCCAAATCAAATTCAGGTGTGATTAGCAATTGTTAAATAAGTGATCCATCATGAAATATTTGGGTGTACATGCATGGAAGAGGGTGTATTCCACATAATGCAATTTTCCAAAATCATCCAAAACTCATTAAGTGGGGAATTACCAAGGCCCAAATGCTGATCAGTGGATTAACCTAGTCTATTTAAGTTAACTCATGCTAGGGTTAGAGAGGACACACGTTATTTTGGTATAGTTTTCAAGTGAACCCTAAAAAAGATCACTCCTTCGAATCTCACAATCTACAAGGGTTCTTCCAAAACTTCTTCCACAAACTTCATCCTTGGCATCTATAGAGCGCAAGTCGTTCATCACCTAGAGCTAATAGCAAGGGATACAGTCTGGATAATCTCAGGTTAGTGCATTTTGCATGTCCCTAAAACTCCTCTTTTTGATACGCATAATAATCTGTGATTGCTGCTGATCATTCTGGTATATTCTATTTTGTGTTTGGACGCATGGTTTGGTTGCATCGCGTGTTTAAAGTTTTTGAATCCTAACTTGTTTCGTGCGAATCTCCTTGTGTGTTGATTGTTTGCAAATTTTAATGTGATATTTGAAATCCTGATGAAATTCTGGTCAAGAAAGTGTATTTGTTTGCGTTTTCTGGTGAGTTTTTGGTTGCAGGTGACCGGATATGGTGGCCGGAACCCTAGCTCCGGCGGCCGGTGGTTGATTCAGTCCAGCGAGGGTTAAATTGAGGAAGATGAAGTTTTGACCGTTGATGGTTTTGATCCCACGGTCCTCATGTTGCCACGCGTTCTAAATTTTGTTTTTATTTTACTTAGTTGTGTGTTTGCTCACCCATGCTATCTATCGTGTGCATCAAATCCTGGCCATTTATCTTGTCTACTTTTTTATTGTTTGACTCAATTTGGTGCGTTGATTTAATCATGTGATGGAGATCTTGCCAGGGAATTAAAAGTCCCATGTGCTTATCACGTGCCCTTATTGTGTGGCCTGAGCGTTCGTGTGTGTGCGTGTTCATTTAATTGTGGTGTGCTTTTTAATCATGGCCGTTAATCATGAATACATGTTGATTTCATTGACTTGATGAGGAACGCAAGGTCAATCTGGTGGTAAGTACGCAGTCAACGTGGTTGACTGAAGACCACGCGTGACCCTTTTTTTATTTTATTTTTTTCTGATGGATTTAAGTCTGGGCCTTCTATTCGCACCCCCACCCTTTAGCCCATTAACATTTCCAATGTGTTTGTATTACTAAACACACCCCTATGTTTATTTCTTCTTTTTTATTTTTATTTTATTATTACATTTCATTTTAATTTTTAAAAATAGTTTCTTGCATTTAAAAAATCCCAAAAATTCATGAATCATATTTAACATTTAATAAAATTTTCCAAAATTTTATTTATTTTATTTTTATCATCTAAATTAATTATTTCTTTATTTCCTTTTGAACTTATTTCATATATGCATACCATGACTTGTCTATTTTATTTCTCTTCATCCACAAAATATTTCATATATGCACCTCCCTAATCATGTCTGATTATTTGTTTGAGAAGGCACTTGTGCCATTGTTTGGGATTGCTTCCTTGAATTCATGAATCATGCTTGGATTGTTATAGCTCACTTGATTACCAGTATATGTCATTGCTTGGGTTTCATTTGTCTTATTTCTTTTACATATGTCTGTTTTGTATTAACCTTTTATGCAGGAGCTGAGGTAAGTTATTTAAGGGTGTGGATAAGTATCCATGTTCACCCTCATTATTTCCTTCTCTCATCTTTTCTTTTCTTTAGGCTTAGGTTGTTGTCAAACCTCCCCTTAGGGCTATCTTTGCATGATAACATTAGGATAGATTTTTCCCCGTAGTCTTTTCTTTTCTTTTGAGTCCCTCTTCTCATCTTAAAACATCTTTAAGATACTTAATAAGGTCAACTTGCCTTGCACACGAGCCTTAAACATAGGAAATGAAGATTGAGGGGTCCCCCTTCTCTCTTCTAGAGTGTTGAGCATACGTCCCATTGGGGGCGACCATGTGACGCATTCGCTCCCGTGTCATAGACTTTGGTTCAAGTCGAGTTATGAGCTAACTCAAGTCACTTCTGTCCTAAAAAATACAAACAAACTTCAAACCTTTTTATCCTGCGGGATTGTCAAACTAAAGGCTATTTTCAAAAAGGGCACGTTACTTTCCGTCTGAGACGCAAACAGGCATCGACCTTAACTGCCGGACGCGAACTTAACGTCGCTCATAAAAAACAGGCATCGACCACATTGGCAGACCATCCATTGGGCCATAGTAGTCGTGGTCAAAGTTGTCTTTCATCAGAGTGTCTTCCTCTAATGAATTTGGCGGAGCACGGCATCCTTCCGGATCACAACCTCCGTATATCATTTCGACATCTGATCTGGGTATAAATCTCGGACTCTGTGCGGGATAGCAAAATGGTGTAGGCACCTCTTCCTGAGTCATATAACCGTCCTCATTAAGATAGGACTTCCATTCTTCATCTGTGTCAGAGGGATCTTCCTCATTGATAGCATGTACTGCTTGAGACACTGGGTGAAGAAAACCTCCACTGTGGAAGAAGTTCTGAATGGGATGAATACTTTCATCATTGGCAGTTGTCTGGGTACAGGTTGCAGAAAAACCAAGACCCTTCTTTGTTTAATTGTCAATAGGAATAACAAGTTGTCCCCATCCGGTTGTATCGGTACTCTCGACCGCTTTGATAGCATCTTTGTATGAGGAAATCGAGGTTCCTCCTTGGGATTGATTGTCCTTGCCCACCGACAGTGCTTGGAACTGCGTCCCAATAACCTCCTCGGGTTCTACACAAGTAGATGATGATAAGTTACTCACGAGCAAGGCCTGTTCTCCATAAACTGTGACAAGTTGATCGTTCTGAACGAACTTTAGCTTTTGGTGGAGGGTCGAAGTGATCGCTCCAGCCTGATGTATCCAAGGTCTTCCTAATAAACAACTGTATGTTGCTCGGATGTCCATGACCTGGAAAGTGACTTGGAAAGTGTGAGGACTGATAGTTATGGGAAGATCCACTTCGCCGATAACTGTTTTTCTGGATCTGTCAATTGCTTTGACGACGACCTCGCTGATTCTCATCGGAGGGCCTTTGAATGATAATTACATCAAAGTGGACTTCGGTATAACATTCAGGTCTGACCCTATGTCTACCAGTACGCTAGCTAAAGCATCGTCCTGGCAGTTAACTATAATGTTGAGCACCATGTTATGACGGCGACCCTCTTCGAGTAATTCCTCATCACTAAATCCCAAATTATTACAGGAAGTGATATTAGAGGCAATACTATCGAACTGTCTTATTGTTACATCCTGTTCCACAAAGGCTTGCTCCAAGACTTTCTGTAGAGCCTCCCTGTGGGTTTCTAAGCTGAGTAACAGTGATAATATCGAGATCTTTGAAGGAGTCTGTAACAGCTGATCAACAATATTATATTCACTCCTTTGGATGAGCTTCAGTATCTCATCATTATTTTTCGAAAGGTCGGGATCACTGGATTGACCGACTGATGGATCGGGAGCTTATATCTGAAGTTCCTTTTCCTTGTTAGGTTCTCCAACTCCTCGGTTGAAGATTCGACCGCTCCGTGTTACACGACTAATGTCTGCAATATTCACGACGGAGGGTAATGGAATTTCCTTTCCATTTTCAACTACTGTTTCACCGTATTTGTAAGGGATCGCCTTAGCTGATTCATACGGTAGTGGTCTCGGTAGATAGATGACTATGGGAACCTTCTGATTTTTCTGACCATCATAAGTAATCTTGATTCGTCAAGTAGAGGGATGATGGCAAAAACATCCCTGGTCTGGTGATGACCAGAGATCGTGACAACCTCCTCGACTTGATTGTCAAGGCAGTTCGGCGACCAATTAATGGGTCCGGAACCCGGATATGGATTAATCTCTCCACGATCCACCTGACCCTGAAGAGCTGCTCTCACAAGGTAACACCCTTGGTTACTTTCTGAACAGACACTACAACGTTCATAATTATGTGGTGGCACCTGGCCACGCCCACTTTGAATACAATGTAACCTCACTAGGTTAGCTTCCACAGATCGGACATCCTGACTTTGACGTCGAGTAGGATTCCTGTTATTGATACTAATCTGCTGAGTATCTTCATCCATATAGATTGGCATCCACCAGTGATTTAACAAGTGCTGAAGTGCCTCCTGGACAAGGGTACAACCTCGATTGTTTTCGCAACCTGCTTTACAGCTTTGATAGGCATGTGATATTAAGAATCCGAGTCAGACCTGCTCAGCATGTAACTCTACCAGGTTGGTAATCATCGCGCAAATATCGAAGATCTGAACCATGTTAATCTGATAAGGGTTTCTATCATGGTAGTCTTGGATCCATCCAAGATCCATCTGACGCTGGAGGGCCTCTTGTATGAAAGAGCATCCCTGTTTGTTTACCGAGCAAGTCAGACAAGAACTGTAATCGTGCCGCACAGATTATGATACTGGCTTTGCCTTGAATGTATTGCCACCAGGTTGACATTCATCGCACGGATGTCGTGGTTCTGAATAACGTTAGAATTCGTATAGACCATGTTAACTCCACGAACTCGGAGCTTTTGGATCCATCCGAGATCCATCTGTTCCTGTAGAGTTGCTTGCACCACAGAATATCCTTGATTGTTTTTAGAGCAGACATCACACTGGTGATAATTATGAGATGGCACGTGGCCATATCCACTCTGTCTACAATGCATCTTGACCAGATTGGTCCTCAATAAGAGTACATCATGAATTTGATAGATATTGTTAGACTCTTTCTCGATTAGGTTGACTGCAGCTTTCTCGTGTTGAGGCAGCGGGTTCGTGAGAACATTGGGATTCGTATCTTTGAAAGATAAGAGCCTGCTCCTAACAAGCTTTTGCACGTCGGATTTGAAATTGAGACAGTTTTCTATGTTATGCCCTGATCCTCCTTGATGATAAGGGCATGTTTAATCCACCTTAAACCAAAAAGGCAGATTTTTCGGTACTGTAAGAGGAGACTTAGTCTGGACGTGCCCCTTAGACAGTAGTAACGGAAATAGTTCTGCGTACAACATGGGTATAGGATTAAACCCTGATGGTTGTGTTGTACGGTTGTTGTTATACGGAGGACGAGCCTGCTGAAGAGGCTGTTGTGTCCTTTGCTGATTAGGTTGGCTCTGCGTAACCTGAGGTTGATACGTAGGAATAGGCGCAGGGCCGATAGCAGAAGTTACAGCTGCTACTGGTTGATAACGTCGCCTTTGCTTTCCGAGAGAGATATTCCCAATATCTTGCTCTTTTTTCTTAGGGAGAGCACTACCATATCGTTTTGTACTACTTGATGATCCAACTTCTTTTGCTAAACGTCCTTCTCGGACGGCTTCCTCAAGACGAACTCCCATGCCCACCATCTCGGTGAAATCACTGGGCGCACTGGCAACCATTCTGCCATAGTAAAATGAGCTTAAGGTCTTTAGGAAGATCTTTGTCATCTCTTTTTCCTCAAGAGGTGGACAAATTTGAGCGGCAATTTCACGCCATCTCTGGGCGTACTCCTTAAAGGTTTCCTTGTCCTTTTGTGACATTGATCTGAGTTGATCTCTGTCCGGTGCCATGTCCAAATTGTATTTGTATTGTTGGACGAAGGTAGTACCAAGATCTCTGAATGTGCTAATCGTAGCACGGTTTAAACCCATGTACCATTTTAAGGCGGCACCGGTTAGACTATCCTGAAAGTAGTGAATCAGTAGGTCCTGATTCTCCGTCTGAGCTGACATTCGCCGAGCGTACATCACCAGATGACTCTGAGGGCAAGAGTTACCCTTGTACTTTTCAAAGTCGGGCACTTGGAACTTGTGCGGGACTTTCACATTGGGGACCAGACAAAGGTCTGCGACGTCCTTTCCAAATAGATCCTGACCGCGAATGGCTTGCAGTTCCTTCTGCATTTCCAAGAATTGTTCCTGGAATTCATCCATTCGGTCAAACATAGTTTCCTTTTTACCAGAAGGTAACTGTGGAATCTGTCCTTCTGGGACAGTGTGCACCACAGGGGGTGGTACCGTAACTACGGCAGTGAATCTTGGCGTTTCTCGAAGTTTGTAACCTTCAGGAGTCTTCAGTATGCCCCTGGCATCTTCGCTTTCCCGAAGTTTGTAACCTTCAGGCCCAACGGCTTCTGTTATGATTCCTTGATCTTCAGTGATCGGCGGAACATATCCTTCCGGGATATAGTTTGCAGGCATACCCCAGGGACGATCTTTCGGCATCTGATACCTAGGATCAAACTTCTCCACTACGGGCGTTGAGGTGATCTCTGAGATCATAGTCCTTTGTAGCTGAGCTTCTGCCATGGCTTGCATGTCGTTACGAAGCTTTCTCATATCCTCTCTCAGAGCGTCGATCTCTTCTTTCAACTCTCTGTTTTCTTCCTCAAGATCATCTATCTTTTTCTGACGATTGGCCCGAGTATTGTACAAATGCGATAGTTTGACTCTAGAACCGAGACACAAACGTGAGATTCATAGGTAAGAAGAATACGCGATGTGAGAATGATGAATGCAATGATTATATTAATTGTTTTTTGGTTTAATCAAAATAAACTTCGACAATTAGATTGCAAATATCAAACAGTGGGGAAACCCCTTTTTATTGAATTCAAAGGATTGTGGAAATGGAAATACAGTAAATTACAAGGTGCGGAAACAAAAACCTAAGCTAATGGGTCCCGAGAGAACTCGGGTGCTGATTTTGGTATCTTCCTTTTCTTTGACCGGGGCTCTTGAGCCGTTGTCGGGTTGTCATTCCTTTACCAAGTGAAAGGAGCGAGCAAATTCCTTTGGTCATCCTGATTATCCATAGCATGTTGCTCTAAAATCTCGATCAGAGCATCCTTATCTTTCAGCAGTTGCTGTATTTTGATGCACTCCACGTTGAGGGTACGGTACTTGTTCTTCCAAGACCTCCTCTCCCGTTGAACTTTGTTGAGAGTAACCTGAAGCTTTTCAGTTTTCGTCATGAAGTACATGACAGATTCCCTCGGCGGAAGAATTCCGTGACGAGGATAAGGCATCTTCAGCTTGAGAGCTATAGTTTGTACCCAGTGGAGATAAGGCTCCACCGAGACACAGTCCTTTCTTATGAACGTGTTTCCAAGCGTGCACTATTTCCGTCTTTAGTGCTCTGTCATTTTCTCCTTCCTTGAAGAAAAGACCTTCCAGATGAGCATTCTGGGGAACATGCCTCATCGGGTATCCAAACTGACGAAGAACCAATACCGGATGGTAGTTGATTCCTCCCTTAGTTCCTATAAGGGGTACATTGGGGAAGTTTCCACAACGGTCAATGATCCTGATTCCATCATAAATCCTATTGCACCAATCTATGTCAGAGTTGGTGAGAGACATGATCTTCTGTGACCAGCGTAAGGCACTCTTGGGATCCCAAAAAGCATCAGACTTAGGCAAATGGGAGATAAACCATTTGTAAAGCAAAGGTACACAACATGTGATCTCCCCTCCGCTATACAAATTCCCTAAGTGTACAGAATGATACGCATCCGCGAGAAAAAAGTCGGCACAGGGTTTCCAATGAGAAAAACCTTAATGGAGTTGATATCGACGAAGCTATTAATGTTGGGCAACAAAAATAACCCGTAAGTGAGTAAGACAAAGATGCTTTCAAAAGCAGTCACGTTCCCTATACTAGCGAAGTACAGAGCTTTCTTTGTCTGACCTCAGACTCGTCCAAATGAATTGCTCTTGCAATGGTCTGATTCTTTGGAATCTCTTCCAGTCCAGAAAATGGAGCTCGATCAGTGATATGTAAATCGATCAGATGAGAATACTCCTCCAACGTTGGTGCTAGCTGGTAATCCGGGAATGTAAAGCAGTGATAAACTGGATCGTAGAATTGAACGAGCGCGTCCATGATTCCCTCAATCACATGGACCCTTAGCAGAGGTAGCAGACCTCCGTACTTGGATCTGAAGGCCTCTTGGTTTGTGATCATTCTCACCAAACCTCTCAAATCCTCTAGTTTTGGAATCCTGAAGGTGTACTTATGAGTTCTCCTTCTACCAAAATCCATTAGCGCAATCCTTTTCTCTGATATTTGCAATCACAGTCTTAGTTTAATTTGAAAAACAGAGAGACCGGAAGAGAAATTTTTTTTGAATGTTTTAATGTTTTTTAAATGAATGCATGAATGCAGCACACAAAAACATAGAAAAAACATGGGGTCAAAGGGTCGTTGTCATGAAGTCAAGGCTGTACCCATCCCCAAAGGTTTACACTAGGGTAATTTTTGTACCTGTACTCATTATCATCAGCTCCTCCCAGGAAAGCAGAACAACAAGCGGATAGCCAGCGAGTTGTAAAGTAATCTTAGAGTAAGTGCCGTTCACCGAGAATAGATCACCAGCCTCAAATGAGGGTAGTATCGCGTAACAACTATTTCTGATAGTTTCCGCACAACAAAAGGGTTTGGCTCCTTAGCTTCTTAGACATCACAATCGGCCCATTGCCTATGAGAGGGAATGGGTTGCATTGGTCAGCCTCCACTGAGGTTGATGGTCGACCTCGTCGCCATCACTTATCTTAAGTGTATACTCAATTTTTCCACATGCGGCATCACACGCATTCCTATTAGCAGAAAAATAAACAGGTATAGCAATTAGGAAAAGCAGTATATATATTCGTCCTAATCATCCTAGACCTTTTAAAGCTAGGAATCCTAAGTTCCTGACAGAAAATGGGTTCCCCGGCGGAAGCCCCAATCTGTGGTTTTTACACAAGAGAAGAGAAAAAAGGTTAGAAGGGCCCCACGGTGGGCACCACTTTTCTGTAGCGAGCGATTTTGGACGCGGTTCTTAAGCGCTACCGCTCTTTGGGTTTGTTTACTACAGGTCGATTCATTTTTTATCCTATTAAAGCTGATGAAGGAAGGGAAATAGATGTCTCCAATTAACCCTGCTTGCAAACTGAGGTTAAACAGCGGTCTGTTAGGTTACGGATGCGATCAATGTGGTGGGGCCTTTCTTGTGTTATTTTGACAGAATGACAGGCTTCTGGCGGGGAACAAGGATTAGGATGTTAGGACTGATGCTTTTTGATAGATATGTGAGAGTATGGGATTTAAGGTTTTTGATTAGTGTGCTCGCTAAGATTTTTCTTTCAATCTTATGCCTACGTATTCCCGTTTGCCGAAACAGGGAAATCAGAGCGTTCGTAGTTCCTCCTATTTTATGGGAGGAAATGGTATTTTGGTGTCTTGTTCAAAGCCCAAGACGTAAAGCTAAAGAGTCTATTTGTATCTTGTTTAAAGCTCAAGATGTGAAGCTGAAGGTAGTTTGTATCTTGTTCAAAGCCCAAGATATGAAGCTAAAAGGTCTCAACTTTAGAGAGAATTTGTCATCTCTAAAGAGGGGTTTGTTTGTCACAACTGCTTATAAAGGAGAATTACTTTAACCTGGATGTGTGAATCCGGCAATGCCATAATTTCCTTTATAGGGGATTTCCAACCTGAAGGAGAAGACTTTAACTCAGTGTAGAGCAATGCTATCTTTCCTTAGGAATTTCTCATGCTAAAAGAGGGACAATGGCATGGATGTAGATGATCCAGAGGCTTGCCGCTTACAGCGATTTAGATGAAGGGGAAGGAGTTGTTTGATGTTTGTGTACTGTGAACGAGGCATAGATTTGATGGTAAAAGATTGATTGGATCAACCAGTGGTTTTCTGATACAAAGCCTAAGAGGAGGCTAATATGTATCTCGTACAAAGCCCGAGAGAGAGGCTAAAAGGTTTTTACTCAACAAGGGAACCTTTTGGTATCTCGTATAAAGCTCGAGATGGAGGCTATTTGACTCAACAAGAGAGTTTTTGTATCTCGTATGAAGCCCGAGATGGAGGCTATTTGACTCAACAAGAGAGTTTTTGTATCTCGTACGAAGCCCGAGATGGAGGCGAAAGGGGTGATTGACTCAATGAGGAAGTCTCTGGTATCTCGTACGAAGCCCGAGATGGAGGCTAAAATTGTTAGCTCCGCTGGGGAGAATCATTGTACAAAGCCCAAGAGGAGGCTAGTGTAACTGTTTCAGTTGAGTGACAGGTCCAGTATGCTGATTTAAAGAGAAAATCAGTTCTTATATGAGAAATGCTGAACTCAAGGATTTGATTCGAGGACCAGGGATATTTCCTTTTCTTTGAGGAAACAGGAAATCCGAAGGGTATTGAGACTGTCCGAGTCTACGGGTTTTCTTCCTATTTAACGAAAGGGTCACTTGAGAATGTCTTTGAGACTCAAGGATATTAGACTGTTCGTGTCTAGAGTTTCATCTTTTGTACTATGCTTTGAGAAACAGTAGCAGACTCTTTGAAAGGACTGTTCTATGAAGATGACTAAGTTATGTTCCTATACCTTTAGGAGGTCGTCGGGACAATTTATACGAAGCCCAAGAGGAGGCTGGAAACTTTTAAGAAGCCGAGTAGTCCTTGTATGAAGCCCAAGAGGAGGTTATCATTCCCGGAGGAAGAAATCATTATACAAAGCCTAAGAGGAGGCTGTGAAAACTTCTAAGAAGTCGATGGGTCCTTGTACTAAGCCCAAGAGGAGGTGGGGTTGCTTTTAGGAAACCTGTGGGTCCTTGTATGATGCCCAAGAGGAGGCCGATGCTTTTAAGAAGCCGATGGGTCCCCAAACCCCGAGAAATTCAAGACAGGCTATTCACAAGGAATAGATCAAGCCAGGAAAGTTCGAGAATTTGGAAGAAATTCAAAGATGCCATTCACGGAGAATACATTCATCTCTGGGAGTAGAGTTTCTTGACAATTCCTAATGAGGACAGCCGAAGAGAAGACTATATCTGGTGATCCTATTGGGGATCTAGTTGTCTATTTCTACGAATAAACGAAACGACTTTTCCTAGTTATAGACGTAGTTGCCGGGGAAACTCTAAATATCTATACTATTATTACACAGTTGATATGAGTTTATGAAAGAAGACTTACAGCGAAACAGCCCCACAATACAGTTATATGTATATGAAAGCGGTAAATGAAAGCGGATAAACACTTACTCGGTTGTAGAGCTTCCATGCTGTTTGGTTAGTTGTTCAACAAAGAAAGATTGAAAACAACAATATATTTCAAAATCAAAGGAGAAAGTGCTTTGTAAAAGAAAGATTTGGGGCTTACAGCTCAATGAGAGGCCCAGGGTTTTATCAGTGAGCGCACTGTTTGAATTTTGTACAGAGGGACTTATACAAGTGACTGAGGCCCAAAAAAGGTTTTCTGTACAAAGGGATGGGTCTTACACTCTCTCAAGAGGCCCAAAAGGTTTAAAGAAAAAGAGTGGGGCTTATAACACGAGGGTAGGCCCAATTGATTTTTCGTTTAAAATGGCGATCGCGCCGAGATTTTCTTTTAACGCAAAGGGACTTATACAATAAGTGAGGCCCAAAATTGTTTTGGTTAAAAGGGGGTTGGGTCTTACACTCTATTAGAGGCCCAAAAGTTTTGAATGGGTCTTATAGCTCAAGGAGAGGCTCAAAAGGTTATTTTTCAAAAGGCGACGGTCGCGCCGTTTGTTTTTTACGGTATCGGGACTTATACAATGCACTGAGGCCCAAAAATGATTTGGTCAAAAAAGGATTGGGTCTTACACTCTATTAGAGGCCCAAAGAGTTTTAAAGAAAAGAGATGGGTCTTACTACTCGAGGGTAGACCCAAGGTTTGTTTTTCAACGGATGATGATCACGTCGAACTTTTTGAAATCCAACGGGACTTATACAATAAGTGAGGCCCAAAATTGGTTGTATTTACAAAGGGTTGGGTCTTACACTCTATTAGAGGCCCAAAAGTTTTGAAAATGATTTATGAGGGTTGAATTAATCCAAAAACCCTAATTTGTTTTCAAAATGTGTTCTAATTGAATAAAAATTCAATTAAAATGATCAAAATTGTTTAACATATGGAAAACAAATTGTGATCTTGGATTAATGCTTCAAAAATTAAGTATTGACCTACAAAATAATTAGAAGGCATTAAAAGTTGCAAAATCAAGATGGAAAAAATATTTTAAATGTTAAAAACAATTAAAACATTAATTCTTTGCAAAAATATCAATTATATGAAATAAATAATATTTTTGGGATTTTTTGGAAAAATAAAATATTTAACATTTTTGTGAATTATTAAAAAAAGAATCAACTCAAAATCATTAAAACTCAGAGAGAAATTAATTTTTGAATCAATTAAATAAAATCACAAAATTCAAATATTTGAATTTGAAAGAAATGGCGCCAAGAACAGCTGAAGAACACGCGCGTGTTCTGGGTTTGGCTGATTTGCATTTTCTATCCAATCTCACTGAATACTTGATTATATCATGCAATCTACATATCAATATGCTCGTCTCAACTTCACGATCATGTTTATGACAATTAATTTCATTTAAATTAAGCATAAAACAAGAAATCGCGATAAATCCTTATGAACCCTAATTTCTGCATGAAGGCTGGGATTTTTAATACACGATTCAAACAAAGCAATTACTTGAGGGGAAACATTCCATGCATGATTATGAACATTTGGCAAAAGTAGTGTGCGAGGAAATATGCATAGATTGAGAGATGACCAAGTTTAAGTTACCTCTAGGTCGTGACAGCAAGAACAAATTGATTTCTGAGTAGGAGGTGTTACAGATGAATTGTGATGATCTGAACAGCTTCCCTACACCCTATGGAGTGTGTTTGAATGCTTGGACTTGACTGAGAATGGCTGGATCACTTCATGGCATCTCAACTGCACTTTGGTTAAAACCTTGAACAATTGACTGGTGATTCTGAGAAATCAGTGTTCCAGTTGTTGTTTAAGTGTTTGATCAGCTCACATATGATGTATATGAGGTGTGTGTGTGATTGGTTTGAGTGGAATTGCTCTCTAATGAAAAACCTGATAGTGACTTGCTAAGAAAGGCATTTTTTAGAGTGAGAAGTGGTTTTTGAGAAAGGCAAGTGTTATATGCCTTTGGTGTACTTAAACTGATCACAATTGAGCTCTATTTATAGTAGAGCAAGTTTGTTTTGCAAGGAATAGTGAATGGCAACTGCTGAGTAGGTTTGACCAATGTTGGCAAATGAAAATCCAAGTCTCCTCTAGCCATTGACTAGAGGTTAGGGCACAGGCTGCTGGTCCCCTTGGTCTTGGATAAGTCTTGACTGAATTCAGTTGCTAAGAGCTCAGTTCATGCCACCTTGATGCTTCCATTGAATGCTCTAATCCAAAATTGGGGTCTTGTCCCTATTTTGGCAATTCTAGGTTCAACATGCTATTTCTTGTTCCAAAGACTTTAGAGGTTTGGCTCAGTGATAGTCCCCTTTAGATTCAATCCTCAGAGGTGTCCAAGTGGATAGGAGCATTTGAATTTGGCTGATTTTGGCAAATCGACCAAAAGTGCAAAAATCTGCCTTGCCTTGGCAGATTTCAACATGGCAACTTGCCAATGTCATATCTCATAGCCCAAATTGAATTTGGTAATGTTCTTGGTCATTTTGGAAAGCCCTTACATGATACAACAACTGTTTGAACATGTTTGGTTTTGATCTCTTTTGAATCCAAGTGAAAAATGTCCCTACATTTGGAAAAAAGTAAGGCAAAATCTGACTTAGTGAAATTTTCACTAAATGTTGGAACAAAATGACTTTTCTTGATTTTGATCACTCCATAACTCAAAATCCATGAGGAATTTGGACATAGGTCAGTATAAAGCTTTTGTAGAGGGCAATGTGATCTACAAATCAAGATTTGAATGGGGAACAATGGCCTTGTGGTTTAGGAGTTATGGTTCTCCAAAGTTGGCACATTAGTGTCACTTTTTCCATAACTTAGAAATTTTTCTAAGTTTTTATGGTTACCCCTTTTACAAGTTATCCCACTTTTTTTGATTTTTCTTGATGAATGATGATTCAAATCATACATTAACATCATTTTAGGGTTAAAAATCCATTTTGGTGAAAAATCTCAAAAAGTCAAAGTTGACTTTTGTGCACAGTTGACTTTTTATCAGATGAATTCCAAACTGTGCAATTCTTCAGGAAATCATGTCCTTGACCTAAATCAAACTTGATGGACATGTTCCATGGGTGTTATAGGGTGTATTGAATCATGTCTTAGGGTTTGGGAGCATGTCCTGGTCAAAAGTCAAAGTTACAGTTGACTTTCCTCGCGAAACCCTAATTGTGGTGCAGATGAAATTGAGACTTGTTGCTCAAGCTTCTTGGATTAATCCATTGTTCCAAATGGATCAATATAGTATATTAAAGACCCTCAAATCCTCTCTTGAGGTCTTGGTTCATGATTTGTCCCAAAAGTCAACTTAGGGGTGAATTAGGTAAAGAAACCCTAATTCCTAATTTTTTATGAATGCATCCCCTGAGGTCAAATTGACTTGATGATTGGGTCCATGAGGTTCCATGGAGTATATTAGGTTATGTTTTGGATCATTGGCTTGTGCCCAGATGAAAAATTTCCATCTGGAGGCCCTGGTCGAGCAAAATCCTAATTTGGTGACACTGTCGATCTTGAGACTTGATCCCCCTAGAAGGGAGCAACCTTGTGCTTAATCCTTGATGTGGGAGTCCTTTTGATCCATTGTGGATGTTTTAGAGGTTAGACAAGTTGAAGATCAAGTCATTCCTTGATTGATCCTTAGTCTAAGGCTATGAGGGGGCATAAAACCCTAATTTTGATTGAGTGAATGCTCAATAACCCTTGAGGCAATTGATGAGGCATGATGGTTCATCCATATTGTGATGATGATTTGCACAATGATGGGAAATCTTAGTGGTCAAAATTTGGGGTATGACATTGTTATAATAAGACAGTAGAGTTTCCTGAGTTTGGAGATAATGGCGAGTTGATGTTCTTGTCTACTAAGCAAGTAACCGACCTTCTGGGAGACGAAGCCTTGGTGTTTGCAATGTTTGCATCGCTGCAGGTTAATCGTGAAGTTGTGAGTGTTGAATTATCTGTTGTATGTGAATTTCCAGATGTGTTTCCAGACGACAAAAGTGATTTGCCTCCAGAACGCGAAGTGGAGTTTGCAGTGGACTTAATATCAGGTACGAGTCCAGTGTCAATGGCTCCTTACCGGATGTCCGCTTCTGAGTTAAGTGAATTATAGAAACAATTAGAAGAATTGCTTGAGAAGAGGTTTGTCCGACCGAGTGTTTCTCCGTGGGGTGCTTCTGTGCTGTTAGTGAAGAAGAAGGACGAAAGTATGAGTTGTGTATTGATTATTGGCAGTTGAATAAAGTGACTATCAAGAATAAATATCCACTTCCGAGAATCGAAGATTTGATGGATCAGTATGTAGACGCCTATGTGTTTAGCAAGATTGATTTGAGGTAGGGTTACCATCAGATTCGTGTTAAGCCGGATGATATCCCGAAGACAACTTTCAGGACGAGGTATGGTCACTGTGAATACACTGTGATGCCTTTTGGAGTGTCCAATGCACCTGGTGTGTTCATGTAGTATATGAATCAGATTTTCCATGAGTATCTGGATAAGTTTGTTGTGGTTTTCATTGATGATATTCTGATATACTCTAAATCTGAAGAAGAGCATGCTGAGCATTTGAGAACTGTGTTGCAAGTGTTGAAGGAGAAGAAGTTGTATGCAAAACTGTCAAAGTGTGAGTTTTAGTTGAAGGAAGTGAGTTTTCTCGGCCATGTGATTTCAAGTGGTGGAATTGTTGTTCATCCTTCTAAGATTGATACGATGTTACAGTGGGAGACTCCGAAGTCTGCTACTGAGATACGAAGTTTTATGGGATTGGCGGGTTATTACCGCAAGTTTATCGAGGGTTTTTCTAAGTTGGCATTACCTTTGACTCAGCTGACTCGAAAGGGGCAAGCTTTTGTGTGGGATGTAGCTTGTGAAGAGAGTTTTATGGAATTGAAGAAGAGCCTGACGACCGCTCTAGTGTTGATTTTTCCTAATCCGAATGAATCTTTTGTAGTGTATTGTGATGCGTCGAAGATGGGTCTTGGAGGAGTGTTGATGCAAAATGGTCAAGTTCTTGCTTATGCTTCCAGGAAGTTGAGGGTTCATGAAGTGAATTACCCTACCCTATTTGTATGATATGTAGGCCAGTGGGCGAGGAATTGACCCTTACGAGTATAGGACATGGCCATACGCGTATGGACAGGGCTGCTGACAGATTTGTCTGTTTTTTCAATTTTTGTCCCGATTTCGCTTGTGATGCGTTTTCCTTGAGGCATAAGGCTATGATGGGGTAATAAAACATGAGTAAACTAGTAATGAAGATGAATGGGATAAAATCGAGAATTTTTATGTGACAAGTATAATATGACGAATTGTGAGGTATAGTGACGAATTGTGACGAGTGCGAATTTGTGTTGTATAATGATGTTTGATGATGCTTCATGGATGATGATGCAACTATGACGATTTTATGATGATAATTATTATGATGATTTACATCATGCATTCATGGTATAGTTAGGACTCCGGTCCATTTGGTGGCTTCAATCCCATTGTGTGGATTGAGGTGTTTTGTGACGTGCTTCGGTTCTTGTGTAGACTCGATCCTATTGGTGGGGATGTTTGGAGGGTGATGGCCCAGTGTCCATCAATTATGACGAATTGGTACCACATGCATGAGTCAATGATGTTTCATTTGCATATTTAGTGAAATTACATTCTATTGACGTAATTGATGTATTAATGATGTTTGTGAGTGAATTGATGATGTTGTGCTTCTACTTTATCTTTGCTTATATCTTATGTATTGATTCGTGATTACTCACCCTGCCTGTTTGAATGTTGCCTCCACGTGGGTAACATGCATGTGATCAGGCTTAGCTTTTTTGGCGCATGAAGATTTAGCATTTTGAAGAATTTTGATTTCTCCGTCTATTTAGAGGGTCTTGCTCTTATATGTAACATCGGGTCGGGACGTTTAAGTCAAACGATTTACGTTCTTTTATTTGTTGGCATGAGCATGTTTTATGATGTTTTGTTTAAGAAGTTTTGGATTATAAAATTGTTTAAAAATTTTGATTTCCGCTGCGTGATGTTTAAATATATTCAAAATGGTAAAACCCGTATTACGGAGCAGTTGGTTATTTGATGTATTGTGACGAAATGTGATGCCCTTTTGGGACTGTACTCTGTTTAAAATAATTGTATTTATTTGTGATGTTTGTTGGGTAGAAAAAAGGGTGTTACATATTCATTCACTTGCTAAGCCTATATAAACATGTTATCTTTCACAATTTTGAACTTAACTAAACTAACTTAGAAAATTCACAATAAACCATTATTTTTCCATAATTTTTCCTTCTCAAATTCTCTCTCAATTAATCTTCTCCCTCACCATCACCAAAGTTCATCTTCGTCACTATTTAGAACTTCACATTGAAGTTCTAAAATTGTGGAACTTAGCCACAATCTAATTTCCAAAAATTATCAATAAATAATTTATACATTATCATAAAAAATCATCATCTAAAGTTCATCAATATTCATCAACAATCATCATCTAAAGTTCATCAAGATTCATCAATAATAATAATCATCCAAAGTTCATCAATTCAAGCTTATTCATCAATATTCTACATTCAAGATTCATATTCTACATTCATTCATCATCAAAAATAATCATCAAGCTTGGAATTTAATGGGATTAAAGGAGCTTATTCTCGAAGTTTTCCGTATTTCACTTCTACACTCCGATTTTCAACACTAACCGAAGCAAACCTCTGCTTCGTCGGTAATCCTTCATCTCTTCCACACCCTTGCCATGAATTATTGGGTGTTCTCTTGTTGGTTAAGTTGCTATTTTGAATTAGCTTATTAGATAATCACTTATTTTGGCATAGAACACATAAACTTGAAAATAACGATTTTCCAATTCTTGACTATTAATGACATATGAATATATCACCAGAAGCGATTTTTCGTCAAGATTCTGAATATGTGATTATTTTTTCACAAATAATTATAACAAATGCAAATCGAACGATTCTTTATACACTTCGTTCTTCACCTTTTCGCACTATTCTTCAAATTTTGTGGCTCATTTATAAAATTCGATATCGCATATTTGGATTCCTTGCAAAAAATCAAGTCAGGTGATATATAACTTGCATATGGTTTATTGGATTTAATAATTTTAGTAGATTAAATTCAAGAGCTATGAACATTTGAAGAAAAAGGCATCAACTCAGAATGCACAGAATTGTGACACTTGTCCTGTTGGCTTTTTCTTTTTCCCTTTCTCGCTCTATGCCACGTGGCGCATTCCTGCTGGTTCAACATGTGCTAATAGGACAAAACAGACAAATGACAAAATAATAAGTGATCACATGCATGCAGGTGTACAACGCGTGATTTATCATCACCATCAGATCTACAGTGTGATGCATCTAATGGCCAGTGTTATCCTTCCGCATTGACCAGGCATTGACTGTTGACTATGTTGTTTTTTTTGTCTAACTAGGCCATTTAGCCATTTTTGGCGCCCAGATTGGGCCTTTTAATTACCCAGTACCCTGAATATAGGCTGCATCCCCTGCAGATTTATTGTTTATTTATTTCTTTATCTTACTTATTTTTACACATTAAATAAATACACATAAAAATCAATTTTCTACACTTTAGAAATACTTGAAAAATAATATCAATTAATACAAAATTATATATTAATTAGTCTTTAATTGAATTTTTGTAACATTATTTTTTCTTTAATATTCAATTAAACTCATAGAACTTAGGATATTCATGTTAATTCCTTTTCTAATGCTATGTTTTCTTTAATATTTTTATTTTCTTTATTTCATTTGTCATACTTTTAGCACATTTTAATACATTAAAATTTCTTTTAAGCATATTGAGGAAAATAATACATGATTATACTTTAGTTAGGAATTAATTGAATTAGTCCTTATAATTAGTTCTTTTGATTTTTTTTAATTCATTAGAACATGATAACTCCATTTTTATGCTTCTAGGCTTCAAACAAAATCCATGTGCTTAATAGGTCCTTAGCATGGTCGTCACCCTTTGATTAGTTAATCAAGATCATACTTGATCAACTAATTACACTTGATATTGGACTTTGTTTCTTGATTACCTTGGGACTCATACTCAATTGAGTGATCATAAGTCCTTTGATCACTTGATTGAGTTGAGACCTTTGCACTTGTACTGTACTCGATCTCTCAAGCCAACTTAAGCTTCATACTCAAGACTCTTAAGACTCTGGACATTAAGGCTTTGATCACTTTTGAGCTTCCTTTAAGCACAACAAAAAGATTCTTCTTTCAACACTTGTCAGTTACGATGCAAATTGCGTGCCACGAGCCTTAAGTAGTGGAGAAGGAATGAAAGGGAGTATTCATATCCCCATTCTGAATATCATTAGATAAGGGACGCCCGACCCAGTTGTTCAAAGGATTTACCTACAGTCATAGACTTTACTGCAATTCCAATTAAATAACTGTTAAGCTTTCTTCCCCACACTTCAATATCTCAACACCCCAACACTGCAACAATTTTCATCTACAATACTTGTCTCTTTAGACCAAACACAATTCTCTTTGGACTTTCATACATTATTTGGGTTAATCACATTATGGTTAAAACACCCACCTCTGAACCAGACCCGTCTCTAGGTTAATCACCTTTTTGGTTAAAACACCCTTCTCTTTTTTTTTGCATTGCCATGTGAGCTCCATGCTCAGGCAACCTTCTGCATTGGTTAATCACCATTTATTGGTTAAAATACCACATTTTCATTCATGGGTTAATCACCATTTCTTGGTTAACAAACCCTACGGTGAGGTAATATCGTTTCAGTCCTTTTTCTTGTTTTGTAAGTAAGTGTTTCTGTTACCTGTTTATTTTTCAAAGGTATTTGATATATTATGTGTATGATGTATGCAATATGTGTTCACTTCCAAAAATCTCAAATGTGACCATTTAGTGTTTTTATTTTACATGTTTATAGTGACTATATTCTAAATATCTTCTCATATGATCTATATCTTTAACTATTTCATGCTTACCTTTGTGTGTTTGCATGATATTGGCTAACAAACTATGAAAAACAATCATATATATGTGTCTCTCATCATTTAGCTATGCATAAGTCAGGTTGAATCCCTCAAAGTCACAAAAAAATCACATGTGTCAAAGTTCTTCAAATTTTAGACCTTATAGGTCGACTCATAAGGCATATAGGTCGGCACATAAAAATAATTTTTGGTGTTTCTCAAAATTGTTATAGTATGTGTCGACGCATGCTCCTATAGGTCGACACATAAGATGATTTTCTGAATTCTTTTTTACTTGCTTCAGTATGTGTTGACTCATAACATTCATAGGTCGACTCATAATATTCAAAGGTCGGCTCATAACACGTTGAACAACTCTTCACATGATCTTGCATTCATTTCTCATTCATGTACTTGTCTCCACATCTTTCCAAATCCTCTTGAGTCTTGTAATTCTTCAAAGTGCCATAAATTTCTCCATTACTTCTCTTAGATTCATCTAATCAACTCACTCAACTCTACACTTTCCAAAATCTCATTAAAACTCATCATTCTTCATCTTCTATAAATGTCTCTCTATTCTCATATTTCAAATCACACCTAAGTCTCCATGATTTTGAGTTTCTACTCATATTTAGTATTCACTGTCAATTGTGTGTGCATTAGAATATTTAGTCTTGATTTTGGTTTGTGGGTAATCATATATTCTCCCCAACCTTTTTCATTTCTCATTCGCACAATCCTTCAAACACCTAGTGTGCAAACTCTATTTGAATAATTATTAATGGCACCTAAGCTTACAAAAACCAAAGGTGATTCAAAAGACAAGAGTAAGGCTACCACATCCTCTATTGCTCCAAAAACTGCTTTTTCATTGGTATCTTTTGATTGTGTTAAGGAGTTTGAAGAAAAACACCAACGCCGTCTTGTTATGAAGCAACATGTTTGGAAACCATTAGTTGTTGGCTGTTTGGATTTTCCCGATGTTATTCAGCTTGTCGAGCATCAGAAAATCAACTATTTATTGCAGCTCTCACAGGAATACAATGAAGACTTCATTCGAGTGTTCAAAATAGGTAACAAGGTTTATGATTTTACTGATGAATTATGGATGTTGTTATTTGATATTACGGTTATTGATGGTGATGAAGATGACGAAGTTGATTCGTTGGTAATGGATACCAACACTCATATGTATTTTGAGTGGACCACTCATCTGAATGAGATGCTTAAGGCTCCCAAATCAGATGACTGTTATGACACCTAAGTTGTAAGCCAATTGAAGATGGTTCCTAGGATTATGTTATGGCTAGCCTCTCAAGTCTTGCGCCCGAAGAAAGGCGGATTCTCAAGAATTGACAATGCTGAAGTTCATATTGTTTACATTCTCCTGAAAAAGATTTTGATCAATTAGGAAAATTATTTTGTTTACCGGATGTTTTCTATCAAAGAATGCAACAAAGGAACATCATTTTGTAATGTCTCCATGATTTCTAACATCCTCAACTATTTCAACATAGGAGTGTCAAATCTTCTGTTTACATCTCCTGGGCCAGTTTAAGAGTTCTCACAACACACTTTAACTAATATAGGTTACTTTTGGGATGAGAAACTTAAGGTGTATTATTTCCGGATGGGCAAGCATGGGAAGAAAATATACAACTTTGATGACCCCTCTGAGTTTGGTGATACAACTACCGAGCCACATGTGATTGGCAATCAAACTGCTTGAGCTTCTCATAGTAATGAATTCATGCAAGATGGTGATAATGAAGATGGTCAAGTAGGTAATGAGAATGGAGATCAATCCTCCATTATAGCTATAATTTAGAGTATGCAGATTAAGCAAGATGAGCGCAATGAAAAGGTGCATCGGAGGCGCGATGCTTTTAAAGCTGCTCAAGTTGAACAGTTTCGCCTCATACAAGAGCGTGTGGCATCACAAGACGCCAAATTTGATGCTTTTTCCTCTTATGTGGCTGAGAGACTTGTTTCTCTTAAAAGTATAATGGATGCTAATCATGCTGCTACAATTGCAAGAATTAATCATATGATTGTTGCCCACAATGAAAATCACCACCATTATGCTCAATTCTATCAAGAGATGTGTGACTTATTAGATCGTCAGTTTGGGAATGATGGACAAGGCTGGTTCCGTGGAGTAAGGCCTAGAGGTCGTGGAGGATGCTGAAGTGATGAGTTTTAAGTCGTCTGTGTCAAATGTCTTAGGAGTTCTTCTGTCATGCATTTTGTTGTTTAAGTCTTCATGCATTTTTTGTGTGTTTGCTTTTGGTTTAAGTATTGGCAATATACTACTAATTTTAATGAAAGACAAAGGGCTTTACTTTGTGTATCTCTTTGTTGACTATTATGAAATGTTGTTCTATTACTTTATTTATGTTATGATTATTAATCTTATGTATTTTCATGTATATTGCGTATATGTGAGTGCACGCTCTTATCTTTGCAAATTGCATTTGTATAGTATATTGTATATGTGAACCATGTATCTATGTGATACTGCTAATAGCTTGCATTGTCTCTTTTTGATGTTGTCAAAGGGGGAGAATAATTTGCAGCTATGAAGTTATGATGCACATATTCAGGGGGAGCCTTCATGGAAAAGAAATGCATCATCTTAAGTTTTTCCATCATAAAAAAAAGGGTTGTATGTGAGTCTAGTTGTATGATGTCAAAACTAGGATAATTTAGCGTTTATGTACATTGGACGGTATCATTTGAGTCTAGTTGTGTATTTGACCATTAGGAAGCATGTCAACATGGATGAAATGGTTTAGAATGGTTTAGAAAAGATTCAAGCATTAAGAAGTACTTTTATACATCAAAAACATAGTTTTGGGTGTGAAAAACAACTTACAGGTCGACACATACGAAAATAGGTCAACACATAGAAGAAAACAAAATTCTATAGGTCGACACACATGCTATAGTATTAAAGCTTGTAGGCTCTGTTCATGTGGTGACTCCTTTAGGTCGACACAAGACCTTGATAGGTCGATACATAACTTTGATAGGTCGACCAATATAACAAAAATCTTGATTTTTTGCATTATTTTCTATTCATTTTACATTCCTTTGGCTTGATACTTGAATACATATAATGATATAAATACTTGATACATGCATCATTTCTGTCATACCCTAAATTTTGACCACAATATTTCCCATCATTGTGCAAAACATCACCACAATATGGACAACCTTCATGCCTCATCAATCCTCTCAAAGATTGTTGAACATTCACCTCAACCAAGAATTAGGGTTTTGGACCCTCTCAGAGTACTCAGACAAAGGATGAATAAAAAACTGACACGATATTCAACTCATCAAGCCTCTCAAACATTCATAGAGGGCCAAGAGGTTTCCTACATCAAGAATTAAGCTTGAGGATGCAACACTTCAAGCTAATCAAGCCTCATGATCATCAGTGTCACCAAATTAGGGTTTTGGTCGACCAAGGCCTCCAGAGAAAAATTTTCATTTGGGCATGAGCCAATACTTCAAAACATGATTCAAAAAGCTTAAAGGGACCTCATGTATCCAATCACAAGTTCAAAATAGCCTCAGGGAATGCATTCATAAAAAATCAGGAATGAGGGTTTCTTGACCTAATTCACCCCTAAGTTAAATTTTGGAGCAATACATGAGCCCAAACCTCAAGAGATATTTTGAAGACCTCAAATATCTAGTATTGATCCTCTTATAAGTTCAAATGGACACAAAGAACTTGGTTCATGAGCAATACAAAGATTCAAATTCAGCTGGACCACAAACTAGGGTTTTTGAGAAAAAAGTCAACCATACCTTTGACTTTTGACCAAGGCATCTCAAACCTTGGGAAATTATTCAAGACATCCTAAAACACCTATGGAATCCATCCATTAGGTTTGAATTAGGTCAAGGACTTGATTTCATAGAGAATCACAAAGTTTAAAATTCATCTGACAAAAAGTTAATTGTGCCAAAAAACTAAGTTTGACTTTTGAGATTTCTTGACAAACATGGCTCCCTTAAGTAAAAAACAATGTTAACTTATGGTTTGGATCATCATCCATCAAGAAAAATCAAGAAAAGTTGGGTTACTTGCAAAAGGGGCAATATTAAGAAACTTGAATTTTCACTAAGTCATGGAAAAAGGTGATTTTTACCCAACTTTGCAAGACCATAACTTGTGACCCAAGTAACCTTTTTATTTCATCCAAAGCTCAAATGAAATATCTCATTACGTACTTCAAGATTGTCAACTACAACATATTCCAAATCCTCATGGACTTTGAGTTATGGATTAATCAAAATCACAAAAAATGAAAAAATGGACATTTTTCCAACACTTAGTGAAATTTTTAGACAAAATCAGTTTTGTATTTTCACCAACTTTGAGGCCATTTTTCATTATGATCCAAGATGATTCAAGACCAAAGTTAAACATCAAAGTTGAAGTATGATATAGGGGCTTTCCAAAAAGTACAAGAGCCTCTCATGGTTCAACTTGAGCAAGAAGTTATAAGCCTCCAAAAATGGCATTTTTCACCCTAACTACTGTAGCGAGCGATTTTTGTCGGTGACGTGACCACCTTACCGCTGGAGTTTGGGTTTTCTCCTCGTGGAGAAAGGGTGCTACTTTCTGATTTCTTATTTATCCCGTGAAGCTGGAAGGGAAAGGGAAGGTATCTAAAACTAACCTTGCACGAGAATGTTTAAATGAACAAATGCCTTAAAAGATATTAGGGGGTTCGGGGTCAGGTTATACAATGGGTAGTTGTCAATTACCCATCCTATATGTGGTTATCCACAGGATGTTAGCTTTTAGGTCTCGCTTTGTAATTGATCGTGTTTATCTGTTAATGGGTTGGGAAAGTTTCTTGGGAAAGTGTGACAGGGAGAGTGAGTTTTGTTTATGTTTTGGGTAAGGTACTGGACCTAAGTTTTTGATTTGTATGCTCGCTAAGATTTCGCAATCGTATGCCTACGTATTCCCGTTTAACGAAATAGGGAAAT
Source organism: Lathyrus tuberosus (assembly GCA_022829125.1). Taxonomy (NCBI): domain Eukaryota; kingdom Viridiplantae; phylum Streptophyta; class Magnoliopsida; order Fabales; family Fabaceae; genus Lathyrus; species Lathyrus tuberosus. The sequence continues at coordinate 2,003,041 of JALAZF010000668.1, forward strand.
CAGAGCAAACGTAGTTCCTCATATTCTAAGGAAGGAAAAAGATATTTTGGTGTCTTGTTCAAAGCCCAAGACATGAAGCTAAAGGTGATTTGTATCTTGTTCAAAGCCCAAGATATGAAGCTAAAGGGTTTTGGCTGAGAGAGAATTTCTCATCTCTAAAGAGGAATTATTGATTTTTGTATGCCTTGATCAAAGCACAAGTTTGATGCTAAGAGGTTGATTGACTCAGCTAGGGATTTCTTTATACGAAGTCTAAGAGGAGGCTAGATAAAACCGGCTCAACAAGAGAGTGTATATGTCTTGTACAAGGCCCAAGATTGAGGCAAAAAAGAGACTGGCTCTTTGGGGATATCATTATATAAAGCCTAAGAGGAGGCTAACAGTTTGACTTTTCTAGGGAAAATGTTCTTTCTGTCTTGTACAAAGCCCAAGATTGAGGATAAAAGGGATTTTTGACTCCGTTGGGGAGGTTTATATGTGTCTTGTACAAAGCCCAAGATGGAGGCTGAAATGAGTTTGTCTCAATAAGAGAGTGATTTTATATGTCTTGTACAAAGCCCAAGACGGAGGCTAAAAGAGTTGACTCAAAAAGAGATTCTTGCAAAGGTGATTGACCCAACAAGAGAGTCTGAAAGTTGATTGACTCAACAAGAGAGTCTTTTATACTCAACAAGAGAGTGATTTACTGTCTCGTACGAAGCCCGAGATAGAGGCTAAAAGGCGATTGACCCAACAAGAGAGTCTTTTATACTCAACAAGAGAGTGTTGAAAGGTGATTAACTCAACAAGATAGTCTGAAAAATGATTGATTCAACAAGAGAGTCTGAAAAGTGATTGACTCAACAAGAGAGTCTGAAAAGTGATTGACTCAATCGAGAGAGTCTGAAAAGGTTAGCTCCACTGGGGGAGGATCATTGTACAAAGCCCAAGAGGAGGCTGACTGTCTTGAGGAAAGATCATTATACAAAGCCTAAGAGGAGGCTATTTTACTGCTAAGGATTAGATCCATAGGTAGGCCCAAGGGTGGGGAACTCTCATGAGAGAGACCAGGTTTCTGCTGGAGATTTATCCAGAGTGATCGGTGTTTTTTCCTATGTTTGAAAGGAACTTGAGAATGTCTTTGAGACTCAAGGGGGGTTTAGACTGCCCAAGTCTACTGGTGTTGAAGATTTTTATCTTTTGTAGGATGCCCAAAAGAGGGCAAGGGCCTTAAGGGATGAGAATCAACCCTAAAGTGGCCTGAGGTTTGACACTAGAAAGACTGCTCTAGCAAAGGATGACTAAGTTCTGTCTTATACCTTTAAGAGGTCGTTAGGGTCCTTGTATTAAGTCCAAGAGAAGGCATGAGAACTTCTAGGAAGCCGAAGGGTCCTTGTACAACGCCCAGGAGGAGGCGGGGGTGCTTTTAGGAAGCCTGTGGGTCCCCAAAACAAGATAAGTTCAAGAAATGCAATTCATAGAGAAGAGATCATTCCAGGAAAGTTCGAGGGTTTGGAAGAAACTCAAGAGATGCCATTCATGGTGAAAAGATCATCTCTGGGGAGTAGAGTTTCTTTGACAATTTCTAAGGGTGACAGTCTGAGAAAAGGTTCACCGAGAATACTGCCTTTCTCTTTGTTCCATATTGTTTAACCCCAAGAGAAGGGAAGATTGTATCTGGAATCCTATGGGGATCTAGTTTTGTTTGTATTCAAGAGTGACCAACGAGCTTTACCTAGTTCTAGACGTAGTTGTCGGGGAAAACTCTAAATAACTATACTAGTATATATATACAGTTGATATACGACGAGTATTTAAAAGGTATGAAAGAAGACTTACAGTGAAGCAGCCCCACAATATAGTTATTTATATGAAAGCAGATAAAAGAAAGCGGATAAACACTTACCCGTTGTAGAGCTTCCATGTTGTTTTGTTAGTTGTTCAACAGAGAAATTAAAGAAAGTTTGGATAACAACTATACACTTGGATTCAAAATCAAAGGAGAAAGTATTTTGAACAGAGATCGGGGCTTACAGCTCAGGGAGAGGCCCAAATTTTAACAGTGATCGTACTGTTGTTTTGAATTTGTACAGGGACTTATACAAGTGACTGAGGCCCAAAAAGGTTTTCTGTACAAAGGGATGGGTCTTACACTCTACCAAGAGGCCCAAAAGTGCTTTAAAGAAAAGAAATGGGACTTACAACACGAGGGCAGACCCAGTTATTTGTTTGAAAATGGCGATTGCGCCGAGGTTTCTGACGGTATCGGGACTTATATAATACACTGAGGCCCAAAATTGTTTATTTACAAAGGGATGGGACTTACACTCTACCAAGAGGCCCAAAAGTGTTTTGAAATATTTGAGTATGATTAAAAATCAAAGAAACCCTAATTTTCACTTTTTAAAAGTAATTTTTCAAAGAAAATTAATAAAAAATGATAAAAATACCAAATAGGTTTAAATAAACCACTTGTGATTTTTGGTTAAGGTTTGAAAAATGAGGTTTTAATCACAAGATGATTTAAAACTCATTTGGTTTTGATTTTCAAGATGAATATTCATTTTCAAAATGTTTAAAAACAATTAAAATGAATTTATTTACAAAAATACCAATTATATTAAATAACTGATATAAATTTGATTTTTATATAGAATAAAATATTTTACTATTTTTGTGATTTTTCAGAAAAAGAATCAACCAAAAATGATTAAAATTGAGAGAGTTATTAATTTTTCAAATCATTTAAAAATAATATGAAAAATGATAAAAAGTGGAAAAATGGTAAAAAAAAAAAGAGGATCCAGGGCGAGGGGGATTCGAACCCCTGACCTCTTGTGTGTAGTGCGCGCCTCCTACCACTGGGGTGGTGATACATCCGTGTATCAAAACCACCCCCATGGATATATGAGGCATGCCTTGTTTTTGGCCTGGACACGGCAAGGCAAGGCAAGATTTTGGCCAAAAACGTGAAGCTTGTAACTTTCTCATTTCTCCATGGATTGGGACAAAATTTAGGTCTATCCTGCCTAGAATTTCACAAGGAATCCAATGGTGATGGTGGTTTTTTCAGATGAGGCTCCTATTTCAAAACCCGATAGTGTTCTTGAAATAGGCGTATAATTGAATTTTCTATGCTATCTCTTGTTATAGGTATGAATTACATGATGAATTGGTTTAAACACAACATATATAACATGTATGAGATGTGCATGATCAGTGGACCTCAAAGCAATGCATATTTCAAAGAGTTCAAGTTGTGATACTTACCTCTTTAGGAGCTTTTTGGGCAATCTGTCAAGTGCTTTGTTCCAGAAACAATTTGATGCTTTGAACACCCTCAAATGATCCCTTGGAAGCTTTTAGAATGGTTGGAATCAACTGGAATCCTCAGGAACAAGTTTGAGCTCTTTCTTGCAAAAGGGGCAAAAATGGCCAATATAGCAACTCTCTTAAATGGTGTTCCAGATGTGGGGAACCATTTGGGACAGTTCAAGGATGATATTTGGAGTGTGTTTGAGGCTTTATCTGGTTTTGAAAGTGAGTGAATCATGACATGGCTTGAAAAATGCAAAAAAGTCCAATTTTGAGGTTTTGAGAGGGGAATTTGTGATTTTGGTGTTACAGGACACTTATGAGAGTTTGGACAGCTTAGATATGACATATTGGATGTGTTTGGATCATGACATGTGATGGAAATGCTCTCTAACTCAAAAACTCAGAGTTACCTTGCAAAAGAAGGCATTTTGGCCTAGAGAAAGATATTTTGAGGAAAGCAAGTGTTGTAGTGCTTTGGTGTACTCAAACTGAGCACAAATTAGCTCTATTTATAATAGAGCAAGTTTGTTTTGCAAGAAATAGTGAATGGTGGCTGCAGCAGGCTGTTGGCCCATTGCCTCACTTTGGAATCTTAGGTCTCCTCTAGCCATTGACTAGAGGTTAGAGCACAGGCCTTTGGTCCTTTGGTTCAGAGCTTATCCTTGGCTCATTCAGTTGGAAATGGCTCAGTTCATGCCACCTTGGTGCATCCATTGAATGCTTGGAGACAAAATTGGAGTCTTGGCCTCTTTTAGGCTTTTTAGGGTTTGGCATGCTACTTTGGGAATCTTGGACTTGGGAGGCTGATGAATCAGTGCTTGTCCCTTGGTTGTTCCCCCTTGAGGTGTTCAGATGGATAAGCATGCTTGGAATTGCACAATTTGAGTAAATCATGCCTTCATGCACAAATCTGCCTTGCCAAGACAGTTTGCAGCAAGGATGTTGCAGCTGTCATAACTCCTAGCTCGGATGGAGTTTGATGAAGCTCTTGGACATTTTGGAAAGCCCTTATGTGATACAACATATGTGTGAACATAGTTTGTCTTGAAACTTTTTGGATCCAAGTTAAAAATCCCCCTACATTTTGAAAAAAGGCAAGACAGATTCTGACTTAGTGAAAATTTCATTAAGTGTTGGAAAAAGTGACATTTCATGTTTTCAGCCATTTTGATCACTCCATAACTTAAAATCCATGAAGAATTGGAATGAGGTGTAGTTGACACTTTTGAAATATGCCATGAGAACTACAAATCCATCTTTGGACCAGCCAAAATGGTTGCTTGGATCTCAAGTTATGATCCTTGGAAGTTGGTACCCTAGCCACTTTGTTTTATAACTTAGAAAAATTCTATGTTTTTTATGGTTACCCCTTTAACAAGTTATCCCACTTTCTTTGATTTTTCTTGATAAATGATGATTCTAATCACACATTAACATCATTTTAGGGTCAAGGAACCATAATTGTGAAAAATCTCAAAAAGTCAAAGTTGACTTTTGTGCACAGTTGACTTTTTATAAGATGAATTCCAAACTATGCGATCCTTGGTGAAATCAAGTCCTTGACCTAAATCAAACCTAATGGCTATGTTCCAAAGGTGTTATAGGGTGTATTGAATTATGTCCCAAGGTTTGGGAGCATGTCCTGGTCAAAAGTCAAAGGCACAGTTGACTTTTCCCTCGAAACCCTAATTGTGGTCCAGATGAAATTGAAACTTGTAGATCAAGCTTCTTGGGTCAATCCATTGTTGAAAGTGGATCAATGTAGTTTATTAGAGGCCCTCAAATCATATCTTGAGGTCTTGGCTCATGTTTTATCCCAAAAGTCAACTTAGGGGTGAATTAGGTCAAGAAACCCTAATTCCTGATTTTTTTGATGAATGCTTCCCCTGAGGTTAAATTGACTTGATGATTGGGTTCATGATGTCCCTTGGAGCATCTTAAGTTATGCTTTGAAGTATTAGCCCATGCCCAGAGGAAAATTCCCATCTGGAGGCCTTGGTCGACCAAAACCCTAATTTGGTGACACTGGCGATCTTGAGGCTTAATCCACTTGGAATGCTGCAACCTTGTGCTTGATTCTTGATGTGGGAGTCCTCTTGATCTTTTATGTGTGTTTGAGAGGTTAGACAAGTTAAAGATCATGTCATTTCTTGATTGACCTTTGTCTAAGTACCCTAAGAGAGGTTAAAACCCTAATCTCTGATTGTAGTGAATGCTCAACAATTCCTTGAGAAGATTGATGAGGCACAAAGGTACATCCATATTATGATGATGGTTTGCACAATGATGGGAAATCTTAGTGGTCAAAATTTAGGGTATGACAGATGCCCCTATTTAATCTTCTTGGACCCGAAGGTGTGAATGGCGAAGGTATTCGGGCATTCGGGGTGCAAGAGGATTAAATATCGGAATACCCAAAATTTTGATGGTGGTTATGAACGGTAGCTTGCTCATCCATCTTCTTTCGCTAAGCAATGATGCTTAGAAAATGTAAACTTCCCCTCGATCCTGGTCTTCAGTCGAGGAACTGGTCTCAGTTTTCTTTTGAAATAAACTTCCCCTCGATCCTGGTTTCCTACCAAGGAACTGGTCTCAGTTTCTGATGTAAACTTCCCCTTGATCCTGGTTTCCTACCAAGGAACTGGTCTCAGATTCTGATGTAAACTTCCCCTCGATCCTGGTTGGTCTCAGTTTCTTTTGTCAATAAACTTTGATAAGGGACGCTATTCGTAGCGGTTTTCCTCAAACTTCTCGCCGAATTTTCCTGGGGAGATGCCATTTGATGAGAAAAAGTTTTGATGTCAAACTTGCTGGGGAAACCCATTCGTCTGAGCTGTAGAGGTGTACAAACTTCTCTATTAGAGATGCCATTTGTGGATTCTATCAGGGAAAATGAGTCTCTCGAGAGACTGTTTCCTATTTGGGGGTATTACATCATACTTTTCCTCGAGATCTTCTCGGAGGAATGCCATACGATGTGATCTAATTTGGAAGGGCTTTCTCTGGGGATTTTCCTTAATCCGGGAAAGCGAAGATATCATCTTCAACGACAAAGAGTAATATTTTTCGAAGGTTTTCTTTCCTTTTCAGAGGTTCAAGTTATCAAAGTGGTCGAGGACCGTCTCTAATCCAGAGATAAACTGGAGAGTGATTACTTAAATGATTCACTTCCTAACGAGGAAAGAACTGGCAACTCGATTGAGATGACTTTTATCACTAGGGGATAAGACCGACTAGAGTGATAGTGATGCAATATGAATATGAATGTAAATTAATGATGCATGATGTATGTATGTTTATGCTGACAAAACTGACGTGATATACATACTAAATACATGAACACGACTAGATAATCAGCCACTCCAGGGGACGAAGAGGTACCTTAGGTTCAAAATAGTAATTCTGCCTTGCTTAGGAGAGATAGTCCCTGTGGGGAACAACGTTGATCGGGCTTAGGAGATAAGAACTCTGTCGGGGGTGTCGAACAGAACATTCACATCTGACACAGCTGATCCTTCATTCAGGTATAATGGTTTTAGAAGGAGTACTTTGATTCTGCACTTTGAAGCTTAACCGCCTTTGGAGAAGCTATCGATATTCTTTTAGACGTTCAACAGTCAAAAGAAATTGCCATCTTTATTTTAAAAGAAGAAAAGTTTTGACAAGTAAAATTCATTTTTGTTTTATTTCAAGAATCGTTAATCATATTAACATGTCGTTCTGTAAAGCTAAAAAAAAAAGAACTGCAAACAAAAGCACTAGGGCTCAAATTTTATTGATAGGATGGAAATCAGCCAAACGCGTGATCCCATAGAGTATTTACAAAGTTAGAAAATGGTAATTTTAAGGAAAAAGGGCTACATTGAAACATAACGATTGTTATTCTTCTACCAACTTTGAATTCCGGACATCCTGAGCTTCCGTCGAAGATGACCTTGACTGGAGTTTTCCTGATGGATGGCACGATCGCTGCTGGGGGATTTGCCCCTTTGTTGGACGTAGTTACTTGCCATTAACCCCTAATTTTTGCCTGGATTGTACTTTGAGATTTCCAATCCACCGGGATGATTTTTTGATTATGTCCCTAATTTTTGCCTGGACCGCCCTTTCGGGTTTTCAATCCACCGAGACGTTTTTTTTTATTTAGGCGAAGTATTTCTTGACTACGTCAACATTTGTGGGGTAGGCAAATTCCTCTCCATTCACAGTTGCGAGTCTCAAGGCGCCGCCTGAGAAAGCTTTCTTGACCACATAAGGGCCGTCATAATTCGGAGTCCATTTGCCCCTGGAATCAGTGAGAAATGATTGTATCTTTTTTAGCACGAGGTTTCCTTTCCTGAAGACACGGGGTCGGACCTTTTTGTCAAACGCCTTCTTCATTCTTTGTTGATACAACTGACCGTGGCATAGAGCCGTTATTCGCTTCTCTTCGATCAGATTCAGTTCTTCGTGCCGACTTTGACACTATTCAGCCTTTGTTAACTTAGCTTCCATCAATACTCGGATTGATGGGATCTCTAATTCTATGGGAATGACCACTTACATGCCATATACTAGAGAGAAAGGGGTTGCCTCTGTTGAAGTGCGGACAGATGTGCGATAACCGTGAAGAGCAAAGGGTAGCATCTCGTGCCAGTCTTTATAGGTTACAACCATCTTTTGAACGATCTTCTTGATGTTCTTATTAGCCGCTTCTACCGCTCCGTTCATCTTCAGTCGGCAGGGAGATGAGTTATGGTGTTCAATCTTGAACTCAGCGCACAACTCTTTCATCATCTTATTATTCAAGTTAGATCTATTGTCAGTAATGATCTGGCTCGAAACACCATAACGGCAGATGAGATTATTTTTGATAAATCGGACCACCACTTGTCGGGTTACATTGGCGTATGACGCTGCTTCGACCCACTTGCTGAAGTAGTCAATGGCTACTAGGATGAACCGATGTCCGTTTGAAGCTTTGGGTTCAATCATGCCAATCATGTCGATTCCCCATATGGAAAAAGGCCATGGGGAAGAAAGAATTTTGAGATGCGTTGGCGGTACATGGATTTTATCTGAGTATATCTGATACTTGTGACACCTTCTCATGTACTTGTAGCAGTCGGATTCCATGGCCAACCAGTAGTACCCTACTCTCAGAATTTTTCTCGCCATCGTGTGTCCGTTGGCATGATTGCCAAAGGATCCTTCGTGAATTTCTTTTATCAGCATGTTTGCTACTGGTCTGTCTACGCATCAGAGCAAGACCATGTCAAAGTTTCTCTTAAAGAGTGTATCACGGCTCAGGAAGAAGCTTCCTGCCAACCTTCTGAGAGTCTTCCTGTCCTTTCTGGATGCCCCAGGTGGGTATTCTTGTTTTTGAAGGAAGCACTTGATATCATGATACCAAGGTTTGTCGTCTATGACCGCTTCAATCGTGAAGATGTAAGCGGGCCTTTCAAGGCGCATTATGTCGATCTTAGGTAAGTCGTTCCATTGACCTACACTAATCATGGAAGAGAGAGCGGCTAATGCATCATCCATGTGATTCTCTTCACGAGGGATGTGGTGAAATTCAATTTTGTTGAAGAAGGGTAATAACCTTCTCACGTAATCTTTGTAAGGAATTAGTCCTGATTGGTATGTGTTCCAATCTCCTTTGATCTGATTGATAACTAGGGCTGAGTTGCCATATACATCCAAGTTCTTAATTCTCAAGTTAATCGCTTCTTTAAGATCCATGATACAAACTTCGTATTCGGCCTCGTTGTTTGTACACTTGAATGTCAGTCTGGCAGTGAAAGGAATGTGGGTACCCTGAGGTGTTATGATGATTGCCCCAATTCCATTTCCATAATGATTGACAGCTCCGTCAAATATAAGTCCCCATTGGGAACCTGGTTCTGGCCCTTCACTGGGTAGTGGTTCATCGCAATCTTTCATTTTTAAATACATGACATCTTCGTCTGGGAAGTCAAATCCGACTGATTTTTGATCGTCAATCAGTTGATGAGCCAAATGATCGACTAAAATACTCCCTTTGACAGCTTTATGAGCGTGGTACTCGATGTCGTATTCTGATAACAACATCTGCCAACGGGTTATCCTTCCCGTGAGAGCAGGCTTTTCAAATACATACTTGATTGGATCCATTTCGGAGATTAACCAAGTAGTGTGACGAATCATATACTGGCGAAGACGTTTGGCTGCCCATGCCAGAGCACAACAAGTTTTTTCAAGCATAGTGTACCGAGTTTCGCATTCGGTAAACTTCTTGCTTAAATAGTAAATGGCAGACTCTTTTCTTTTCGTTTCGTCTTGTTGGCCAAGTACACAATCCATTGAGTCTTCCAAGACTGTTAGGTAGATGATCAACGGTCTACCCTCTACTGGAGGTGATAGAATCGGTGGGTTCAACAGATACTCTTTGATACTATCGAAGGCGGTTTCGCAGTCATCTGTCCAAACGCAGTCCTAATTCTTTTTGAGTAATTGGAAGATCGACGCGCATGTCCCGGTCATGAGGAATATAAATCGGGAAATATAGTTCAGACGTCCCATGAATCCCCTGACTTGTTTTTCAGTTTTTGGAGAAGGCATTTCTTGAATGGCCTTGACTTTGTCAGGATCAACCTCAATCCCTTTCTGGCTGACGATGAACCCTAGCAGTTTCCCCGAACGGACACCAAATGAGCATTTTTTAGGATTCAAACGGAGTTTGTACTTTCTTAACCGCTCAAATAGTTTTGACAGGTGGGTCACATGCTCCTTCTCTGTTTTAGATTTGGCAATCATGTCATCGACATATACCTCTGTTTCTTTGTGTATCATGTCGTGGAATAGAGTAGTCATGGCCCGTTGATAAGTAGCCCCAACATTCTTTAAACCGAACGGAATTACCTTGTAACAAAAGGTACCCAAGGGGGCGATGAACGAAGTTTTCTCCATGTCTTTCGGCACCATTTATATCTTATTATAGCCCGAGAATCCATCCATGAAGGAGAAAAATTTGAATTTCGTTGTAATGTCTACCAGCATGTCTATGTGGGGTAAGGGAAAGTCATCCTTTGGACTGGCTTTGTTCAGATCCCTGTAGTCTACACACATTCTGACCTTTCCGTCCTTTTTCGGAATTGGTACTATGTTGGCTAACCATTGAGGATATTTTGATGTGGCGAGGAAACCCGCGTCAATCTGTTTCTGTACTTCCTCTTTGATTTTGATGGCCATGTCTGGATGTGTCCGTCTTAGTCTTTGTTTCACTGGCGGACATTCTGATCTCAACGGTATATGATGTTCTACGATGCTGGTATCCAACCCTGGCATGTCCTGATAGGACCAAGCGAATACATCGGGAAACCCTTTAAGAAACTTTATCAAGTCTTCTTTGACAGTTGGACTGAGCAGTGCCCCAATCTTGACTTCTTTTCTCTCTTCTTCTGAACCCAAGTTGACCGTTTCCAACGAATCCTTGTGAGGTTCAATGGACATTTCCTCTTGTCTGAGTAATCGGGAGATCTCTTCTGGAATTTCTTCGTCATCTTCTTCTTCAGCCTCAAATACCGGGAATTCAAAGTTGGGAGAAGGCATTGGATCGTATGTTTTAATGGGGTTTGAAACAAGCAATCTGCATGACGTGATGATTTATGTTTAGAAGAGACAGAGAGAATGCAAGAGTGTGTGTAGTGTATTTTTTTTTACTGCTTGTTTTTATTATTTGTTATTTTTTAGGATTACCATTTTCTGAAAAAGTGAAAAGAGAAAACAGCAATTGATGCGGAAATTACAGAACGACGTTATTTTATTTTAGATTCGGTCGATTCTTGAAACTACAGCCCTATAAAACAAAACTCTGTCGCTTTGGGCAAAGCAAAGAAGGATATTTACAGAAAGTGAGCCCTATCAAAACATCCGTTTCACCTGGGCAAGGTGAAAGTTTAAGATAAAGACGGCAATTACTTCGACTTATGAACAACTTTTGGGACATCGACAACAACCCATTGGCAGTGAACTCCTCGGTGAATCACAAAGTCTGGCACCTTCTTTCTTGGCTTGTCTTTAGAAATGACGCTGATTTCTGGTGGAGTAGGATCATTGGAATCTGTCTCCCAGGAAGAGTTGTCGTAGGAGGATTCTTCAGCTGTATTTTGCACAGTATTTGTACTCCCAAGTGTATCTCCCCATCCAATTGGCTGGATATCTTCGAGCCTGATATGAGAGCTTTCAGGAGCAGTGTACTTGACCAGAAAGTCGAATTTTCCATTTGGTTATCCTAAGGTATCCCACACTTCTTTGGAACTAAAGGAGTCGTCCCTTTCGATGACGTTGACCTCGGGAAAAGCATAGTTAAGGAACTCTTGTCCTGCAATCTTTGCAAATTCATCGTCGTGCTGGATATTTTCAGAATGCCCTGAGTAATGATCCCATGCTTCTGTGGGGACACAGGTATTCTTTTCGATGATGCTTAGCTGATAATCATCGTTCGACTGATTCTCTTGCCCCGAGTCTCCTGGGTATGGCTGCCACATTGGCAGGCCATCCATCGGGCCATAGTAGTCAAAGTTATCTTTCATTAGAGTGTCCTCCTCTAATGAGTTAGGTGGAGCACGACATCCTTCCGGATCTCAATCTCCGTAGATCATTTTGACGTCTGACCTTGGTATAAATCTCAGACTCTGCGTGGGATAGCAAAATGGCGTATGCATTTTGTCCTGAGACATATAATCGTCCTCGTTAAGATAAGACTTCCATTCTTCCTTTGTATCAGAGGAACCACCTTCGTTGATGGTATGTACTTCTTGAGACACTGGGTGAAGAAAACCTCCACTGTGGAAGAAGTCATGAATGGGATGAAAACTTTCATCGTTAGCAGCAGTCTGGGTACAGGTTGAGGAAAAGCCAAGACCTTTCTTGGCTTTGTTATTAGTAGGAATGACAAGTTGTCCCCATCCTTTCACATTGTTGCTTTTGATTACTTCGAGAGCATCTTTGTACGAGGAAATCGAGGTTCCTCTTTCTGATTGGTTGTCATTGCTCACCGAAAGTGCTTGAAACTGGGTTCCGATAACCTCCTCTGGTTCTACACAAGTGGATGATGATAAGTTACTCTCGAGCAAGGCTTGCTCTCCGCAGACCGTGATGAGTTGGTTGCTTTTGACAAACTTCAGCTTTTGGTGAAGCGTCGAAGTGACAGCCCCCGCCTCGTGTATCCAAGGTCTTCCTAATAAGCAACTGTATGGTGCCCGGATGTCCATGACCTGGAAAGTAACTTGGAAGGTGTAAGGACCGATAGTTATGGGAAGGTCGACTTTGCCGATAACTGCTTTTTGGGATCCGTCAAATGCCTTAATGATGACCTTGATGCCTCTTATCGGAGATCCTTTGTATGATAATCGCATCAATGTAGACTTTGGCATCACATTTAGAGCTGATCCGATGTCTACCAGTACGCTGGCTAATGCATCGTCCTGGCAGTTGACTATAATATTGAGTGCCATGTTGTGACGATGGCCCTCTTCCGACAGTTCCTCATCACTGAATCCCAAGTTATTGCAAGAAGTGATGTTGGAGACGATGCTATCGAACTGTCTTATCGTCACATCTTGTTCTATGAAATCTTGCTCTAAGACTTTCTGCAGAGTTTCCCTGTGAGCTTCGGAACTGAGCAAGAGAGATAGCACAGAGATTCTCGATGGAGTTTGCAACAGTTGGTCTACAATGTTGTACTCACTCTTCTGGATGAATCTCAACATCTCATCGTTGTTCTTTGAAAGGTCAGGACCATTGGACTGACCGACTGGTTGATCAGGAACTTCTGTTTGAGGATCCTTCTCCTTGGTGGGTTCTCCAACTCCTCTGTTGAAGATCCGACCGCTCCACGTTACTCGACTGATATCTGCGATATTCACGATGAAGGGTATTGGAGTTTCCTTTCCATTCTCAATTGTTGTGGCACCGTATTTGTAAGAGATAGCCTTAGTTGATTCATACGGTAGTGGTCCCGGCAGATAGATAACTACAGGAGCCTTCTGATTTTTCTGACCATTGTAAGTAATTTCAATCAGTTCCTGGTTAAGAACCTTCGATTCGTCAAGTAGAGGGATGATGGCACAAACATCTTTGGTCCTCTTATGACCAGAGATTACGACAACGTCCTTGATTTGATCAGCGAAATAGTCTGGCGTCAAGTTGATTGATCCAGAACTTGGACACGGTCGAATCTCTTTATGATCCAACTGACTTTTGAGGGCTGCTCGTACGAGGTAACATCCTTGATTATCTTCTGAGCAAACTCTACAACGTTCATAGTTGTGTGGTGGCACCTGGCCACGTCCGCTTTGTATGTAGTGTAACCTTACTAGGTCTGTCTCCATTGATCGGACATCCTGACTTTGATGCCTAGCAGGGTTCCCGTTAGTCATGCTGACTTGTTGTGTGTCTTCATCCATATAGATCGGAAGCCACCAGTGGTTTAACAAGTGCTGAAGTGTTCTTTGAACAAGAGAATATCCTTAATTACTCTCACGGCACACTGCACAGTTCTGATAATTATGCAAAATCAGAAAACCAAGCTGGACTTGTGTAGCGTACAACTCCACTAAGCTGGTATTCATCAAACGAACATCAAATATTTGAATCATGTTGACTTGATAAGGATTCCTATCATAGTAGTCCTGGATCCATCCAAGATCCATCTGACGCTGGAGGGCCTCTTGTACAAAAGAGCATCCCTGTTTATTTACCGAGCAGACCAGACAGGAATCGTAATCATGTCGTGGCAGATTATGACATTGGCTTTGCCTTGAGTGCATCGCCACCAAGTTGATATTCATCGCACGGATGTCATGATTCTGGATGATGTTGGAATTCAAGTAAGTCATGTTGACATCACGAATTCGGTGCTCTTGGATCCATCTGAGATCCAATTGTTCCTGTAGAGCTGATTGCACCACAGAACACCCCTGATTATTTTTGGAGCAGACATCACACTAGTGATAATTGTGAGGTGGCACATGGCCGTATCCGCTCTGTCTACAATGCAACTTGACCAAGTTGGCCATCAATAAAAGTACATCATGAATTTGATATCTGTGATTAGACTCTCCCTCTATCAAATTTACTGCAGCTTTCTCGTGTTGAGGCAGCGGGTTTGTGAGAACATTTGGATTCATATCCTTGAAGGATAAGACCCCGCTCCTAATAAGCTTTTGCACATCGGATTTGAAACTGAGACAGTTTTCTATGTTATGCCCTGTCATCCTTGGTGGTAAGGGCAAGTCTGATCTGCTTTGAACCAAAAAGGCAGATTCACCGGGATTGCAAGGGGAGCCTTGGTTTGGACGTGCCCCTTGACCAGTAGTAATGGAAACAATTCTGCGTACAATATTGGTATAGGGTCGAACCCTGGTGGTCGCGTTGTACGGTTGTTGTTGTATTGAGGACGAGCCTCCTGAAGAGGCTGTTGTGTCCTTTTCTGAAATTGTTGTTGATTCGGTTGGCTCTGAGCAACCTGAGGCTGATACGTAGGTACAGGCGCAGGGTTAATAGCAGGAGTTACCGCTACTACTGGTTGGTACCGTCGCCTTTGCTTTTTGAGAGAGATATTCCCAATATCGTACTCTTTTTTCTTAGGGAGAGCACTACCGTATCGTTTTGTACTACTTGATAATCTAACATCTTTGACCAGACGTCCTTCTCGGACCGCTTCCTCAAGACGAACTCCCATGCCTACCATCTCGGTGAAGTCGCTGGGCGCACTGGCGACCATTCTGTCGTAGTAAAATGAACTTAAGGTCTTTAAGAAAATTTTTGTCATTTCTTTTTCCTCAAGAGGTGGACAAATCTGAGCGGCAATTTCACGCCATCTCTGAGCGTATTCCTTAAAGGTTTCCTTATCTTTTTGTGACATGGCTCTAAGTTGATCTCTGTCCGGTGCCATGTCCAGGTTATACTTATATTGTTGAACGAAGGCAGCGCCAAGATCTCTGAAAGTGGCGATCTTAGTGCAGTTTAATCCCATGTACCATTTTAGTGCGGCACCGGTTAAACTATCTTGGAAGTAATGGATCAGTAACTGGTTGTTCTCTGTCTGAGTTGACATCCTCCGAACGTACATCACCAAATGACTTTGAGGGCAAGAGTTACCCTTGTACTTTTCAAATTCGGGCACTTTGAACTTGTGCGGAACTTTCACATTGGGGACCAAACAAAGGTCTGCGGCGTCCTTTCCAAATAGATCCTGATCGCGAAGGGCTTGCAGTTCTTTCTGCATTTCTAGGAACTGTTCCTGGAACTCCTTCATTCTCTCATCCATACTTTCGTTTCCACCAGAAAGTATATGTGGAATCTGTTCTTCCGGGATAGTGTGAACCACTGGTGGTGGTACAGTTATTATGGCAAAGACTCTTGGTGCTTCCCGAAGTTTGTAACCTTCAGGAATTGCTGTCATGCCTCTTGCATCTTCGCTTTCCCGAAGTTTGTAACCTTCAGGCCCTACGGTTCCTGCTGCGGTTCCCTGATCTTCAGTGATCGGCGGAACATATCCTTCCAGGATATAGTTAATAGGCATGCCCCAAGGACGATCTTTAGGCATGTTATACCGAGGATCATACTTCTCCACTATGGGCGTCGACGTGATCTCTGAGATCACAGTCCTTTGAATCTGAGCTTCTGCCAGAGCTTGCATGTCATTATGAAGTTTCCTCTTATCTTCTTTCAGAGCGTCGAGTTCTTTTCTCAACTCTCTGTTCTCTTTCTCGAGATTATCCATTTTCTTTTGTTGACTGGCCCGAGTATTGTATGAATGAGACAGTTTGACTCTAGAACCGAGACACAAACGTGAGATTCGTAGGTAAGGAGAAAGTGTTATGTGAGAATGATGAATGATATGCAATGATTATATTAATTAAAAATTTTGTTTAATCAAAATAAACTTCAAAAATTGGATTACAAATATCAAACAGTGGGGAAGGCCCCATTTTATTGAATTCAAAGATTGCGGAAATGGAAATACAATAGATTACAAAGTGTTGCAAAAGGAAATGTCTAAGCTAATGGATCCAGAGTCCTCTCTGAGGAGGGCTCAGGTGCTGGTTCTGGTACTTTCCTTTTCTTTGACCGGGGCTCTTGAGCCGCTGTCAGGTTGTTATTCCTTTGCCAAGTGAAAGGAGCGAGCAAATTCCTTTGGTCTTCTTGATTTTCTATAGCATGTTGCTCTAAAATCTCAATCAGAGCATCTTTTTCTTTTAACAGTTGTTGTATTTTCTTACACTCGACACTGAGAATGCGGTATTTGTTCTTCCAAGACCTCTTCTCCTGTTGAACTTTGTTGAGGGTAACCTGAAATTTTTCCGTATCAGACATAAAGTAAAGGACAGGGTCCCTTAACAGAAGAACTTCTTGACGAGGGTAAGGCATCCTCAGCTTGAGAGCTCTAGTTTGTACCCAGTGGAGATAAGGCTCCACCGAGACACAGTCCGGATTTCCTAGAGAATCTCTTCCTTTCCTATGAACATGTTTCCAGGCATGCACTATTTCTGTCTTTAGTGCCCTGTCATTTTCTCCTTCCTTGAAGAAAAGACCTTCCAGGTGAGCATTACGTGAAACATGTCTCATCGGGTATCCAAATTGACGACGAACTAAAACGGGATGATAATTGATTCCTCCTTTAGTTCCTATGAGGGGTACATTAGGGAAGTTTCCACAATGGTCAATGATTCTGATCCCGTCATAGATCCGTTTGTACCAATCGATGTCAGAGTTGGTAAGAGACATGATTCTCTGCGACCAACGTAGAGCACTCTTATGATTCTAAAAAGCGGCAGAGTTAGGTAAATGGGAAGTGAACCATTTGTATAGCAGGGGTACACAGCATGTGATCATTCCTCCGCTGTACAAATTCATTAAGTGTACAGAATGATACGCATCTGTGAGCAAAGTTGGTACAAGGTTTCCAATTAGAAAAATCTTAATGGCATTGATATCAACGAAATTATCAATGTTGGGAAACAGAAATAACCCATAGGCGAGCAAAGCCAAAATGCTTTCGAAAGCAGTCATGTTCCCTATACTAGCGAAGTACAGAGCTTTCTTTACTAAGAACTTGGCTGGTAAACCTTGGATTCCACCCTTAGTGGTCATGTGAGTCCTGACTTCTGACTCGGCCAAATAAATTGCTCTTGCAATGGTTTGATCCTTTGGAATTTCTTACAGTCCAGAAAAGGGAGCTTGGTCATTAATGGGTAAATCAGTCAGGTGAGAGTACTCCTCCAGTGTTAGTGCTAGCTGATAATCCTGGAATGTGAAATAGTGATAGACCGGATCGTAAAACTGAATGAGCGTAGCCAGGATTCCTTCGATTACATGGACCCTTAACAGAGATAGCAGTCCTCCGTACTTAGCTCTAAAAGCCTCAGGGTTGGTGATCATCCTTGCCAACCCTATCAAATCCTCTAGTTTTGGAACCTTGAAGGTATACTTGTGAGTCCTCCTTATACCGAAATCCATTAACGCAATCTTTTTCTATGATATTTGCAATCATTGTCTTAGTTTAATTTGAAAAAGTGAGACTAGAAGAGAAAATTTTCTTTGTTTAATGTTTTTTAATGAATGAATGCATGACTGCAGCACACAAAAACATAGAAAAAACATGGGGTCAAAGGTTCGGTGTCATGAAGTCAAGGCTCTACCCATCCCCAAAGGTTTATACTGGTGATTTTTGTACCTGTCTCTCAAAAACATTGATTCCTCTTGGGATAACAACAGCAGGCTGGAATCACCCGAGCGAGCTGCAGTATCTTAGAGAGAAATCTCAAATGAGGGTAGTATCGGTTGACAATTATTTCTGATAGCTTCCACACTACTAAATGGTCTTAGTCTATTAAAAATCCTCAGCTTCTCTAACAACCACAATCGAACAATCTGCTTTCAACAACCGAAGTTGTATAGGCATTGAATCCGCAAAGGGTGTCTCCACTGATTCGATGGTCAACCGAGGTCTCTTATTTGGGAGTCACTCCCTGTTAGATTACTCGTCTAGTGCCATCACTTATCTTAGGTGTATACTCAATCTTTCCACATGCGGCATCACACGCATTCCCATTAGCAGAAAAATAAACACAGATATCAATTAGGAAAAGCAGTATATATATTTGCCCTAACATCCTAGACCTCTAGTCCTATGATCCTATACAGACAATGACTCCCCAGCAGAGTCGCCATTTTCTGGTAGCGAGCGATTTTTGTCGGTGACGCGACCACCTTACCGCTAGAGTTTGGGTTTTCTCTTCGTGGAGAAAGGGTGCTACTTTCTGATTTCTTATTTATCCCGTGAAGCTGGAAGGGAAATGGAAGGTATCTAAAACTAACCTTGCACACGAATGTTTAACTGAACAAACACCTTAAAAGAGATTGGGGGGTCCGGGGTCAGGTTATACAATGGGTAGTTGTCAATTACCCATCCTATATGTGGTTATCCACAGGATGTTAGCTTTTAGGTCTCGCTTTGTAATTGATCGTGTTTATCTGTTAATGGGTTGGGAAAGTTTCTTGGGAAAGTGTGACAAGGAGAGTGAGTTTTGTTTATGTTTTAGGTAAGGTACTGGACCTAAGTTTTTGATTTGTATGCTCGCTAAGATTTTGCCATCTTATGCCTACGTATTCCCGTTTAACGAAACAGGGAAATCAGAGCAATCGTAGTTCCTTCTATTCTAAGGGAGGAAAAAGATATTTTGGTGTCTTGTTCAAAGCCCAAGACATGAAGCTAAAGGTGATTTGTATCTTATTCAAAGCCCAAGATATGAAGCTAAAGGGTTTTGGCTGAGAGATAATTTGTCATCTCTAAAGAGGATTTGTTGATTTTTGTATGCCTTGATCAAAGCACAAGTTTGATGTTAAGAGGTTGATTGACTCATCTAGGGATTTCTTTATACAAAGCCTAAGAGGAGGCTAGATAAGACCGACTCAATAAGAGAGTGTATATGTCTTGTACAAGGCCCAAGATTGAGGCAAAAAAGAGACTGACTCTTTGGGGATATTATTATATAAAGCCTAAGAGGAGGCTAACAGTTTGACTTTTCTGGGGAAAATGTTCTTTCTGTCTTGTACAAAGCCCAAGATTGAGGCTAAAAGGGATTTTTGACTCCGTTGGGGAGGTTTATATGTGTCTTGTACAAAGCCCAAGATAGAGGCTGAAATGAGTTTGTCTCAACAAGAGAGTGCTTTTATATGTCTTGTACAAAGCCTAAGACGGAGGCTAAAAGAGTTGACTCAACAAGAGAGTCTTACAAAGGTGATTGACCCAACAAGAGAGTCTGAAAGTTGATTGACTCAACAAGAGAGTCTTTTATACTCAACAAGATAGTGATTTGATGTCTCGTACGAAGCCCAAGATTGAGGCTAAAAGGAGATTGACCCAACAAGAGAGTCTTGAAAAATGATTGACTCAACAAGAGAGTCTGAAAAGTGATTAACTCAACAAGAGAGTCTGAAAAGTGATTGACTCAATCGAGAGAGTCTGAAAAGGTTAACTCCGCTGGGGGAGGATCATTGTACAAAGCCCAAGAGGAGGCTGACTGTGTTGAGGAAAGATCATTATACAAAGCCTAAGAGGAGGCTATCTTACTGCTGAGGATTAGATCCATAGGCAGGCCCAAGGGTGGGGAACTCTCTTGAGAGAGACCGGGTTTATGTTGGAGATTTATCCAGAGTGATCGGTGTTTTTTCCTATATTCGAAAGGAACTTGAGAATGTCTTTGAGACTCAAGGGGGGTTTAGAATTTCCAAGTCTACTGGTGTTGAAGAGTTTTATCTTTTGTAGGATGCCCAAAAGAGGGCAAGGGCCTTAAGGGATGAGAATCAGCCCTAAAGTGGCCTGAGGTTTGACACTGGAAAGAGTGCTCTAGTAAAGGATGACTAAGTTCTGTCTTATACCTTTAAGAGGTCATTAGGGTCATTGTATTAAGCCCGAGAGAAGGCATGAGAACTTCTAGGAAGCCGAAGGGTCCTTGTACAACGGCCAAGAGGAGGCGGGGGTGCTTTTAGGAAGCCTGTGGGTCCCGAAACCAAGAGAAGTTCAAGAAATGCAATTCACAGAGAAGAGATCATTCCAGGAAAGTTTGAGGGTTTGGAAGAAACTCAAGAGATGCCACTCACGGAGAAAAGATCATCTCTGGGGAGTAGAGTTTCTTTGACAATTTCTAAGGGTGACAGTCTGAGAAAAGGTTCACCGAGAATACTGCCTTTCTCTTTGTTCCATATTGTTTAACCCCAAGAGAAAGGAAGATTGTATCTGGAATCCTATGGAGATCTAGTTTTGTTTGTATTCAAGAGTGACCAACGGGATTTACCTAGTTCTAGACGTAGTTGTCGGGGAAAACTCTAAATAACTATACTAGTATATATACAGTTGATATACGACGAGTATTTAAAAGGTATGAAAGAAGATTTACAGTGAAGCAACCCCACAATACAGTTATTTATATGAAAGCAGTTAAAAGAAAGCGGATAAACACTTACCCGTTGTAGAGCTTCCATGTTGTTTTGTTAGTTGTTCAACAGAGAAATTAAATAAAGTTTGGATAACAACTATACATTTGGATTCAAAATCAAAGGAGAAAGTATTTTGAACAGAGATCGGGGCTTACAGCTCAGGGAGAGGCCCAAATTTTAACAGTGATTATACTGTTGTTTTGAATTTGTACAGGGACTTGTACAAGTGACTGAGGCCCAAAAAGGTTTTCTGTACAAAGGGATGGGTCTTACATTATAACAAGAGGCAAAAAATGCTTTAAATAAAAGAAATGGGACTTACAACACGAGGGCAGGCCCAGTTGTTTGTTTGAAAATGGCGATTGCGCCGAGGTTTCTGATGGTATCGGGACTTATACAATACACTGAGGCCCAAAATTGTTTATTTACAAAGGGATGGGACTTACACTCTACCAAGAGGCCCAAAAGTGTTTTGAAATATTTGAGTATGATTAAAAATCAAAGAAACCCTAATTTTCACTTTTTAAAAGTAATTTTTCAAAGAAAATTAATAAAAAATGATAAAAATACCAAATAGGTTTAAATAAACCACTTGTGATTTTTGGTTAAGGTTTGAAAAATGAGGTTTTAATCACAAGATCATTTAAAACTCATTCGGTTTTGATTTTCAAGATGAATATTCATTTTCAAAATGTTTAAAAACAATTAAAATGAATTTATTTACAAAAATACCAATTATATTAAATAACTGATATAAATTTGATTTTTTTGTAGAATAAAATATTTTACTATTTTTGTGATTTGTCAGAAAAAGAATCAACCAAAAATGATTAAAATTGAGAGAATTATAAATTTTTTAGATCATTTAAAAATAATATGAAAAATGATAAAAAGTGGAAAAATGGTAAAAAATAGGATCTGGGGCGAGGGGGATTCGAACCCCAGACCTCTTGTGTGCAGTGCGCGCCTCCTACCACTGGGGTGGTGATACATCCGTGTATCAAAACCACCCCATGGATATATGAGGCATGCATTGTTTTTGGCCTGGCCAAGGCAAGGCAAGGCAAGATTTTGGCCAAAAACGTGAAGCTAGTAACTTTCTCATTTATCCATTGATTGGGACAAAATTTAGGTTTATCCTGCCTAGAATTTCACAAGGAATCCAATGGTGGTGGTGGTTTTTTCAGATGAGGCTCCTATTTCAAAACCCGATAGTGTTCTTGAAATAGGCCTATAATTGCATTTTCTATGCTATCTCTTGTTACAGGCATGAATTACATGATGAATTGGTTCAAACACAACATATATAACATGTATGATATGTGCATGATCAGTGGACCTCAAAGCAATGCATATTTCAAAGAGTTCAAGTTGTGATGCTTACCTCTTTAGGAGCTTTTTGGGTAATCTGTCAAGTGCTTTATTCCATAAACAATTTGATGCTTTGGACACCCTCAAATGATCCCTTGGAAGCTTTTAGAATGGTTGGAATCAACTGGAATCCTCAAGAACAAGTTTGAGCTCTTTCTTGCAAAAGGGGCAAAAGTGGCCAATATAGCAACTCTCTCAAATGGTGTTTCAGATGTGGGGAACCATTTGGGACAGTTCAAGGATGATATTTGGAGTGTGTTTGAGGCTTTATCTGGTTTTGAAAGTGAATTAATCAAGACATGGCTTGAAAAATGCAAAAAAAGTCCAATTTTGAAGTTTTGAGAGGGGACTTTGTGATTTTTGTGTTACAGGTCACTTATGAGAGTTTGGACAACTTAGATATGACATATTGGATGTGTTTGGATCATGAGCAGTGATGGAAATGCTCTCTAACTCAAAAACTCAGAGTTACCTTGCAAAAGAAGGCATTTTGGCCCAGAGAAAAAGATTTTGAGGAAAGCAAGTGTTGTAGTGCTTTGGTGTACTCAAACTGAGCACAAATGAGCTCTATTTATAGTAGAGCAAGTTTGTTTTGCAAGCAATAGTGAATGGTGGTTGCAGCAGGCTGTTGGCCAATTGCATCACTTTGGAATCTTAAGTCTCCTCTAGCCATTGACTAGAGGTTAGAGCACAGGCCTATGGTCCTTTGGTCCAGAGCTTATCCTTCACTCAGTTCATGACACCTTGGTGCATCCATTGAATGCTTGGAGACAAAATTGGAGTCTTGGCATCTTTTAGGCTTTTTAGGGTTTGGCATGCTACTTTAGGAATCTTGGACTTGGGAGGATGATGAATCAGTTCTTGTCCCTTCGTTGTTCCCCCTTGAGGTGTTCAGATGGATAAGCATGCTTGGAATTGCACAATTAGAGCAAATCGTGCCTTCATGCACAAGTCTGCCTTGCCAAGACAGTTTGCAGCAAGGCATGTTGCAGCTGTCATAACTCCTAGCTCGGATGGAGTTTGATGAAGCTCTTGGACATTTTGGAAAGCCCTTATGTGATACAACATATGTGTGAACATAGTTTGTCTTGAAACTTTTTGGATCCAAGTTAAAAATCCCCCTACATTTTGAAAAAAGGCAAGACAGATTCTGACTTAGTGAAAATTTCACTAAGTGTTGGAAAAAGTGACATTTCATGTTTTCAGCCATTTTGATCACTCCATAACTTAAAATCCATGAAGAATTGGAATGAGGTGTAGTTGACACATTTGAAGTATGCCATGAGAGCTATAAATCCATCTTTGGACCAGCCAAAATGGTTGTTGGATCTCAAGTTATGATCCTTGGAAGTTGGTACCCTAGCCACTTTGTTTTATAACTTAGAAAAATTCTAAGTTTTTATGGTTACACCTTTAACAAGTTATCCCACTTTCTTTGATTCTTCTTGATGAATGATGATTCTAATCACACATTAACATCATTTTAGGGTCAAGGAACCATAATTGTGAAAAATCTCAAAAAGTCAAAGTTAACTTTTGTGCACAATTGACTTTTTATCAGATGAATTCCAAACTATGTGATCCTTGGTGAAATCAAGTCTTTGACCTAAATCAAACCTAATGGCTATGTTCCAAAGGTGTTATATGGTGTATTGAATCATGTCCCAAGGTTTGGGAGCATGTCCTGGTCAAAAGTCAAAGGCACTGTTGACTTTTCCCTCGAAACCCTAATTGTGGTCCAGATGAAATTGAAACTTGTAGATCAAGCTTCTTAGGTCAATCCATTATTGAAAATGGATCAATGTAGTGTATTAGAGACCCTCAAATAATGTCTTGAGGTCTTGGCTCATGTTTTGTCCCAAAAGTCAACTTAGGGGTGAATTAGGTCAAGAAACCCTAATTCCTGATTTTTTTTATGAATGCTTCCCCTGAGGTTAAATTGACTTGATGATTGGGTTCATGATGTCCCTTGGAGCATCTTAAGTTGTGCTTTGAAGTATTGGCTCATGCCTAGAGGAAAATTCCCATTTGGAGGCCTTGGTCGACCAAAACCCTAATTTGGTGACACTGGCGATCTTGAGGCTTAATCCACTTGGAATGCTGCAGCCTTGTGCTTGATTCTTGATGTGGGAGTCCTCTTGATCTTTTATGGGTGTTTGAGAGGTTAGACAAGTTGAAGATCATGTCATTTCTTGATTGACCTTTTGTCTAAGTACCCTGAGAGAGGTTAAAACCCTAATCTCTGATTGTAGTGAATGCTCAACAATTCCTTGAGGAGATTCATGAGGCACAAAGGTACATCCATATTGTGATGATGGTTTGCACAATCATGGGAAATCTTAGTGGTCAAATTTTGGGGTATGACACCTACACAACAACATTGGTACATAACTTGTATCCCACGATTTCTTGAGCCAAATTTGGACACTTGCATCATTGTATTTATGTCCAAAATCAACATGAATGATGAAGAATCTGATCACAAGTCCACCAAGTTAAAAATTCAATCCCTTAGGCATATGGCATTCAAGGTTCATTTCCAAAAACTCCAACTTTGTCATGAAGCATTGAGTGGATACATAGAGCTGGCATGTAATAGTCCACATCATTGAAAATGAATCAAGATTAGTCCAAGAATCAGAAGACCATAGGCATGCAAGATTGACTTAAGTCAATGGCTAGAGGAGACTTTGGCTACATGACAAAACTCAATAGATAATAGGGTGATCCAGACCCCAATCATTATTGTTCCCAAAACAAACTTGCTCTACTATATATAGGGATCCTTTCTGATCAATTTCAGTACACCAAAGCATAACAACACATGCTCTTCTTCCTTTCACTCTAAAAAAACCAAAAATTGCTTCTTTTTCAAGCAACATTCGAATTTTTAAATAGAGAGCAATTCTATCAAAACCAATGTTGTAGACACATCATATACATCATATGTGAGTTATCCAAACACTTCTCACACATCTGAAACCTCAGAATCACAAAGCTCAAAATCAAACTCAGGCCTATCTGCAGTTGAGTTGCCACAAGGTGATCCAAGTTGTTTCAATCCATTCCAAGCTTGCAAACACCTTACATAAGGTCCATTGAAGTTGTCCAAGTCATCAAACAACATCTGTAACACCTCTAACACACAACTCGGTTTCTTCTTGCAAGAGGTAAGCCTGAACTCTCAAACTCTATGATTCATGCATCATAAATGTGTTTTCAAGTTACAAACATGTTTCTGCACTTATGTAAAGTGTTTCCCCTCAATCAATTGCTTTGTAGCTATCGTGTATAGGATTTCATAGTGTTCTTGCAGAAATAAGGGTTCATGTGTTCATCACTTGATTTCTCACTCCACACTAAAAATAAATGCAATTAATAGATACCATGGGAATCCGTGTTCAAAAACGAGTGAGATTGATATTTGATTCGTGCAAAATCATTGAGTAATCAGAGAGAAAAGTGAGGTTTTGCAAATCAGCCATGGCGCGGACACGAGGAAGAAGAAGGTGACCGTTGGCGCCTTTTTCAAATTATTTGAATTCTTGAATTTTAAAGTTATTTTCTTAATTGATTTCAAAAATTAATCTCTCCCTCAATTTTAATCATTTTTTATTGGTTCTTTTTTTAAAAATTCATAAAAATGTTAAAATATTTTATTCTACAAAAAAATCAAATTTATATTATTTATTTAATATAGTTTGAATTTTTGTAAAGAATTTCATTTTAATTGTTTTTAAACATTTTTTATGAAATTTTCCTCTTGATTTTTCAAATTCAAATGAATTTCACACTTTCATATAAACATAACATGATTTTTCAAAACATTTTTCAAAATTCACAACTTGTTTTTAAATATGTTTGATATTTTATATCATTTTCTATTTTAATTTTCTTTGAAAATTTGTTTTTTTAATTAAAATTAGGGTTTTCCTTAATTTTAATTTTTCAAACTTCATTTGAAACACTTTTGTGCCTCTTTGTAGAGTGTACGACCCATCCTTTTGTACAAAAATAATTTTGGGCCTCAGTCATTGTATAAGTCCCGATACGATTTTCAAAATAAATGGTGTGATCGTTGTTTTTTCATCTGGGCATCTCCTTGAGCTATAAGCCCCAACTCTTGTATAAAAATAACCGTTTGGGCCTCTTTGTAGAGTGTAAGACCCATCCCTTTGTACATAAATAATTTTGGGCCTCAATCATTGTATAAGTCCCTCTGTGGTTTTCAAAACCGCGACGCGATCGTCGCCTTTTCAAATTAATCATCTGAGCCTCTCCTTGAGTTGTAAGCCCCATTATTATTTCTTCACAAATAATTTTGGACCTCTATTAGAGTGTAAGACCCAACCCTTCTTTGTACAAAAACAATTTTTGGCCCTCTGCGATAGTATAAGTCCCACAACGTCTTTCGGTATCGCAGTGCGATCTATGTTTTCAAACAAGTCATCTGGGCCTCTCCTTGAGTATAAGCCCCAATATTTTGTACATAAACTTTGTTTTAAACAATAAACAACTTCCATGAGCCTCTCCTTGAGTTATAATACCCATATCTCTATTTTCAAAATCATCTGGCTATTTTTTTGAACTGGTACTAAAAGGAGGATTATTCCTGGTGAAACTGCTCTTAGACCACTTGGGCATCCCTTTGAGTTATAAACCCCAAACACTCTTTTCTTTTCAAACAAATTTCTTTTAATTCAAATTAAAATTCAAAGTTTTCACAAAATTTTCTTCAATTTCTTAAGACCCTAATCATACAACTGTAATCAGTAAGACCAATCACAACACACTTGGGCCTCTTCTCAGAGTGAAAGACCCAATATCTTTTCTTTTTAATGCATACTTGTTTATATACCTGTTAATATACTTGTCTATATACATACTTGTGCATATTTGTTTAGAGTTTCCCCAGCAGTTAGGTCTACACTTAGGTCAAACCAGAGGTTACTTTTAACATAGTCAAAACTAGTTCCCTCATATGAAATCCCCTCAAAACAGTCTGCCTCCTCTTGGGCTTATTCAATATGGAACAGAGAAAGGCATTATTCCCGGTGAAACTTTTCTCAAGACTGTCAAAACTTATAAATTTATATGTATACAAGAAATTCATTTCCCCATAGAGGATTAATTCCCGGTGAAACCTCTTTTGAATTTCTTCAAATCTTGGAATTATTCAACAAAGAAAGGATTAATTCCCGGTGAAACCTTTCTTGAACTCTTCTTAGGCTTGGACCCACAGGCTTCCCAGAAGTATCCCCAACCTCCTCTTGGGCTTAGTACAAGGACCCCCAGGATTCTTAGAAGTTCCCCAGCCTCCTCTTGGGCTTAATACAAGGACCCAAAGGCTTCCTAAAAGCATAGGATAGAAATTAGTTATCTCTACTAGTTCAATCCCCGGGAGAGTCAAATTCCCAGAACATCATACCATTCTAGGGTTGATCTTCATCTCTTAAACCAATACCCTTCCCTTGGGCATCATACAAAGACCCCTCTCTACACCAGAGCCTACCACTTCTTGAGAGACTTGGACAGTCTCGGCCTCCTCTTGGGCTTCATTCAAGTAGACTTAGAAAGTCTCATATCCTCTGGGATCTCACACAGAGACCCTCAAGTTTCCTAAAAGCATAGGAAAAACCCTGATCATTTTACCAATGAACTAGTCTCCAACAGATTTGAAACCTCTAAGGTTTTCAAACTCACATTTAAACTCCTCTGACCCCTAACAAGGTTTAAACTTTCACCTTAAACACCCTAGCCAGGGTCAAATTGACCATCAACAAATCCACCATGAAATCAGATCTCATGGCATCTGGTACTTCAACTTTTCCCTGATTCCCAGCAAGAGTAAATCCCTTTGGATTCCCTCCAACACAATTTTGACTTGCTCTTGGATTTTTCATAAATCCTCAACAAGGGATAGCCTCCTCTTAGGCTTCATATAAGAACTTTCTCAGTCAGCCTCAATCCTGTGCTTTGTACAAGACAGATAAACCCCCCAGTGGAGTCAGTTTCCTTTAGCTTCAACCTCGAGCTTTGAACAAGGCACACAAAAATCAACATCCCCTCAGATGAGACCATGAGTCCTCTCTGTGGGAGGACATTTCCTCTATACATCACATATCAAAACAAACAATCAAAAACCTTTTTCCAGATAATTGTTGTAAGTGGCACACTTGTTGATTCAAAATCCAAGCTGGAGTCCTTCCTTTATCCTGGCTAAAATTTATCTTTCATCTGACTGTTGTAAGTGGCAAGCCTCTGGATTCCATACATCCAAGCCAATGTCCCTCTCTTAGCATGAAAGATTCATAAAGGGAAAAGTGGCATTGCTCTACACTGAGTTAAAGCTTTATTCCTTTATTACATCCCTCTTATAATGGAAATTATGGCATTGTTGGATCCTACATATCCCAATTAAAGTAATTCCCCTTTATAACCAATTCCTCAACATTTGTGATGAATATATGAGTTTCTCCCTTTAGAGATGACAAATTCTCTCTCTCAATCACCCTTTTAGCTTCAATCTTGGGCTTTGAACAAGACACAAATACTCCGAAAGCTTCAATCTTGGGCTTTGAACAAGACACAAATACTCTGATAGCTTCAATCTTGGGCTTCGAACAAGACACCAAATATTTTTCCTCCCATAGAATAGGAGGAACTACGATTGCTCTGATTTCCCAAATCTCTTTACGGGAATATGTAGGCATAAGATTGCGAAATCTTAGCGAGCAATCAAATCAAAAACTTTAGGTCTAGTACCTTCCCAAAAACAACAGAAAACCCAAAAACAGCAAAAACATTCTCTCAATTCTCCCAAAGGAAACACTTTCCCAATCCACAGCAGATAAACACAAGAAATCTTTTCAAATTAACGGAAATACATGCAAAAGAAGGTTCCTATGGATTACCATAAATACACTTGGTGTTAATAGCTTCCCTTTGTATAACCAGACCCCGATCCCCGATCTCTTAGCATTTGTTAAAGAAAACACTTATGTGCAGGGTCAGTTTAAGATATCTTCCCCTTTCTTAACCAGCTTCATAGGATAAATACAGAAATCATAAAGTAGCACCCAATCATCATGCAGTAAGGTGGTCGCGTCACCGACAAAAATCGCACGCTACAGAAAAATGGCGACTCTGCTGGGGATGTTTAGGATTAGAGTTCCTAAGAGGTCTAGGTCTTGCTTTGCATTTATTTTTCTGTTTATTTACTTGCTTTCTTATTTTTTTTATATCATCTATTGTCCTATTATTTGATACCCTTGTTTATATTACTGTTATTTGGGAATGCGATTAATACGCATGTGGTGAGTCCGATAGAACATTAAGATAGGTGATGGCGTATTCGGGGAGGCTTATAGGGAGTGAATCCCGACCAAGCTGACTTGAGAGTCCACCGAATCAGTGGAGGTGCCCGCGTGGAATTACCAATGTTGAACGAGCATGTCGTGAAAGCATTGTTTTTTCCCATTGGGTTACCCTTGAAACTGAGGATTAGTAGACACTTAACCAATAAACCATTAGGTAGTGCGGTGACTATCGGGAATAGTTGATATGCGATACTACACTCAAAGGAGATTCATCTTGGGATATTACAGCTTTTTTGAGTCAATCGATTTGCTGTTAATATCCCTAATAGTGGTCAATAATTTTGGGAACCTTTGTTAGAACTCGTTCTACAGGTACAAAAATTGACCTATTAGTACACACCTTGGGAATGGGTAGATCCATGGCTCCATGCTCGTGACGATGAACCCCTAAACACATGTTTTCAAATGTTTTTGTTTACTGTATTCATTAAAAAACTTTTTTAAACAAGAAAAAATCTTTTTTCTAAAAGAACTGGAACAATAATTGCAAATATCAGAGGTTGCGTTATGGATTTTAGAAGAAGAAAAATGCACAAGTACACCTTCAAGGTTCCAAAACTAGAAGACTTAAGGAAATTGGGAAGGATGATTACTAATCTCGAGGCTTTCAGAGCTAATCACGGAGGACTGTTATCCATTTTAAAAGTCAACATGGTGGAAGGGATCCTGTCTACACTGGTTCAATTTTACGATCCGGTTTACCACTGCTTCACTTTCCCAGATTACCAGCTCACGCCAACACTAGAAGAGTACTCTCACCTGATTGATTTTCTTATCCCTGATCAAGATCCATTTTCTGGACTGGAAGAAATTCCAAAAGATCAAGCCATTGCAAGAGCAATCTCTTTGGATGAGTCAGAAATCAGGACTCACGTGACCACCAAAGGAGGAATCCAGAGTTTACCAGCTAAATTCCTGATGGAAAAAGCTCTATACTTTGCCAGTATAGGAAATGCAACCTCTTTCGAAGATATCTTTATTCTGCTCATATATAGGTTATTCCTTTTTCCCAACATTGACAACTTCATCGACACCAATGTTGTTAAGATATTCCTAATTGGAAACCCTATCCCAACCTTGCTTGCGGATGCCTATCATTCAGTACACTTAAGGAATTTGTACATTAGAGGGATGATCACATGCTACGTACCATTACTCTACAAAAGGTTTATTTCCCACCTGCCCAAGTCTACTGCTTTTTGGGATCACAAGAGTAGTCTGTAATGGTCGCAGAAGATTATGTCCCTTACCAACTCCAACATAGATTGGTACAATTGGATCTATGACGGAGTAAAAGTCATCGACAAATGTGGAAATTTCCCCAATGTACCCCTTATTGGTACTAAAGGAGGGCTCAATTATCATCCAATTTTAGCTCACTGTCAACTTGGATACCCGATGAAGAATATCCCACATAATGCTCATCTGGAAGGTCTTTTCTTCAAGGAATGGGAAAATGACAGGGTACTAAAGAAAGAAATAGTGCATGCCTGGCAACATGTTCATAGAAAGGGGAGAGAGTCCCTGGGGAGGCCAAACTACATCTCTGCAGAGCCTTATCTCCACTGGGTGCAAACTAGAGCCATTAAACTGAGGATGCCTTACCCTTGTCAAGAAGTTTTTCTCTTAAAGGAATATGTCCTTTATTTTATGTCTGATGCGGAAAAACTCCAGGTTGCTCTTAACAAAATCCAACGCGAGAAGAACTCTTGGAAGAACAAGTACCAGATTCGTAATTTGGAATGTACCAAGATTCAGGAACTGCTAAAGGAAAAGGATGCTCTGATTGAGATATTAGAGCAACATGCTATAGAAAGTCAGGAGGAACAAAGAAATTTGCTCACTCCTTTCACTTGGCAAAGGATCTTCAACCCGGCAACGGGTGAAGGAGCCCGATCAAAGAAAAGAAAAATTTAGGAACCAACATCTGAGCTCTCCTCAGAGAGAACTCAGGATCCATAGGCCTAGTTTTCCTTCTCGCACTTTGTAAAATATTGTACTTTTCCCTGTAAATACTACAATCTTTCGAGTTCAATAAAAGGGTCCCCCCCCCCCCTCCGCTGTGTGATATTTGCAATATAATTGTTAAAAGTTCTTTTGAAAACAAAAACTAAAAAATATATCATTCTCATTCTTTGCATATCATTCATCATTCTCACATAACACATCTTTGTCTTTGAGTCTCACATATGCGTTGCACTCTAGAGTCAAACTGCCTCATTTGTACAATACTCGGGCTAATCGACAAAAGAAAATGGACGATCTCGAGGAAGAGAACAGAGAGCTGAGAAAAGAAAGAAAAGCTCTAAAGGAGAGTTTAGAGAAACTCCACAACACCATGCAATCCCTGGCAGCAGCCCAGGAGCAACAACATCAAAGGACTATGATCTCGGAGATTACATCCCCACCAGCATTTGAAACACCTGGCAGTCATCCTGAGTACAACATGCCTAAAGGTTTCCCCTGGGGCATGCCTCTTGACTTTATACCTGAAGGATACATCCCACCGGTCACTGAAGATCTAGAAGCCATAACAGGAACCACCAGACCTGAAGGTTACAAACTTCAGGTAAATGAAAATGCAAAGGTTACAACAGAAACTCCTGAAGGTTACAAACTTTAGGTCACTGAAGCACCAAGAGCTACCGCCATAATGACTATACCACAACTAGTGGTACACACTATCTTGGAAGAATAGATCCCACAGGCTGCTTCTGGTAGAAACGAAGAAGTATACGAAAGGATGAATGAATTCCAGGAACAATTCCTGGAAATGCAGAAGGAACTGCACGCCATTCGTGGACATGACTTGTTTGACAAAGATGTCGTCGACCTCTATTTGCTCCCTAATGTAAAGATACCACACAAATTCAAGGTGCCTGACTTTGAAAAATACAGAGGCAACTCTTGCCCTAAAATTCATTAAGTGATGTACGCTCGAGAAATGTCTACTCAGACAGAAAATCAATAGCTACTAATCCATTACTTCCAGGACAGTTTAACCGGTGCCGCACTCAAATGGCATATGGGTTTAAACCGCACCAAGATCAGTACTTTCAGAGATCTTGGGGCAGCCTTCATTCAGCACTATAAGTACAACTTGGACATGGCACCAGTTAGGGACCAACTCAGAGCAATGTCACAAAAGGATAAAGAAACCTTCAAGGAATATGCTCAGAGATGGCGTGAAATCTCCGCCCAGATCTGTCCTCCTCTCGAGGAAAAGGAAATGACAAAGATCTTCCTGAAAACATTAAGCTCGTTTTATTACGATCGAATGGTTGCAAATGCACCTAGTGATTTCACTGAAATGGTGAACATGGGAGTGCGCCTTGAAGAAGCAGTCCGAGAAGGACGATTGGTCAAAGATACAGAGCCATCTAGCAGTACCAAAAGATACGGTAGTGTTTTCCAAAATAAGAAAGAGTAAGATATCAGTAATATCTCTCTGGGAAAGCAAAGCCGAAAGTATCAACCGGTAGCAGCAGTAACTCCCGCTATCAACCCAGCTCCAACTCCAGCATATCAACCTCAGGTTTCTCAGAGCCAACCAAATCAACAAAAGTATCAGCAAAGACCGTAACAGCCTCTTCAGCATGCTCGCCCGCAGTACGGTAATAACAATCGTACTGCACGACCATTAGGGTTCGACCTTATACCAATGTTGTATGCAAAGTTATTTCCACTTCTACTGGACAAGGGGCATGTTCAAACCAGGGCTCCTCTTACAGTACAAGAAAATCCACCTTTTTGGTTCAAAGCGGATCAAACTTGCCCTTACCATCAAGGAGGATCAGGACATAACATTGAGAATTATCCCAGCTTCAAGTCTGATGTATAAAAGCTCGTCAGGAACAGGATTTTATCTTTCAAATACACTAACCCAAATGTTCAGACGAACCCATTACTGCAACATGATAAGACTATAGTGAATTTGATAGAGGGAGAACCTAGCAGCAGTTATCAAATTCACAATGTACGCTTACTGGGAACCAACCTGGTAAAAATGCATTGCAGACAGAGCAGGTACGGCCATGTGCCATCTCACAACTATCATTAGTGTGATATTTGTTCCAAAGACAATCAAGGATGTGCCATAGTACAAACAGCTCTACAAGGATAAATGGATCTGGGTTGGATTCAGGATCACAGGATTCGTGAAGTAAACATGGCCCATGCACATCCCAACATTGTTCAGAACTGTGACATTCGTGCAATGAACGTCAATTTAGTGGCAATGCATTTAAGACAGAGTTAGTATTTCAATATGCCGCAGCACGATTACAACGCATGCCCAATTTGTTCCAAGGACAACCAGGGATGCTCTTTCATACAAGAAGCCCTCCAACGCCATGTGGATCTCGGATGGATCCAAGACTACCATGAGAGAAATGATCATCAAGCCAATATGGTTCAGATCTTTGACATCTGCTTAATGAATACCAGTCTAGTAGAATTACATGCCAAACAGGTCAAACTCGATTTTCTGGCCTCACACGATTATCAAAACTGTAAAGAATGTTACGAAAATGACCAAGGTTGTGCGCTTGTACAAAGGACTCTTCAACATCTATTAGACCACTGGTGGCTTCCTATCTACCAGGATGAAGATACACAACAAGTTAGCATGACTGACGGGAATCCTGAGAGACACCAAAGTTGTGATATCTGCTTACTAGAAACAGATCTGGTAAGGATGCACTGCATACAAGGCGGATATGGTCGGGTACAACCTCACAATTATGAACGATGTGGAATATGCTCGAAAAATAACCAGGGATGATATCTCGTAAGAGCAGCTCTCCAGCATCAGTTAGACCAAAAGGAAATTCAACCACGCTTGAATTCTGAATCAATCAACATGATACAAGATTGCTTCCCTATTCAAAACGAGGACCAAGGACTACTACACAAAAACATTGTCATAGTCTCCAATCATAGAATAACCAAGGATGTTTGTGCCATAATTCTTCTGCTCAAAGAGTCAAAAGTCTCTCTTGATAATAGGAAAATTCTAAACTTAGAGCTGATCGAGGTTTCCTACGACGGTCAAAAGGCCCAAAAATCCCCTGTGGTCATCTACTTGCTAGGTCCAATTCCGTACAAGTCAGAAAAGGCTATCCCGTACAAGTACGGTGCAACGACCATAGAAAATGGAAAAGAAACTCCATTACCCTCTGTTGTGAACATTGCCGACATCAGTCGAGTTACCCGGAGTGGTCGGATCTTCAATAGAGGAGTTGGAGAACCTGCCAAAGAAAAGGAACCTCAAGTCGAAGTTCCTAATCAACATGTCGGTCAATCCAGCAATGCGGAACCTGTAAAAAACAATGATGAAATGCTAAAGCTCATCCAGAAAAGCGAGTATAACATTGTGGATCAATTGTTGCAAACTCCGTCTCGGATCTCTGTATTATCTCTCCTACTTAGTTCAGAAGCCCACAGGGAAGCTCTGCAGAAAGTCTTGGACCAGGCCTTTGTAGAAAAAGATGTGACAGTAGGTCAATTTGACAGCATCATCTCCAACATCACTTCCTGTAACAACTTGGGATTCAGTGACGAAGAACCCCCAGAGGAAGGCAAGAACCATAACATGGCACTCAATACCACAGTCAATTGCCAGGACGATGCTTTAGCCAGTGTACTGGTAGACACAGGTTCATCCTTGAGCATCATGCCAAGGTCAACTTTGGTATGACTATCTTTTCAAGGTACTCCCATGAGAGGCAGTGAGATCATCGTCAAAGCTTTTGACGGATCTAGGAAAATAGTTATCGACGAAGTTGATCTTCCCATAACCATTGGTCCTCACACTTTCCAAGTCACCTTCTAGGTTATGGACATCCGAGCAGCATACAATTGTTTATTAGGAAAACCTTGGAGACACGAAGTTGGGGCAGTCACTTCGACACTTCACCAGAAGCTGAAGTTTGTCGAGAACGACAAATTAGTCACGGTATACGGAGAACAAGCTTTAATCGTGAGCAACTTATCATCATTCTCCTATGTGGAACCAGAGGAGGTCGTTGGAACTTAATTTCAAGCACTCTCAGTGAGCAATGAGAATCTCCAAAGCAAAGGAACGTCGATTTCCTCATATAAAGACGCTCTCAAAGTAATGGGGAATGGTGACATAAAAGGATGGGGACAGATTGTAATTCCTGGTGATAACAAGACAAGAAAAGGTCTTGGTTTCTCTCCGACCTGTACCCAGACTACGAAGAAGGATGAAAGTTTTCGTCTCATTCAGGATTTCTTCCGCAACGGAGGCTTCCTTCACCCAGTATCTCAAGAAGCCCACACCATCGATGGAAACAACTCTTCTGATACTGATGAGGAGTGGAAATCTTATCTTAACAATGGAGGTTATATATCTCAGGGAGAAACGTACATGTCGTTCTGCTCTCCAAAGCAAATTCCCAGATATATACCAAGATCAAATTTCAGAATGATCTACGAAGATTGTGATCCCGAAGGATGCCGTGCTCCACCCAACTCATTAGAGAAAGACACTCTGATGAAAGACAACTTTGACTATGATTATTATGATCCCCTGGATGACTTGCCTATCTGGGAGCCATACACGGAAGACTCGGGGCAAAAGACCCAGTCGGACAATGCCTAACAGCTGAGTAATCTTGAAAAGAATACACATGTTCCCGCAGAGTCATGGACTCCTTACTCAGAACATTCCGAAAATGTCCAACACCATGTTGATGAATTTGAAAAGATCGCAGGACAAGAATTCATTAACTATTCATTTCCCGAGGTCAACGTCATTGAAGAAGATGACTCCTCTATTCCCACATAAACCTGGGATACATTGGGCAGCCAAGCGGCAAGTACGACTTTCTAGTCAAATACACTGCTCCCAAAAGCTCTCGCATCAGATACAAGGACATCCAGCCAACTGGATGGGGAGATCCTCTGGAAAGTGAAAACATCATGGAAGATGCGATAGAAGAATCCTATTATGATAATTCTGCATGGGAAGAAGACTCCAATGATCCCACTCCACCAGAAATCAGTGTCATTTCCGAAGACAAACCAAGAAGGAAGGTACCAGACTTTGTGATCCACATAGGAGTTCTTCGCCATTGGTTGCAGTTGATGTCCCGAAAGTCATTCATAAGTCGAAGTAATTGCCACATCTTTGTTTTGACCTTTCACCTTGCCTAGGTGAAATGGATATTTTTATAGGGCTTGATTTTCTGTAAATGTCCCTCTTCGCTTCGCCCAAAGCGACAAAGTTTTGTTTTATAGGGTTGTGTTTCAAGAATCGACAAATCATGAATAAATAATGGCATTCTGAATTCCTGCATTCATTTCTATTTTCACTTTTCGTTTTTTCAGAAAATGGTAATCCTAAAAAATAACCCAAAATAAAAACAAGCATTTTCAGAAAATACACTGCACACATTTTTGCATTCTCTCTGTCTTTTCTAAAAAGGAATCGTCACGTCATGTAGATTACTTATTTTAAACCCCATAGAAACATATGATCTAATGCCTTCTCCCAACTTTGAATTCCCGGTATTTGAAGCTGAAGAAGAAGAGAACGAAGAAATTCCAGAAGAGATTTCCCGACTACTCAGACAAGAGGAAAGGTCCATTGAACCTTACAAAGAACCGTTGGAAACGGTCAATTTAGGTTCAGAAGAAGAAAGAAAGGAAGTTAAGATTGGAGCACTGCTCAGTACAACTATTAGACAAGACTTAATAAAACTTCTCAAAGAGTTTCCATATGTGTTTGCTTGGTCTTACTAGGACATGCCAGATTTAGATACCAGCATCGTGGAACATCACTTACCACTGAAAATAGAATGTCCTCCGATAAAACAAATACTGAGAAGGACTCATCCAGCTATGGCCATCAAAATTAAGGAGGAAGTGCAGAAGCAAATCGATGCAGGTTTCCTTGCCACCTCAGAATATCCTCAATGGCTAGCCAACATAGTGCCAGTTCCCAAAAAGGACAGAAAAATCAGAATGTGTGTAGACTATAGGGATTTTAACAAAGCAAGTCCAAAGGATGACTTCCTCCTACCACATATTGACATGCTGGTAGAGAGCACGGCAAAATTCAAGGTCTTCTCCTTCATGGACGGATTCTCGGGCTATAATCAAATTAGAATGGCACCAGAAGACATGGAGAAAACACCATTCATCACCCCATGGGGCACTTTTTATTACAAGGTAATGTTGTTCAGTCTGAAGAACGCAGGGGCAACCTATCAAAGCGCCATGACAACTCTGTTTCACGACCTGATGCATAAAGAGATTGAAGTGTATGTTGATGACATGATTGCCAAATCTAAAACAGAAGAAGAACATGTGGAACACCTATCAAAGTTATTTGAGCGTCTGAGGAAATACAAACTTTGCTTAAATCCCAACAAATGTACATTCGGTGTTCGCTCAGAAAAAACTCTTAGGATTTATCGTCAGCCAAAAAGTAATTGAGTTTGATCCTGAAAAAGTCAAGGTCATTCAAGAAATGCCTTCACCAAAGATTGGAAAAAAAAGTAAGAGGATTTTTGGGACGTCTGAATTACATCTCAAGATTCATATCCCTCGTGACAGCGACATGCGCGCCAATCTTCAAACTACTCAGAAAGAACTAAAGTTGTATATGGACAGATGACTACCAAAAGGCTTTTGACAACATCAAAGAATATCTACTGAATCCACCAATTATGTCTCCTCCAGTGGAAGGAAGACCACTGATCATCTACCTAACAATCTTGGAAGACTCCATGGGTTATGTGCTTGGCCAACAAGACGAGACAAAAAGAAAATAGTCTGCCATTTACTACTTAAGCAAGAAGTTCACTGACTGTGAAACTCGATACACCATGCTCGAGAAAACTTGTTGCGCTCTGGCTTGGGCAACCAAACGTCTGTGCCAGAACATGATTTGTCGCACTACTTGGTTAATCTCTGAAATGGATCCGATCAAATATGTCTTTGAAAACCCTGCTCTCACAGGAAGAATTTCCCGTTGGCAGATGTTGTTATCGGAATACGACATCGAGTACCATGCT
The DNA here is from genome assembly GCA_022829125.1 of Lathyrus tuberosus. NCBI lineage: Eukaryota > Viridiplantae > Streptophyta > Magnoliopsida > Fabales > Fabaceae > Lathyrus > Lathyrus tuberosus. The sequence continues at coordinate 2,041,601 of JALAZF010000668.1, forward strand.
CAAAAAGCTGTCAAAGGAAGTATTCTAGCCGATCATTTGGCTCCAGGGCCGTCTTTGAGGGCGTGCAAAGCGGGCTACCGTACAGAGCCTAAAATTTTCTAGAATTATATCGTGGCTAAAAAGGGCCTCACAAAATATTTCTTATGATTTAAACATAACAAAATAGGGCCCATATTTATTTTTCTATAGTTAAACCATGACAAACTTACACAGGGCCTCCACAATTTTGTGACGGCCCTGTTTGGCTCATCAGCCGATTGACGATCAGGAATCAGTCAAATTTGACTTCCCATACGAAGATGTCATGTACCTAAAGATGAAAGATTGCGATGAATCGCTACCCAACGAAGGGCCAAAACCAGGATCCCAATGGGGACTGATATTCGACGGAGCTGTCAATACTTATGGGAACGGAATTAGGGCAATCATCGTAACACCTCAGGGTACTCATATTCCTTTCACTTCCAGATTGACAATCAAATTCACAAACAATGAGGCCGAATACGAAGCTTGTATCATGGATCTCGAAGAAGCTATCGACCTAAGGATAAAGAATTTGGATGTCTATGGATACTCGGCCCTGGTTATAAATCAGATCAAAGGAGAGTGGAATACATATCAATCAAGATTGATTCCATTCTTCAACAGAATCAAGTTTCATCATATCCCTCGTGAAGAAAATCACATGGTTGATGCATTAGCCACCTTATCCTCCATGATTAGTGTGAGTCGATGGAACGACGTACCTAAGATCGACATAATGCACCTTGAAAGGCCTACTTACATCTTTACAATTGAAGCAGTCATAGATGGCAAACCATGGTATCACGATATCAAATGCTTCCTTCAAAGACAAGAATACCCACCTGGGGCATCAAGAAAAGACAAGAAGACTCTCAAAAGGCTAGCTGGCAACTTCTTCCTAAACAATGATACACTCTACAAGAGAAACTTCGACATGGTTTTGCTCAGATGCATAGACAGATAAGAAGCAAGCATGCTAATGAAAGAAATGCATGAAGGTTCCTTTGGTACTCATGCCAATGGACACACAATGGCAAGGAAAATTCTGAGGGCAGGATATTATTGGCTGACAATGGAATCCGATTGCTACAAATACATGAGAAGGTATCACAAGTGTCAAATATACGCTAATAAAATCCATGTACCGCCAACACATCTCAAAGTTCTTTCTTCTCCATGGCCTTTTTCTATATGGGGAATCGATATGATTGGCATGATTACTTCACCAAGTGGGTCGAAGCGCTATCATACACCAATGTGACCCGACAAGTGGTGGTCCAATTTATCAAGAACAATCTCATTTGTCGTTATGGTGTTCCAAGCCAGATCATTACGGATAATGGATCGAGCCTGAACAACAAGATGATGAAAGAGTTATGTGTTGAGTTCAAGATTGAACACCATAACTCATCTCTCTACTGGCCTAAAATGAATGGAGCGGTAGAAGCGGCTAACAAGAATATCAAGAAGATCATTCAGAAGATGGTCGTAACCTACAAAGATTGGCATAAGATACTGCCCTTTGCTCTTCACGGTTATCGGACATCTGTCCGCACTTCAACAGGGGCAACCCCTTTCTCTCTAGTATATGGCATAGAAGTCATGCTCCCTATAGAAATAGAGATCCCTTCAATGAGAGTATTAATGGAAGCCAAGCTAACAGAAGTTAAATGGTGTCAGAGCAGATACGATGAACTGAATCTAATCGAAGAGAAAAGAATGACGGTTTTATGCCATGGTCAGTTGTATCAGCAAAGAATGAAAATGGCGTTTAACAAAAAGGTCTGACCCCGTGTCTTCAGAGAAGGAGACCTTGTGCTCAAGAAAAAAAAATCATTTCTCACTGATTCCAGGGGCAAATGGACTCTGAATTACGTTGGGCCCTATGTTGTTAAGAAAGCCTTCTCAGGCGGTGCCTTATGACTCACAACCATGGATGGAGAGGAGTTTACCTACCCCACGAATGATGACGTAGTCAAGAAATACTTCGGCTAAATAAATTTTTTAAAAAAAACGTCTCGGTGGATTGAAAACCCGAAAGGGCGGTCCAGGCAAAAATTAGAGACATAACCAATAATCATCCCGATGGATTGAAAACCCAAAAGGGCAATCTAGGCCAAAATTAGGGATTCATGGCAAGTAACTATATCCGACGGGATTGACTCCTCAGTGGTAACGTCATCCGTCAAGAAAACTTCAGTCAAGGTCACCTTCGACAGAAGCTCGGAATGTCCAGAATTCAAAGTTGGTGGAAGGATAGCGGTCGTTATGTTTCGATGCAGCCCTTTTCCTTTGAATTACCATTTTCTAAACTTTGTAATGCTCCATGGGATCACGCGTTTGGCTGATTACCATTCTATCAATAAAATTTGAGCTCTTGTGCCTTTTGTTTGTAATTCTCACTTATTCTGCTTTTCGAAATGACATTTTAATATGATCAACGATTCTTGAAACAAAAAAAAAAGAATTTTTTCTTTTATTTTCAAATTTACTTTTGCTTTTAAAATAAAGATGGCGATTTCTTTTTTATTGATGAGCACAAAAAGAAACATCGACGGCTTCTCCAGAAGTGATCAAACTTCAAAATACAGAATCAAAACGCTCATTTTGACCAGTACACCCTGAATAAAGGATCAACTGCTTCAGACGTAATGTTCCATCAGACATCCCCGGTAGAGTTCTTACCTCTGAGAACCAATGATTGGTTTTTCTCCCCAGCAGAATCTATCTCTGAAAAGCAAGAACGGGTTTCTATCCCTAGCAGGTTTGTAACTCCGAAAACTGGAACGAATGCAGGAATCCCTGTTCCCAAGCAAAAGTACAACCTTCAAAATATTCAGAGGTACCCCCATCTCCCAAAGAGGATGAGTATCCAGCTGTGTTCCTCACCAGTCTGTATGTTGTGTCTGTTCTGTCAGCATAAACATGCATACATCATGCATAATTGATTCATTTTAATACACATGTTGCATTAATATCACTCTAGTCATATTCATCCCCAAGTGATAAGCGTCCTCTCCCAATAGAGTTGTCGGTCTTCCTTTCTACGACTGGTTGGACCAAAATTCCGGTTTGAGTTCTTTCCTTATCAGAAAACACTGTCTAAACAATATCTCTCCAGCTTATTCCTGGATTGGAGTTTGTCTTCGACCACTTTGATAACTTGAACCTCTGAACGACCAGAAGCCGTTTGGTTATACACATTTGGAACATCACTCTTCACCGTTGAAGATGATATTTTACTTTCCCGGATTAAGGAAAAATCCCCAGAGAAAGTCTCTCTCCAAAAGACTCTTGGCAATACGACAGTTTCTCCCCGATTATTTTTCTTTCAATGAAGTCATCAGCACCTCAAAATTGAATTACATCGCATGGCGTCTCTCCGGAAAAATCTCGAGGGGAAGTATGATGTAATCTCTCCAGCAAATGGCATCTCCAACAGAGAAGTTTGCACACCTCCGCGGTTCAGAAATGGGATTCCCCAGCAAATCTAACGGCAAATTTTTTTCCGTCAAATGGCATCTCCCCAGAAAATCTCGGGGAGAAGTTTGATAAGAAACCATCACAGGTAGAATTCCTTGCCAAGAAAAGGACTTGACAAGAAGAAACTGAGACCAGTTCCATGGCTGAAGACCAGGATCGAGGGGAGGTTTATTTCAAAGAAAACTAAGACCAGTTTCATGGCTGAAGACCAGGATCGAGGGGGAGTTTTTACCCTTTCCTAAGTAGCATTGCTTAACGAAAGAAGATGGATGAGCAAGCAGCTACCATTCATAATCACGGTCAAAATTTCGGGTATTCTGATATTTAATCCTCTTCTACCTTGAATGTCCGAACGTCTTCGCAATTCACACCTTCAGGTCCAAGAAGATTAAATAGGGGCATCTGTCATACCCTAAATTTTGACCACAAGATTTCCCATCATTGTGCAAAACATCACCATAATATGGATGTACCTTCATGCCTCATCAATCCTCTCAAAGATTATTGAACATTCACCTCAACCAAGAATTAGGGTTTTAGACCCTCTCAGAGTACTCAGACAAAGGATCAATAAAAAACTGACATGATCTTCAACTTATCAAGCCTCTCAAACATTCATAGAGGACCAAGAGGTTTCCAACATCAAGAATTAAGCTTGAGGATGCAACACTTCAAGCTAATCAAGCCTTAAGATCATCAGTGTCACCAAATTAGGGTTTTGGTCAACCAAGGCCTCCAGAGGAAAATTTTCATCTAGGCATGAGCCAATACTTCAAAAAATGATTCAAGAAGCTCAAAGGGACCTCATGGATCCAATCACAAGTTCAAAATAGCCTCAGGGGATGCATTCATAAAAAATCAAGAATTAGGGTTTCTTGACCTAATTCACCCCTAAGTTAACTTTTGGCACAAGACATGAGCCCAAACCTCAAGAGATGTTTTGAAGACCTCAAATATCTTGTATTAATCCTCTCATAAGTTCAAATGGACACAAAGAACTTGGTTCATGAGTAATACACAGATTCAAATTCATCTGGACCACAAACTAGGGTTTCTAAGAAAAAAGTCAACCATACCTTTGACTTTTGACCAAGACATGATCTCAAACCTTGGGAAATGATTCAAGACACTCTAAAACACCTATGGAATGCATCCATTAGGTTTGAATTAGGTCAAGGACTTGATTTCATAGAGAATCACAAAGTTTAAAATTCATCTAACAAAAAGTTAACTGTGCCAAAAAACCAAGTTTGACTTTTGAGATTTCTTGACAAACATGGCTCCCTTAAGTAAAAAACAATGTTAAATTATGGTTTGGATCATCATCCATCAAGAAAAAACAAGAAAAATGGGGTTACTTGCAAAAGGGGCAATCTTAAGAAACTTGAATTTTCACTAAGTCATGGAAAAAAATGATTTTTACCCAACTTTGCAAGACCATAACTTGTGATCCAAGTAACTTTTTTATTCCATCCAAAGCTCAAATGAAAGCTCTCATTACATACTTCAAGATTGTCAACTACAACATATTCCAAATCCTCATGGATTTTGAGTTATGGATTGATCAAAATCACAAAAAATGAAAAAATGGACATTTTTCCAACACTTAGTGAAACTTTTAGACAGAATATGTTTTGTATTTTCACCAACTTTGAGGCCATTTTTCATTATGATTCAAGATGATTCAAGACCAAAGTTAAACATTAAAGTTGAAGTATGATATAGGGGCTTTCCAAAAAGTAAAAGAGTCTCTCATGGTTCAACTTGAGCAAGAAGTTATAAGCCTCCAAAAATGGCATTTTTCACCCTGCCTACACAACAACAATGGTACATAAAAAATCAATTTAATCAAAAGTGAAAAAAATAGTAGCATAAAACAATATCAAAAATATTATAATTAAACAAAAAAATAGAGAAGAATGAAGATTAGAGAAAAATGAAAAAGAAAAAACATAAGAGATGTGAGATTTGAGAAGAAAAGTGCGATAAAAACGTAATTAGAAGAGAAAATAGTAACATAAAAATGAGAAGATGAAAAAGAAAAAACATGTGACATAAGAGATTACTGTAGAAGATGTAAGATGTAAGATGTATATGGCAAAGAAGATGAGAAGAATGTGTAATACTATTAGGAGAGGTTTGAGAAGGTTGAAACTTAAAAGCTAATGGGTTTGAGTTTTGGGTTGGATGTGGGATAAGTGAAGTTTGGGTTGTAATATAATGCGGTTTGGTTTTGTTTAGTTCGGTTTGTAAAATACAAACCGCAAACCAAACCGAGCCGCGCGGTTTTGTTAAAAGATTACCCAAACAAATTCGAACCAAATGCGGTTTTTTGCGCTTTTGGTTTGATTTGGTTTGGTTTGCAGTTTTCTATTGGGTTGGTTCGGTTTCGAACACCCCTAATTATTAGAGGTGCACAATCCTTAACACAAGGAAAAAAAAAACAAAAGTAAATTCAAAGGTCTCAAAAGCAAAAATTATAAGAAATTATAGATTATAATTTGAGTTGGATCACCCTTCCAATCCTCCCAACAATGACAAATGATGTTACAAAAAGAATTAAACCAATTTCACAAAAGAGCTTTGATCCTATCCGCTTTCAATCCTCCTAAAAAACTTAGTCTAATTAACAACTACGACTCATCGTTGTTAGGAAAACAATCAACATTAAATTTTCATTAATAGGAGTTATTAACATAAATAAAATTTAAACTAAAATAAATAAACATTTAGTATTTCAACAAATGAACAGCGGTTGCCACCGATTTGACAGCGGATAATATTGGATCTCTCAGATGATCAGAGTCAATGTTCCTAATACTACAGTGGCGACAATACTTTTGTGAAATCAAAGTGGTCCTATGCTAAGAAACTCTTTCCACCCTCCAGTAGAATATATGAACGATGAGAAATTGTTTGTCTTATTTATTTTGATGGTGGTTCACTCGTTCTTTACGATCATGGTGAGTTCACATCTCAATCTACACACAGTTTTTTTTTGTTTTTATGTAAATTATCTATTATTTTTGAGACTGTGTATTAGGTGAGGTTACTATTTCTATAATATTGATTATATTTGATGGAATGGAAAATAAATTGTTGTTTAATGTAGTCATTAAGAGATATAAGAGAAATTTGTGTAATTATGGGGAATAGATATGTTTTATCACTTGAATGAAATCTAATCATGCTTTTAATTGGATTATTTTTAAATGAATTTTGAACTCTCGTATTTTGAAATTATAATAATTACAATGTCAAATGTAATATATATATATATATATATATATATATATATATATATATATATATATAAAGAAAAAATATATATAATCACAAAAATAGTCATGTTAACTAGTACTATAGACATTTTTTAAGAATTTTAAATAAAAAATATATTTAAAAAAAAATTATTTCAGTTTAAAATATATTATACTTTTTTTTAATATTATTTATGTCTTTAAAAAAATTCCTAAAGGATTATGAATGGTGGGTGGGGATAGCTAAGCTGATTTTTATTAGTTTGTAAATGTTGGTACATAACTCAACATTTAATCAAAGTTTCTTTTTTATATTTGATATTTATAAATCATTAATTTAATTGAATTTGATTATAAAGAATATTTTAGCATGCATAGTAAATATAAAATATGATTATGAAGAATATCATAAGAATGGTATTGTTTTTATAAATATAAGGATATATTTTGCCTTTAACTATTTATAAGTAAAAGGTAAAGTATTAAAAGAAAAATTGTTTTTTTTAAATATATTTTATGAAAATATGTAAACACGATTTTTATTGGATGTTTATTGGATGTTGTTTTTGAAAATTAAAAGAGAGAAAAAGTTAAATGCAATTTATATTTAATTTTATATTGAAAAATATATATTTTCAAAATTAAATTTTTATATCAAATAAAGTTTATATTTTTTTATTATTTATAATAAGAAAAATAATTATTTTTTCTTATAAATAGTTTAAATGATGAGAATATGATTCGATAGATTTTCCATTATAGCATTTTCTGTTGTTAAAATCTTTAATCCATCTCTAATATATCCTATCATGTTAAATAAGTTTAGATCTTATATCAAAAATTAGTTTAAAAGTTGGTGTTGTCCAAATATATTTATACATAGTTTGAAAATTAAAGAATTTCATACTAATTATAAACAACTTTAATAAATATATGTATACATTTAATAGTTTGAAAATTAAAGAATTTCATACTAATTAAAAAAAACTATACATATATTTATGGTAATATGATAACTTATGAATGTATAATATTTGCTTAGAAAAAACGCATAATATAATTATAGTGGCAACAACAGTTAAAATGGCAAAACTTTGATTTTGTGTCTTAAAATATAATGTAGTTGATATATTTTTCTTTTGATAATGAAAACTATTTGCAACTATTGAAAAAATTATTGTTTTTTATATACATTACTCATAACGATAATGTGACTGTTTTGATGTTCACATGATCAATATGAACTCCCAAAAAATGTAAGACTAACCAAATTTTTTTATTATTTTTTTGTGATTTAATTTTGTCAATAATATAAATTAATAATAAAAGAAAAGTACATAAAATAAAATAAAATGTTATTTAAAATTGTATATAATGTTCATTGCGAACAAATATGTAAAGAAAATAAAAATAAAAAATTGTTTTTAAAATTGAGTTAAAGACATTTAAATCATAATTCAATTGATTTAATTGTAGTTGAATTAATAAAAAAATGGTAAATAATTAAAAATATATTAAAAATATTATAAAAAAAATTATTATAAAATATATTTAAAAAATGAGGAAAAGATAACAGAAAAACATAATTTTAATATCCAAGAGTATTTGAATGAAATGGTAAAAAAAAAAATTTTTTTAATCAGAAGAAGTCGTGAGTTCGAATTCAATAGTATTTTTTTTAAAGTGGAATTTTGTTTTTTATTGTGAAACTCAATTTGAAAATTTAGTTTATGTAATTACGTGCCAAAAATATCTTTCTTTAAAAAAACATGATTTTTGTAGTTGTTTATATTAAAAATAATTTATATTTTAATTATTATTCACAAACTTTGGTGACCAAGTTTGTTAGAGGGTATTTTAGTATTTTATTGTTGCTTTTGTAGCCCTAGTTTTAGCTTATAAATAGACTAGTGGTAGTGAGTATTTTTTTAATCCTTTGTAGTCGTCATTCTCTTTATATATATTCTTCTCTTTTCATCCATTATTCACCTTGTACACCAACAATTGGTATCAGAGCATCTGGGGTTCAAGCATCTGAAGAAGATTCTGAACGAGGTCAGAGACCACAGAGAATCAGAAACATTCCAAGAAGATTTGAAGAGTTTGACATGTTGCAAGACACTGAAGTAGATTCTGAAGGAGAAATTATTCAGTGTGCCATGTTAGTAGACTTTGAACTCGTAAGTACGGAAGAGGCTCTCAAGCAGAAGTTCTGGATAAAGGCCATGAAAGAAGAACTTGATGCCATAGAGAGAAACAAGACCTGGAAGCTGACAGAACTTCCAAAGGACAAGAAAGCCATCAGTGTCAGATGGGTTTTCAAGCAGAAGCTAAAGCCAGATGGATCAATTGGCAAACACAAAGCGAGGTTGGTAGCAAGAGGATTTCTGCAGAAACCTGGGCTGGATTATTCTGAAGTGTTTGCACCTGTAGCAAGGCATGAAACAATCAGACTGGTGATTGCAATAGCTGCTAACAGGAATTGTCCTATGATGCATTTAGATATGAAATCTGCATTTATGAACGGTCCATTAGAAGAAGAAGTTTATGTGTCACAACCTCCTGGATTTGTGAAAAAGAATCAGGAAGGGATGGTGTACAGATTACATAAAGCTTTGTATGGATTGAAGCAAGCGCCCAGAGCTTGGAATCAGAAGATTGATTCATTTTTCAAGAAGCAGGGTTTTCAGAAATGTGAGATGGAATACGGTGTTTATGTTCAGCATATTTCTGAAGGAAATATGATTCTGGTGTGTTTGTACATTGATGACATACTGCTGACCGGAAGTTCTGAACAAGAATTAGCTATGTTCAAGAAGGTGCTGATGAATGAGTTTGAAATGACTGATCTCGGGAAAATGACATACTTTCTAGGGATGGAGTTCAGATATTCTGAGAAAGGTATAATTTTGCATCAGCTGAAGTATGAACGAGAACTTCTGAAGAGATTTAAGCTGCAGAATTGTAAGGCTGCTATCACACCTGCAGTACGAATCAGAAACTAGATTCTGATTCTGATGGTGAGGATGTGGACGCTACAACCTTCAAACAGTTGGTTGGTTCTCTGAGATATTTGTGTAATACCATACCTGATATTTATTATGCAGTTGGAATGGTTAGCAGATTCATGAGTAAACCCAAGTGGTCCCATTACCAAGCTGCTGTCAGGATTCTGAGGTATATTAAGGGAACTCTGAAGTATGGAGTGTTATTTCCTTCTGGTAGAAAGACGGAATCAGAACTTCTGAGTTATTCAGATTCTGATTGGTGTGGAGACAGAGTTGATAGAAGAAGTACTTCTGGATACTTGTTTAAGTTTCTAGGAGGTCTTATTTCTTGGAGTTCTAAGAAGCAACCTGTTGTTGCGTTGTCAACCTGTGAAGCTGAATATATTGCAGGTGCTATTACTGTTTGCCAAGCTGTGTGGATTCTGAACTTGCTGCAGGATCTGAAGATCAAAGTTGACAAACCTCTGAAGCTGATGATTGATAACAAGTCTGCAATCAATCTTGCCAGAAACCCAGTGTTGCATGGGAGAAGCAATCATATTGAGACCAAGTACCATTTTATGAGAAATCAGGTTCAGAATGGAGTGTTAGAAGTTGTGCACTGTAGCACCCAGAAGCAGTTGGCAGATGTTCTGACGAAGGCTATCAAAACTGATCAATTCCTTCGCTTAAGGGATGGAATTGGAGTTGTTAGTTTTGAGGAAATATAAATTAAGGGATGGTATTAGAAATAATTTATATTTTAATTATTATTCACAAACTTGGTGACCAAGTTTGTTAGAGGATATTTTAGTATTTTATTGTTGCTTTTGTAGCCTTAGTTTTAGCTTATAAATAGACTAGTGGTTGTGAGTATTTTTGTAATCCTTTGTAGCCGTCATTCTCTTTATATATATTCTTCTCTTTTCATCCATTATTCACCTTGTACACCAACTGTTTAAATGAAAAAAACACTAACTCGTGATATTTTTGCTTTCAAAGAGAATTTTCTTGTTGATTCAAACTAGGATCACACTAAGAGAATGCCACAAATGTATCCTGCGAAGAGAATCTCAATTGGCTTTACTAAAAAAAATAGATTTAGTTAAATTTTTAATCTTTTAATTTAATTTATGGTTTTGCTTTAGACTTTTAATTAATAAAGGCAGTGTTTTAAAAACCGGACCGAACCGACCGGTCGGACCGGTTGGACTGGGAACCGGTCAGGTAACCGGCCGAGTTCGCTTGTTCGAGCGTCCATGTCTTCGAACCGGAGGGAACCGGTGTGAACCGGTGCGAACCGGGAAAACCGGTGGTTTTCGCAAACCGGTGGTTCAACTGCTTATTTTTATAAAAAAAAATTAATTTTTTTTTTTAATTTTTTTTACTCAAATACATATGAACTTTTCCCCAAGAATAATAGTGATTACTCATTTAATTCAAGTGATACATAAATTAAGTTTCGTAATATCCACAAAACTATTTTTACTATTTTGTATTTATATTGATTGAAAAACTATCATACAAATATTTGTATAGAAATTTAAGAACACTGATTAAGAAACTAAATATAATATAATTTTAGACTTAACTGATTTCCATTATATATATATAATGGAAATCAGTTAACATTTGTATTGTTTTAATTATTAACATTAAAACTGATTTTCTATTAACATTAAAACTATGAATTTAAATTAAACTCTGTTTAATTTAGACTCTATTTAAAATTTACAATTAGACTCTGTTTAAAATTTGCATGTAAATTATGAACTTGTGAATTTATGATATGATATTTTCAAAAAATTTAAGTGCTAGTTATATTTTTTAGAGACTGAATCATCCGGTTTTACCGGTTTTATACCTATTATAATGACAGGTTTATTCAACCGAGTTATCTGATTTAATCCGGTTTAGTCATGTGGTTCGACCAATGAACCAATGGTTCGACCGATAAACCAGTGACCCAGTACCCTCGCCGATTTGATGACCGGTCCGATTTTTAAAACACTGAATAAAGGTTACTACTTAAACCATTAAATTTATTTCCGTTAATTCAATTAGTTCGCTATAGTAACTTTTAATTTTATATATTTAAGGTGGAATTATGTTGTTGAATATTCATAATAAATTTTATTTTATTTTTTTAGTTTTAATCATTTCATCTTTTAAAAATACATCAAATGGATGGATATTTAAAAATCTATTGAATCTAACAATGAAATATCAAATTTTTTTCGTCTTCTTTCTATTTTATTTCTTCATCTTTATTACTATCTTGAACATATTCATATCGAAATTTAGAAAATTTTAAAATAAATGTTAAAAATTTAACTCATGCTACATTTATCAATTAAAATTAAAAAAGTTACACATTCAATTAAACTTACACACTATCCAATAAAAATATGAAGTAATGTGTAATAAGAAAAATAGTATTAACTAAAGCAAATTTAACTCATTTCATTTATAACGTAAATTATCATGTTAGTATATAGTTTAAGGTAGAAGTACAAGTTAATAATTTATTGAAGCCAAACTCTAACAGAATAATTAGAATATTTTTGAAAAAAACAAGAAAATTTATTTATCATTTGGGTCAGCCCAACCGGGTCTGACTACAATATAATGTTTTTTTTTTTTTTGTAAGCAAGTAGTATTAAAAGGAGTACAAAGGGTACTCAAACCTGATTACAAAAGACACGATAGACAATCACGACAAAAAGAGATTACCCACCAATTGAACCTAAGACAACATTAACAAAGGGTCTTTGTTGAATTCGTAAAAGGTGAAATTGGAGTAGGTAATTTCTCCAATAAAAGCCCATCTCCAAACCGTATATTTAACCTTCCATACTATATCGACAACATTCCAACCAACCTTCCTAAAAATAATGTCATTCCTAAGTAACCAAATATTCCACATAATCGCTAACCAAAACACTTCTTCTCTCCCTTTTTTGATCTTCATGGATTTACAAAAATAATACCAATCCAAGAATCTCCCCTTAATATCCGTCACCCCTACCTCACGAAAACCAATCCAAACGGCCACCTCCCTCCAAACCAACTTAGCCACCGTACACTCCAAGAAAGTATGCATCAAAGAATCCGTATGAGAACCGCAAAGAACACACTTAACATCACTGTCTTCCGCTATTATATTCCGATTTAACAAACAAATCTTGGTTGGAATTCTATTAATAAAAGATCTCCAACCAAATGCTTTGCATTTCAAAGGAGCAGTAACTTTCCATAACAGAGCAAAAGCCTCATCATACCGGTTTGCCGGACCACAAGGGATATGGCGAGAATTGATACAATTGTAACAGGACCTAACCGAGAACTTGGAGTTGTTCTCCAACATCCATTCCACACGATCGTTCAAATTGAAATTCGGAGTAAAATTCGAAAGTACCTGGCAAAAGTCCCGCAGCCCATTTATCCCCTCCTGAACCTGCCCAGGATCGACTGAACTCACAGGAGAAATCGCTCGAAGACCAACTGAAAATTCCCGCTGCAGCAGGTCGACAGAATCAACAGAGTTCGCTTTCGTCACAGCCAAGACAACAGTCTCGATCGAAGTACCAACAGGAGCAGTGACATCCGAACTAATACCAACTGAATAATCCCGCTGCAGTAGGTCGACAGAATCTACATAGTTCGCTTCCGACACTGCCAAGGCAGCAGTTTCGATCGAAGATCCATTAGGAGCAGTGGCATCCGAACTAACTACAGTACTAACCTTCCTAGACAAATCAGTCGCCAGATACTCTCCATCAGAATTCTGAGAATTAGAGCTCCTAATGATCGAAGTACCACGCATGCCTCCTCCTTCGAAGACGCCGACATCTTCATGTGAAGGAATCAGCGCCTGCCCTCCACCTGCAAGAACAGAATTCCCAGTAACAGAACAGAAGTCAAGCACTGTTAGATTCACATTCTGTCTGCCAACCAAATCAGTGGCTGCTAAAAAATTAGCAGTAGAACAACCAAAATCCCCCCACCTCCAAACTCCATTCGACCAACCCCCCATTCCGCCCACCGAAACATCCTTTAAGAGAGATAACGAATATATGTCCGGATATAGATCCTTCAAACAGCCCCTCCCAGTCCAATTAGCTTTCCAAAACGAAGTTGCAAATCCGTTTCCCACCCAAAACGCAGTATTGGGCATCAGAGTATCCTGAGAGTAATTTTTAGATAGAGAAGAGATATCCTTCCACCAAGTAGATTGAGATCTCCTACCCGAAAAAGAACCTTCAAAACCGGACACAAGAATACTAATGTCTCCGTACCGAGCTTTCAAAACCTTAAACCACAAGTCCTCCGATCTTTCAAGAATTCTCCACCTCCATTTGTTAAGAAGAGCTACATTGAAATCCTCCAACCTCTTCAAGTTCAATCCCCCTTTGTCAACCAGAAGGCAAAGGTGCTCCCAACTAACCCAATGAGTCTTCCTATTACCTTCCGTGCTACCCCAAAGGAAACCGCTTTGTAGTTGATTAAGAGTCTTCCGAATTTTCACCGGGACCTTATAAAAGGAGAGTTGGAAAATAGAGAGACTACTAAGGACCGTTTTGAGAAGGGTAAGTCTTCCCCCAAAACTTAAAAAACGATTATGCCAACACGATAATTTCTTCTTCACCTTAGAAACCAAACTAGACCACGTAGATAATCTTCTAGGGTTCGATCCAACGGGGATGCCGAGGAAATTGAATTCTTTCCTCTCCTTTCTACACGCAAGAAAAGATGAAGCCGCTTCAATAGAAGTAGACGGAATATTTATACCAATGAAATTACTTTTATGGAAGTTGATTCCAAGACCCGAAACTAGTTCAAAGCCTCTTAAAACCGCTTTTAATGCCCATAAATGTCTCCAACTTCCATCTCCCACTAAAAGGGTGTCGTCCGCGAATTGGAGAATATCAATGAAACAACTACCTTCTATGAGAATCCCCGAGAATTCACCAAGTTGAACCGATCTCTTAACCAAAGCCGTTAATCCTTCCGCAACCATAACGAAGAGAAAAGGTGAAATCGGGTCCCCTTGTCTCAACCCCTTTTCCACCACAAACTCCGTAGTAGGGCTCCCATTGACTAAGACCGACATTTTATTAGAAAATATCGTTGCCTCCATCCACCGCATCCACAAATCACCGAAACCCATCGACCGCATCATGAATCTAAGAAAATCCCAATTTACATTGTCGTAAGCTTTCTCAAAATCAACCTTAAAAAGAGAAACAACCTTTTTCTCCTTAACCGTGTAATCAACTAACTCGTTGGCCACCAAAACACCATCAAGCATTTGCCTACCCAGCACGAACGCACTTTGGCGATTAGATATTATGGTATTAAGAACCGACTTCAACCTAGCCGCCAAAAGCTTCGTAAGGGCTTTATATAGACAACCAACGAGACAAATAGGTCTATACTCGTCGAGGACCAATGGGTTCTCACACTTAGGGACCAAAGTAAGAAAAGAAGACACAATGGCTTTGGACAAAACAGCCCCACTATAGAAATCATTGAAGAAACGGCAAAAATCCGGTTTGAGAAAGTACCAACATCTCTTAATAAACAAAAAGGAGTACCCGTCCGAGCCCGGACTTTTAAACCCATCACAACTCCACACCGCCTCCTTCACTTCTTCCTCTCCAAACGGTCTCTCCAAAAACTCCCTATCTATATCACTTAACTTCAAGAAAGTCACACCATCCAAAGTAGGGCGACTAACCTCCGGCTCCACAAATTTACGAGCAAAGTGAGCTCTTACTTCCTCCTTGACATCCTTCACCGACTCAAGAATACCCCTATCCGTGACGATGGAACCAATATAATTACGTCTTCTTCTCTCCTTCATCAAACTATGAAAATAACGAGAATTGGAATCCCCGTCGTTAAGCCATTTAGTTCTAGATTTTTGAATAAGCATGTTCTCTTTAATTCTCAAATTCAACCAAAACCGGTTTGAGATTTCCTTGCGATTAGAGGAAAGATCACCCAACTCCGAAACATCAAATAACTCAGCCTCCAAATCACCCATGTTCATCTCATTCACACACGCATCCACTTCCAAGTCGTACCTCCCGAAGACTTCCTTATTCCATCTTCTAAGGCTTCCTTTAAGAATTCTAAACTTCTCTTTTAACACAAAATCCCCTCTACCATCTACTTGAATCTTGTTCCACTCTTTCTCCACAAAAGGAATAAAGTTCTTGTCTTGAAACCATTCATTGTTCAACTTGAATGGTTTCGGCCCCCAATCCGAAGAATCCACTACTAACCACACAGGACAATGGTCCGATAAATCTCTATCGCCAATAAGTTGACCCACCACTCCCCATTTGACAATGGTGTCTTCCGAGAGTAAGAACCGATCGATTCTACTCATATTCCCTCCATCTCCACTATACCAAGAAATTTTTTTCCCTTTACTAGGAACGTCAATTAAACCACAAGAAGCAATAAATTCATTAAAATCTTTCATCTCCCGAAAACGATAATTCGACTCTCTACCCCTCCTCTCGCTAGCATTAGTGATCGCATTAAAATCCCCTCCGATGCACCAATCACCATCAATAAACCGATCCTTTAACTCCCGTAACTTCCTCCATAATATTCTTTTCGCTTCTAGCTCACATGGAGAATACACATTGACCACGTAGAAATTTTTATCCTTCCATATCACTTTCACCCCGACAAAACCCTCCCCCTTGAAACTA
Organism: Lathyrus tuberosus; assembly: GCA_022829125.1. NCBI lineage: Eukaryota > Viridiplantae > Streptophyta > Magnoliopsida > Fabales > Fabaceae > Lathyrus > Lathyrus tuberosus. Next base: position 2,058,083 of record JALAZF010000668.1, read on the forward strand.
TGAATGACTTCCACACTACTAGCTTTCCATAAAATAATAAGACCTCCGGCAGAACCGCAAGCACCAGAAAAAGTCCAACCTATATCTTCCTTTTTCCAAAAACTGTTAGCAATTGAGTTGTTTATTGTTGGCAACTTAGTCTCCTGAATCAAAAACATATCCGGCTTTCCTTTATTGATAATGTGACTAACTTTTTTTCTTTTAATCAAACTACCACCCCCTCTTATATTAAGTGAACCAATAATCATCGAAACCTTTTGGATTTCGCCTGCCCACCCTCCATTCTCTCCTTATCCATTCTTTCCATCTCTTTGATTTTGCTTTTGTAGTCCCTCCTGGAATCTGTTGTGACCACTCCAAGGTTATTAATTGCTTCCCAAAGTCTTCCTCCCACACAAGGCTCTAAATTGTTCCACAGTCTGCAATTATTTCTAAAAATATCCGATTCCGCCGAATTGTCCCCATAAAATGCAGTAGACGAGACAGTTGCTTCCCCCTGCTCCAAATTCTTTGATGCCACTAAAGAATGATTTAGGCCGACTGTATTATTGAAAGCATTCAAACCGTCTAAAACCACATGCTGAACTGAAGCTTTATCAGAAGCCAAAGTTACCTTGCGTCTACCTCTTGCCTTAAAAGGGACTTTGACCCCACTGATACCACTAGGGCCACAAAGGTGTTTGAATTTGATTTTCTTTAACAACTTTTTTCCACCCAAGTGGCCCCCACCTTTGATATTACCTTTTGAAACCAAAGAGCAGCAAACAATAGTTTCCTGCGAACTAGGAGCATCAGACCCGGGAGAAAGCGACACATCACACGGACCACTATTCAAAGAAGTCATACGAGGAGCTTTTACTCTTTCAATTTCCTCGTCGAAAGTTCCACCAAAAAGCTGCTCCACTGTGTTTATTTCCTGTACCCTACTCGGTTCATCATTAATACTATCTGCACACGTTTCAGATCCTACGTACTGAACCTCCGTCTTCTCTATCTCAGCGGGCTTCTCAAGAACCTCACCGGAACAACAGAATTTTCCGCCGCCGGCCCCCGCCACATCCCCTGAAAAATCCTCCTGATCATCCTCCTGGTTATCCCATCTCTCACTCATATCGGAAGAAGATGAACTGCACCTCTTGGATAACGAAGAGGGTGTAGAAGCTCGCAACGGTCCATAGAAATCTTCCCGGAGAGAGATCACAAAATCTTTACCATCGATAGCAGCTGTAATTTTCTCCGGAAGCTTGAAATTTGCAGGAACACGAGCCATAACTCTTGCAACATCCATATTCGATCGATTCGCCGTAGACTCATCAGAACACAAATAAGTTCCAAAGCAATTAGCAACCTGCTCAAAGAAATCAAGGTTCCACCCATGACATGGGACCCCAAGAACTCTAAACCAAATGACTTTCTCAGCATCAATATCTTCCTCCTTCCATTTCCTTATCTCATAAAACCATTGTTTCCACCAATCAGAGCTATCCGAAATTAATTCCTCAATTGTGCCCTCCTCAGTTTCTTCCAACAAGCATAATTTTGAGCCCAGAGGAGTCACCTTAATGAAGAAGATGCCCTCTGTTTCGAAATTCCTTTGTACATTGTACGCCATACCTGAGCTGTGAGTGATGCCGACATAAGCCTTCTGAAGGCGACCCCTATCCTCCATGCACGAAGTATAGCTGATACGAACACTACCAGGAGGATCGTCACTACGGTTACGCAGAGCTTCGGCAAACGTTCTGGTTCCATCAAAGATTCTACTTTCCTGATCCTTCCACGAGGACACCCTAGGATGAGCTCTCTGATAGACTCCTTGTCTGGACTCCAAGTTCTTGCCTTCCTTGCCTCCCTTCTTCAAAATCACCCCCCTCTCGAACCTAGGAGGGTTTGCATGAATTTTCTGGCCATCTATCATTACATTATCAAGCTTAATCCCCAACATCTTGATGTCTTCCACTTCCCTGAACCTTGCAAACCCAAACCTTTTACCAAGTTTACTTAATCTCTAAGCAATCGCAACCTCCACTATTTCCCCAATACAACCAAACAAAACAAATATGTCCCTAGCTTTGATATGGTTGGGGAAATCAGAGAAATAGAAAGAGGAAACATCCTCTTTACCCCTACCCCTTTCACCCTTCAAAACGGAGCAAATGTCCCATTTGGCCTCAGAGTTCAAGAAAAAACGGTTCCTATTACTAACCTGTACCCACGCCATAGAAGAGAAACACCACGACACTACCGGAGAAGACTCAGACTACAATATAATGTTGTTTTGCATTTGGAAATTTCATAATGCATCTTATGATTTACTATTACATCTCGTTAAAATACAATAATACTTTCAAATTTTAAAAATGCATTTTTGGACGCACCTCACACAATCAAAATTGATTTTGAGTTACACCCCAGGTTTGTGTCTATTTTGCATCCAGAGATGCATATCTATAAACCTTATGGAGTTGCATTTTCGTAGCATAGTGAAGTTGAATCTAAAAAGTGGAAAAACCAGTAGGTTGTAGGTTGACAAAATAAAATTACCATTGATAACATAAAAAAAAAATATTACATAGGTGATGTTAACATAAATCAAACATTACATTTCAATATCTAGGTGGATGTTTCAACATCTTCATAATATCTTTGACCGATCTCGAAATCATCACATCCACCTCGATCAGAACTTTTGTTTCTAAACATAAAAAAGGATTTCACATAGTGCTTACATTTGCACTCATCTTCAACTTAAAGTTGTTGAATTCAATTTTGTCAATCGACAGTGAACAGTACTCGAGCTTCACAATTTTTTTATTGTCTCCGTAAGGTAGGAGATCCTGCAATATGTATTTTAAATCTTCTAGAAGGTGTACTCACTGAACTTAAATTGAATTGAGGGTTTTACGCCGTTGAAGTAGACATATGTGATATGTCAGTTGATGTTCATTCTGGTGTGTAATGTGTATGAAATGTGACACAAGAGATCATACTTATAGTAGTTGTAGACAAATATGGACCTCTGAAATTCTATCTTGTACCAAGGGGTTCCAAAAATGCATCTCTGGTACCACCTTGTTATCTTAATCCAGAGATGTAATTCTGGAACCTCTCTGGACATAATGAAATTTTGTTTTAGACATAAATAGAACATGTATTAAATGTATATATGAAAAAGAAATAAAAAATATTAATATTTGAAATATATATATATATATATATATATATATATATATATATATATATATATATATATATATATATAAATTAGACATCATTAATGTTAATACAAGATTACATGCAACACATTGTTGAATAAAAACTAAAATGAACTGAAACATTTATCGTCGGCTAAATCTATATCTATGGGTGGTACATCCTTTGACCTTTGTTTATTTGATTCTCTTACAATCTCGCTCAATTTGGTGAACTCTTGCATCCTTTCCACAAAATGGTTCGGTTAAGTATCGGCTTTTATTATTGAACAAGTTGTCCACTCCGATGATGTAAATGTTATAGGGCATCCCGATTTCAAATAAACTTGAACAAAGTGTCACGGATTTGAAATCCACCCAACACACATAATATGATCATTTGGATTTTGAGGTGGGGCAGTGCGTATGGAAAAATGTTTCCTAGAAATCGTATCTTGTAAGATCAATACACACTTTATCATACATACTTGCTATAAGATGACCCATATTATGGAAGTGCATCTATTTATCCTCCGGTGTCGGACTACTAATGCAAGGAACAAAAGGTTCATAAATTGCACCAAAATTTTCCTTTTTTTTCCCGTATAACTGTGCGTATGATTCTTTATGGCCCCTTAACTCTTGGATAAGTTGATGACAGACAAGTGTGTGATTCTCTTCTCCTTTACCGAGAAAATCAGAAATAGCTCTAAAACCGCATTAACCATCACCTTCAACATTAATGATCCATTCAATGTAATTATGCATAAAAATCAGTATCTTGTCAATGAATGAAATTTTTTTTTGCGGCGGTGAAGAAGGTGGTTTGCTAATGCGAGCTCCTTTGAAAACACTTTTTTGAGATTTTGGAGTTGGTGAATTTAGAAAAAGTTTGTCATCATATTCAAAATATGAAGAAGACCGCGTCGTTGAATTGTCACTTAGTGTAGGTTTGACCTTCTTATGAGCACCTTTTGTTTTTACCGGTTATGATGGTGGTTTCAAGTATGCAGTTTTCGGATAAGCAGTCTTCCTCAATTGCTCTTTGATGTGGAATTTCATATTGTCACCAACTTTAAAAAATCTCTATTGTATCGCTTCCCATTCGTTTAAGATAGAGATATTTGGTTTATCGTCTTTCATAACACCATCATCATCAAACCTGAGCTTTTTCCAGTGAGTGCAAACTTCATCCATTCGTATCGGGCTATCAAGTTTCACCTTCTTAGATATAAGACAAGCACATGGGAGACTATAGTTTTTCATAAGTGTGCAACCACACTTTTAGTTATTGGAACCTACATTAGCAGCTTGTTTGGCTTCGTGAAAAATATATTTCAGTCCTGCTCGAGATATGTTACCGACCAACTTAGATTAAAGAATATTGTATTTGAATCTGTGTTCCAACACTGTGATGCTACAACCAAATGATGTGTATATATATATATATATATATATATATATATATATATATCATTATGCTTAGGGGTGTCCGCGGTCCGGTTTGGATCGGTTTGGATCGGTTTTGAAGCAAAATATCATCCAATTCAAAGATAAATTATTCGCGGTTTGGTTTGGTTTTGGATAATAGGTTAAAAAAATCTGATCCAATTTCATGCGGTTGGATTTGGATCAATTTTTTAGATATCCAACTTACAAATTATATTTTTTATTAATATTATAAAAGTACTAATAAAAAATAAATTTGATAGAATATATAACATATACTAAATTAAAAGTTAATATTACAAAATGATAACGATCGTTTATAGTTGAAACAAATAAAATAATAAAAATAAATAGATTAAATCAAACTAAAAAAAATTGTATTTAAAAAAAATAAGTATAATCTAATAATAAATTAACGCAACATATCATACTAATAAAAAAATATATAAGTATAAATACATATACGTGCGGTTCGGTTTGGTTTGGATTGATTTTGAAAAATCAATCCAAAATTCGATCTGAATCGTGCGGTTTTTACAAAATGACATCCAAACACATCCAATAATTTTTTATGTATTGCGGTTTTTGGTTTTTTTGAATCGGTTTGTGATTTTTGTTTGGACTAGTTTGAATTTGAACACCCCTAATTAAGCTGATTTATGATCATTTAGTTCACATTGTTCCAATCTCTATAGAAATCACCCTTATTGTTTCCTAAATGTTCTAGACTGGACTGGCAGATGGCCCACGGTTGCGCAAGGCCTAATCCAGTCCAGCTTTAGGCAAGGGCCAATAAGGAGATTAAGACAATCTAGTCGTTGGGCACAATATTATCGTTGGGCACAATATAGTCGTTGGGGAGAATATAGTCGTTGGGGACATCCTCCTCACGCGCTTGACAGTTCACGCGACCAACTGCCCCTCCGGAGTTCACGTGGACAGTTGGACCAGGTCGAAGGTCACGCGCTAGATCTTCCACTTGACGGTCTCCCATTGGTCGACCAGATACTTCGGCCACATTGGAGACCTTGGCCTCGTGCTGGGGGATTCTTGTAACACCCATATATAAAATCCATACATCAAAGCATAAATAATATATATGAATCCAAGTATTTGGTATTGAAATACAATAAGTTCCTAGATAACACATTATACACATAAATGCCTCTAAAACAAAACACCTAAGTCTAAGGCATTACATATACAAGATGTTCCCAAAATGATAAAATCTAAGAACTAGATCATCATAATGATCTCAAAATAACAACATAGCGGAAGCTAGCCATCAGCATGCAAGGAAAGATCAAACGACCTTGTCCTTACCCTTTTCTGAACCTGAAGCACCTGTAAAATCAACAACGTGGGGTGAGATACATCAAATCTCAGTGGGTTCCTATCTTATAGATTCTCTCGGATTAAAAGGGGTTCTAATAATCCTAGCTCAAGTCCGGGGAAGGGAAAAGGACCTTGAGTTTTCTTGCCCTATATGGAAACATACTCAAGAGTTCTCTAACTCTCGCATCACCAATGGGTATCTCCCACGAAGGCATCCTTCCCCGGCCAACCCTACAAGAGGATTCGACACGAGTCACGGACCCTTAAATTCGTAGACAACCATTCTCGGCCAACCCTTCCAAAGAGTTTTCGACACGAGTCTTGGATGCTAAGGTAAATAACTTTCCCCGGCCATCCACAAAGGGCTCTTCAAGACGGGTCACGGTTATCTACACATAGTACTTTCCCCGGCCAGCCCACACCAGGGGCCCTTCAACACGGGTCAATAATACCATCATCTAAGCAACCTCCCCAGTTATCCCTCATAAGAGGATCGGAACTCGGGTCACAGTTACTTAGGTATCGATCACTCTTTGTGATCCCTCATGTTTCCATACTAGGGTCTTCCACTTATCTCGATCATTTATCAGTCCTAGCCACAACTAGAACGTAACCCTCCTAGTCATTCTATATTCAAGGTTGATGTTTTCCTCACTCTCTCTATTCCATTTTCATATTACATGCATTTTCAATCGCAATCAGGTTAACAAAGCCATGGATTAGGCAAAACATACCTTATAAGGGGAAATAGAATAGCATACCATAATTTAGACATAAATATATCACTTTCGAACTTTCCCGATTATTTAATCGGTCGGTAAAAACAAAATGTTTTACTTCCATTACGTAGAATATTTCCTCGGCTTTACATCGATATAAGGAACAATCGAAACTGATAAACGGAACTAAAGTTATGAATTTTTCCGTCAAAAAGTATAATTTTTCAACTCCCAGGTCGCGCTCAGCGCGCCCTGGTCCGCGCTCAGCGCGCAACTCCCTGCCACGAGAGGTTCCCAGAAATAAACACCGCGCTCAGCGGGCACCTGCGCGCTCTGCGAAACTCAGAAAAATACCTGTTATAACAGTTCAAAACCAGCCCCTCTACACCATCAATACCAATTCCAACAACCATTTAGAGGCATAATCAACATGTTTCCAACATAGTTCCATCATCAAACTTCACAATCATGTTTTGAACAAAATCACAAATTCTACATAAACCTAGAATTTCTCATCAAACCAAAATCAACCAAAACATCAAAACAAGCATCAAAACATGTTTCTATGATCATACCAATCATTCATTTCGATTTCTAACAAATTCTAACCGTTGTAACCTCGATTTCTAAGATTTCGACCTAAAACTCATAATCCCAAAACACAAAGAAAAAGGTTTCTAGCTAAACCCACCTTGCAAAGATGATGAAAATGATGAAGATGAGATGATTGAATGAAGTTTGGAGCAATGGATGATGATTCTCTTGGATTTTCTTCACAAAACCTTCTTTCTCTTCTTTTCTCCTTTCTCTCTATTTCCTCTTCCTTTCTTTCTTCTTCTTTTCCTTCTTTTCTCTTACTTCTTACTAAATTCTTCTTTTTATATGTTTGGAAAGTGGAAGGAAAATAATAAGAAATAAACTTAGTATTAGAAATAATACTACTATATGTCCTAAAAGTCTCTTAATTCCAATTAAATAAAAATACGGGGTATTACATCCTCCCCCCCTTAAATAGAAATTCGCCCCCGAATTTAAAGATTACCTGAACAGATGAGGGTAAGCATCTCTCATTTCCGATTCAAGTTCCCAAGTTGCATCACCCGGATGCGTTACATCCCACTGCACCTTAACGAGAGAAATGTCCTTATTCCTTAATACCTTCGTTTCTCTCCCCACAATGCGGCTCGGTTGAGGTTCAAACGTCAAATCTGCTTCTATTTCAATAGTATCCGGTAAAATCGGCTGAAGAGGATCTGGAACAAATCTCCGAAGTTGAGATACATGGAAAACATCATGCATTTTCGACAGATAAGGCGGTAAGGCCAACCTGTAAGCTACTTCCCCAATCCTTTCTAAGATCTGATACGGTCCCACGTATCTCGGGCTCAACTTGCGTGACTTAAACGGTCCTTTCAATCTTAATCTAGGAGTAACCTTCAAAAACACATGGTCACCTTCTTCAAATTCTAAAGGTCTTCTTCGATTGTCCGCATAACTCTTTTGACGATCTTGTGCTTGCTTAATTTTCTCGCGGATCATTCGAATCTTTTCCGTAGTCTCTTGGATGATTTCGGGTCCTAAGATTCTATCTTCCCCAACTTCCGCCCAACACAAGGGTGTTCTACATTTTCGCCCATATAATGCTTCATACGGGGCCATACCGATGCTAGCATGATAACTATTATTATAAGAAAACTCAATCAATGGTAGAAGCTCTTTCCAATTCCCTTTATTTTCTAACACACAATCTCTCAACATATCTTCCATCGTTTGTATCGTTCGCTCAGTCTGACCATCCGTCTGAGGATGATTAGACGTGCTCAAACGCAACTCCGTCCCCATGGCTTGTTGAAAGACCTTCCAAAACCTTGAAGTAAACTTCGGATCTCTGTCTGACACAATATTAGAAGGAATACCGTGCAATCTTACAATTTCCGCAATAAACAACCTCGCAAGATGACTTGCCTTAAATGTAGTCTTCACCGCCAAGAAGTGCGCAGATTTCGTTAGTCGATCCACAATCACCCAAATTGAATCATAACCACCTTGCGTACGGGGCAAACCTACTGCAAAGTCCATAGAAATGCTATCCCATTTCCAAACTGGAATTTCTAAAGGTTGCAACATACCGCCCGGCCTTTGGTGTTCAATCTTAACTTGTTGGCACACTGCACATTCTGACACATACATCGCAACATCCTTTTTCATTCCGGCCCACCAATAGTCCTTCTTCAAATCCTGATACATCTTCGAAGAACCAGGATGTATCGTAAAAGTACCTTTATGAGCTTCATCCAAAATCTTCCTTCTTAACATTGCATCATTCGGAACACAAATTCTTTGGTCGAACATAATAATTCCATCGGTAGCCTGAATAAAACCCGGTAGAAGTAACACTTCTTGCAACTTCTCATCTGTCATTTGTCCTTGGTGAATCTCAACTCTCAGAGTAGAATTGACATTCAAATTTCCCATAATCACACCATCTTGGGTCCATACCAACTGAAGATTAAGATCTCTAAAATTCTCCCACAATGCATACTCCAAAATCATCAATTTCGCGCCATGCACTAATTTCCGACTTAATGCATCTGCTACCATATTCGCTTTTCCTGGATGATACTTCAATTCTAAATCATAATCCTTTAAGTACTCCATCCATCTTCGTTGTCGCATATTTAACTCCTTTTGGTCAAATAAATACCTCAAGCTCTTATGGTCACTGAACATTTCAAAACGTACACCATACAAATAATGCCGCCACACCTTTAGTGTAAAAACAACCGCCGCCAATTCCAAATCGTGAGTTGGATAATTCTGTTCATGAATTTTCAATTGTCGGGAGGCATAAGCTACTACTTGACCATCTTGCATCAGAACACCTCCCAATCCCATTTTAGAAGCATCACAAAACACTTCATAAGAGTTGTTAAGATCAGGAATGATTAACACCGGAGCCGTTGTCAATCTCTCCTTCAACTTCATGAAACTTTGCTCACAACTCGAATCCCACTCAAAAGCAAAATCTTTACGAGTAAGCTTCGTCATCGGTAAAGCCAACTTAGAGAAACCTTCGATGAACCTCCTATAGTAACCTGCCAGCCCTAAGAAACTTCTGACCTCTGAGGCATTTCTCGGCCTTTCCCAATTTATCACGGCTTCTACCTTCGACGGATCTACTGCGACACCACCTTGGGATATAACGTGACCAAGAAACTTAACTTCTGCCATCCAAAATTCACACTTACTCAATTTAGCAAAAAGTTGCTTCTCTTGCAACACCGATATTACAATTCTCAGATGTTCCTCGTGCTCTTGTGAAGTACGAGAATAAATAAGAATATCGTCAATGAAGATTACCACGAACTGGTCCAAGTAAGCTTGAAATATACGGTTCATGTAATCCATAAAAATGGCTGGAGCATTTGTCACACCGAAAGGCATCACTAAGAATTCGTAATGGCCATAACGGGTCCTAAATGCAGTCTTAGGTACATCGGAACTCTTCACTCGGATTTGGTGATAACCTGACCTCAAATCAATCTTCGAGAACACGCAGGCTCCTTTCAATTGATCCAAAAGGTCGTCTATCCTGGGCAAGGGATACCTGTTCTTAATGGTGACTTTATTCAACTGACGATAATCGATGCACATCCGCATCCCACCGTCCTTCTTCTTCACCAGTAAAACAGGGGCTCCCCACGGAGAAACGCTAGGCCGCACGAAATGTGTCGCCATAAGTTCTTCTAACTGATCCTTTAATTCCCTTAACTCCTTTGGTGCCATCTGATACGGAGAAACGGATATAGGAGCCGTTCCCGGTACCAGGTCAATAGAAAATTCCACTTCCCTCTCCGGAGGAAGAGAAGTGACATCTTCGGGGAAAACTTCAGGAAATTCGCAAACTACGGGAATATCCATAACCTGAAGGTCGCTACTCCCTTCCTTAGTGAGAACCAACATAACCGATTTTTCTTCTTCAAACAAGAGATTTATCATACCAACCGTACCTTCTAGAATAGTTGTTAAAATATCCTTTGGTTTAGCCTCAACAGACGGAATGATGATAAGCTTTTCCTCACACCCAATAAATACGAATTAGCAGAAAGCCAATCCATTCCCAAAATGACATCCACTTTCTTAAGCGGTAGACAAATAAGGTCAATCTGAAAAACTCTACCATTCACAGATAGGACACAATTTTCACACATCATAGGCGTCTCAACCATTTCATCCATGGCGGTAGTGACCACCATAGGAGGAGACAAGGGAACAGACCGCAACCCAAGTTGCTTCATACATTGCATCGATACAAAAGAATGTGTAGCTCCGCAATCAAATAAAACAAAACAAGGAAATCCGTTAACTAGGCACGTACCGGCAATCAAAGAATTGTCACTCTTCTTCTTCCTTGCATCCAAGGTGTAGACTCGACCGGCGCTTTTTCCTTGCACTTGATTCTTACTCTTAGGACAACCCCTTGCCATGTGGCCCACTCCATCACACTGATAACATCTAAAGACTCCATCGTTGCACTTCCCGAAATGATACTTGTTGCACAATCGGCACAAAGGAGGAGTAGTAGGCTTACTACTTTGCACTTGCTTCCCCTTGAAGGATGGTGGCCTAGGTCTAAATGATTGATTAGACCTTCCACGATCACCTTGAGTTACCCGACTTGCCACACTTTCATCTCGAACCTTTTTCAAACTATGTTCTGCCACATAGCATTGTCTTAACACTTCAGCATAAGTAGTGAACTCCCTCTGAGAGACACTATGGGATATTTCAGCTCGAAGTCCAAAAATAAATTAGTCCACCTTCCACCTCTCGTCCGGCGCATACATAGCCTGCCTGGAATATGCAGCCATGTCTTCGAACTTCTCAGCATAACTGGCTACCGTCATACTTCCTTGTCTTAATTGTTGAAAATCAAACTCTTTCTGAGTTCTCCGAGAACTCAGAAAGTACTTCTCCATGAAAGCAACCTTGAATTGTTCCCAAACCCTTGGCACTCCTTGAATGACCATTAGAGCCGAAGCACTCTCCCACCATCTCATGGCGGGACCCTTTAGAGAATGGGAAGCAAACAACACCTTATTCTCTTCGCTGCAATGGACTATCAAGAAAATCCTTTCCATACCTGAAATCCATTCGTGAGCCTTCACGGGATCTAATCCACCCTAAAATTCCGGAGGATTCATGCGGATAAAGTCCCGAAAATTCCCACCTACAGCTTCAGGAACCACTACTTGAGGATGCGGACCTCCATTCATTTTTTGCACCATTTGCTGCATGAATAAATTCTGTTGTTGTTGCATCTGTTGCATGAACTGATACAACAAAGCATTTCCATCTCCCACCGGCGGATTCGTCCTTTGAGGAGTGGTGCGGGGCCTACCACGAGGGTTTCTACGTCCATCAGCCATGTTCCTAAAGGTCATACAAATGGAATTAAGTTGATCAGGCTCAATGCCATAAATATAACGCTTAAGACCCACGGCGACACAACGTATATGAAACGGAAAGAAACACTTATACTATTTCATGGCTAGGTCGAGGATACGACCTGCTTTGATACCAACTGTAACACCCATATATAAAATCCATACATCAAAGCATAAATAATATATATGAATCCAAGTATTTGGTATTGAAATACAATAAGTTCCTAGATAACACATTATACACATAAATGCCTCTAAAACAAAACACCTAAGTCTAAGGCATTACATATACAAGATGTTCCCAAAATGATAAAATCTAAGAACTAGATCATCATAATGATCTCAAAATAACAACATAGCGGAAGCTAGCCATCAGCATGCAAGGAAAGATCAAACGACCTTGTCCTTACCCTTTTCTGGACCTGAAGCACCTGTAAAATCAACAACGTGGGGTGAGATACATCAAATCTCAGTGGGTTCCTATCTTATAGATTCTCTCGGATTAAAAGGGGTTCTAATAATCCTAGCTCAAGTCCGGGGAAGGGAAAAGGACCTTGAGTTCACAATTTTATTCTTGCCCTATATGGAAACATACTCACGAGTTCTCTAACTCTCGCATCACCAATGGGTATCTCCCACGAAGGCATCCTTCCCCGGCCAACCCTACAAGAGGATTCGACACGAGTCACGGACCCTTAAATTCGTAGACAACCATTCTCGGCCAACCCTTCCAAAGAGTTTTCGACACGAGTCTTGGATGCTAAGGTAAATAACTTTCCCCGACCATCCACAAAGGGCTCTTCAACACGGGTCATGGTTATCTACACATAGTACTTTCCCCGGCCAGCCCACACCAGGGGCCCTTCAACACGGGTCAATAATACCATCATCTAAGCAACCTCCCCGGTTATCCCTCATAAGAGGATCGGAACTCGGGTCACAGTTACTTAGGTATCGATCACTCTTTGCGATCCCTCATGTTTCCATACTAGGGTCTTCCACTTATCTCGATCATTTATCAGTCCTAGCCACAACTAGAACGTAACCCTCCTAGTCATTCTATATTCAAGGTTGATGTTTTCCTCACTCTCTCTATTCCATTTTCATATTACATGCATTTTCAATCGCAATCAGGTTAACAAAGCCATGGATTAGGCAAAACATACCTTATAAGGGGAAATAGAATAGCATACCATAATTTAGACATAAATATATCACTTTCGAACTTTCCCGATTATTTAATCGGTCGGTAAAAACAAAATGTTTTACTTCCATTACATAGAATATTTCCTCGGCTTTACATCGATATAAGGAACAATTGAAACTGATAAACGGAACTAAAGTTATGAATTTTTCCGTCAAAAAGTATAATTTTTCAACTCCCAGGTCGCGCTCAGCGCGCCCTGGTCCGCGCTCAGCGCGCAACTCCCTGCCACGAGAGGTTCCCAGAAATAAACACCGCGCTCAGCGGGCACCTGCGCGCTCTGCGAAACTCAGAAAAATACCTGTTATAACAGTTCAAAACCAGCCCCTCTACACCATCAATACCAATTCCAACAACCATTTAGAGGCATAATCAACATGTTTCCAACATAGTTCCATCATCAAACTTCACAATCATGTTTTGAACAAAATCACAAATTCTACATAAACCTAGAATTTCTCATCAAACCAAAATCAACCAAAACATCAAAACAAGCATCAAAACATGTTTCTATGATCATACCAATCATTCATTTCGATTTCTAACAAATTCTAACCGTTGTAACCTCGATTTCTAAGATTTCGACCTAAAACTCATAATCCCAAAACACAAAGAAAAAGGTTTCTAGCTAAACCCACCTTGCAAAGATGATGAAAATGATGAAGATGAGATGATTGAATGAAGTTTGGAGCAATGGATGATGATTCTCTTGGATTTTCTTCACAAAACCTTCTTTCTCTTCTTTTCTCCTTTCTCTCTATTTCCTCTTCCTTTCTTTCTTCTTCTTTTCCTTCTTTTCTCTTACTTCTTACTAAATTCTTCTTTTTATATGTTTGGAAAGTGGAAGGAAAATAATAAGAAATAAACTTAGTATTAGAAATAATACTACTAAATGTCCTAAAAGTCTCTTAATTCCAATTAAATAAAAATACGGGGTATTACAATTCTTATAAGTGCCCTCTCACTTGAGAGGGTCGAGTATCCAATTCATTCTAACAAACCTGAACTCTTTGTATTTGCTCTCTTTCCTCTGATTCTTACTTTAGCATCGGAGTGCCTTGCAGGTACACCCCCCTCATTTCCTACAACCATCGTTGCTACCGTACGCTGAAGGCCACGAGGATCCATTCTGATCATTTCAGATCAGTGACGCCGTCTGTGGGAAACTCTGTTCCCCCGTCTTTCTTGGACCAATATCCCCAATCTTTTCAATCCAAAGACCAAATCTTTTCTTTCTAAACCTTCCTCGATCGTCATGGCCTCTCACCGTAACGATGATAACGGCGATATCCCCAATCCTGGAGTTGTGGTCTACGAGACTGATCACAGGGATGGAAAGACTGCCTCTCCATCCTCCGACAACATGAAGCCCCAAATCCAGAATTCCGATCACATCTACGAGCCCATCCTCGTTCCTCAAGACGCTGATCCCAGCACTACGGCTCTCATTGCCGCCCTCAACAAATCCAACTACATGATCTTCCATCAAAGCGAGAAGATTCACATGCTGGAAAACACCCTTCGAGAACGATCTCCCTCACGGAGACCTCACAGTCCTTCTCCTCGTTCTCGTTCTCCCCCTCAGAAACGTCGGCGAAACGAGTCTCGAAGCGTTTCTCCAATCAAGGAACGATCAAAATTGGAGAAACCAGGGAAATAAGTCACGATGAAACGACATCGTACCCATCTCCGGAGGTCTAGACATTCTCTAGCCCCCAAGAAGACCAAGCCTTTAGAGAAACCTCGCGAGCATCGTAATCGGTACAGGCACTCTCCTCGACGCAGCAGGAGTCATGGGCGTAGTCATTCCCCGTATAGGTCGTCAAGCACGAGCGACGAGGACGACATCCATGGAACTTTATCCCAAGAAATCATGGACACCTGTACCCCTTGCGAGCTGGAGAAGCCTCCTCCTCTGGCTCTCTACGATGGCACTACGGATCCCGGCAACCATATTGAGAACATTGAAGTCATGCTTCCTTATCACAACGTACGCGGAGAAATCAAGTGCAGATGGTTCCCTATCACCCTTAGAAAGGGAGCTATGACCTGGTATAAAAATCTTCCCCGGGGCTCGATCACCTCGTGGAGGAATCTAAAAAACTAGTTTGCCCGACACTTCACCACTTCCAGGTGTCATCCCAAGTCGGAAGCCACGCTTGAGCTAAAAAACCAGTTTGCCCGACATTTCGCCTTCCCCGCAAGTTTCCATGTCCGTTTTGCGGCCAGAAGACTTCTTTGTCCCTTACTATCTCAAGGACCCTTCGTATTTCACCTCACACAGATCCTGGGAGGCCTTCCCCATTGTGATGGTCATCTCTTGCAGCGGGTATAGTGAGCTCACGGTGGGATCAGTCAAAAGGAAGTTCGATCAGGTGATCGATTGCAGCCCTGACCGACTGTCTACACTTGAGAAGTTTCGAGGATGCTCTCAGCCCATCACGTTTTATCGTGAAGAGCTCCCTGGAGGCTCCCCCAATGCGCACATCCCTCTACTCAGCAGGGCCAGATTGACAAACACAGATGTCTGACGACTCCTTGTTGACCAGGGTAGTTCGGTGGACATTATGTATACCAGCTTGTTTCGTGCCCTTAAGCTCGATCAGAAGAACTTATCTCCGTACGTGGGCTCAAACTTGCAGGGATTCAATGGGGCTACTTCCAGGCGTTAGGGGTATGTGGAACTCTTAGTCACCTTCGGGGAGGAACAGGCCTCCAAAACGATTAAGACACAATTCCTGGTCATCGATTGTCCTTCTTTGTACCATTGTATTCTAGGAAGGCCAGCCCTTGCTGAGCATATCATCGTTCCGTCCACGGTTCATCTTAAGATGAAATACTACACCGAGAAGGGTCACGTCGCCACCTTGCATGGAGACATCGAAGCTGCAAGAAGATGTTTCGAGGCAGCTACTAAGGGGCAGAGTTCGATTGGCACAGCACCAAAAGCCGTCAAACAGGCAAGAGACGAAGAACTTCCTAACAAAGAGTTCCTCGCAGGTTTATGTTTGGCAGAAGACCTGGGCACGAAGAAAGTAAAGATCTTCACCGACTCCCAGCTCATGGCCTCATAGGTACGAGGAAAATATCATGCCAAGTATGATCACCTCATCGAATACCTGACGTTAGTAAAGGAAAAGATAGCTAAGTTCGACATATGTGAAGTCCAACACGTCCCCCGCGAGCGAAACACGCAGGCGGATGTCCTGTCAAAATTGGCCAGCACTAGGAGAAAATGTGGCAATAAGTCTGTCATACAAGAGATACTTCCTCGACCAAGTATCGAAAAACCAACAGGGCTGCTCGGCGTCAACACCATTGGCAACAGCAACTACTGGATGACCCCGGTATACAACTACCTCACCATATGGGAGTTGCCCGAAGACAGCAAAGAAGCCAGCGCAACTAAATGAAGGGCACATTCCTACGTCCTAGTCGAAGACAAGCTCTACCGGCGAGGATTCTCCATCCCCCTACTAAAATATGTTGAGGAGGACAAGGTCCCTGACATTCTTTAAGAAATTCATGACGTGATCAATGCACAACACTTAAGAGGAAGATCCTTGGCAAGAAAAGCCTTGCGAGCAAGGTACAATTGGCTGAATATGCAGCATGACGCAAAGGAGCATGTCAAAAAATGTGACAGATGCCAACGCCACGGGGACATGCACTTAGCATCCCCCAATGAACTAAAGACTTATTCTTCCCCATGGTCCTTCGCTTGGTAGGGGATGGACATCCTCGGCCCCTTCACGATGGGGTCCTATTAGAATAAATTTTTTATCGTGGTCGTCGATTATTTCACAAAATGGATTGAGGCCGAAGCCCTCGCCAAAATCACAGCATGCAACATACTTCGTTTGTACAAAAGAAACGTCCTGGCACGATTCAGTGTGCCCCAAGCCCTTGTGACCGACAACGGCACCCAGTTCACGGACAGGAAGTTCCAAGACTTCGTCGCCAAACTAGGTACCAAGCAACACTTCACATCCGTTGAACATCCCCAAACTAACGGGCAAGCTGAGGCCGCAAATAGGGTTATTCTTATAGGACTAAAACGAAGATTAGGCGAGGCCTAAAAGAGATGGGTCGAGGAGCTACACAACGTGCTCTGAGCCTACAGGATAACTCGACACTTAACTACTGGGGAGACTCCCTTTCGACTAACATACAGAACCGAGGCAGTAATCCCAATGGAAATTAGAGAATCCTCTAGACGAACAGAGGCTTCTCTCGACGAGGAGCTGAACGACGAAGCGTTAAGAGAAGAACTCGATCTGGTCAAAGAAATACGATCCGGGCAGCCTCCGCGAAGCTTCACTAAAAAAATAGATAACACTGCGCCATGATGCCAGAGTCATAAAGCGCGAATTCCAAGTGGGCAGCCTGGTCCTACGCAGAAATAAAAAAAGATTCACGCGAGGGCAAGCTAGTCGCAAATTGGGAATGCCCTTACCGGGTAAAATAAAAAAAAAGGCATTGGCACCTATTATCTCGAATATCTAAACGGAGAACCATTTGCTCGACCATGGAATGCTGAAAAGCTTAAACAATATTACAGTTAGGACCAACAATCAGTCAAGACTAACTGTCGACGAACTCACCCCATAACGGAGAGATTGCACGGCCAAGGGAGCGTGCTCTGGTGCAAGCATAATCCTTAAATTTACAACGAAGGCAAGTTTCTGCTCATGGAACGAGCAAACTCTGTGCCCAACGGGGATACCTCAATCGAGCTCCGTCGTTGTCGTACCAGTGTGGCAGGACACCCAGCTAGCGATGGGAATAGTCCAAGCCCTGTGTGATCAGGACCTCGACCGAGATCCTAGTCCCACGACTGGCGGAAACTACTTTCTCCTCCTCGACAAGTTCCCTAAATTGTCAAGCATCATAACGAGTCGAGCAAACTCCTATATTTAGCGAACACAACTCGAAAAATAAAATGCATGGCATACAATGTCAAACATAAATATTATATAAATCCGACCACCAACCCGAAAATTGTCAAAATGTTACAAAATATGGGCCAAGCCCGATAATCAAAAGTTACAACAAGAATGGCACGCAGGCCAATAAATACTAAGTTACAAAAATAAACTAGGCATCCTCGACTGAAATCTCAGGAGGGACCACCTGGCCATCAACAACTTGATGCAAAACACCCAACCCATCGGTGACCAGCTGGACGTCGGAGTTTAGAGCCTTTATCTGCTCTACGGTAGCATTAAACCTGAATTCGGCCGCCCTCAGGTTATCTTGTTCAAGGATGCAGATTTTGCTGATCAGGTCTCCCCGAGTCCTCAAGGACTTTTCCTCCTCAGTCTCATCCTGACCGACTGTCGATGAGCCTTCTAGTTCAGCAAACCTCGCCTTTAGATTGGCGTTCTCCTCCTTCACATTTCACATCCTCCTTGACAAGACACACAGTATATTATCCGAGCACAACCTCATCGACAAGAAATTTCCTCGCCTTAAGCGCAAGGTTGGTTGACGTGCAACGTCCCTTCCACGAGCATGTCCTTGCATCCCAAGGAACCTCGAAAGTTACAGATAACCAATCGTCGGCAACACTAGTCATAAACATTCGAAGGGTACATCCCCTAAGATTTTCGTTTAAAAACAACGGTCTCAAAAGCCTCTCCGCGATGCAACTCTTGCCCATCGGTCGACCAACAAGGCTAACTCAAGTCATTGCTCCTCCCCTAAGAACAACGACTTGGGGTAGCCCACAGTTTGGCAAGGCCCAATCCAGTCCAGCTTGAGGCAAGGCCCAATAAAGAGATTAAGACAATCTAGTCGTTGGGCACAATATAGTCGTTGGGCACAATATAACCGTTGGGGAGAATATAGCCGTTGGGGACATCCTCCTTACGCACTTGACAGTTCACGCGACCAACTGCTCCTCCGGAGTTCATGGGGACAGTTGGACCAGGTCAAAGGTCAGGCGCTAGATCTTCCACCTGGCAGTCTCCCATTGGTCGACCAGATACTTCGGCCACATTGGAGACCTTGGCCCCTCGCTGGGAGATTCTTATAAATGCTCTCTCACTTGAGAGGGTCAGGTATCCAATTCATTCTAACAAACCTGAACTCTTTGTACTTGCTCTCTTTCCTCTGATTCTTACTTTAGTATCGGAGAGCCTTGCAGGTACACTCCCTCCTCTCCTACAACCATCGTTGTTGCCCTACGCTGAAGGTCACGAGGATCCATTCTAATCATTCCAGATCACCAACCAATTCTTCAGTGTAGCATAGACAGACTTAACTCAGTTTGTTGTTGTATTTCCAAGATGTCTAACTTGATCGGTCCAAGCACATACAATCTTCTCCTTCATTTGGTCCAAATTTGCACTTTTAACATATTTCAACAAATCTAGATATTTCTCACACAACTTCCTGAAATGTATGTTGAAGAAGACAAATATTGATGAAGATGAATGTTGAAGAAGACAAATGTTGAAGAAGATGAAGAAGAAATCCTAGAAACTCAAGAAGCACGTGAAATTATAAAAATGAAGCTTAGAATACTTATATAAGATGTTTGTTGAGTCATTATTTTATCTTTTGTCATATTGTCATATCATGTCATCACAAGTTAATGTTTTTCTCAACATTTAATATAAAGGATTAAGTTAGTTAACGTAATTAGTTTTAAGGGATTAATATATAATATTTATTAACTAAAGATTAAAATAAAACTTGGAACTATTTTAAAGGACTTTGTAACACCCTAAACCCCCGGCATAAAATAATACAATTATCAGAGTAAAATTCATAAAAATTCAGCACATAGGATGTTACTCTCCAACATACAACTGCTCATGCATACGACATGTAACACATAATTATCATTAACGGTACCAACAAAATCATACTTAAATATTCTTCTCATGTAGCAGCGGAAACTCCTTCGAACTAATGACTAAAAACATAATATGTTTAAACCATGTAACCAACATCAATTAAACAAAAGTAATAACGGCTAATGAAATAAATAACAATAAGCGTTCCATATCCCCAGTGTTACACATCAGAGTAGACGCCAACTAAAATAAAATAAAGTAGAAGACTTCATCTTCACTAACTTCGACTCCGCACTATCCTTGATTATCTGCATGTTGCCCACATGAAGGCAACATTGAAACAGAAGGGATGAAATTCTCAATCAACAAAAGAAATCCATAATATATATATATATATATATATATATATATATATATATATATATATATATATATATATATATATATATATATATATATATATATATATATATATAATCCAAAAAAAAATATTATTTAAAAAATATTTTTAATTATTTAAAAATTGAGTTTATACAAGTTATATTAAATGTGTTGAGAAAAATGAGTCAAAAGTATTGAGAAACAAGTGTGAAAAAATTCCACATTGATTAGAAATATTAAGATTGAACACTTTATAAATGAGAGAACACACACTTTTCACCTTAAAATTTTGATAAATATATAATGTGTCTCTCACAAAAATTTGTGTTGGTCATAAAAAAAAACCCTCAATAAATATGAATGCTCCCTCGTGTTGGCCGTACCAACAAAATGGAGCTCTATACAAAAGGTTGCTTTAAAATTGAGCAATGTCGTTGACATTTCTAAAGATGTTTGAATGGCTTGTACTGAAAGAAGAAGAAAAAAAACAGCAGCAACATTGGTTTATTAGACATGCATTGGTCCAACATGGAAATTTATTTGAAAGGGTCCTTTCATTATCCTTCTCACTTCCTTACCAAAAACCTGCAACTTTTACATGAAATGTTCAGCTGAGTTTCTTACACCAGTCATCATCAAACTAGTTTCATTGTGCATGGTTCCTAATGGCATAAAATTAAATGTTACTACACGAAAGGCTTTGTAAGCATAAAACTGCACTAAAGCTTAGCACAGCATGGATACATAGATCATCTCCACCAATTGTACTCAACACTATAATAAAACAAATACATGATTAGATAAGATAGTTCCAAGGATTTTACAATTACTGCCAAAAACTCAATGCTAGATTCAAACACTGTCACTTTCAGCAGGTAAACTTCAGAACCGCGCACATCAGAAACCATTTACAGCATGCTATCGGTGAGGGCAGGTAATCTGCGGTAGAAGTTAACCGGTGCCGGTGGTACCTTACTCCGGAACATCGGGTGTCTCAAAAAGTAAAATCCACCTATAAGAATAGGAATCTGGAAGGGTGTTATATACAGCAAAACAGCAGACACAAGGCAAAAAGCCATGAACATGGAGCTGGCGCGAGGATCACGCCAACTCACAAGTGCTTGGACTCTCTCTCCTTGAGTAGCTAAATCTCCGACAACACTCTGAACCCTTCCAGCAACACTTCTTAAGCAATCGTACCTCCATCGCACAATATCAGGGCTCTTTGAGGAAGGAAATGTGTCAAATTCCTCATCAAGTTCATCTGTGGTCACTCGATCTGTGTAAGAGAGTTTGGGGTTCATGTGAGGAGGGTGTCTCGGGCGGAATCTCCAGTTCCACATGCCGATAACAAACACATAGAGAAACATCGTTGGCATGATAAGTTCAGGGAAACACACAAGCATCAGAAAAAGAATGTGCACCAGCACCGTTGTCATAGGATGCTTCCAGATGGAAACTTCCCCTAGCCATCGCCCTACAGAAAGAAATCCTGAAAACACCGTCATCAGACGGTAGAAATTTGCTTTGCTGCGTCTCATGCTCCAAAGATGAGATTTTGTGTCAGACATGTACTCAACTACCTCCTTTCTAAGAGGTGGTTCCGCCCTACTAAGGCGAGCAGCAACAACATTGACAGCCTGCTGTCGCAGCATTTCCTGTTCCATAACGTTCAGCGGCCTTTTGTAGTGCATTTTTGGCAAGTGAGGCTTAAAATACAATTGCATCAAATCAACCATTGAGTAACAAGAAAATCTAATAGCCAGGTTCAGTTCACCCATCTTTTTAACACCTGAAGGATGAAGCATCAGTAAAGGGTAAGAGTTTGGGTACACGCGGCCGGTTTCAAGGGTTGAGATTCGGACCCGAACTTTACCAATCAGCAAATCTTTGTTATCTGGACCATTAACCTGACAATTGTCAAACACCCCCACAGTGAGAACTGTCGCTGGATCAAAAACTTCCCATGTGTACTGCTCATGGTATTTTGGGTCTAGACTATTACTGATTGTTCGAGTACGAACCCATTTTCGCCCATATTTTGCCACACAGTATGCATCTGATGTCCCTCTTCCATCCCTGGCTTTCATCGGATGAAGTCCATCAACTTTTAGAATGCCGAGTTCTAAAACGCCGATTGGCTTCTTCCAGAGCTGCTTTGAGGTGGGTGTAAGATCACTAGTATGATAAATTGACTCATCAAAAACATGATACCCACCATCAAGACAGACACTAAGGTGAATCCTGCTAGAAAATACATCATTTGTCTTCTCATGTTCCCCATCCATCGCAGATGACATGGACTCTTGAAGGTTATACCACCTAGTACGGATAATTCTATCATCAGCACGCTTATCAACTTTGGTCAAAGGAATAACAGCCACCCCAATTGTCGCGTCCTTGTTGGGACCAACACGGTTTTCAACAGAAAGGATCAAAGGTTCATCAAATGGTTCGGCAGCAACAAACATCAGCTCCTGATCCCATCGCATATTTTTTGTCCTCGACTGAACCAATTTTGTCTTTAAGATCTGGTGACCAGTTTGTACCTTAACATAGGCATCTGAGAATTGAGATTTATCAGACAGAATTAAGTCTTGAGCCTCAATCACTCTAACCCGAACATACCATAATCTTGGTGAATGGTAAACTTTTGAACGCATTTGATAATGAGAAACTGAAGAGTTTTCTCCGGGAAAGAGTGTATCAGAATGCCAAGCATCAGGAAAAGCTTCATCAGCTTGTGTGCCAAACCATACTGCAAGCATCAACTCCCCTTTTTTCTTTTTCCCCTTCTTGTCAATCTGATACCATTCTGGAGCCAACGGACTATCTGGTGGAACACGTGTAGGAACATCATGGAGAACAAATCTCACAGTACCAACTATTTCATCCAGTACCGTGCTTTTGTCTTTGAGCTCAACTTCAAGCGTAGTTGACTGTAGATTGTCCCTTGCAAACGCAAACACCTCATTCCATTCAGGTTCCTGATTTTTCTCAAAATGCTTTGTAGTTCCTTTGAAATTTCCAGCTTTTACCTCCACATAAGGATTAAGGCTCCCGGTCACGCCCTTTGACGGAAGGTCGCGACCTCTTGCAACTCGTACAAAAAGGTAACGCATTGGTTCAACAAGGTCATAGGTGTTGGATGATCTGTTCCCACGAATAACTCGCCCGCCAATTACTTGTCCCCCTCCAAGAGAAGGGCTTGTCTCTTTGAGAGCATAATCCATTGGAGACAAAGAATCTGCATATGTATGCATGATTTTTGGAGTTAGTGCAGATTTCATCTCAGACATCCCATGGTCCGTATTCATCTTCGCAGCTGCTGGAGGAGAAGATCGATGTTCTTCTTTATTAGAACCAGGAATGGCATGAAACGAGTGCCTCGGTGCATTCTTCTTACGAGAAAACATGTTCATGATTGAATCTGTCAATGATACTTGTGGTTGATCATTGTTCGAGTGCAGATCTGGATCCACAGAGGGTTTCTCATCGGGAACCAGATTCGGGGACCTCACAGAAGGGTCGTCGGTAACAAATACCTTCAAACCAAGTTCTCCTTTCACGCGAGAAAAAGTGTATTTCTTTTCCAGAGGATAGTGCAGCACAACAGCATCAGGATACGGGACAAATGAAGTTTCCGTGAGACGAACCCTGCCAAGAAACACTTTGGAGTTATTGCCTTTGTTATTGTTGTGGTAGACGCACGCATCAAGTGTGAGGCTCGGTAACTTGCTTTGATCAGCAATGACAAAGTAAAATTTCTCGTTCCAAACAGGATTCAGATCTTTTTCTTTAATACTTGTCCGAAACTTCTGATCATCAAAATCAAGCTCTACAAAAGCACTAGACGAGCCCTCGCCATCTTTGGGGATGAGATCATGAGCACCAACAACTTCCACACCTAGCTTGAGATTGCTCATCGCAGATAATCAACTTCAAGAAAAACTTGGATAGAGAGATGTTATATTATACCTGAAAAGAAAGAAACATATAGAATTCGTGATCGTTAGTCTCAGATACAAACATATACCAGCTTCAATTTTGCATAAAGTTATCCAAACATAAATCACTTTACATTCAACTCACTTTTAACCAGAATCAATCCACTCAAATAAGATAAAAAGTATTGAACTAAAGAGTACAAAACCACAAAAGGATAAAATGAATGAGATACTTGTTGTAAAGTACATAAGGTCATGTGAAAAGGATCTTCAGAAACTAAGCATAAGAGAAAAATCTTTGACACAGAAAAAATGATTCTTTATTCCACTAATATTTTTATTAAAAAAATGATTTCAGCTCCAAAAAAAGAGTTTTGACCCAGAGAAAAAAAAAGTACTTTTGTGAAGAAATTCAGCCAAAATTTCTGATAAATGTTTCCGGAAAAAGAGGGAAAAGACGTAGATATACAGAAAGTTACCAATTTTCTGCTAAAATCCCATCCCAGTAACAGATTTAGACCAAAAAAATTATCTTTTTTTCAATTAAAAAATAGTTATCAGCATCAAATTAAAAACCCCACAAATCCAAAACCCTTATCATACAAAAGGAAAAAAATAACAAAAAAAAAAATGGAGAAGAAGAAGAAGAAGCAAACCTGAGATTTTGACGTTTGAGGAACAAAACTTGGCGAAACTGAAAAGAAATAAACGTTAGAAACAATAAAAAGAGAGATATAAAGAAAGAGAAACGAAAGTGGAATAAAAAGTTAGTACAGAAAGTACGAAAAAATGCAACAATGTCTTGTGATGTTTGGTTGGTACCACTCAGAACATCACAACAAAATAGTACTGTGTTTTAGTGTGGTGCTAAACTAATAGTTTATTCACATGGTTTAGAATGTGATAATTAATTTGTTCAACCTGTTTTATCAACCTAATGGGATGAGTTTGACTGGAAAATTGAATTTGTTATTAAATACTCTAACTTAAGCCATATAAAAGTTTGACTAGTTTGTTTACATGTATTTATGTGTATGTTTGGAATATCTTTTATTGTAATTTAATATTTTCTTTTTTGATAAATAAAAAATTAAAGATTTAAAATATGAATTTAATTGATATACACTGTCAGTGTAAAAAGATTTTACACTATCAGTTAATCATAGCTAAGGCTGACAATGAACCGAACCAACTCGAAAATAGTTTGGAACTCGATTCGACAATTAATTCGTTGAACTTGGTTCATGAACCTAATGAGCTGAATATGAGCGAAAAACAAAGTCGTTAACTAAATGAATTGAATTTGAACTATACATAGTTCGACTCGTTAGGTTCATGAGTCAACTCGATTATATATGAAAAGAATTATATTGTCTTTAAGAGTAGATTTAAAGATTTAATATAAATTTTAACTTTATATTTTATTTTAATCTAACAATGTTAATTGATAATTTATATTCTCAAGTGAGCAAAATATTGCTAAAAATAATTATACAGATAAACTTAACATCATTTAAATTAATTAATTTTTGAATTAGTATATTTTTTAGACAAAGTTAAATTTCAATCTAATAAATTTTATTTTATTTCAATATTTTCTTTTTAAAATAATGTTAATTTAAAATGTCAAATATATAAAAAAGAATAGACTTTAAAAAATGGGTTTTAAATCCGTAAAGCAAGCGAGTTGAACCTAATGAGATGAACCTAACGAGTCGAACCGAGTTGCTCGTTAACTTATAACGAGTCGAGTTTGAGCTTTAAAAAAAGTTCGTATCGAACTCGAACCAATATTTGAGCTGAATCAATTTTTAACGAGTCGAGTTGAGCTGGGGCGAGTTCGACTCGACTCGACTCATTTCCAGCCCTAATCATAGCCATTGGATGTTCTGAGTTTGACTTTTATTTTGATCACTTATAAAGTAAGACAAACAGATGATGGTGATGAATCGACAGTGTAAAATTTTTTACACTGATAGTGCATAGTAATTAATTTCTTAAAATATTGTTTTTCTCGATCAAAATAAATTTATTTTTAGACTAGGTAATCCAGGTAAACGAGTAAAACCTAACAAATTGAATTAACTTTTTTTTAAATACAATTATATATTTATTCTAGATTGTCTACGAGGTCTAAAGATAAGTGTTCAATATTAAGGCGAAACGAGTTAAGTACTGAGCACGTAGACTTTATTTTCTCTTTGAGTTGACAGTTTTATGTTCGAGAACTTTGGTGATCTTCAAGGTCTATCTAACGGATGGTCATGATTCAAGTCTCACACCACGCTTTCTTTTCTTTCTTTCTTTTTATGAATTTTCACCACCAGTATCCGGTCCACAGGACCCTAATCCGATTTAGGGTTCAGTTCTGGCATCAAATGGTTCTAACCCCTCCCTCCATCGCAGTTGTGGGGGATCAAATTGTGGTCCTCCCTACCAAGTCCAACACAAATCACCACTAGACCAATTGATGATTGGTTAATCCACGCTTTCAGTTACCAATTGTTTCTCCTATTTAAAAAAGTAAAGTGTGTCATTTCTCAAGTATTCAAACTCATTCTCATTCACGCATCATTTTTCACTCTCTTACTTATTTAAGTGTTGGAGTGCTAATCTTGCATGTCAATCCCTTATCCACTGCATCGGAAGCTTAGAACCATCGTAGAAGGCTCTGTCTCATCGTTTATCGATCAGCTTCGATTCCACCTTGGAACATTAATGTCGTTCGTGGAAATCGAAATCTAATTTCTGCTCCTTTTAAAGATCATATCTCCTCTGTTAGAAGTTCAAATCTCCTTCACTTGAAGTATAAATATTTGTTTCCCAATCACTTTCTTCGAAACTCAAATTCCTTCTGTCAGATCCTCTCTCAAATCCATCGACTATGGTGGTCTCCAAAGTCACTCATTCCCCCGTTCAACGACAAGCTACTATCGTCGTTTCTAAAGTTGCCAAGAATCCAACACATATTTCTTAAATAGTAGATGATCCAATCCTAATGACATCATTGTCTATTCCTTTTTGGCAAGAACTTGTTCAACCTAGAGTGGACCAATGAGTATTTTAGCCTCTATTGTTTCCAGTATCCACACAACAATTTCACCAGGGTGAGCCTTTGCTCAGACTTTCATCACTACCTATGATACCTAGACAGGAAATGTTTCTCGACTTTTAGCTATTATAGGCTAATCTTAATGTGTATGGAGAAAACCATATGTTGAACAGTGTTTATAACATGGTGCAGCAGTAGAATTCATAGGCTCAAGAAAATAGGCTATTCAAAATCAAATAAAGCCTACAACATGTTAATCCAAAGAATATCATGACACAAGAAGCCACCTCCCAAAGAAATCAAACCACCATTCTACAATCGATCTTAGTTAGGGCAGATATTCCGCAAAGATAAGTTCCAATATCACAGTATCTTCGTCATCGTCGAAGATACCATACTCCTTCCCCCAATTGGCAAAGAGGGAAGAGACAGTCACACTCCCTCAAAGGTCCGTCGTCCTCGTAAAATAAAGAAGTATGAAGAAGCCACTCTGGTCCTAGAGTGGAAGAGAAATCCCATGTCCACCCACATCCTCGGGAGAAAAATTATGAGGTCACTAGAGAAACCTCCCAAAATCCAAAGCTATGATGGGACCTGGGATCCAAACAAACACGTCGAGCATAAGGACAAACGATTGGACTACTACCACCTCAACGAAGCTATAAAGTGTAAGCTTTTTACACTAATCTTAACTATATCAGCAATGACCTGGTATAAAAGTCTCTTGGATGGAAGCATAGATTCATGTAGAGACCTTTACGAAGCCTTTACCGCTCACTTTACCACACGGAAGTGTTAACCAACTACCATGGTTGTCCTTAGTGGAATTACTCAGGTAAAGAAAGAAACCATGTGTGGATACATTGACTTCTTTACTAATGTGACAGTAGTTAAAAGGGCACAGATGAAGAATTGAAGTGATGGATTTTGCAAAAGAGGATTGATATCGAACTACATGTTTCGAGAGAAGTTATGGCTCGAGGAAACTCGTAGTTTGAAAGACTTATATAGTAGAGTGTAACCTTACAAAAATTATGAAGAAAAAAATCTTTTCCATGGGGACCAACCTAGGATCGGGGAACATTTGACCCAGCTGCCTATTAAAGAGAGATGATATTTGGCATAAAGAAGAATGAGAGTGTGGGCCCTAACCCGGGTTTGATGCATATACTTCTCTAAACACTTCAAGGGAAATACTTTGGAAAAATTATGCAAACGCGAAGTTCAGAGAAGCCGAGATCAGGAATTTGTATCCAATCAAAGAGTCTTCCCAAGAAGACAAGTCCAAGTACTTCTGTTTCCACAAAAGTCATAGTTATAACACGAATTATTGCATCCAACTGAAGGATGCAATTGAAGGGTTGATTAAGAAATGACAATTGGCTAGGCACACCAGGGACGATAAGAGGGTTCGGGAAGACTCGTCGAAGAAGAAGCGCTTGCCCTAGAGAGGGAAAATTCTCCATGAAAACTTTTGAAAATGTTTCTGGAGTCAAAGGCGAAGATACTGGTAGTGGGGAAGAAGAAGGACACAATGGGAAACGCAAGTACATTGCTTTCATCGATGGTGGTGCTCTGAGGTAGGGAATTCAACCAAAGGAACAATGAAGAGGAAGATTGTCGAGTTGATGGTTATTAGCAAGAAGTGTGAGAGAACTTCAACCAAAGGCCATAAATTTTAATCCTCGTGTTCTGCGACAATGGAAAAATGGGAGGGGGATCATGAACGAGATATTCCCTTTAGTGATAACGGTCAAAATCACTAACTTTGACATCTCCCAAGTACTTATTGATGGTGGTAGCTCATGTGACACCATGTACTCAGACCTTTTTGAGAAAATAGGGTTAGATATGAGAATTTGTGGCTCTATGAAGGGTCGAACCTAAAGGATTTCAATGGAACGATAATATGTCCTTAGGGATACATTGAATTGATGGTCACCTTGGAAGAAGGACGGGATATTAGAATAATCGATTCTAAATTCTTAGTAGTCCCTTGCATTAGCGTCTACAACCTTGTACACAGTAGCAACCATTGTTCACCTCACACAGTAAAAAATTCACTGAAAATAACGCTTAATTTAATTCATAAAAGAATATAGATGACACTTACACAAATATTCACATAGTACTTTATCGTGCTCCTCGTAGCTTATTAACTCCCTCACATTCAGGAAGTAAAACTGACATAAAAAATCAGTGACATCTTTCTCCATCTCACTGAGCCTATCATAGTCAAAGTAATTTATCGCCACATGCTCACTCACATAGTATAGAGGAAATTGATACTCACTGGTCTCCACAAGCATGACCATCAAACACTATAGGTTACCCCGTACTCATACAAACCTATATTTTTAATTATTGTAGTTTGATGAGTATAGGGTTTGTAGACCCTTGTTGGCAAAGGTGTTTGTTGAGACACAACCACCCTTGTCGGTGCCCTTGGTACCATATAAACAATATAATATGTCCATTTAGGGCGTAATCCCAAGGGCTCTATACAAAATTTCAAACCCTCTAATAAATGACTAGTTGTTCGGATGAAGCTGGGAAGAGACGAAGTTGACAACATTCAAAACATTGACCTGAAAACAATAAAAGGGATTCCTACTCCCATGTCAATGATGATTCCTATATACATGTAAAAATATTTATTTCTCACAGGATCCTAGGACAATATTTCTCACCCTTAGTGTAAGGCTTTAGATACACATCATTTTCATCTCCAATGGTGGATGTGTATAAAACCTTGTGAAACAAAACCACTTTATCCTCAATATCAAAAAATGAGTTAGTTTTCTCAAGTTCGCCACTAAAGCGAGTTATGCTGATGGTTGAGGTTGACAACCCTGATCCCTGCATGTCTTGGGTAAGAATAGGGAAAAGCAATGTCATTGTCACTGCTCATGTCGTATTCTAAGCTACTATAACTACTGGTGTAGCTCCCAAACATCCCTAGTTCAATAAGCTTTTGGTCGACCTTCCCACTTTGTCGCCTTGAATTTGTTAAACAACGATTCCACATCCTACATCTCTCCTCACATGTTTTAGGTTTTATTAAATCAATGTTCCCATTACACTCTCTAATGAAATCATCACCTAGACATTAAGAAAGGAAAAGGATAAGAAAAACAAAACTAAATACTTGCATTGATGCTTCATTTGAGGAAATGCTAGATACATAAACTAACTAAAGAAAGAGAGGTTACTAGAAGAACGAGGCAAAATATTGAAGAGGCAATGAAAAGTCAATGATTGAGGGGCGTGCATTAATAGAGGAAATTTTGCATCCATAGATCAAGTAGTTGTCATTCCTGTAACGGGGCATCCAGGGCCCTAATCACAGACATGCAAACAAACAAAAAATCGAGATTATTTGGCCTGTCACAAGGCATTTTTAATCATTTCAGCGCATTAAATACACGCGTAATCTTGAACATTAATCGCTAACCTAAATTAAATCCCCGTCAACTCCCTTTGAAATGCCATAAACAAGAATCAAACTCGAATACACTCACTGATTAACATGTTAGATGGTGTTTCCATTAAATACAATTGGAACCATGTTTTGTAAGTTATTTAAAGAAGTAATCAAATCCAAAGACTATCATGGTTTGAAGTTGATAATGTGATTTTGATGATGACAACTAGGATATCTTAGATGACAACATGGATACAACTTGGTTTCACTTATGAAGAGGTGGCCTTTGATAAAACTTAAAGCATTAAGTCAAGCAAGTATGACAAGCGGTCAAAGATGCAAGCAACCGGACTATGGTTTGATGACAACTGTAAACATCCTCTTTTATCAAAAGTGAACCTAGCAGTTGAGCTTTTTCCTTTGCTCCTCCTGGGATCCTGCATCCCGGTGTCTTCAAGCTTCATTGTTGACTCATCATCAAAAATAGCACTACACCTGGGGCATAACATCGTTTTGGAGTCACTTAACTTACATCGCTCTAATAAGTCAACCAGCCCCTCTTCAGCTTGAGGGCATACCAGTTGTCTCTATGCATCAGCAACTACAAAAATCTACTCAGCTTTCTCAATATCCATGTCGAAGCCATCTGTAGCTTTCATCATAAGGATCTTGACAAGTTCAGCATAGTGAGCCTCTTCAGTTTGAAGTGGATCAACAACCACTTGCATTGACACTTTTGGCTTCTCGCCAAACTGCAATCTTCCTTCCTTCAATTCCTTCTGCACCAAATCCCTGAAAAGCACATATTGAGAAGTTTTATGACCCGAAAAATTATGGTACTTACAAAAACCTCTCTTTTTCCTTTGTTTTAATGGGGGTTTTCAGGCCCAGAGGCACTATAATCTGCCCATCAGTAACTAATAAATTGAATATTTCGTCACATTTAGCTATATCAAAATTATATGTTTTTCGTGACGAATTTATCATTATTGTTGGGTTCAACATGACTTTTCCCGTTCGATGGCTTCAGCAATTTACACACATACGAAGGTTCTAACTTAAGTTCAACAACATTGACCTCGCTTTCCATGACATATTTGTCGCCTAAGTCTAAGAGATATTCATTTGTCTCTACATATGTGAATTTCTTTATTTTATGGTACTTATTCATTCTGGTTTTTTCTGCTTTCAAGCGTTCGACCTGGTGAACCCAATCTTCCAATTATGCCATGTACCTAAGGTATTGAGTGTCCAGTTTCTTCCTAATGGAATAATCTAGGCCACCTGTAGCCAGTTCGACTAACTCGTGTTCAAGAACTTGTGTAAAGAACCTTGATTTAAGAAGTCTGAACCTGTTCAAATAATCGTCAATTGACTCAGGAACTTTTCGCCTAACACTAGCCTACTCTGTAAGACTTATCTTCAATCAAGCCATGTAGAATTTTTCATGGACTAGTCTCTCCAATTGACTCCAAGTTTGAACGGGGTTTGGATGGAGTGTGGTGAACCAAGTGAAGGCGTTTTTTGTTAGAGAATTTGGAAAATACTTCATTTTCAAATTCTCATTGTTTGTTATGTCGTCGGCCTTGGGTTGATTCCTAGCGACATGTTCAATTGTCGACTCACTAATGTCACCAGCGAACTTAGTAAACTTGGGAACTTTCCAACCCCTGGGCAACTATGTTTGTTGAATGTATTCTAACAAAGGAGATATAAAATTTGGTCTATGGTGTCTCACATTAAGGCCATTTTGGGCCAAAACTTGTTCGACCACATTAGTTATGTTGTTATGTCCCCCAAAGTTATTTTGTTGGACATGTTGGAACACTTGGTCAGAATCTTGGTTCCTCTGTATTATTACAGACCTAGGATTATGCTGACGTATGTGTTCTTTATCCTCCCTATTTAGGGTGAGTTCTAGTGGTCAAAAACCTTGATTTTGGCCTAAGTTTACTTGGGCCATCCCATTATTCGGGCATTTTGACCTGCCTGGCATTTGATATCTGAGGGCTCGGTCGAGCCTGAACTTGAGGCATACTGAAAAAGTCGGTTATTCGACATATTTGACTAGCCAAAAACTCACAAGTTATGTTTGTATTTGTAATCAAAGGGTTAAATATAGTTCCCATTTGTTAGGTCAAAGTATTAACCATCTCTAAGTATCTTTCATCCATCTGTTGCCTCATGGTCATCATAGAAGTCGTATTTAAAGATGGTGTTATTTGAGGGATATAGCATATCCCTCCTGGTTGAACCATATTGTTTATGGTTGAAGCAGAAGCATTATGGGGATTATACGATGGCCTAGTGGCCATTGCATTGTCGCTATATATCGACATGTTAGTGTGAAGGTCATCCATCATCGACGTTGGCATGCCATAAAGATATTCCCTATTATTCATTAGCATTAAGAACCCAAATAAATGCCTTTCCACTGCATGATTAACAAGAGAAATTCCTATTTGTGGTGGAAGTATAACCCCCTGCAATAGTATCAATGCAACAAGAGTTGTCGATACCACGAGAGAAGTTATTCTAACCGGTGTTGAAATAACTGCTTCTTCAATCGTCGATCCGACTAGTTGTTCTACTACATTTTGAGGATTGTTTTGTAGAATTAGGTTTATCTATAGAAGGGCGCATCATTTTTGGTAGAGATTTTCCACTTCTTAAACGCATACAAAATATTCAGAACAATTCATGTACGCAAAACACTTTTATAGAAAGAAAACTATAATATCTGAAATTTTGGTAATCAGACACCAGATGTCGAGTAAGATGTCACGACACTACGATCAGGACAATATGACAACACAAAAAATTAAGCAGTTAAAGTAAATGGCTGAATGTAAATAACACAGTTAATTTTTAACCCAGTTCGGTGCAACATAACCTACATCTGGGGGCATTCAAGCCAGGAAGGAAATCCACTATAATAGTATTAGTTTGAAGTTCTAAACAACCTCTGGTTTTACAAACTTCGCACCTAACAATTACCTGTGCTATTTCTATCTAAGATACTCCTAGATATGAGACCCCTCTCAATTCCCCTCAATCACACAATAGTGATAAAACCAAGAACAATGAACAATAGAAGACACACTTCCAAAACACAAAATCCACTCTTGCTTAAAATCTTATGAGTGATTACAACTCAAACACAATCCAATTCAAGCACCTAAGAGGTACATGAATAGCTCATAAATGCACAATCAACACAATCCAACTGAGATATCAAAGTGATATAGGAGTGAATCACAAATAACAAAAAACACATTAAACCCTAAAGCTCTTATTTTCAATATACGGCTTTAATAATCCATTAGGTTTAGAACATCTCTTTTATAACTTTAGATCAGCATGGGATTGGACTCTTTATCTAAATAAAACGCATCTCCCAAAACAGCAGCTGCAAATATTCTGTATGAAAATAGGAACAAAATAGAAAGTTTCCTAAAAAGTCTCCAAAATCCTTTTTATGAAAAAAAAATGTACTTCTGGAACAAAATCGATGTTCCTAAAATAACCCTCCTTCGAATGTGACAGAGTGTGAACTAAAACCATATATAATCTCACACTTTAAAAACAAATCTTCCAAAAACCTAAAACCCTAGCACCTGGTATAACCGTAGCACTTCCCACACATAGTAGGACAGACACAATCACAAAGAAGCTTAGAAAAAAATTGCAAAAAAAAAAAAATCTCCCAGACAAGAAAAGATGTCAGGACATATAGAGTGACATCCAGTACCACCAACACTGACACTAAAACACAGAGAAAAAACCTTCTCCCCCTGAATCATTCTCCTCTTCACACATAGACCCATACAACATATTAACTCAGCAACATTACCATCACCATTACTCCCCCTTTTTAGCCAGAAATTAGACAAATGCATATGAGAGATCACCAACAACAACATCTTCCTATTCCTTATCTTTTTCTCCAACAGACATAATTGCTATAATTCCTCAAAAATGCAAATTCCTAATTCACCTCTTAGTTTCTCAAATTGATTTGCAACTAAAGCTTTGGTGAAAATATCAACCAGTTGCTTCTTAGTGGCCACGTGTTTAAGAGTAATAACTTTGTCCTCAACAAGATCCCTAATAAAATGATGACGAATGTCAATATGCTTTGTCCTGCTATATTGAACGGGATTTTTAGAGATGTTAACAACACTCAAATTTTCACAGTATAATGTCATGACATCTTGTTTGATATTATACTCTTTTAAAAACTGCTTCATCCAAATCAGCTAGAAGCAGCTGCTTCCTGCTGCAATATACTCATCCTCAGTAATGGATAGGGACACATAATTCTGCTTCTTGTTGAACCAAGATATAAGGTTGTTCCCTAGAAATAAACACCCTCCTAAGGTGTTTTTCATATCATCAGCACCACCTGCCCAATCAACATCACAATATCCAACAAGCATTGCATCAAAACCATGAGAATATAACACACCATAGTCACTTGTACCATTGGCATACTTCAGAATCCTCTTTACTTGATTGATGTGAGTAGTTTTGGGCTCAACTTGATATCTTGCACAAACACCAACAACAAATGTGATGTCAGGTCTGCTAACTGTGAGGTTCAACAGGCCACCAATCATTCTTCTGTGTCGCTCCCAGGATTTTCATCCAGGTACAGACGCGAAAGTGGCGCGGAAAAACAGAGTCGCCAACCGTGTAAATTTATCCCAAGAGAGGGAAAAGGAACACCGCATAAACCTGAGGAAGAGGGAAAGGAATGGTCATCGCAACCATAGCCTGGGTTCAGGAGTCGGTTACGCGAGGGGAAGGTACTAGCACCCCACGCGTCCATCGTACTCGATGGGATCCACGCTTGTTGTCTATTCTAAGGGTGAGTTATACTATCATCTAGGGTTGTACTAAAACGGGAGGGGAAGACAAAGACCGACTCGGTAGGACGTCGACGTCCTAGGCCTACGTACCCCCTTTGTGCAATGGGGAATTCAGAGTCAACGTAGTTCGGACCAAGTTCTTTTTGTGTTTTTTATGAGCGACGTTAAGTTCGCGTCCGGCAGTTAGGGTCGATGCCTGTTTGCGACTCAGACGGAAGGTAACGTGCCCTTTTTGAAAATAGCCTTTAAGTTGAAGGTCCCGAAGGACAAAAAAGGTTTGAAGTTGGTTGGTGTTTTTTAGGACAGAAGTGGCTTAAGTTAGTTCCTAAGCTGCATTGCACCAAAGTCTAGGGCACAGGGGCAAATACTTAACGCATCGTCCCAAGACAGGACGCTCGCTAAGCACTCTAGAAAGATGAGAGGAAGCCCCTCATTTCTCATTCCCCATACTTAAGGCTCGTGCGCAATACACCTTATTATTATTAAGTGTTTTAAAGAAATTTGAGATGAGAAGAGAGAAGACACAAGGGTAACTCTAAAGGAAACTAATGGTCCTAATGTTATCATGCATGGGTGACCTACGGTTAGTGAGGCTTGAAGATGACCTAAACCCTAAAGGAAGAAGATAGGAGAGAAAGAAAGGATAAGGGTGACCATGGATACTTATCCATACCCTTAAGGAACTTACTCTGATCCTGCACAAAGGGTTAGTGAGAAACAGACATGAATAAGAGCAATGAGGTGAATGAAAATCAAACAACGGCAAACAATGATAATAATAATCCAAACATGAATCAAAGAAACAAAGAGATAGCCCCCAAAGCAAATGGCACAAGTGCCTTTCAAACAAGGTAATTAGATAGGATCAAAAATGTGCACACAAGAGAACCTCAAAAGAAAGCAAATCAAATAATTAGCAAAGTGATTCCTAAAATTCCCAAATTAATCATTAAAGTTCCCCAACCAGAGGCAAACAACATATAAAAGGTCCCTGCAAAAATCCAAAATGTTAGCCATTCAAATAATCATACAAATTCAAGTAAGGGATAGGGTTCAATGTCCCAAAGAGAAGGACCTAAATGCCACATGGAAAATATTTAAAAATGCAAGAAAAATAATTTAATGCAATTTAGAATGTTAATGAATGAATGCAAAAAGAACGGATGAAAAACATTTTATAGGTGAAGAGAAATAAAATGAAGAAGTTTATGTATGCATGAGATGTGTAATGCAAAAAGAGTTGAATTAAACAATTAATTTAAATGATAAAAATAAAATTAAAATAAAAAATAAAATTTGTAAAAATTTTATAAAGTAATGAAAATGACGTATGAAATTTTTTAGGATTTTTTAAATGCAATTTATTAATTTTAATGAATAAAATATGAAAATAGTAATTGAAAATAAAATAAAATGAGAAACGGGTTAGGGGTGTAATCAGTAAAAAAAGTCAGTGGGAATTGAAGTGGGCTGGAGATGGGGGGTGCGCATAGCGCGGCCCAGATGCTAAGTCCATCAAAAATCAATAAAACTGGGGGGTGCGTTAGTAACTTACTCGTACAGGAAAGCAAGAAATGGGCTCAAGGGGGGGTGCCGTTAGCACGGCTCGCCCAATTGACTATTCAGCAAACAAAAATAAAAAAAGAGAACACCATACTCCCTCCATGTGCCGCGCACATGGCTCATTAATGCGTTGTCATGGTACAGGCCACACGATCAAAATGAAATAAACAACAATGGCTATGATTCGAAGGTGCACGGTGGTTAGCATGGTAAGGCACACACGAAATTAATAAAATAAAAACATAAAACAAAAGCCATGTGGCACGATCATGGACGTTGGATTAAGGAGATCAACGGCTAAAACATCATCTTCTTCCCTTGAACCCTTGGCCGGCCGGCCACCACACCTCACCGGAGATCCACCGCCGGCCGCCACCTGCAACCACCCAACCTGCCCAGAAAATGCGTATGGGTACACTATCCGACCCAGAATTTCGCGAGGAATCCAAATATGGCCTTAAAAATCACAAATTATTAGTGTATAATAAAAAACGCATGGAATTATGTTAGGGCATCAAACTTTAAATCATCATAGCAAGCCATACAGACACCCATAATTAAAAATAATTATATCAGAACGATCAGTGATGAAAACACAACAATATTCACGTAAAAAATTGGAGTTTTAGGATCCTCCAAAATCCTTCAAACCGGAGATGGCATACCTTCAAACTTTGCTTTTGGCTGCGAATGGAGGTTGATTTTCACTCTAGGGACTACCAAGAGAAGCTTTGTGGAAGAATTCTGGAGAAACTCCTTGTGGATCGTGAGTTGTGGTGAGAAATCCTTTTTTAGGGTTTTCTTGAGAACTCCTCCAATTTCACGTGCATGAGCCCTAACCAATGCATGAATGGGTTTTAAATACTTAGGGTTATTCTTCTGATGATGAGTTGGGCCTGGATAATCCATTGTTTAATTATTTTTGAATTATTTCATTTAATATTGAATTTTAACTAAATAAATCCAATAAAAATAAAATAAAATGAGGAAAAACCAAATATATGCTCTTTGGGTCGTGCATGGCTTTATGTTTGAGTTTAGTTTAAGAAACTTCTGGCCCATTTGTCAAAATTTGGATTTTAGGCATAGTTTGCTTTGTGCACCTCCTCAAAATTGCCCAACTTTGACTAAGCATAACTCCTTCAATTTTTAGCTCCTTAATGCAAACTAATACTTTTTAGAAACCTCGAGATGTCCTCTAACCAACCCTTTTGGTCCCATGTCAATTTGATCTTCCATGTTCAAGCTATGAGCTTTTGAAAAAGGTTGACTTTTGTTGACTTTCAAAATGACCTATAATGTCTTGGCTCATATCTCCCAAATGAAGCATTTCTGGACTTGGCTTGTGAGACACAAAGTTGTAGGGAATTAAATTTCCTTCAAGATGGGCTTTGGTTAAGGAATTTTTGATGAAGTATGTGGAGGTTAGGCCTGGTCAAAGTACAATTGACTTTTCCTACAAAAAACCCTAATTTAGTAACTCCTGATTCTTGATGATTCTGAGGTTTCCTTGATGAATCATGATCAACCTTTGATCAAATGATGAATTTCACCCCATAATCTTGATGTTGACCAAAAATCTTGAGGTTTGACCTTGTGTTGACCACAGTTGACTTTTCTCCTTTCACTGTTGACTTTTCCCCAAATTCTCCTGATTCTTAATCTATTGGCCAATTGAACTTCTCCTGAATCAAACTGATGGACAATCCTCCACTCCTAGATACTTAGGGACCCAAGGAATACCATGGACTCAAGTCTTGCAAAAAAAAAATCAGAAATAAACTGACTTTATAGGGAGCCTTAGTTTTGGTACCCTCCGTCTAGGAGGAAATAACACAGTCTCCAAATCCAAGTTCCTCTGAATATGATGTGTATCCTCTCCAACAAAGGTAAGATATGCCATTTGATGATGATAAAAACCCAAGGAGCTTGCCCATTGAAGCACTAAACCCAAGAATTTCAAAACCCTGATTCATGCACTGGTTAGGAGAGGGTGATCCACTTGAAATCCCTTGCCACTTGTGAGCTCTAGATGGTGTAGTAGACCAGATAGGACTTTCTTGAACTGTCTCAAGCACCTTGGCCCCATGCTAATGATATGCATACATGATAATGCAAAAATAAAATGATCATAAGCCAGTTAGTAAAAAAGTAAGGAGGGCAAATTTTGGGGTGCAACAGCTGCCCCTATTCAATCAACTTGGTCCTGAGTGTATGATAGCGACAACTTTCGGATAATCAGGATGCATGGAGATTGAATACTAACGAACCCAGAAATTTGCAATCCTTCACTAGAGAATTAGCTAAAAATGCTGCTATGTTGGGTATAAAATGAAACAAACTTTCCCAAGTTATGTCATCTCTGCTGATAAAGAGGATCGACGAAGTAACTCTTCAGAAGATTGCTGTTCTCTGCTGGTAAAGAGAATCTAGCAAAATAAATGCCATCCCCGCTGACAAAGGGAAACTGACGAAAGAAAATCTTCAAAAGATTGCTGTCCTCTGCTGATAAAGAGGATCTAGCAAAATAAATGCCATCCCTGCTGATAAAGGGAAATTGACGAAAGAAAATCTTCAAAAGATTGTTGTCCTCTGCTGATAAAGAGAATCTAGCAACATAAATGCCATCCCTGCTGACAAAGGGAAACTGATGAAGGAAAATCTTCAAAACATTGCCGTCCTCTGCTGACAAAGAGAATCTAGCAACATAAATGCCATCCCTGCTGACAAAGGGAAACTGATGAAAGAAAATCTTCAAAACATTGTCGTCCTCTGCTGATAAAGAGAATCTAGCAACATAAATGCCATCCCTGCTGACAAAGGGAAACTGACGAAAGAAAATCTTCAAAACATTGCCGTCCTCTGCTGATAAAGAGAATCTAGCAACATAAATGCCATCCCTGCTGACAAAGGGAAACTGACGAAAGAAAATCTTCAAAACATTGCCGTCCTCTGCTGACAAAGAGAATCTAGCAACATAAATGCCATCCCTGCTGATAAAGGGAAACTGAAGAAAGAAAACCTTCAAAAGATTGTTGTCCTCTGCTGATAAAGAGAATCTAGCAAACTGATGCCATCCCTGCTGACAAAGGGAAACTGACGAAAGAAATCTCCAAAAGATTGTCATCCTCTGCTGATAAAGAGAAACTAGCAAACTGATGCCATCCCTGCTGATAAAGGGAGACTAGCAAAATAAGTGCCATCCCTGCTGATAAAGGGAAACTGACGAAGAACTATCCAAAAGATCGCTATCTCTGCTGATAAAGAGAAACTAGCAAACTGATGCCATCCCTGCTGATAAAGGGAGACTAGCAAAATAAGTGCCATCCCTGCTGATAAAGGGGAACTGACGAACAAAATCTCCGAAAGATTGCTATCTCTGCTGATAAAGAGAAACTAGCAAAATAAATGCCATCCCTGCTGATAAAGGGAGACTAGCAAAATAAGTGCCATCCCTGCTGATAAAGGGAAACTGACGAAGAACATCTTCAAAGGATTGCTATCTCTGCTGATAAAGAGAAATTAGCAATACCAATGGCGACTTCACTGGGGATAACGTGAAACACAACTTCTGGTAAGAACGGGATTTCATAAAAGGGAAAGGCCGGACAAACTTCTGACGGGCCCATGATCCATAGATAAGATGACTCAGCTGGGGAAAGGAGAAGTCTAAATGAAAGACTCTGCCGGGGAGCACAAGTATGAGGAATACATCCCTCCAAAATCTCCTGAGTTGTGTCATCTCTGCTGAGCAAGAGAACTGGCAAAGAAAGTATCAAACCTGACTTATGCTTCGAATGCAAATGTTTGAATAATGGCGTAATGCTCCATACGACATGGAAATGCTATGCGTTGGAGGATGCAATGCGAATGCTTATGATATGCAAAAGAGCCCCTCCAGCAAAATAAATGCCAGAGAGAAAGGACCCGTTCAGCTGGGGGCGACAAAAATAAATTGTCCTTTGAATCTAGGAACTCTGTTGAGAAGGGTCATGCTGATCGACTCTTTGGATCAACAACTTCTGCTGGGGACGAAGTCCCGAAAGAACTACCGGGGGCCACACCTGTCTTTCATCCAAAACCTGAGATTTCTCCTCCGTTGGGGGGAGTTGAGAATGAACGCCACTAACGGAATCGGTAGTCTGTTACTGAAAATTGCTAATATCCAATTGGCTCAGGACCTGCTGGGGAAAATAGTCCATAATACCATCCTGCTTGGGGATACTGCTGAACTTAGCCTGCTGGTAGGGAGAATGACTTTACTCCCACCTTGCTGGGGATTAGACTAAGACATCGTCGGTGAGAGCACGCCTCCTGACGGGATGGGGGAGTGAGCACCATGATTCTGTGGGGAAATAACGTCTTGATTCGGAGAACATGCTTTCCAAGTCTTCTGCTGGGGAAAGTCTGCTTTGCTGAGAAAAGTGTAATTTCAATGCTGGGGAGAGCAACCTGCTGGGGGAGTACAATCCTGTTGCCCTGCAAGTCAAATAACAACAAATAGAATATGCCACAACCTGGATATCACTGTTAACACCTAAGTAATTTCTACTGCTTTTCGTTATGCTTCGCAAAGCTCAAAGTTTCATATGCGATGTTTATCAAAAATATCGGACGTTTTTGCAAACAAAACAGTAAAAGTAAAAGTAAAACGATCAATGGAAAGCTCTTTGAGTGAAATGAATATTTTATTAAAGAGTGGCCTGTAAATAGGCATTTACAATGGGAAGCAATTCCTAGAAAGAGGTAATTGCGCAAAAACAAAAAGAAAATACACATGTCGGCAATGTGGGAACAGATATCCACCATGATTCGACTCAGCTATGACCCATACGACTTGCTTATCTACAAATGTCTTGACCTTCGAAGAGACTAACTGTACTGATTCCTTTCTTTCAGAACTTCCAGGTATCGAGAACGTTCACAGATCGAACGCAAATCGTAGCCTTTCGCTTATAAATCCCTA
This sequence comes from Lathyrus tuberosus, assembly GCA_022829125.1. Taxonomy (NCBI): domain Eukaryota; kingdom Viridiplantae; phylum Streptophyta; class Magnoliopsida; order Fabales; family Fabaceae; genus Lathyrus; species Lathyrus tuberosus. The sequence goes on from JALAZF010000668.1 coordinate 2,100,435, forward strand.
ACTTTTGCCTGGATCGCCCTTTTCGGGTTTTCAATCCACCGGGATACCTATTTTTGCCAAAGTCACCTTTTCAGGTTTTCAACTTTGCGGGTTTACACATTTCTTTTTACATTTTATCCCTAACTTTTGCCCGAACCTTTTCCTTTTTATGGCTCGCCGGGATGCCCCTTTTTTCCTGGACTTTCTTTTTTATGTCCAGCGGGTCTCTTTTATGCGAAGTATTTTTTGACTACGTCTGCGTTCACAGGGGATGTAAAATCTTCGCCATCCATAGTTGAAAGTAGTAAGGCTCCACCAGAGAAAACCTTTCTGACTACATACGGCCCTTCGTAGTTTGGAGTCCATTTGCCCCTGTGATCTGTCTGAGGAGGAAGGATTCTTTTCAAAACCAATTCACCTGTCTGAAAATTCCGAGGGCGCACTTTCTGATCAAAGGCATGCTTCATCCTGCTCTGATACAAACGACCATGTGCGATGGCTGCCAATCTCTTTTCTTCAATAAGGTTCAACTGATCCAACCTGGAGCGCACCCATTCAGCTTCATCAAGCTTCACATCTGCCAGAACTCTCAAGGACGGAATCTCGACCTCTAAGGGTAAAACTGCTTCCATACCATACACCAATGAGAAAGGGGTTGCCCCAGTTGACGTACGCACTGAAGTACGGTAACCATGTAGGGCGTAAGGTAACATCTCATGCCAGTCTTTATACGTTACCACCATCTTCTGCACAATCTTCTTGATATTCTTATTTGCCGCCTCAACAGCCCCATTCATCTTCGGACGATAGGGAGAAGAATTGTGATGCTCGATCTTAAAACTCTGACATAGTTCCTTCATCATCTTATTATTCAAATTCGAGCCATTATCAGTAATGATTCTCTCCGGGACCCCATAACGACAGATGATGTCTTTCTTTATAAACCGAGCTACCACTTGCTTTGTGACGTTGGCGTACGAGGCTGCCTCCACCCACTTTGTGAAATAGTCAATGGCAACCAAAATGAAACGATGCCCATTGGAAGCAGTAGGTTCAATCTTTCCAATCATATCTATACCCCATATTGCAAACGGCCAGGGAGATGACAACACATTTAGAGGCGTAGGCGGTACGTGCATCTTATCTGCATAAATCTGGCATTTATGGCACTTCCGAGCGTACTTAAAACAGTCAGACTCCATAGTCATCCAATAATATCCTGCTCTCAACAACTTCCTCACCATGGTATGTCCACTGGAATGAGTACCAAAAGAACCCTCGTGAATTTCCTCCATCAATGAGCTTGCCTCGTGTTCATCAACACAACGTAGCAAGAGCATATCGAAGTTCCTCTTATATAACACATCATCCTTGTTCAGAAAGAAGTTCCCTGCCAACCTCCTTAGAGTCTTCTTATCTTTGGTGGAGGCACCCTCTGGATATTCCTGTCTCTTCAGAAAAACCTTAATATCATGATACCACGGTTTGCCATCAGACACATCTTCAATTGCAAACACAAAAGTCGGTCTATCCAGACGCATGATTCTAATCGACGGAGTTTCATTCCAACGGTTCACCTTATACATAGACGCCAATGTCGCCAACGCATCAGCCATCTGATTCTCAGCTCGGGGCACGTGATGAAAATCCACTCTATCAAAGAACGGTAACAACCTTCTGGCATAGTTGTTATAAGGTACCAAATTTGCCTGACGAGTCTTCCATTCTCCTGTAATCTGATTAACCACCAATGCGGAATCACCATAGACATCGAGTTTCTTAATTCTCAAATCAATTGCTTCTTCTAACCCCATGATGCATGCTTCATACTCCGCCTCGTTGTTGGTACACACAAATGCTAACCGGGCAGTGAAAGGTATATGAGAACCCTTCGGAGTTGTAATGATTGCCCTAATTCCATTACCATATGAGTTGACAGCCCCATCAAATATCATCTTCCATTGAGACCCGATCTCTGGTCCTTCGTCAGGTAAAGGCTCTTCACAGTCCTTCATTTTCATAAACATAACATGCTCGTCCAGAAACTCAAACTTCATAGGTTGATAATCCTCGACCGGCTGTTCAGTAAGATATTCTGACAGAACACTCCCCTTAATGGCCTTCTGAGAAACATACTGAATATCGTACTCTGTCAAAACCATCTGCCAACGGGCTATCCTTCCAGAAAGTGCCTGCTTCTCAAACACGTACTTAATCGGATCCATCTTCGAAATCAACAAGGTTGTGTGATTTAACATATACTGCCTTAGGCGCTTGGCTGCCCAAGCGAGTGCACAACATGTCTTTTCCAGCATAGAGTATCTTGATTCGCACTCAGTGAACTTCTTACTCAGGTAGTAAATGGCGTGCTCTTTCTTACCCATCTCGTCGTGTTGACCGAGCACACAACCCATCGAATTCTCAAGAACCGTAAGGTACATAATCAACGGTCTCCCAGACACTGGTGGCATAAGGACTGGAGGTTCCTGCAAGTACGTCTTTATCCTTTCAAACGCCTCTCTACAATTTTCATTCCACTTGACCTCTTGATCTTTTCTCAACAACTTGAAAATAGGTTCACATGTAGCTGTCAAATGAGAGATAAACCTGGAAATGTAATTCAACCTCCCCAAGAAACCACGAACCTCTTTCTCCGTCCTTGGCTCAGGCATCTCCTGTATGGCTCTTATCTTTGCAGGATCAACCTCTATACCCCTTTCACTAACAATGAAACCCAGCAATTTACCAGACCTCACATCGAAAGTACACTTGTTCGGGTTCAATCTCAATCTAAACTTCCTCAACCTTTCAAATAATTTCTGAAGGCTCACCAAGTGTTCTTCCTCTGTTTGTGACTTCGCAATCATGTCATCAACATAGACTTCAACCTCCTTGTGAATCATATCATGAAAGAGAGTCACCATTGCCCGCTGATAGGTTGCCCCAGCATTCTTTAATCCAAAGGGCATTACCTTGTAGCAAAATGTTCCCCACGGTGTTATGAAAGTAGTCTTCTCCATGTCCTCTGGGGCCATTTTGATTTGATTATACCCGGAGAAACCATCCATGAAGGAAAACAAAGAATATTGAGCAGTATTGTCCACTAACACATCAATGTGGGGGAGCGGGAAATCATCCTTCAGGCTCGCCCTATTCAAATCTCGGTAATCAACACACATCCTGACCTTCCCATCCTTCTTAGGTACAGGTACAATATTCGCGACCCACGGAGGATAATTTGTCACGGCAAGAAATCTGGCGTCCAACTGTTTCTGAACCTCTTCCTTGATCTTGACAGACATCTCTGGTTTAGTCCTTCTCAATTTCTGCTTGACTGGAGTACAACCCTCTTTAAGCGGTAACCGGTGTGAAACAATGTCAGTGTCAAGCCCAGGCATGTCTTGGTAAGACCAGGCGAAGATATCCACATACTCTCGAAGTAACTCAACCAATCTCCTCTTAACAGTGTCTTCCAAAGCATCCCCAATTTTTACTTCTCGTTTGACGTCCTCGGTTCCCAGATTAATAGTCTCAACTTCCTCCTGATGAGGTAGAATAACCCTTTCCTCCTGTTTTAGTAACCTGGCTAATTCTTCTGGTAAGTCACAGTCTTCGTCAGTCTCTTCTTCGGCTTAATAGATAGGATTGTCAAAGTCATATCGAGCCATAGCTAGGTCATGGGTGGAATCTGAACAAAGGAACCTGCATGATGGATGTTTTATGTTCATTATGAGTGCAACAAACAAGAAAACACATTGCCATTTTGATGTGGGTTAATGCAAAAAGTAAAAATACAAAGACAGGGATCAAAATATTTGAATGAAAAAATGTCCTTTTATTGATGATAAACATAGCAAATAAACATCCAAGCCCTACAAATAAATATCACTACGTCTTGGGCAGAACGTAGGACTCAACATAACAGAAAACAAAAGTAAATTACTTCGGGCGCGTCACTTGGATGACTTTCTCGGAGGACCAGTTGCCTAAACTCTGACCAGGAATGCAGGGACGAATCCATCCATCCATGTCACAATCACTATCTCCTTCATCCTCAATAGCATTGACTCTGTTGAAGAACACGCCGGCACTGGTGAAACGGACTGGACCATAGAACTTGGGAGGCTCGTCAGCACGTCTAGGTGGCTTGTACCCTAGCCCATAGGTATCCTGCTTCTTTTGAACATCAATGACACTGCCCCACTTCTGAGAACCACCAGCTTCAACTATAGCACGCGCCTCTCTGAAAGAGGACATTGGAACTTCTGGTTGTCTGATAATTTGTGGTTGGGTAACCACCTCAGGCTGACTGACTGCCTTTGGGGGTTCCCCGGGAATCTTCACAGCTTCGAAGGCTTGGCACAAAGTTTCTTGTACTTCACCATCCACCTCTACATACTTGAAGGTCGATAGGTGACTCACCATAATATCCTCTTCACCACAAACCGTCACAACGTGGCCATCCACCATATACTTCAACTTCTGGTGCAGCGTAGAAGTTACTGCCCCAACACCATGGATCCAAGGACGACCCAACAAACAACTATAGGCAGGCTGAATATCCATTATGTAAAAGGTGGTGTTGAAAACCTCAAGACTCACCTTGATCGGCAGAACTAACTCTCCAAACACTGACCTCTTGGAGCCATCAAAAGCACGTACCACCAAGTCACTTGGTGTACAAATCAACCCACGGGTATCCAATTTCATCAAAGCCTTCTTTGGTAACACATTCAAAGACGACCCAGTATCAACTAACACATGCGACATCAAAGAACCACGACATTCCACTGAAATATGCAGAGCGTTGTTGTGATTCCTCCCAGCTGGAGTCAGATCTAAATCGGTGAAACCCAAACCATTACCAGCATTCACATGAGCCACAACCCCTTCTAACTGATTGACGGATATTTCTTGTGGTACATAAGCCATATTCAGAACCTTCAGCAATGCATTTCGGTGTGCCTCAGAGCACAATAGTAAGGACAGAATGGAAATCTTCGATGGAGTTTGGTGAAGTTGGTCAACAATCTTGTAATCACTTTTTCTGATCAACCTCATAAACTCTTCTACATCTTCAGAGAAAGTATCCCCACCTTGCTTTATCGTAGAGTTATTAGCTTCCTGCCTCTGTACGGACTCATCCATCATCTGTTTACCCTTGTCCTGTCTTGAACTGCCAGCTTGATCCTCGGCCGGAATAAAGACTCTACCACTCCTAGTGATAGCCCCTGCTTCAGCAAGATTTCCGACCCCCGTATTCACCGCTGATGTGTCTTCCAATTCATGCTTCTTACCATTAACAAACACCTCGGCCCCATAGTTCCATGGGATGGCCTTGGTAGTCTCATACGGGACTGGTCCAGGAACAGTGATAATGACCGGCGCTGGTCTCGCCGGCGCTGATATAGTTATTGTCTTGAACGGAATTGTTATGGTGGCAACATTAATCTCTCTGTCAGTAACATTATTCTGCTTGCAACCTCTGTCAAACTGTAATACCCCTTCGTTGATCATTTTTTGAATACCTGCTTTCAATAACTCACAACCGCCTGGCTGTGACACACATCCCACACAACCTTCGTCACAACCGGGAAACACCCCTCCTTTCAACAGTCTTTCCTTCACTACACCCAAGGGAGTTTGGACTTCGTTCACATCTGAAATCAAACTCAAGTCTTCACAATCTTTAATAATAGCATTGATCTTTGGCCCACCGTGATTCGGCATCGGGTTCTGATTCACATTCGGGATGTCATTGGAGAAGTTGATGGCTTTGGAATCCACCAAATCTTGAACCTTATGCTTAAAAGCTTTACAGTTCACAGTGGGCGTTGGCGTTATAGCCAGGAGGTGGATTACCAGTAGGTGGAGCCAATGTTCTTGTCTGAATTAGCTGTAGTTTCAACAAGTGCTAGAATAATTGAGAGTAAGACATAGGTGGAGTGTCAAAATACCTATCCAGCTTATTCTGAGGCTGTGATCGGTAAGGAGCATGATTCTGTTGTTGAGGCGCTGCTGGGATGGTTACAGAAGCCACCTACTGATTGTAGCTGTGACGAGGTCCATCTCTACCATGATATGATGACACAGAGTTTGTATCTCCCTCCTTCTTCTTATAACCACTGGCATAAGGCTTCTTGCTTCCTCCAGATGAGGACCCATCACTGCCTGATATCTTTCCTGCCTTAATTCCGCTTTCCACCATCTCTCCTACCAAGATCAAATCAGCAAATTTTCCAGACATACACGGTACCAACTTTTCAAAGTAATGACCCTGCAAGGTGGCCATAAACATAGTTATCATTTCACGCTCCAACATGGGAGGCTAAACTCTAGCTGCCAGTTCACGCCACCTTTGAGCGTACTCCTTGAAGCTCTCATTGTTCTTCTGCGACAGATTCTGCAACTGTGTTCTATTAGGAGCCATATCAGTGTTATATTGGTAATGTATGATAAATGCCCCTGCCAGATCTCTCCAACTGTGCACATCCTTCCTTTCCAGTTGCATGTACCACTCTAGGGATGCCCCAGATAGGCTATCCTGGAAGCAATGCTTCATCAGCTTTTCATTCTTCGCATATGCAGCCATCTTGCTTGCATACGCCCTGACGTGGGTCCTCGGACAAGTCATACCATTATACTTCTCGAAAGTGGGGGTCTGAAACTTGTGTGGAATGACAACGCCTGGAACCAGCCCCAAATCCTCTAAATCCATTCCCACAGAATCCTGATTCACAACACCCCTCAGCTGTTCCTCAATCAACCGGATCATCTGATCCTGATCAGTCTGGGGACCAGCATCTCCACCTGGCAAAGAAAATACATCATCTTGAACATCATCATACCGACGACCCTGAACTGCGCCAGTACCAGTACCACCTTCTACTGCAGTGGGAATCACAACACTTTCTACTCCGCCCGGAGGAATCACAACACCAGAAGCAGGAACACCTCCGCCAGTAGGGCCATTCTGACCATCATCAGTAACACCAGTCTGAAGTCCTCCATGAAGGACACCATCATTATCAACCCTCGCAATCAGTGGCTGAACGAGAGTTCTCAACTGTTCTTGTCCCTGAGCAACCCCTTGCATCAATTCCATGAATTGGTTCATGCGAGTCCGCATCTCAATGATCTCATTCTTTAGCTGATCCATGAGTCTCTTCCAATTTTGCTTAGTAGGATACCGGTGAATACGCTGATCTGCAATTCTGAGATGAGAACAAGATAAGAATACCGGAGATAAACACCTGTCATGCAAAATGATTATGCAAAAAGATTATGAATATGCAAATGCAAATGGACGTGTTTGAGAATTCACAGGGCGATCCACCCCTTGATTCCGATTTAATAACAAGATATAATGGAACTTCTGCTCGTATATTAAGAAAACCAGAGAAAGCCAAATGTCAACAATCACAAATCCGAGATAACAAGTCTGAATCTAAAAACCATAGGTCCCAACCAACAAGCCTGGTGGTGATCCACATACAATGAAAGAAAACAGAAAACTAAGGCATATCATCAAAGTCCACAAGTGTCAATCCCCCCATCCATTATGCTTTCTGCACCAGTCTTGAACCTCCTTGAACAGCTTTCTGGTATCGGGATGCTTCGGCCTCTGGATTAGCCCTTGAATGAGAAGGTCTCTCCTGTGTATGATCCCATCCAAGTATCGACAATGTAACTCCCAAGCGTCTTCTCCAGAAACACTATCCATGCTAGGACCCTCATGTCTAGGTTTCTTCACTTCAGCTTGGACTTTCAGTTCTTCCATGGAGGCTATGGCTTCATTGAGTCGACCCTCGACTACTTGTCTCTTGAATATCCCTGATAAGATCTCGACGTCTTTCTTCTTTAGCATCGACTTCAACTGATCAATCTTAGCTATGTAGTCGTCTTCCTTTCTCTTATTCTCAGCCATGGCAGTTTCTCGGTGATCATTGAACCTGTGAATCTTCAACAAAGCCTTGCCTAATTCCTCCTCCTTGGACCTGAGAACGCTACTGATACCATCCAAAGCTTGTTTCATTCTCTCTCTGGATGCGACCATGTCAGCAAGCTCTTTTTCTGCTTTAGCAAGGAGCTCTGTCTTCAACTTGGCGGTATGAACAGCTTCACCCCGCTCATGTTTCCACTGATAAATTTCTCTCTTTAGCTCACTATTTTCTTCCCGCAACCTTTCCTTTTCAGCCCATAATTTGTTATACTTCTCCAACTCAACAGTGGTAGGAGGCTCGATCACCAAAGGATACAAAGGTGGTTCCACCGGGAATAGAAGAAGCTCCTCTTCTGCTCTCTTCTTAATCCACTCTACATAGGAAGGGAAAGCCCGATTGTTACTTTTCCCGAATAGAATCTTACCCTTCTTAGTCACCTGTCTCCAAGCATTCACAACTTTCCTTATCAACCCTTGATCCTCAATACCATTGAAGAATAAGGATTCTCGGACATCTCGCTCTTCGGGTGGATTCTTCAAAGGATAGCCAAACTGCCTGATAGCTAGGGAGGGATTATAGTTAATTCCACCTTTCCTCCCTATCAAAGGAACATTAGGGAATTCTCCGCATTTGCAAATAATCTCCATTCCTAGCAAGTCACGATTAATCCAAACGATGTTATCAGCAGTCAAGCCCATAACCCTCTTAGAGCACTTCAGAGAATCTTTCGTATCAACGAAAGCGCCAGATTAAGGGAGACGACTCAAAAACCAAGTAGCTAAGAGTGGTGCACAACAACTTACAGTTTTCCCACGTCTATTCTCATTCTTATAGTGAACTGAATGGTACACATCACCTAGCAAGGTAGGTATAGGATTCTTCGAAATAAAGACTCTGACGGCATGCATATCCACCAGATCAGGAATATTCGGAAACAAAACAATCCCATAGATACACATAGCTAGGATAGCTTGGAAAGCAGTCCAGTTCTTCTCTTTGACATGTATGCAGGCTTGATCAAACAGGAACTTCAATAGGAAACCCTTAACCCCTTGTTTTTCTTCAACATTACTGTTCAGGACGGATTCACTAATATGAAGAGCCACAGCCATTTCTTTCATACCGGGGTGTTCCTTAGAAAAGAAAAGTATATCATGACTGATAGGAATTCCCAAAATAAATGAGAATTCCTCCAACGTTGGAGCCAAGATGTAGTCCGGGAAAGTGAAGCAACGCAGAGACGGGTCGTAAAACTGAAGAAGTGTGTGAATGGCATCATTCTCATACTGGGAGATATTATAGACAAATTTCAGAAGTCTTCCATACCTTCCACTGAACTCTGTACGAACTCCGGAACCAGCCATATTAATCAATTTGTGAATCAGTGTCAAAGTCGGTTTTGGGAATGAATAAGCAACAGTCTTCTTTCTTTGAACGTCCATACTGAAGTAACCTCAGAAAACCGGAATCAAGAGTAAGATGCAAGCCCTGAAAAATGTCAAACATGTCAGAATGCAAGAAAAATGATATGCTCATGCAAACATGGGGTAAAGGCACACTGCTGGATGTGTTGTGCTGTTAGCCGAACGAGAAACCAGAAAACCAGAATTCTGAACCACTGAGGAACCCAAATAATCAAACATCAATGAGAAATCCAGAAAACCAGGTAGGTTGAAAGTTTCGGTTACCTGCAAACCTGCAAACGCCCATCCCCTCTCACATGTGGGTACTAGGATGTTCAGTATCCCGGGCTCTCAGGTCGAGAAATGATGATACGTTCACCATTTCTGGTTTGGCATCATCATCAATTGAGGAGGCCTCAACTGATTCTCCAAAGCGGAAGGTCCTCAGCTTTGGCGCTGAGGTCGAGAAACAATAGTACATTCATCCCTCGGGGTACAGTACTAAAGTCAATCGAGGTGTGTCTCCACTGATTCTCTTCAAAACGTAGGGGCCATCCTATGCGAGTTCCAAAGCGGGCCCTCGGGTGCGAATGGGTTTGCCACAGGATGTGGTCTGCCACTGTCACCACTAAAGAGGGATGTTTCCACTAAGGTCCTCAATGATCGGTCACCAGAGTCGACAGCTGTTTAGATCAACACCCCAACATGCGTAAGACACACACGTTAGAATGCATCCCAAGATAGCCTCGTCTGGTTGTGAATTTCGTGAACACACAAACGTACCAAGCGGGCACGTAGGTCCCACTACTTTCCACTCTAGTCCTAGGGTATTCTCAAGCCTTGGTATTGGGCTTAGCTCTCGGTCCCACCCAACCTGCAAAACAAAGACAGCCAGCACAACACAGCAGCATGACAGTAATAAAAAATGAAATGCAGAAAATGCGGTAAAAATAAAAAATAAAAATAAAATACAACACATAAAGCAAATCAAAACAAAACACCCAAAGAGAACAAAGACAAGCAAACGCTAGGATTGACTCGCTTAGGGATGGACCAGCATAGGTCAACCTTCCCCAGCAGAGTCGCCAGCTGTCGCTCCTAGGATTTTCATCCAAGTACAGACGCGAGAGTGGCGCGGAGAAACAGAGTCGCCAGCCGTGTAAATTTATCCCAAGAGAGGGAAAGGGAACACCGCATAAACCTGAGAAAGAGGGAAATGAATGGTCATCGCAACCATAGCCTGGGTTCGGGAGTCGGTTACGCGAGGGGAAGGTACTAGCACCCCACGCGTCCATCGTACTCGATGGGATCCACGCTTGTTGTCTATTCTAAGGGTGATTTATACTATCATCTAGGGTTGTACTAAAACGGGAGGGGAAGACAAAGACCGACTCGGTAGGACGTCGACGTCCTAGGCCTACGTACCCCCTTTGTGCAATGGGGAATTCAGAGTCAACGTAGTTCGGACCAAGTTCTTTTTGTGTTTTTTATGAGCGACGTTAAGTTCGCGTCCGGCAGTTAGGGTCGATGCCTGTTTGCGACTCAGACGGAAGGTAACGTGCCCTTTTTGTAAATAGCCTTTAAGTTGAAGGTCCCGAAGGACAAAAAAGGTTTGAAGTTGGTTGGTGTTTTTTAGGACAGAAGTGGCTTAAGTTAGTTCCTAAGCTGCATTGCACCAAAGTCTAGGGCACAGGGGCGAATACTTAACGCATCATCCCAAGACAGGACGCTCGCTAAGCACTCTAGAAAGATGAGAGGAAGCCCCTCATTTCTCATTCCCCATACTTAAGGCTCGTGCGCAATACACCTTATTATTATTAAGTGTTTTAAAGAAATTTGAGATGAGAAGAGAGAAGACACAAGGGTAACTCTAAAGGAAACTAATGGTCCTAATGTTATCATGCATGGGTGACCTACGGTTAGTGAGGCTTGAAGATGACCTAAACCCTAAAGGAAGAAGATAAGAGAGAAATAAAGGATAAGGGTGACCATGGATACTTATCCATACCCTTAAGGAACTTACTCTGATCCTGCATAAAGGGTTAGTGAGAAACAGACATGAATAAGAGCAATGAGGTGAATGAAAATCAAACAACGGCAAACAATGATAATAATAATCCAAACATGAATCAAAGAAACAAAGAGACAGCCCCCAAAGCAAATGGCACAAGTGCCTTTCAAACAAGGTAATTAGATAGGATCAAAAATATGCACACAAGAGAACCTCAAAAGAAAGCAAATCAAATAATTAGCAAAGTGATTCCTAAAATTCCCAAGTTAATCATTAAAGTTCCCCAACCAGAGGCAAACAACATATAAAAGGTCCCTGCAAAAATCCAAAATGTTAGCCATTCAAATAATCATACAAATTCAAGTAAGGGATAGGGTTCAATGTGCCAAAGAGAAGGACCTAAATGCCACATGGAAAATATTTAAAAATGCAAGAAAAATAATTTAATGCAATTTAGAATGTTAATGAATGAATGCAAAAAGAACAGATGAAAAACATTTTATAGGTGAAGAGAAATAAAATGAAGAAGTTTATGTATGCATGAGATGTGTAATGCAAAAAGAGTTGAATTAAACAATTAATTTAAATGATAAAAATAAAATTAAAATAAAAAATAAAATTTGTAAAAATTTTATAAAGTAATGAAAATGACGTATGAAATTTTTTAGGATTTTTTAAATGCAATTTATTAATTTTAATGAATAAAATATGAAAATAGTAATTGAAAATAAAATAAAATGAGAAACGGGCTGGGGGTGTAATCAGTAAAAAAAGTCAGTGGGAATTGAAGTGGGCTGGAGATGGGGGGTGCGCATAGTGCGGCCCAGATTCTAAGTCCATCAAAAAATAATAAAATTGGGGGGTGCGTTAGTAACTTATTCGTACAGGAAAGCAAGAAATGGGCTCAAGGGAGGGTGCCATTAGCACGGCCCGCCCAATTGACTATTCAGCAAACAAAAATAAAAAAAGAGAACACCATACTCCCTCCATGTGCCGCGCACATGGCTCATTAATGCGTTGTCACGGTACAGGCCACACGATCAAAATGAAATAAACAACAATGGCTATGATTCGAAGGTGCACGGTGGTTAGCATGGTAAGGCACACACGAAATTAATAAAATAAAAACATAAAACAAAAGCCATGTGGCACGATCATGGACGTTGGATTAAGGAGATCAACGGCTAAAACATCATCTTCTTCCCTTGAACCCTTGGCCGGCCGGCCACCACACCTCGCCGGAGCTCCACCGCCGGCCGCCACCTGCAACCACCCAACCTGCCCAGAAAATGCGTATGGGTACACTATCCGACCCAGAATTTCGCGAGGAATCCAAATATGGCCTTAAAAATCACAAATTATTAGTGTATAATAAAAAACACATGGAATTATGTTAGGGCATCAAACTTTAAATCATCATAGCAAGCCATACAGACACCCATAATTAAAAATAATTATATCAGAACGATCTGTGATGAAAACACAACAATATTCACGTAAAAAATTGGAGTTTTAGGATGCTCCAAAATCCTTCAAACCGGAGATGACATACCTTCAAACTTTGCTTTTGGCTGCGAATGGAGGTTGATTTTCACTCTAGGGACTACCAAGAGAAGCTTTGTGGAAGAATTCTGGAGAAACTCCTTGTGGATCGTGAGTTGTGGTGAGAAATCCTTTTTTAGGGTTTTCTTGAGAACTCCTCCAATTTCACGTGCATGAGCCCTAACCAATGCATGAATGGGTTTTAAATACTTAGGGTTATTCTTCTGATGATGAGTTGGGCCTGGATAATCCATTGTTTAATTATTTTTGAATTATTTCATTTAATATTGAATTTTAACTAAATAAATCCAATAAAAATAAAATAAAATGAGGAAAAACCAAATATATGCTCTTTGGGTCGTGCATGGCTTTATGTTTGAGTTTGGTTTAAGAAACTTCTGGCCCATTTGTCAAAATTTGGATTTTAGGCATAGTTTGCTTTGTGCACCTCCTCAAAATTGCCCAACTTTGACTAAGCATAACTCCTTCAATTTTTAGCTCCTTAATGCAAACTAATACTTTTTAGAAACCTCAAGATGTCCTATAACCAACCCTTTTGGTCCCATGTCAATTTGATCTTCCATGTTCAAGCTATGAGCTTTTGAAAAAGGTTGACTTTTGTTGACTTTCAAAATGACCTATAATGTCTTGGCTCATATCTCCCAAATGAAGCATTTCTGGACTTGGCTTGTGAGACACAAAGTTGTAGGGAATTAAATTTCCTTCAAGATGGGCTTTGGTTGAGGAATTTTTGATGAAGTATGTGGAGGTTAGGCCTGGTCAAAGTACAGTTGACTTTTCCTACAAAAAACCCTAATTTAGTAACTCCTGATTCTTGATGATTCTGAGGTTTCCTTGATGAATCATGATCAACCTTTGATCAAATGATGAATTTCACCCCATAATCTTGATGTTGACCAAAAATCTTGAGGTTTGACCTTGTGTTGACCACAGTTGACTTTTCTCCTTTCACTGTTGACTTTTCCCCAAATTCTCGTGATTCTTAATCTATTGGCCAATTGAACTTCTCCTGAATCAAACTGATGGACAATCCTCCACTCCTAGATACTTAGGGACCCAAGGAATAACATGGACTCAAGTCTTTCAAAAAAAAAATCAGAAATAAACTGACTTTATAGGGAGCCCTAGTTTTGGTACCCTCCGTCTAGGAGGAAATAACACAGTCTCCAAATCCAAGTTCCGCTGAATATGATGTGTATCCTCTCCAACAAAGGTAAGATATGCCATTTGATGATGATAAAATCCCAAGGAACTTGGCCATTGAAGCACTAAACCCAAGAATTTCAAAACCCTGATTCATGCACTGGTTAGGAGAGGGTGATCCACTTGAAATCCCTTGCCACTTGTGAGCTCTAGATGGTGTAGTAGACCAGATAGGACTTTTTTGAACTGTCTCAAGCACCTTGGCCCCATGCTAATGATATGCATACATGATAATGCAAAAATGAAATGATCATAAGCCAGTTAGTAAAAAAGTAAGGAGGGCAAATTTTGGGGTGCAACATTCTGTACAGACTTTGATCCACATAACACCATTTGCATCTTTAGAGAGCTTCAAATGAGTAGGTGTATGTGTCCTCTTGTGACTAGCATTCCCCATTCCAAACTTCTTCACTATGTTCTTGGCATACTTACTTTGAGAGATAAAGATATAATCATCCATCTGTCTCACTTGAAGTCCAAGAAAATAGGTTAATTCACGTACAAGACTCATCTCAAATTCAGATTGCATCTGTTTGACAAAATATTGGACTATCTGGTCTGACATCCCACCGAATACAATGTCATCCACATATATTTAAGCAATCATGAGCTTTCCATCCTTTTTTTAACAAACAGAGTCTTGTCTATTCCTCCTTTCTTGTACCCATTACTGACAAGAAATTCTGTCAACCTTTCATACCAAGCCCTAGGGGCTTGCTTTAGTCCATAAAGAGTTTTCTTCGGTTTGAACACATAATCTGGAAAAGTAGGATCAGTAAACCCCTTTGGTTGTTCAACATATACTTCTTCATTCAAGAAGGAATTTTTCACATCCATCTGAAATAGCTTGAACTTGAGGAAACATGCCACTCCTAGCGGAAGTCTTATGGATTCACGATGAGCAGCTGGAGAAAAAGTCTCATCAAAATCTACTCCTTTAATTTGAGTGTATCCTTGAGCCACAAGTCTGGCCTTATTTCTAGTGACAACTCCATTTTCATCAGACTTACTCTTATAGACCCACCTTGTACCTATGACATTTGTTCCTTCAGACCTAGGAACCAAATCCCAAACTTCATTCCTCTTGAACTTACTTAATTCTTCTTTTATGGCATTGATCCAAAACTTATCAATTAAAGCCTCCTTCACATTATTGGGTTCAATTTTAGAAACATAACAAGAGTTGGATACCACCTCCTTTGATCTAGTGATAATCCCTTCATTAGGATTTCTTATAATGAGTTCCTTAGGATGATCTTTCTGAATTCTGATGATAGAAGGACCTTTGTTGGCTTGACTATTATCATCCTCAGTATCTGCAGCTTCATTGTTGGTCTCAACATCAACCACATTTTCTAAAGTATCATTCATCTGCGGTGATGTTTCAACACCATCTTCTACATCTGAATTCTTTTCTATAACTGAGTCATCAATCACAACATTAATAGACTCTATCATAACTTTGGTTTTGGTATTAAAGACTCTATATGCTATGTTGTTTATAGAGTAACCCAGGAATATTCCTTCATCACTCTTGGGTTCCATCTTTCTTCTTTGCTCATGATCAGCCAAAATGTAGCATTTACTTCCAAAAACATGATAGTAGGCTTTCTTCCTTTCCACAACTCATAGAGTGCAGTTGAAGCACCAGTTCTCAAAGTAACTCTGTTATGAATATAGCATGCAATATTCATTGCTTCAGCCCAAAATTGATATGGTAGATGTTTAGTATGAAACATGACTCTAGCTGATTCTTAAAGGGACCTATTCTTGTACTCAACCACTCCATTTTGCTGAGGAGTGATGGAAGAAGAGAATTCATGGCTAATACCTTCAAAGGAGCAAAAATTAGTAAATTTTCTATTTTCAAACTCCTTTCCATGGCTACTTCTAATCCTGACAATTTTACTCTCATTTTCTCTTTGAAGCTTTTGGCATAACTCTTAAAAGACATAAAAAAACAACTGATTTTTCCCTAATGAAGTGTATCCAAGTGAATCTTGAAAAATCATCAAGAACAACATAAGCATACCTCTTTCCACCAAGGCTTTCAACTTGCATGGGGGTCATTTAATCCATGTGAAGAAGTTCCAAAAATTTTGAAGTAGTCAGATGTTGGATCTTTGGGTGTGACATCTTGGTTTGCTTTCTAATTTGACACTCAGCACAGATTTTTCCTTCCTCTATTCAGAGCTTAGGGATGCCTCTGATAGCTTCTGTAAATATAATCTTCTCCACCCCTTTCAGATGGAGATGACCAAGCTTTTGGTGCCACAACTTGACTTCATCTTCCTTTGACATCAAACATATGGGGGACAATTTGTTGATTGAGGTGTCCATAGTAACAATTATCCTTAGACCTGACTCCCCTCATCAGTACTTCATTCTTCTCATTAGTGACCAGATATTCAAACTCAGTGAAATTGACTTTTATACCTTGATCACACAGCTGACTTATGCTTATCAAATTAGCAGTCAGTCCTTTCACAAGGAGAACATTATCAAGACTAGGGAATCATGTACAGGCTAGTCTTCCAACTCATTTAATTTCACCTTTGGCACAATCACCAAAAGTTACATAACTGGTGGAGTGAGACTTAATGTCCACAAGGAACTTCTTTACTCCAGTCATATGTCTAGAACACCTACTGTCAAAATACCAGTCTTCTCTAGCCGAGGCTCTAAGAGAGGTATGATCAATAAGAGAAGTAGTAGCTTTCTTGGGTATCCATTCCTTTCTAGTTTTAACCACTACTTGATTAACCCTAGGTTGTGTTGGACCTTTTGGATAGCCATACAGTTTGAAACAGAAGGGCTTAATATGACTAAATTTACCACAATAATGACATCTGCAATGAAAGGCCTTGCTTCCAGCTTGAGTATTCTGATGTCTGGAACGATGTTGAAACAGTTGATTAGACATCATTTGCTCAGGCTTCCTTCTAGGAGAAACAAACTTTGTCATATGGGTGTCTCCTTTCAGAGATTGATAATCAAATCCCATTCCTTTTAAGTTTCTATATCTTTTTCTAACTTGAAGGATTTCATATAACATATCAAAACCATTGTTTAACATTCTTACAGACTTGGTTATGTTTTCAAGCTTTAAAGTCAACAGGGTTACCTCATTCTGCAAAGCACAGATAGTGGATAACCATTCTTCCTTGTCAGTTTGAAGTTAAGAAATATTTTCCTTTTGCTTGTCACTTCTAATGCACAAATATTTGTAAGAGACCGTCAGTCTATCATATAGAGTTTCTTCATCACACGAGTCTTTATTAGAAGCCCACTTTCCAGTCAAAGTAGTTACAGGTTTAGCAGATTCATCCTCGGGTTCACTTTCATCATCAGACCAATAAATTGACAGCCCCTTATGTTATTTTTTTAGATAGGTAGGACATTTTTCTCTAATGTGCCCAAAGCCTTCACATTCATGACACTGAACCCCTTTACTTTGATTGGGCCATTCTTATGTTCTTGCTTTTCTTTGAGAATCATAGTTCTTGATGATGTCAGATACAATGTTATTGACATTAGGACTTGACTTTCTGTCCATCATCTTCAGCACCTTGTTGAATTGCCTTCCAAGCAGAACAATGTCATTAAACATTCCTTCAACAGTGTCCAAGTCACATCGATCCTCTTCATCGTCAGTGTTGGACACAAAAGATATGCTTTTGTTCTTCTTTTCAGTTCTGTCATTAATAATCATTTCAAAAGTTTTAAGTGACGCAACAAGTTCATCTACTCTCATGTTGCTGATATTTTGGGCTTTTTCAATGGTTGTTACCTTCATGTCAAATATCTTAGGAAGAGATCTAAGAATCTTCCTAACCAGATTTTCTTTTGATATCTTTTCTCCCAAAGCACTAAAAGAGTTTGCTATCTCAAGAACATTTATGTGAAAGTCATGAATGCTTTCATCATCTTTCATCTTTAGATTTTCAAATCTGGTAGTGAACAGTTGAAGTCAAGATATTTTCACCTTAGATGTGCCTTCATGAGTGGTCTTGAGAATTTCCCAAGCATCTTTGGCCACAATACATGTGTTTATTAACCTAAACATGTTCTGGTCAACTCCATTGAATATGGCATTCAAACCTTTGGAGTTTCCAAGAGCAGTTTCATCTTCTTCCTTAGTCCAGTCCTCTTTTGACTTCAAAGTCTCCTTCCCATATTTTTCCTTAACCACAGGATACTCCCAAACCTTGACGATAGCATTCCAAGATTTTCTATCCATAGATTTTAGGAAAGCCACCATATGTGTCTTCCAATAGTCATAGTGGGTGCCATATAAGATCGGGGGTCTGTTAACATTTCCTCCTCCTTCCTTTTCCATAGTACTAGAACAAAAATTCCCAGGAGTTCACCCTAAACAGAACATGATGCCTACTCTAATGCCAATTGAAATTCTCGTAATCAGACACCAGATCTCAAGTAAGATGTCAAGACACTGGGATCAGGATAATATGACAACACAAACATTTATCAGTTAAAGTAAATGGCTGAATGTATATAACACAGTCAATTGTTAACCCAGTTCAGTGAAACATCACCTACATCTGAGGGCATCCAAGTCAGGAAGGAAATCCACTATAATAGTATTAGTTTGAAGTTCTAAACAACCTCTGGTTTTACAAACTTCGCACCTAATCACTATCCGTGTTATTTCTATCTAAGACACTCCTAGATATGAGACCCCTTTCACTTCCCCTCAACCACACAACAGTGATAAAACTAGAACAATGAACAATAGAAGACACATTTCTAATGACACAAAATCCACTTTTTCTTAAAAGCTTATGAGTGATTACAACTCAAACACAGTCTAATTCAAACACCTAAGAGGTACATGAATGGCTCACAAATGCACAATCAACATAGTCCAACTCAGATATCAAAGTGATATAGGAGTGGATCAAAAAACACACTAAACCCTAAAACTATTCTTTTCAATATACGACTTTAATAATCCATTAGGTTTAGAAAATCTATTTTTATAACTTTAGATGAGCATGGGCTTGGGCTCTTTATCTAAATAAAACGTATCTCCCAAAACAACAGCTGCAAATCTTCTGCATGAAAATAGGAACAAAATAGAAAGTTTCCTAGAAAGTCTCCAAGATCCTTTTTATGAAACAAATGTACTTCTGGTATAAAACTAATGTTCCTAAAATAACCCTCACTGGAATGCGATCGAGTGTGAACTAAAACCATATAGAATCTCACACTTTAAAAACAAATCTTCCAAAAGCATAAAACCCTAACACCTGGTATAACATGTCATGACATCATGTCACGACATCATGCCGACCATCAATGATGTCTGACCAACATGTCAAGACATCTTGCTCAACGTCTTGCTGTGATACTTGTTTTAACAAAATTGCTGCCAATCTTAAAAACAGAGAATTTACAATATCTATAAAAGATAGAGAGTTTTAGCACAGGTCCCACTGGGCGTGCCAATTTGTTTACGGTGAAATTTGGTAAACAATCACTAGTCTCTTATTGAATGTTACTTACAGGATCGACCAGATAATCCTAGGACAAGTGCTAAAACTTGTCTTATAGTTTTGTGTGGAAAAGTAAAGGATTTTGACTTGGTCGAAATCTTTGAGAAAGAGTAATGTAAAACGTAGATTGTTTAGGAATGTAAGTGTTTTCGACAATGCTAAAAGGTAGAACTTTGTGAAAGTAAATATAAAGTGACAACAAAATCAACAGAGGAATGAAAGTAGATTTGCAAAGAAAAAAAGTGAAGTAAAAGGCTTTGCATTTGGATAGAAATGGTGTTTCAGAATTCATACATTTTGCTCATTGAAAACTCATTTCTCTCTACGCTAGATACTTTGAGTTTTTTTTAGTTTTGTAGTGAAATGAAAAGAACACTGTAGCGGTAAAAATCGTGAGTGTAAGTTATTGATTAACTTAACTCATAAAGCAAGAGTCACCACCACACTTTTATTTTATCCAAAAAAGGAAAGGAAAAAGAGCGAACAAAACCTAAAGAGTTCTAAAAAAAACAAGAACAAACTGAGAATGGGTAAGGGGGTTGGTTACGTTAAGGGAAGGTGTTAGCACCCAAAACGTCTATAGTACTCTATAGGAACCCTTTGAAATATCTACCGCTTTTTGGTTTGAAAAGGTTTGCTTGAAAAGAGATTGAGGAGATGAGAGGAGAATTATTTTTTAATATTTTTGTGTTTGGAGAGACTTATTGCCTCATGCCTACGTACCCACGAAGTGCAATGTAGGATCAAAACCTCATAGTTCGTGGTACAAATAACAAAAATTTGTTTGTTTTGGTTGATTTTAAGTGTAAAGACAAGTCGTCATTTCTAAGCAAATAATTCCGCTTAAAGAAATGAATCATGTCTAAACTTATGAAAAAGTTTTAAAGGGAAAAAGTGCACAAAGCACAAAAAGAGTTTGATGAGTTTTGTATTTTTTATGTCCTTTTGAAATGGTCAAAATATGATTAACATGGATTGACATTTATTAAAGAAATCAAAGTTTGAAAATCACTTGACCGAAGTCAAGGTTTTATTATGAAAGCGGTTTTAAGTTTGAAAACAAGAAAGTTTTGAAAAAGAGAGGAAGTTTTGAAAATTGAAGAAGGGGTGGAGAAGAAGTGACTATCCTAGTGCATAGAATAAAAGCTAAGGTAAGAAAGATCTAACCACATGGAGGCACTCTTCAAAGAATAATAAGAGAAGAATTCCATCCTCTTGAGCCAATAAGCAACCCAAATAAAGGCTAGGATACCAAACTCCATAATTGTCCAAAGCATAAGGTAGATAATCCTAATTCTAAGTCCATAAGTCCATAATCAAGGGTATAGGTCATCCAATGCAAAGGATAGTGACCATAGTCCAACAATTAAGAGCACAAGTCTTTTAGTGGTTTAATCCTTTATTAATATTTTTGAGTCCAAAAAGGACAAAAGAAAAACAAAGCACAAGATAATATGGTCCAAGTGGACAAAAGAAAAATAACATAACATAAGCATGAATATGATATATGATAATGAGTAATAAAAATAAAGAGAGATAGGGAGCGAGAAAGAAACATAAAAAGGTTAGAAGTTAGTAATTAGTAGCACAAGGCTCTAGTGCCATAAGCCTTCACCGATTATTCCGTTTCGCGTTTTGAACTATAGTGATTAAACAATGCACTTAGGTCAAGGTTAAAGAACTTGACAGAAGATTGGTAGAACCAAAGCCTCTACAACGCCAAGTTTAAAAGGTTATGGACCTAATGCAAAAAACTAATCAACATTGGGTTGACGCGACCAATCAAGGTCCGGACCACGAAAGTTCAAATTCTGAATTGGATGAAGAGGGACAAATGTAGCGCTATGTTAAGCAATCGCCGAGTAATTTACGAAGTAATTACCCTACAATGAGGCCGACCAATAGTGATCTTTGTGCTAATGCATGCTAGATGAACGATATGTAAATCGTCATCCGAAAGCAATACCGCACGAAAAGAAAATAGGTAATGATCTTCTTAATCAAGAATTCAACAAAGAAATTCTAAGATCCATTAGACTTTCATCGATCAAAAAGAAAAAAAATAAGATGAAGAGAAAGATGAATCTAACATTTATGATCCATCAACAACCAATAAATAACCAAAATAGAATTCAAAATAAATCAAGATTAAAAGTGATTTCAAATGATTTTTAAAAGAAATTTTGAACTAAAATCATAAAAAAAAGAATAAAATCTAGTTTAAAAAAAAGTTACTAAAAAAAATAGTAAAGAAAATTGAAAAAAAAATTTATAAGAGAATATTTAAAGAAGAGATGGGAGGTTTAGATAAAAAAGATGGTGAGAAAAGTTACAAGGCCCACACGGCCTAATCTTAACAAGTGGAGAAGAAATAAAAAAAATAAGAAAAACAAGTTAAAAAAAACAAGTCAGAAACACAAGTTCATCTTCTTCTCCAAATGAAACACGGTGCACTATTTATCTTCCATGCTAGCAACTTCAAGGTCAAGCGAAACATAGCAGCGGGATACGAAAACAAGATGAAATGAATCGTAATCAAGTGTAGATTCCAAATATGCTTTCAATTCATGAATGGTGCTTTGATATCTCGAATCGGAACCGCGAGAAATTCGACGAGAACTCCAAATTACCTTCAATTCAAGGTTTGTAAGCTTCTAATCTTTTCTCTTCTTCTCCGAACGCGAATTTCTGAAGTTGTTGTTGTTGATGTGCGTTGATGCGAAATGTCGCGAGATGTTGCGTTGAGATTTTTTTTTTGAATTTTGAATGAAGCTTTAATGGAAGCTTGGATATGGAAGATGAAGATGACGATTGTTTGAGTTTGTTTTTTGGAATTTTGAATGGAGCTTTGAAAGTCGATTGGAAAATTAGAAGTTGAGGGTGAAATGTAATGAGAATTTGGAATTGATGCAAACAATTTGGTTGAAGCTTGAAGATGAGTATGGTTGAATTTTCTGCAGAGGTTCGATGGAAGATGGTGGTGGTTTGTGCAGAGTTTCTAGGGGCTGTTCAAGCTTGAGGAATTTGTGTAAGAATGAGCTCAATTTATAGAGTCTTTAGAGTGAATTTTGCTGCTGCCGTTTTGATTTTCTTGCTGCGTTTTGAATTGACATTTTATGCGTGACTTTTTGAATTGAATTTTGACGTCGTTTTTGCGTCTCTCACTTGTAGCTTGTTGCGTTTTGTCAATTTGATCAAGTGCTGCATTTTGAAACCGTTTTGATTCGCACGTGCCTTGTTTTTGCTTAGCAGCATGATGTGTATTTTTCTTGCAATTGGCTCGGCTTGGCTTCATTGAGCATGAGATGGCTTTACGTGACTTGGAATTTCTCTGCAAATGACGTAGCAGCTTGGAATGAAGTTTCAAGGCTTGGTAATAGCAACATGTAACATGAACTTGGTGTACACAAGGCTTGCTTCTTGTTTCAATTAAAAAATAAAATTGAAATGCAAGTTGCAGTGGGCTTGAGCATGAGATGGCTTGTGAAATCTTCATGAGCTTGTTCTTTACCATTTCATCACTCATTCTTTTTTGCAAGTGTTTGAATGTATCATGGCATGTATTGATTTTGAAATTTTAGAAATGTGGTGTTTCATGGAGCTTGCTTGGAGTTTGCTATCATTGTACATGGGCTGAATTTTTTTGTTAATTATTTTTTATCATGGACTTTGTAATGGACAATGGATAAAAACATGATTATGGACAAATGGTTAGCAAAAATTATAATTGGGAAACAAAATTGATTATGATTAAAAAAAATGGATTTGGAAATGTGGATTGATTTGGAAATTTAGAATTTGGAAATGGATAAATGTATATTGAAATGGATTTTGGAAAGTAGATATTTGAAATATACTTGGATAATTGGAATGGAATTTAATTTATGAATATGGATAAAAAAGATAATTTGGATATGAAATGGATAAAAATATAGATATTGAAAAATGGATCTTAGAAAAATGGATATTTGAAAATGAATATGGTTTATGAGATGGATATGATGGATAATATGGATATAGATTTTAAGAAGAAAAAAAAATGGTTGGGTAGTTGGAAATTAATTTGGAAATGATATTGGATATAGGTTTAGAAAGGAAATGGTTAGAAAAAATGGATAAGGGTGAACTTAGGAAAGAAAAGGATCTTGAATCTTTAAAAACATGCCTTAAATCCCAAGCAAGTCATGAACCATGAATCTTTCAACTTGAACCAAATCTTTGAGTGAAGCAAATCCTTGAGAATTTGAGCCATAATGAATCTAAATATCAATACTTGCATCTCAATCAAACAAAAAGGCCTTGATTTAGCAAAAATGGATATGCAACTCCACCAATATTTTCCACTTATGGACAGGAAACCTTCCAAATTCTACACCTTGAATTATCACCATCAAAATCCACTGATGCACCAAACTGAATAACAACCACTCTCTGATTATGGATCAACATTGAGGAAAAAACTCCATAGATGAACCACTGATGAACGGATGGACACTCAATCAAGATAATCTGGACCAAGCTTCTCATAAATCACAGATTGATAATATGATGAATTCCAATACAGGACAACTTGACCTTGAACAATCACTGCTTGAGAAATAGACCACTGCCACAATCAGCTTACAATTCAAGCAATCCTTTGATGGTTTGACCAATATTAGGTAAAACTTCCATCTGATCTCAACCATAACTGAATAGCCACACAATCTCCAAGACATGCCTTTACCATCAACCTTCTTGCAAAACCCTAAACACACAGAGAAGAAGAAACAGACAAACTACAACATATTTTTGGTATTTTTATTAGCGGTTAGTAAACATGAACAAACATAAAACAATTAAGAAATACACAGGTGCTTGGTGATCATGTTTGTGGTAAGAGATGCAAATGACATGTGGGATCTTAGGGGTAAAACTTAGGGTATTACAGCTGCCCCTATTTAAGTTTCTTCTATCCGGAGATATGAAGATTAACATCTTTGTCTCGACGAGATAGAAGAGACTTAAATATAACAAGGAAAATACCGCACAACTACTGGGACTCAGCTAAGGAAAATATTCAAACTGGGGATAAGTATATATGGAAATAAACCATAACACAACAAGGATATAACTCAACAAGGAAGACTTAACACAGCAAGGCTCCACTGGGGAAAATCAATACCTCAACAACGAACTATCTCTAGCATACCGAAGAGACTTACCATTCATCAAAGTGGACCAAATCTCAACAACGAACTATCCCGTCTACCTGAAGAGACTTACCATTCATCGGAGTAACAAAAATCTCAACAACGAACTATCCCATATAACCGAAGAGACTTACCATTCATTGGAGTAACAAAATCTCAACAACAAACTGTTCCGTCTAACCGAAGAGACTTACCATTCATCGGAGTAGAAGAATCTCAACAACGAACTGTCTCGTCTAACCAAAGAGACTTACCAATCATCGGAGTAGAAGAATCTTAACAACGAACTGTCCCGTCTAACCGAAGAGACTTACCATTCATCGGAGTAACCCAAAATCTCAACAACGAACTATCCCTTCTAACCGAAGAGACTTACCATTCATCAGAGTGACAAAATCTCAACAACGAACTGTCCCGTCTAACCGAAGAGACTTACCATTCATCTGAGTAACCAAATCTCAACAACGAACTGTTTCGTCTAACCGAAGAGACTTACCATTCATCGGAGTAACAAAATCTCAACAGCAAACTCCCGTCTAAACGAAGAGACTTACCATTCATCGGAGTAACAAAATCTCAACAGCGAACTGTCCCGTCTAATCGAAGAGACTTACCATTCATCGGAGTAACAAAAAGTATTAACTGCATCGCCTTAGGCTTCTCAAATAAAGGAATGCCACGAAACAGTATTGGAATCATACACAGATTTCAGCTGAAGGGCGCAAAATCCTCAAAGGTGCAAAATAAATGCACTCTCAATCTGGGTTTCACAGCCTAGAGATCCAAAAAAATGTTGCAGGGGACCAAAGTAAGGAGAAATATCATCTACCACCGTTAAAGGTAGATTAATACAGATAATAAACTCAAGAGAAAGGTCATCAACTACCCACTGAACGTGGAAATTTAAGGTAACTGACCAACAGATAATGAGAAATACTACCCAAAACAAAGGTAATAAACTCGACAACAAAGTTAATAAACTCAGAGAGCTTTGAACGAGATCTTTTAACAAATTCCACTAGGATAACCTACTGAACGAGGTCCACTGCAGGGATTTTAAAAGATATCAACTGGAGGACTCTACTGTCGAGACTTAGGACTTCATTTAGGAATACTTTCTACCAAGTTTTTTTGAGAAATGTGTCAACAATAAAAAATTTACTGGGGAATCTATTGCCTAGATCAACCAGAGAACCTTCAAATGAAATGCCTTTTGCCGAGATTTTGCATGTAATAACTACTGCCGAGGATTAATCGAGAACATGCCTACTGCCGAGGCTCTGCTGAAAGATCTTTTAAGGATTCTACTGTCGAGATCCTAAAAAGAAAATACCTTCTGCCGAGGTTGCTGTAATCCTTTTTTTGAAATTATCTGAGAAATCTACTGCCGAGATTCTTGGAAAGAAAATACCTTCTGCCGAGGCTTGTTGCAAATTCTATTTTAAAACTCACTGGAGAATCTACTACCGAGATCAACCAAAGAAATCTGAAATAAAGCCACCTTCTGCCGAGGTTTGCTGGAAATCTTTTGAAAATATCCAAGAAATCTACTGTCAAGATTCTTGGAAAGAAAATACCTTCTGCCGAGGTCAACTGGAAATCTTCTGCCGAGATTTGCTAGGAACTAGGAATCAATAACTCTACCAGGGATCTTCACAGGAGATATGGGCAAGTTAGATCACGCAACAAACTTCTCAAATAAAGAGAGGACCATCTGTTGGGAATTCATAACGAACTTCTCTGGCGGGAACGGCCGAAGAGATACCATTTTATGTAAAAGATACAGTTTGATAACTGGGGACCCATAAGCTCCTCAAATAAAGAGACTACCACTTGTTGTCACATAATAAATTCCAAAAGAGTGTTGTCACAACCCTGCTGGAGAAACAAAATCTTCATCTTCTGATGGTAATCACAAACAGATTATCTGCTGAGTAATACAAAATCTTCGAAGGTTCAAAATAAATGCACTCCCAGTCATCTATGTTACATAACCTAGAAAGCTTCAAAGTAGTCACTGCCGGAGACCAAAGTTCAATCCAGGAACAAACTGGAGAGAAACGGTCAAACAAGATTCATCCCAAGGAGGAAATAACTCAACAGGGGATTGGTCCCATCCAGATAATGAACTAGAAAGGAAAACTGAAGTAAAACTTTCCACGAGGAATAAAATCAGTGGGGAATTAGAAAGGATAAACGCTTTCTGCTTAGGGTCAACACTCTAATGGAGAGAGGACACACACACACTCTGCGGAGGAAACCACATCAGAGAGCGGAGAAGTACTAAAAATGCAAGATGCACAATATAAAACACATGATGCTACATAAAGCAAATGATGCACATGCATGAATATGCGTATGAATATGCTGACGAAACAGACACACGGGTAAACAAAGGATGAATAAACACCACAACTCAGCTGAATACTCGGCTAATCTCAACAAGATAGAGATACCAAAAGAGATCCTGTCAAGGAGTACACACAAAGCAAACCCTAATGGGGTATCAACTAATTAGGGGAATAAGAAGTCAACATTACTCTTTGCTTGGGGAGTGATCAAAGCAATCACAACGAGAGGTAAAACTCTGTGCGATGATTCCACATCAAGGGGAAACATCACCCCAAAGCTTCACAAATGCTTGATCATAACCTGGCTGGAGAATAGAATCATACTCAGCTGGGGAAATCTGAATCAAGACTTAGCCGGAGGAATACCCAAAATAGTACTTGGACGGGAAATACCCAAACTGGCGCTCAATTGGGGAATAATGGATTTCAAGAGTCTAACACCTCACAACAATCTTGAGGGAATCCATCATCTGATTAACAACTTGATTACATCCACAAGAACAAATCTGCTTATGTACGTTGAATTCACCATTTAACTTTTGCCCTAGACTGCATGGTCTACAAAGGATTTTACACAAAAAGGAAACTTTGTACCATAACGACTTGAGATAATCTATCCCAGTGTCTTCAAACTCTTGGATTCGTCAAATCTCGATGTAACCGCCCCAGATTTACTGAACTTGGCACACTCTTCAATCAATAGAGTCCTTCAGCTTTGCCCCATGTGAAAGCATCAATTGGGAAAACAAGTTTGTAAAGCCTTCAGGCAACATGCACCTAGATAGGATCATTCTTGAAATGATTTGCAAATTGCTCATCAGAGTTTCATGCCTCAAAAGATTAAGCTCATCACTAATGCTCAAATGTAAACTTCCATGATGTCAAACAAATGTATGCAAGCAGAAAATGTTAATTCTGAGAATAATAATTCTAATGCAATTCCATATGTTAGTCTTGAAATTTTTAATGAAAAGACATCGCAAAACCTTGTGAATGAATCACTAGTTAGGATGTGACATTGATATTTTGAATGCACATGCAATACCAACAAAGATCTTTTAGCGCAACTCATGGGAGTCAGGAACGCTATCTCGTTTGGAGTATGCTCTCAAAATAAACCCTACTTCAATTAGGTCTTTTGAGGGTTATAACTTGGCCTGGTCCACGGTTTTCAGAAAAAAGGATTTTTAGGCTCAAAGTTTATTTATACCCACCCATTCTCCATGATGTTCTTCATTCCTACATTCAAATAATTTGACCTAAATGTTCAATCTCTCAAAGGGATTTTGTGATGGTTGAGGAACCAATGAAAATGATGGTTTAAGAACCAATGAGGTTTTTCGGGAAATAACAATCACCCTTTTGTCTGTAGTCACACAGATTTGTTCATTATTTTTCTTTGTAATCCTTTCTTTTCGCTTTTCGCGCTTTTCATTCTTTTATTTTCCCTAACTTTTGCCTAGACTAAAACTTCTGAGATTTCTGATGTCCAGCAAGATGCCTTAATTTTTGCCTAAGTCACTTGTTTTCAAGCTTTCGACTTAGCGGGCTTTTATTTTTATTTTTTTTCTCTTTTTTTTTGAACAAAATCATGTGACATTGGCTTATTTGAAAGGGTTATAACTGCCTCTTTCCTTCATGGATGGGGAATAACCATTGTGGTTTCCTTAGACGCACATAGGGGTGGAAATAGGCTAGGCCGAGCTAGGCTTTGCCAAGCCTGAGCCTGGCCTGCTAAAAAATTCAAAGCCTAAGCCTGGCCTGTAACCTATCATAGGCTTATTTTTAGGCCTAAGCCTGGCCTTTTCGAAGGCTTGATTAGCCTACTAGCCTATTTAAAAGCCTACTTCATTTGAACATCTGTAAATAAGAAATTCAACTAATGTTAAATAGACTAACTAGTTAAAAGATCAATGAGATTAAATGTTTGTTTTTATTGTCTCGTTCAAGTTTTCTTATTAGCATAAGTTTGGTGATACTATTTGTTGAAGATAACTAATGAGAAAAACTTATGACAACAACTTATGACATTGTTTATAATGTTTTTTCAACTTATTTTCATAAGTTCTTCAAGATAACTAAGTTTTATTTTCATATTTTAGTGCAAAGTACAAAATAGAATATAATAATAATAAATTTATTGATTTTTTCTTAAATAGGCCAGCCTGATAGGCTTGAAAGGCTTTTCTTACGGCCTGTGGCCTAGCCTCTTTAGCTAAATAGGCTTATAAAAAAGCCTAGGCCTTTTCTATTTAAGAAAAAGCCTGGCCTGACCTGAGCCTATGTAGGCTAGGCCGTAGGCCCCTGTTAGTTGGCCTGGCCTATTCCCACCCATAGACGCACACTTCTCTTGAAATTTGGACACTTGGTCAAATTAACTGAAGACTACCCAGCCCCAAGGTTAAATGTGAGGGTTTTCTTATTTAGAAAAGAAACTCCTACTTCAAGGCTCAAAGGGGTTAACAAGGGATTATCTTCCTTATATCTCCAGTGTTTGGGAATTTGAAACAATGCCTATACATCATCAGCAGGGTCTTATTCAAAAGCATACAACCAGAAATTTTGCGTTTTCACTTCATCATCCTCCCTCCAAGAGTTTAAACAAGAAGTTGGTATTGCAAATGCAGAAAACAAATTACTAGCGAATGCGAATGGATCACTTCAAGATAAACATACTCATTGCATTAAGATTAATATTCAAAACAAACAAGTTCTACATGCAAACAAAGCAATAACAATCATAAAAGATTACAAATGAAAATGCAGTAAATGAACTGAAGATCTGAGGAAACTGTGTCAGCTTGAGCTTGAAAGAACATTATCAACTTTCTTGGGAGACACAAAAGCAAACAACACGACCACCGTGGGTCACTCTACTAATATCAGTATAAAGGCGTTCCATTCACAAATGCGCTTCCTTCCTTGAAGGTCAACACCTCATCGTCAATCATCTCTTGAACCTTTTCCTGGAAAACCTTGCACTCCTCAATTGGATGCCCCATTACTCCATCATGAAACTCACAACTGGTATTTAGATTGAACCAAGGAGGACGAGATTCCATGGCTCTGGTCTTTCTGGGTGTCATTACCGAGTTTCGGGCAAAATAAGACCACAATTGGCTGTAGGTCATTGGGATTGGATCAAATTGATGAGCCTCTCCTTTTGGATCATTCAGAGGTCTATGTTGATTCTGGCACTGAGGAGAATCTTGAATTGCATCAACTTCAACATTTTCTTCACTAGCCTGGTCATTCAAATCATCTTGGATTCTTCCACTTTTGAATGCATTTTCGATGTTTACTCCGACTTCCACAATTTTGGAGAAATCTAGAGGTACAACGCCTACCATCCCGACATAATAAGAGCCTGACAGTGTTCTTAGAAACATTTTGGACAGTTCTTTTTCTAAGAGTGGTGGATGAACTTGGGCTGCTAATTCTTTTCACCATTATGCATACTCTCTGAAGGATTCACTGTCCTTCTGACTCATACTCATCAAGTGATCGCTGTCTAGAGCCATGTCCAAATTGTAATTGTACTGTTTCACAAAAGCGTCAGTTAGGTCTTCCCAAGACTGAATATGGTTCCTTTCTAGCTTCATATACCACATCAAGGATCCCCCATATAAACTTTCTTGAAAGCAGTGAATCATCAACTTATCTTTGTCGACATGAGCAGTCATCTTTCTACAGAACATCGTCAAATAGTACCTTGGACAACTAACACCCTTGTATATTTCAAAGACAAACATTTTGAACTTCGGTGGAATAACCACGCCCCAGACCAGACACAAGTCACGAGCCTTAAAGCTAGATGCATTGGGTCCTTTCATCGTCTTCAATTGTTTCTTGAGATCATGAACTCCTTCCTCGATTTAAACAACTCTAGGATCATTCATCTTTGTCAAAGAGTGGATATTCTGAGGATTTGGCATATACCTCAAAAGTCGGGAATCCATTTCATCAACTTGAACAGCCAGGTTATCTTGCACAGGTTGAGATTGAGTAGGAACATCCACTTGTGGAGCATTGTCATCCGGAGGAAAATCGTACATCGGATTAGTCATCACTGTAAAGCCTGACATGGAATCAACATTCTCTGTTCTCTCCATTGCCTTTCAATAACTACTTTGAATTCAATATGAATGTCAGAAAATCAGTTGAATCCTCTTCTTTCTCTGATTAGCCCGAGTATTATATCGGTGATACAACTTGAACTGGATGAAGACCAAAGGGAAACAATAAGACACATGGGAAAGGCAAGAAACAATGCCGAAGATGATGCGAATGCTAATGAAAAATGCAAATGTTTCATTTAATTTTCAAAGATCTTTAAAATATAAAGCAATTGCAAACATCGTAATAACACTTTTTGAAATACTGATAAACATCTCATTTTATTGAATATTATCTGTGATGTTTGCAAAGGAAAATCTCTAAGATCCTTGAAAATTAATGGAAACAAAATGTCCATGAATGTATGTGTGCATGATGCAGCAACCACAAACAAGATCACACAAGGCACACGGGTTCAAGGTTTCGAGTCACGAGCATGGAGTCAAGGTTAAGAACCTCCCACAATGGTGTGTACTAGGGTTTATATCCACCTGTAGAACAAGGTTCTAAAAAGTTCCTAGAGTCTACAACCCATCTTTTGGATATTATCGATTTCGCAATTACTTGGTAGTCAATAATATTCTCAAGAGAGTCTCGTCTGAGTGTAGTATCACGTAACAAATGATTCAAGTCTGCACCTGAATAGCCACCGCACCACGTCCTAATAAGGCCAAGATGGGTTAAGGGTTCTATAGTTCTCAGCTTTAGGTCCTCGGATCAAGAAACATAATGGGTTTGCCATTTCTGGTCTGCCATTACTACCTCTTGGGAAGAGTGCCTCAACTGAGTCCTTGGGAATGGTCACCAGAGTCGACAACTCTCTAGGTTAACACCCTGAAATGCACAAGACGCACAAATCAGAATATCTCCCAAGAAAACCTCATCTGGATGTGGATTCACTATAAACCAAACGTGCCAAGATGCTACGTAGGCCACACTACTTTCCACTCTAGTCCTAGGTGTATACTCAAGCCTGAGTATTGGGCTTATCTCACCATACAGATCACCATGCACCTGACAGAACAATCAATAACAAACAAATCAAACAAAAAGCGATAAATAAATCAAAGTAAGCTAAACCCACTAGGAACTTGTTGCTATCCCCAGCAGAGTCACCACTTTTCTGTAGCAGTAAAAATCGTGAGTGTAAACTATTGATTAACTTAACTCATAAAGCAAGAGTCGCCACCGCACTTTTATTTTATCCTAAAAAGGAAAGGAAAAAGAGTGAACAAAACCTAAAGAGTTCTAAAAAAAACAAGAACAAACAGAGAATGGGTAAGGGGGTTGGTTACGTTAAGGGAAGGTGTTAGCACCCAAAACGTCTATAGTACTCTAAAGGAACCCTTTGAAATATCTACCACTTTTTGGTTTGAAAAGGTTTGCTTGAAAAGAGATTGAGGAGATGAGAGGAGAATGATTTTTTAATATTTTTGTGTTTGGAGAGACTTATCGCCTCATGCCTACGTACCCACGAAGTGTAATGTAGGATCAAAACCTCGTAGTTCGTGGTACAAATAACAAAAATTTGTTTGTTTTGGTTGATTTTAAGTGTAAAGACAAGTCGTCATTTCTAAGCGAATAATTCCGCTTAAAGAAATGAATCATGTCTAAACTTATGAAAAAGTTTTAAAGGGAAAAAGTGCACAAAGCACAAAAAGAGTTTGATGAGTTTTGTATTTTTTATGTCCTTTTGAAATGGTCAAAATATGATTAACATAGATTGACATTTATTAAAGAAAACAAAGTTTGAAAATCACTTGACCGAAGTCAAGGTTTTATTATGAAAGCGGTTTTAAGTTTGAAAACAAGAAAGGTTTGAAAAAGAGAGGAAGTTTTGAAAATTGAAGAAGGGATGGAGAAGAAGTGACTATCCTAGTGCATAAAATAAAAGCTAAGGTAAGAAAGATCTAACCACATGGAGGCACTCTTCAAAGCATAATAAGAGAAGAATTACATCCTCGTGAGCCAATAAGCAAGCCAAATAAAGGCTAGGATACCAAACT
Source organism: Lathyrus tuberosus (assembly GCA_022829125.1). Taxonomy (NCBI): domain Eukaryota; kingdom Viridiplantae; phylum Streptophyta; class Magnoliopsida; order Fabales; family Fabaceae; genus Lathyrus; species Lathyrus tuberosus. The sequence goes on from JALAZF010000668.1 coordinate 2,133,718, forward strand.
CCATAATTGTCCAAAGCATAAGGGAGAGAATCCTAATTCTAAGTCCATAAGTCCATAATCAAGAGTATAGGTCCTCTAATGCAAAGGATAATGGCCATAGTCCAACAATTAAGAGCACAAGTCTTTTAGTGGTTTAATCCTTTATTAATATTTTTGAGTCCAAAATGGACAAAAGAAAAACAAAGCACAAGATAATATGGTTTAAGTGGACAAAAGAAAAATGACATAAACATAAACATGAATATGATATATGATAATGAGCAATAAAAATAAATAGAGATAGGGAGCGCGAAAGAAACATAAAAAAGGTTAGAAGTTAGTAATTAGTAGCACAAGGCTCTAGTGCCATAAGCCTTCACCGATTATTCCGTTTCGCGTTTTGAACTATAGTGATTAAACAATGCAATTAGGTCAAGGTTAATGAACATGACAGAATATTGGTAGAACCAAAGCCTTTACAACGCCAAGTTTCAAAGGTTATTTACCTAATGCAAAAAATTAATCAACATTGGGTTGACGCGACCAATCAAGGTGCGTACCACAAAAGTTCAAATTCCAAATTGGATGAAGAGGGACAAATGTAGCGCTATGTTAAGCAATCACCGAGTAATTTACAAAGAAATTACCCTACAATGAGGCCGGTCAATAGTGATCTTTGTGCTAATGCATGCTAGATGAACAATATGTAAATCGTCATCTGAAAGCAATACCGCACGAAAAGAAAATAGGTAACGATCTAGTCTTGATCAAGAATTCAACAAAGAAATTCTAAGATCCATTAGACTTTCATCGATCAAAAAGAAAAAAAATAAGATGAAGAGAAAGATGGATCTAACATTTATGATCCATCAATAACCAACAAATAACCGAAATAGAATTTAAAATAAATCAAGATTAAAAGTGATTTCAAATGATTTTTAAAAGAAATTTTGAACTAAAATCATAAAAAAAAGAATAAAATCAAGTTTAAAAAAAAAGTTACTAAAAAAAATAGTAAAGAAAATTGATAAAAAAAAATTTATAAGTGAATATTTAAAGAAGAGATGGGAGGTTTAGAAAAAAAAGATGGTGAGAAAAGTTACAAGCCCCACACGACCCAATCTTAACAAGTGGAGAAGAAATTAAAAAAAAAGTTAAAAAAAACAAGTCAGAAACACAAGTTCATCTTCTTCTCCAAATGAAACACGATGCACTATTCATCTTCCATGCTAGCAACTTCAAGGCCAAGCAAAACAAAGCGGCGGGATACGAAAACAAGATGAAATGAATCGTAATCAAGTGTAGATTCCAAATATGCTTTCAATTTCATGAATGGTGCTTTGATATCTCGAATCGGAACCGCAAGAAATTAGACGAGAACTCCAAATTACCTTCAATTCAAGGTTTGTAAGCTTCTAATCTTTTCTCTTCTTCTCCGAACGCGAATTTCTGAAGTTGTTGTTGCTGATGTGCGCTGATGCGAAATGTCGCGAGATGTTGCGTTGAGATTTGTTTTTTTGAATTTTGAATGAAGCTTTAAAGGAAGCTTGGATATGGAAGCTGAAGATGACGATTGTTTGAGTTTGTTTTTTTGAATTTTGAATGGAGCTTTGAAAGTTGATCTCGACTATCTGAGTCTAACGGTTACTAACTGCAAGTGCACAGCCTATCGTGTAGTAATAAAGATATTGATCCTACAGAGACCTGATAATCAACCTAGTGCTACGGTTTGTTACTGTGTTTAGCTAAGGCGAAGATGTTTTGGTTTTAAGTTCAAAAAGGGAAACTAAAATGAATCTAAATTTTTGGACTAAACTAGTTAAGATAAGGATATCGGTACGTAACTTAGTATACCATCATGGATTCAATAAGACTTAAGCGTATAAAAATAAGTCACATTATATTTCTGTAGAAAATATCAGTTTAAAAGCCCTCACCTCACACTCTCGTGGATCTTGCTTCAGACTATATTCCTAAATCATAATGTCTGCTCTCGCTAGCCCATTTGAGTTTAAAAACACTTTTTGAAAACTAATACAGTCTAATTAACTTTAAAGTGCTCTCGGTGTTTTTAAAACCAATGCCCGATTTCAGCTATCCGGTTAAAATCTCACACTCTCGTGGATCTTGATCCTAACCTTTACTACCTTTTTACTCTCGTAATAAAAGTTCAGTTTTTATTAAGAAATCGCGGCCAGAAAATAAGTTGTTTATGGTTTTAGCTTAGAGTTATCGAATCCATTCCAGTTAACTTAATTACATATTACGATAATGAATAAAAACCTGATAAATGTGCAATAAGTTGATTCTCGCAATTCCTCCACAAGTCGGTAGGCTTTTGCTCCATGTAATGGAATAACGAATGATGAAGGCAAGATTGAAAACAAAATTATAACTATGGTGCAATAGCTCCTCAATGTGAGAAACTATCACTATTTCAAGTGATGGTAAACAAGGAATATGAAACGAAACAAGGAATGCAAAGAAAGTAAAAATTCGGAAAAATAATTCTGCAGCAATTCGGGTAAATTCTCTATATCATGTGTCTCGTTGCTCTTCAATCCATGTTGTATTTATAGCCAAAGCATTGCCTTAACGTTGGAGAAAATATAGGAGCACACCCTTTGGTGGTTGAGAAGTCTAAGGGAGACTGGCTCAAGTGAGTTGAAACTGAAGTTGAGAGAATGTAGGAAGTACTGATCGTGCGTGTGCATTGTGTAATCCCCCAAATTTTGACCACTTAGATTTCCCATCATTGTGAAAATCATCATCACAATATGGATGAACCATTATGCTTCATCAGTCTCCCAAAAGATGGGTGAGCATCCAATACAATCAAAATTAGGGTTTCAAGCCCTCTCATAGTTCTCAGACAAAGGATCAATCAAGAAATGACATGATCTTCAACTTGTATAACCTTCCAAGTAACTACAAAGGATCAAAAGGACTCCCACTTCAAGGATTAAGCACAAGGATGCTCCCTTCTAGGTGGATCAAGCCTCAAGATCGCCAGTGTCACCAAATTAGGGTTTTGGTCGACCAGGGCCTCCAGATGGAAAATTTTCATCTGGGCACAAGGCAATGATCCAAAACATGACCTAATATACTTCATGGAACCTCATTAACCCATGCATCAAGTCAATTTTGCCTCAGGGGATGCATTCATCAAAAATCAGGAATTAGGGTTTCTTGACCTAATTCACCCCTAAGTTGACTTTTGGGACAAACCATGAGCCAAGACCTCAAGACATGATTTGAGGGTCTCTAATATACCATATTGATCCATTTGGAACAATGGATTGATCCAAGAAGTTTGAGCAACAAGTCTAAATTTCATCTGCACCACAATTAGGGTTTTAAGAGAAAAGTCAACTGTAACTTTGACTTTTGACCAAGACATGCTCCCAAACCATAATACATGATTGAATATACCCTATGACACCCATGGAACATGTCCATCAAGTTTGATTTAGGTCAAGGACATGATTTCCTGAAGAATTGCACAGTTTGGAATTCATTTGATAAAAAGTCAACTGTGCGCAAAAGTCAACTTTGACTTTTTGAGATTTTTCACCAAAATGGATTTTTAACCCTAAAATGATGTTAATGTATGATTTGAATCATCATTCATCAAGAAAAATCAAGAAAAGTGAGATAACTTGTAAAAGGGGTAACCATAAAACTTAGAAATTTTTCTAAGTTAAAAATAAAGTGGCAAAGGTACCAACTTTGGAGGACCATAACTCCTAAACCACAAGGCCATTTTTTCTCATCCAAAGATGGATTTGTAGCCCTCATTATCACCTACAAAAACTTCAACTACAAGTCATTCCAATTCATTAAGGATTTTGAGTTATGGAGTGATCAAAGTGGCTGAAAAGTGAAAATGTCACTTTTTCCAACACTTAGTGAAATTTTCACTAAGTCAGATTCTGCCTCACTTTTTGCCAAATGTAGGGGGATTTTTCACTTGGAATCAAAAGAGATCAAAACCAAACTTGTTCAAACAGTTGTTATATCATGTAAGAGCTTTCCAAAATGGCCAAGAACATTGCCAAATTCAACCTACACCATGAGATACAACATTGCCAAGTTGCCTTGATAAAATCTGTCAAGGCAAGGCAGAATTTGCAACTTTGGTCGATTTGCCAAAATCAGCCAAATTCACTTGCTCCTATCCACTTGGACACCTCAGAGGATTGAATCTAAAGGGGACAATCACTGAGCCAAGCCTCCAAAGTCCATGGAACAAGAAATAGCATGTTGAACCTAGAATGGCCAAAATAGGGACAAGACTTCAAATTTGGAATGAGGCATTCAATGAAACCATCAAGGTGGCATGGACTGAGCCATTCTCATCTAAAATCAGTCAAGACTTATCCAAGACCAAGGGGACCAAAGCTCTGTGCCCTAACCTCTAGTCAATGGCTAGAGGAGACTTGGATTTTCATTTGCCAACATTGGCCAAACCTACTTACCAGCTGCCATGCACTATTCCTTGTAAAACAAACTTGCTCTACTATAAATAGAGCTCAATTGTGGTCAGTTTGAGTACACCAAAGCCATCTAACAGATGCTTTCCTCAAAATCTCTTCTTTCACTCCAATTTTGCCTTCTAAGGCAAGTCACTATCGGGTTTTCAGTTTGAGAGCAATTCCAATCAAACCAATCACTCACACACCTCACATACATCACATATGAGCTGATCAAACACTTAGATTACTTCTGAAACATCAATTTCACAAAATCACCAGCTGGTTGCTCAAGGTTTTAACCAAAGTGCAGCTGAGGTACCACAAAATGATCCAGCCAATTTCAATCAAGTCCAACCATCCAAACACAATCCATAGGGTGTAGGGAAGCTATTCAGATCATCACCACTCATCTGTAACACCTCCAAATCAAAAATCACTTTGAAGTTGCTGTCACGACTTGGAGGTAAGCACATACTTGGTCATCTCTCAATCTATGCATATTTCCTCGCACAATAATTTGGCCATATGTTCATAATCATGCATGGAATGTTTTCCCTCAATTAATTGCATTGTTTGAATCGTGTATCAAAAATCCTAGCCTTCATGCAGAAATTAGGGTTCTTGAGGTCTCTTCGTGATTTCTTGTTGTATGTTTAATTTAAATGAAATTAAAGTACATAGACATGATCGTGAGGTTGAGGCGAGCATAATGATATGTGGATTGCATGATATGATTACGTATTCATGGAGATTGGATAGAAAATGCAAATCTGAGAAACCAAGAACACGCGCGTGTTCTTCAGCTTGTTCTTGGCGCCATTTTTAGAAATTCAAATATTTGAATTTTGTGATTTTGTTTAATTGATTCAAAAATTAATTTCTCTCTGAGTTTTAATGATTTTGAGTTGATTTTTTTTTTAATAATTCACAAAAATGTTAAAATATTTTATTTTCACAAAAAATCCCAAAAATATTATTTATTTCATATAATTGATATTTTTGCAAAGAATTAATATTTTAATTGTTTTTGACATTTTAAATATTTTTTCTACATTGATTTTGCAACTTTTAATGCTTTCTAATTATTTTGTAGGTCAATACTTAATTTTTGAAGCATTAATCCAAGATCACAATTTGTTTTCCATGTGTTAAACAATTTTTGATCATTTTAATTGAATTTTTATTCAATTAAATACATTTTGAAAACAAATTAGGGTTTTGGATTAATTCAACCCTCATAAATCATTTTCAAAACATTTTGGGCCTCTTGAGAGAGTGTAAGACCCATCCCCCCTTGTACAAAAACTTTTTGGGCCTCACTCATTGTATAAGTCCCTCTGTACAAGTAAACGGCGCGATCGTCGCCCGTTTAAAAATAAAAATCATCTGGGCCTCTCCTTGAGCTATAAGACCCATTCAAAACACTTTGGGCCTCTATTAGAGTGTAAGACCCAATCCCCCTTTTAACCAAAACATTTTGTGCCTCACTTATTGTATAAGTCCCTCTGCGTTAAAAGAAAACCTCGGCGCGATCGCCATTTTTAAACGAAAAATCATTTGGGCCTACCCTCGTGTTATAAGCCCCTCTCTTTTCTTTAAACCTTTTTTGGGCCTCTTGAGAGAGTGTAAGACCCATCCCTTTGTACATAAAACCTTTTTGGGCCCCAGTCACTTGTATAAGTCCCGCTGTACAAAGTCAAACAGTGCGCTCACTGATAAAACCCTGGGCCTCTCCTTGAGCTGTAAGCTCCAAATCTTTCTTTTTCAAAGCACTTTCTCCTTTGATTTTTGAATATACTGTTGTTTTCAATCTTTCTTTGTTGAAGAACTAACCAAACATCATGGAAGCACTACAACCGAGTAAGTGGTTATCGCTTTCATTTACTGCTTTCATATTATAAACTGTATTGTGGGGCTGCTCACTGTAAGTCTTCTTTCATAAACTCATATCTACTGTGTAATAATAGTATAGATATTTCGAGTTTCCCCGGCTACTACGTCTAGAACTAGGTGACGCCGTTTCATTTATTCGTAGAAATAGACGCCTAGATCCCCAATAGGAGCACCAGATACAGTCTTCTCTTCGGCTGTCCTCCTTAGGAATCGTCAAGAAGCTCTACTCCCCAAGATGAATGTATTCTCCGTGAATGGCATCTTTGAGTTTCTTCCAAATTCTCGAACTTTCCTGACTTGATCTATTCCTTGTGGATAGCTTGCCTTGAATGTCTCGGGGCTTGGGTACCCACTACGGTCATAATCTTGGACCTTAACTAAGGAACCCTCTTTAAAAGTTAAAAGTCGCTGGATAGTAAACCTCACACGTTTACCAGTGGTTTTATCTTTAAAAGAGTTATCTCTCCTAATGGAAAGGAGATGATAGACCCACGGGCTTCTTAAAAGCATCGGCCTCCTCTTGGGCATTATTCAAGGACACTACGGCTTCTTAGAAGTATTCACAGCCTCCTCTTAGGCTTCGTATAATGATCTCTTCCTTCGGGAATGATAGCCTTCTCTTGGGCTTTGTACAAGGACCCGTAGGCTTCTTAAAAGTTTCCAGCTTCCTCTTGGGCTTCGTACAAATTGTCCCGACGACCTCCTAGAGGTATAGGAACAGAACCTAGTCATCCTCATAGAACAGTCCTTTCATAGAGTCTACTACTGTTTCTCAAAGCATAGTACAAAAGATAAAACTCTAGACTTGGACAGTCTTACTTCCTTGAGTCTCAAAGACATTCTCAAGTGACCCCTTCGTTAAATAGGAAGAAAACCCGCAGACTCGGACAGTCTCAATACCCTTTGGATTTCCCGTTTCCTCAAAGAGAAGGAAATATCCCTGATCCTCAGATTAAATCCCCGAGTACAGTGTTGCTCATATAAGAACTGATTTTCTCTTTTAAAATCAGTATATTGGATCTGTCACTCAAGTGAAACAAACCTTTAGCCTCCATCTCGGGCTTCGTACGAGATACAAAAACACTCTCTTGTTGAGTATCAAAGACTCCCTCGTAGAGTCAAACAAACAATAGCCTCTATCTCGGGCTTCGTACGAGACACAAAGACTCTATCGTCGGGTCAAAAACTTTTAGCCTCTCTCTCGGGCTTTGTACGAGACACAAAATAGCCTCCTCTTAGGCTTTGTATAATGATTTTCCTAGCGGAAATTAGCCTTCTCTTAGGCTTTTGTATAAGAAAACCACTGGTTGATCCAATCAACCTTTTAGCATCAAAGCTGTGCCTCGTTCACAGTACACAAACATCAACAACTCCTTTCCTTTCATCTAATCGCTGTAAGCGGCAAGCCTCTGGATCATCTATATCCATGCCACTGTCCCTCTTTTAGCATGAGAAATTCCTAAGGAAAGATGTCATTGCTCTACACTGAGTTAAAGTCTTCTCCTTCAGGTTAAAACCCTTTCTTCGGAAATTATGGCATTGCTCGGATCCGCGTATTCCACTTAAAGTAATTCTCCTTCCCCCTCTTTAGAGATTACAAATTCTCTCTAAAGTCGAGGTCTTTCAGCTTCACGTCTTGGGCTTTGAACAAGACACAAATAGACCTTTCAGCTTCACATCTTGGGCTTTGAACAAGATACAAACAACCTTTCGCTTCACGTCTTGGGCTTTGAACAAGACACCAAAACACCAAAAACACCCATTTCCTCCCATAGAATAGGAGGAACTACGAACGCTCTGATTTCCCTGTTTCGGTAAACGGGAATACGTAGGCATAAGATCGAAAGAAAAGATCTTAGCGAGCACAATCAACAAAAAACCCAAATCCCATATCTCCATCAATCAAAAGCAGTATTTCAAAAGCATCAGTCCTAACATCCTAATCCTTGTTCCCCGCCAAAAACCTTCTGCCCAGGTAAAAGAGAAAGAAAACAGTATTGGAGAAAATACAAATAACCAGTACAAAGGCCCCCCCACATTGATAGCATCCGTAACCTAACAGACCGCTGTTTAAACTCAGTATGCAAGCAGGGTTAATTGGAGACATCTATTTCCCTTCCTTATTCAGCTCACAATAGGATAAAAAATGAATCGACCTGTAGTTTAAGCTCAAACCACAGAGAGCGACCAACGCTTAAGAACCGCGTCCAAAATCGCTCGCTACAGAAAAAATGGCGCCCACCGTGGGGCCGGTCTTTGTCAAACTCGGTCGTCCTTCTCTTCACTTGTGTGAATACCACAGATTGGGGCTTCCGCCGGGGAACCCATTTTCTGTCAGGAACTTAGGATTCATAGCTTTAAAGGTCTAGGATGGTTAGGACAAATATATATACTGCTTTTCCTAAATGCTATACGTGTTTATTTTTCTGCTAATGGGAATGCGGGTGATGTCGTATGTGGAAAGATTGAGTATACACCTAGAAAAGCCAACCCTTTCGTAGTGCGGAAACTATCGGAAATAGTTGTTACGCGATACTACCCTCATTTGAGGCTGGTGATCTATTCTCGGTGAATGGCACTTACTCTAAGATTGCACACAACTCGCTGGCGATCCGCTTATTGTTTGCCTTCCTGGGAGGAGCTGATGATAATGAGTACAGGTACAAAAATCACCCTAGTATAAACCTTTGGGGATGGGTAGAGCCTTGACTTCATGACAACGACCCTCTGACCCCATGTTTTTTCTATGTTTTTGTGTGCTGCATTCATGCATCCATTTAATAAAACATTAAAACATTCAAAAAACTTTCTCTTCTAGTCTCTCTGTTTTTCAAATTAAACTAAGACTGTGATTGCAAATATCAGAGAAAAAGATTACGCTAATGGATTTCGGTAGAAGGAGAACTCGCCAGTATACCTTCAAGGTTCCAAAACTAGGGGATTTGAGAAGGTTAGCAAGGATGATCGTTAACCCAGAGGCTTTCAGAGCCAAGCACGGTGGTTTGCTACCACTGTTAAGAGTCCATGTGATTAAGGGGATCATGGACGCGCTCATTCAGTTCTACGATCCGGTTTATCACTGTTTCACGTTCCCGGATTACCAGCTATCACCAACGCTGGAGGAGTATTCTCATCTGACTGATTTACATATCACTGATCGAGCTCCATTTTCTGGACTAGAAGAAATTCCAAAGAATCAGACTATTGCAATAGCAATTTATTTGGACGAGTCTGAGGTCGGGACTCACATGACCACTAAGGGTGGCATCCAAGGTTTGCCAGCCCAGTTCTTGACAAAAAAAGCTCTATACTTCGCTAGTATAGGGAACAAGACTGCTTTTGAAAGCATCTTTGTCTTGCTCACCTACGGGTTATTTTTGTTTCCCAACATTAATAACTTCGTCGATATCAACGCTATTAAGGTTTTTCTCATTGGAAACCCTGTGCCGACTTTGCTTGCAGATGCGTATCATTCTGTACACTTGGGAAATTTGTACAGCGGAGGAGAGATCACATGCTGTGTACCTTTGCTTTACAAATGGTTTATCTCTCACTTGCCCAAGTCTGCTGCTTTTTGGGATTGCAAGAGTGTCTTACGTTGGTCGCAGAAGATCATGTCTCTCACCAATTCCGATATAGATTGGTGTAATAGGATTTATGAGGGAATCAGAATCATTGACCGTTGTGGAAACTTCCCCAGCGTACCCCTCATAGGAACTAAAGGAGGAATCAACTATCATCCGATATTGGTTCTTCGTCAATTTGGATACCCGATGCGACACATCCCACTGGGTGTTCATCTGGAAGGTCTTTTCTTCAAAGAAGGAGAAAATGACAGAGCACTAAAGATGGAAATAGTGCAAGCTTGGAAACAGGTTCATAAGAAAGGACGAGAGTCTCTAGGAAAACCGGACTGTGTCTCGGTGGAGCCTTATCTCCATTGGGTACAAACTAGAGCTCTCAAGCTAAAAATGCCTTATCCTCGTTACAGAATTCTTCCGCCGAGAGAATCTGTCATGTACTTCATGACGGAAACTGAAAAGCTTCAGGTTACTCTCAGCAAAGTTCAAAAGGAAAGAAGATCTTGGAAGAACAAGTATCGCACCCTCGACGTAGAGTGTATCCAAATACAACAACTAATAAAAGAGAAAGATGCTCTGATTGAAATTTTGGAGCAACATGCTGTAGAGAATCAAGATGACCAAAGGAATTTTCTCACTCCTTTCACTTGGCAAAGGAATGACAACCCGACAATGGCCCAAGCGCCCCGGTCAAAGAAGAGGACTCGGGACCCTTTAGCTTAGGTTTCTATTTCTGCACTTTGTAATCTACTGTATTTCCATTTCTGTAATCCTTTGAATTTCAATAAAAAGGGGTTTCCCCACTGTTTGATATTTGCAATCTAATTGTCGAAGTTTATTTTGATTAAACCAAAAAAACAACAATTAATATAATCATTGCATTCATCATTCTCACATCGCGTATTCTTCTTCCCTACGAATCTCACGTTTGTGTCTCGATTCTAGAGTCAAACTGTCTCATTCGTATAATACTCGGGCCAATCGTCAGAAAAAGATGGATGATCTTGAGGAAGAAAACAGAGAGTTGAAAGAAGAGATCGACGCTCTGAGAGAGGATATGAGAAAGCTTCGTAACGACATGCAAGCCATGGCAGAAGCTCAGCTACAAAGAACTGTGATCTCAGAGATCACCTCAACGTCCATCATAGAAAAGTATGATCCTAGGTATCAGATGCCGAAAGATCGTCCTTGGGGCATGCCTGTTAACTATATCCCGGAAGGATATGTCCCGCCGATCACTGAAGATCAGGGAATCGCAACAGAAGCCGCTAGGCCTGAAGGTTACAAACTTCGGGAAAGCGAAGATGCCAGGGGCATACTGAAGACTCCTGAAGGTTACAAACTTCGGGAAACGCCAAGACTTACTGCCGTAGTCACGGTACCACCCCCTGTGGTGCACACTGTCCCGAAAGGACAGATTCCGCCAACACCTTCTGGTAAGAAGGAAACTATGTTCGATAGAATGGATGAATTCCAGGAGCAGTTCTTGGAAATGCAGAAAGAGTTGCAAGCCATTCGCGGTCAGGATCTATTTGGAAAGGACGCCGCAGACCTCTGCTTGGTCCCAAATGTGAAAGTCCCGCACAAGTTCCAAGTGCCCGACTTTGAAAAATACAAGGGTAACTCTTGCCCTCAGAGCCATCTGGTGATGTACGCTCGGCGGATGTCAGCTCAGACGGAGAATCAGGACATGCTGATCCATTATTTCCAGGATAGTTTAACCTGTGCCGCACTCAAATGGTACATGGGTTTAAACTGCACTAAGATCGTCACTTTCAGAGATCTTGGCGCTGCCTTCGTTCAACAATATAAGTACAATTTGGACATGGCACCCGACAGAGATCAACTCAGATCAATGTCGCAAAAGGAAAAGGAAACCTTTAAGGAGTATGCTCAAAGGTGGCATGAAATTGCCGCTCAAATTTGTCCACCTCTTGAGGAAAAAGAGATGACAAAGATCTTCTTAAAGACCTTAAGCTCATTTTACTATGACCGAATGGTTGCCAGTGCGTCCAGTGATTTCACCGAAATGGTCGGCATGGGTGTACGTCTTGAGGAAGCCGTCTGAGAAGGACGTTTGGTAAAAGACACTGGATCAACGAGCGGTACTAAAAAAATACGGTAGTGCTCTCCCTAAGAAAAAAGAGCAAGATATTGGGAATATCTCTCTCGGAAAGCAAAGGCGACGTTATCAGCCAGTAGCAGCTGTTACTCCTGCTATCGGCCCCGCGCCTGTTCCTATGTATCAACCTCAGGTTGAGCAGAGCCAACCTGACCAACAAAGGACACAACAGCCTCTTCAGCAGGCTCGTCCTCCATATAACAACAACCGTACAACACGGCCACCAGGATTTGATCCTATACCCGTAACGTACGCAGAGCTGTTTCCGTTACTGCTGGCTAAGGGGCACATCCAGACTAAGTCTCCTCTTACAGTACCGGAAAATCCGCCTTTTTGGTTTAAAGCGGATCAAACACGCCCTTATCATCAAGGAGGTTCAGGGCATAACATTGAGACTTGTCTCAATTTCAAATCTGACGTGCAAAAGCTTGTTAGGAGCGGGCTCTTATCTTTCAAAGATACGAATCCTAATGTTCTTACGAACCCGCTGCCTCAACACGAGAAAGTTGCAGTCAATCTGATTGAGAAAGAGACGAACAATGTCTATCAAATTCACGATGTACTCTTATTGGGGACCAATCTGGTCAAGATGCATTGTAGACAGAGTGGATATGTCCATGTGCCACCTCATAATTATCACCAGTGTGATATCTGCTCTAAAGACAACCAGGGGTGTTCTGTAGTGCAAGCAGCTCTACAGGAACAAATGGATCTTGGATGGATCCAAGAGCACCGAGTTCGTGGAGTTAACATGGTTTACACAAATTCCAACGTCATTCAAAACCACGACATTCGTGCGATGAATGTCAACTTGGTGGTGATGTACTCAAGGCAAAGCCAGTATCATAATCTGCCGCGGCACGATTACAGTTCCTGTCTGATTTGCTCGGTAAACAAACAGGGATGCTCTTTCATACAAGAGGCCCTCCAGCATCAGATAGATCTTGGATGGATCCAAGACTACCATGATAGGAACTCCTATCTAATCAACATGGTTCAGATCTTCGACATCCGCGTAATGGATACCAACCTGGTAGAGTTACATGCTGAGCAGGTCCGACTTGGATTCTTAATATCACATGACTATCAAAATTGTAAAGCGGATTGCGAAAATGATCGAGGTTGTACCCTTGTCCAGGAGGCACTTCAGCACTTGTTAAATCACTGGTGGATGCCAATCTATATGGACGAAGATACTCAGCAGATTAGTATCAATAACAGGAATCCAACTCGTCGTCAAAGTCAGGATGTCCGATCAATGGAAGGTAACCTAGTGAGGTTACATTGTATTCAAAGTGGGCGTGGCCAGGTGCCACCACACAACTATGACAGTTGTAGCGTCTGTGCAGAAAGTAACCAAGGGTGTTACCTTGTGAGAGCAGCTCTTCAGGGTCAGGTCGATCATGGAGAAATTCGTCCATATCCCGGTTCAGGACCCATCATTTGGTCGCCGAACTACCTTGCCAAGCAAGTTGAGGATGTTGTCACGATCTCTGGTCATCACAGGACCAGGGATGTTTTTGCCATCATCCCTCTACTTGACAAATCTAGAGTTCCCAACCGGGAACGGATCAAGGTTACTTATGATGGTCAGAAAAATCAGAAAGTTCCCATAGTCATCTATCTACCAGGACCACTACCGTATGAATCAGCTAAGGCAAACCCTTACAAATACGGTGCAACAATAATCGAGAATGGAAAGGAAATTCCATTACCCTCCGTCGTGAATATTGCAGACATCAGCCGTGTAACACGGAGCAGTCGAATCTTCAACCGAGGGGTTGGAGAATCCAACAAAGAAAAGGAACTTCAGGCGGAAATTCCTGATCCACCAGTCAGTCAATCTGGTAATCCTGACTTTTCAAAAGACAAATATGAGATGCTAAAGCTCATCCAAAGGAGTGAATATAACATTGTTGATCAACTGTTACAGACTCCTTCAAAGATCTCAGTGACTCCTTCAAAGATCTCAGTATTATCACTGTTACTCAGTTCAGAAGCACACAGAGAGGCTCTACAGAAAGTCTTGGAGCAAGCCTTTGTGGAACAGGTTGTAACAATCAGATAATTCGATAGCATTGTCTCTAACATCACTTCCTGCAATAATTTGGGATTTAGTGATGAGGAATTACCTGAAGAGGGTCGTCGTCATAACATGGCGTTCAACATTACAGTTAACTGCCAGGGCGATGCTTTAGCCAATGTACTGGTAGACACAGGGCCAGCCCTGAATGTTATGCCGAAGTCCACTTTGATCAATTATCATTTAAGGGCCCTCCGATGAGAGTCAGCGAGGTCGTCGTCAAAGCATTCGACGGATCCAGAAAAACAGTTATCGGCGAAGTTGATCTTCCCATAACTATTGGTCCTCACACTTTCCAAATCACTTTCCAGGTCATGGACATCCGGGCAACATACAGTTGTTTATTAGGAAGACCTTGGATACATCAGGCTGGAGCGGTTACTTCAACCCTCCACCAAAAGCTAAAGTTCGTCAAGAACGATCAACTTGTCACGGTTTGTGGGGAACAAGCCTTGCTTGTGAGTAACCTATCATCATCTACTTGTGTGGAACCCGAGGAGGTTATTGGAACTCAGTTCCAAGCACTATCGGTGAGCAAGAACGATCAATCCGAAGAAGGAACTTCAATTTCTTCATACAAAGATGCTATCAAAGCGGTCGAGAGTACCGATACGACAGGATGGGGACAGCTTGTCATTCCTATTAACAATAAAACAAAGAAGGGTCTTGGTTTTTCTGCAACCTGTACCCGGACAGCTACCAACGATGAAAGTCTTCATCCCCTTCAAAACTTCTTCCACAGTGGAGGTTTTCTTCACCCAGTGTCTCAGACAGTTCATGCTATCAATGAGGAAGATCCCTCTGACACAGATGAAGAATGGAAGTCCTACCTTAACAAGAACGACTATATGTCTCTGGAAGAGGTGCCTATGCCATTTTGCTATCCCGCAGAAGGTCCGAGATTTATACCAAGATCAGATGTCGAAATGATCTACGAAGATTGTGATCCGGAAGGATGCCGTGCTCCGCCAAATTCATTAGAGGAGGACACTCTGATGAAAGAAAACTTTGATCACAATTACTATGGCCCGATGGATGGTCTGCCAATGTGGCAGCCTTACCCAGGAAACTTGGGGCAAGAAAGTCAGCCGAGTAATGAAACTCAGCTGAGCGTCATTGAAAAGAATACCTGTGTCCCCGCCATGTCATGGGATCAAAACTCAGGTCATTCAGAAACTACTCAACATGAAGATGGATTCGCAACGTTTGCAGGACTAGAATTCATCAACTATGCTTTTCCTGAGGTCAACGTCATCGAGAGGGATGACTTCTCCAGTTCCAAAGAAGTTTGGGACACTTTAGGACAACCAAGTGGAAAATACGACTTTATGGTCAAGTACACTGCTCCCGAAAGCTCTCGTATCAGGCTCGAAGATATCCAGTCAACTGGATGGGGAGATACAGTTGAGAGCACCAATGCTATGCAAAGTGCAACAGAGGAATCCTCCTACGACAATTCTGCTTGGGAGACAGATTCCAATGATCCTTCTCCACCAGAAATCAGCGTCATTTCTGAAGACAAATCAAGGAAGGTGCCAGACTTTGTGATTCACCGAGGAGTTCGCCGCCAATGGGTTGCCGTCGAGGTTCCGAAGGTCGTTCATCAGTCAAAGTAATTGCCATCTTTAACCTTTCACCCTGCCCAGGTGAAACGGATGTTTTGATAGGGCTCGCTTTTTGTAAATTTCCCTCTTCGCTTTGCCCAGAGCGAGTGAGTTTTGTTTTATAGGGTTGTAGTTTCAAGATTCGACTTGTTCATTAATAAAATAACGTCGTTCTGTAATTTCCGCATTAATTGCTGTTTTCTCTTTTTGCTTTTTCAGAAAATGGTAATCCTAAAAAAAAACAATTCAAAAATAAAAACAAGCAGTAAAATAAATACACTGCACACACTTACATTTTCTCTATCTCTTCTAAACACGAATCATCACGTCATGCAGATTGCTTGTTTTATACCCCGTTGAAACATACGATCCGATGCCTTCTCCCAACTTTGAGTTCCCGGTATTCGAGGCTGAAGAAGAAAATGACGACGAAATTCCAGAAGAGATCTCCCGACTACTCAGACAAGAGGAAAGGTCCATTGAACCTCACAAAGAGCCATTGGAAACGGTAAACTTGGGTTCAGAAAAAGAGAGAAAAGAAATCAGGATCGGAGCACTGCTCAGTCCAACTGTCAAAGAAAGTTTGATAAAGCTTCTCAAAGAATTCCCCGATGTATTCGCTTGGTCCTATCAGGATATGCCAGGGTTGGATACCAGCATCGTGGAACATCACTTACCGCTAAGATCGGAATGTCCGCCAGTAAAGCAAAGGTTGAGACGGACTCACCCGGACATGGCCATCAAAATCAAAGAGGAGGTACAGAAACAGATCGACGCGGGTTTCCTCGCTACATCTGAATATCCTTAATGGTTAGCCAACACCGTACCCGTTCCCAAAAAGGATGGAAAGGTCAGAATGTGTGTTGATTACAGAGATCTAAACAAGGAAAGTCCGAAGGACGACTTTCCTTTACCACACATTGACATGTTGGTTGACAGCACAGCAAAATTCAAAGTATTCTCCTTCATGGATGGATTCTCGGGCTATAATCAGATGAAAATGGCGCCGAAAGATATGGAGAAAACTTCGTTCATTACCCCATGGGGTACCTTTTGTTACAAGGTAATGCCGTTCGGTTTGAAGAATGCCGGGGCAACCTATCAAAGGGCCATGACTACTCTGTTTCATGACATGATACACAAAGAAATCGAGGTATATGCCGATGATTTGATTGCAAAATCAAGAACAGAGGATGAGCACGTTGAACATCTGTCAAAATTGTTTGAACGTCTAAGAAAATTCAAGCTCCGCTTGAATCCTAACAAGTGCACCTTTGGTGTCCGTTCGGGGAAATTACTAGGGTTCATCATCAGCCAGAAAGGAATTGAAGTTGATCCTGACAAGGTCAAGGCCATTCAAGAAATGCCTTCTCCGAAAACTGAAAAACAAGTCAGAGGATTCCTGGGACATTTGAACTATATCTCCAGATTCATATTCCTTATGACCGCGACATGTGCGCCAATTTTCATATTACTAAAAAAGAATCAGGATTGCGTTTGGTCAGATGATTGCCAAACCGCCTTCGACAGTATCAAGGAATATCTGTTGAATCCTCCGATTCTATCACCTCCAGTGGAAGGAAGACCACTGATCATTTACCTCACAGTCCTAGAGGACTCAATGGGATGTGTACTTGGCCAACAAGACGAAACTAAACGGAAAGAGTCTGCCATTTACTATCTAAGCAAGAAATTCACCGACTGCGAGACTCGGTACACAATGCTTGAGAAAACTTGTTGCGCTTTGGCTTGGGCAGCCAAACGTCTTCGCCAGTACATGATTCGCCATACTACTTGGTTGGTCTCCGAAATGGATCCAATCAAGTACGTTTTTGAAAAACCTGCTCTCACGGGAAGGATTGCCCGTTGGCAGATGTTACTATCAGAATATGACATAGAGTACCATGCTCAGAAAGCCGTTAAAGGAAGTATTTTAGCCGATCATTTGGCTCATCAACCGATTGACGATCAAGAATCAATCGGGTTTGACTTCCCAGACGAAGATGTCATGTATCTAAAGATGAAAGATTGCGATGAACCGCTACCCAGTGAAGGGCCAGAACCAGGTTCCCAGTGGGGACTTATCTTTGACGGAGCAGTCAATCATTATGGAAACGGAATTGGGGCAATCATTGTTACCCCTCAGGGTACCCACATTCCTTTCACTGCCAGACTTACGTTCAAATGTACGGACAACGAGGCCGAATACGAAGCTTGTATTATGGGTCTCGAAGAAGCGATTGATTTAAGGATCAATAACTTGGACGTATACGGCGATTCAGCCCTGGTTATTAACCAGATAAAAGGAGATTGGAACACATACCAATCAGGATTGATTCCTTACAAAGACTATGCAAGAAGGTTGTTACCCTTCTTCAACAGAGTCGAATTTCATCACATCCCTCGTGATGAGAATCACATGGCTGATGCATTAGCCACTCTCTCTTCCATGATTAGTGTAGGTCGATGGAATGACATACCTAAGATCGACATCATGCGCCTTGAATGGCCCGCTTACATCTTCACGATTGAAACAGTCATAGACGACAGACCTTGGTATCACGATATCAAATGCTTCCTTCAGAAACAAGAGTACCCATCTGGGGCACTCAGAAAAGACAGGAAAACCCTCAGAAGATTGGCTGGAAACTTCTTCCTGAGCGGTGACACTCTTTATAAGAGAAATTTTGACATGGTCTTGCTCCGATGTGTCGACAGACCAGAAGCAGACATGCTCATGAAAGAAATTCATGAAGGATCCTTTGGCACTCATGCCAACGGACACACAATGGCGAGAAAAATTCCCAGGGCCGGGTATTATTGGTTGACCATGGAATCCAACTGTTACAAGTACATGAGGAGGTGTCACAAGTGTCAGATATACTCCGACAAAATTCATGTACCGCCATCACATCTCAAAGTTCTTTCTTCCCCGTGGCCTTTTTCCATATGGGGAATCGACATGATTGGTATGATTGAGCCCAAGGCTTCAAACGGACATCGGTTCATCCTGGTAGCCATTGATTATTTCACCAAGTGGGTCGAAGCAGTGTCATTCGCCAATGTAACCCAACAAGTGGTGGTCCGATTTATCAAAAACAATATCATCTGCCGTTGTGGTGTTCCAAGCGAGATCATTACTGATAATGGATCTAACTTGAACAATAAGATGATGAAAGAGTTGTGTGCAGAGTTCAAGATCGAACACCATAACTCATCTCCCTACCGACCCAAGATGAACGGAGCGGTAGAGGCGGTTAACAAGAACATCAAGAAGATCGTTCAAAAGATGGTTGTAACCTATAAAGATTGGCACGAAATGCTACCCTTTGATCTTCACGGTTATCGAACATCTATCCGCACTTCAACAGGGGCAACCCCTTTCTCTATAGTATATGGCATGGAAGCAGTGCTCCCCATAGAAGTAGAGATCCCATCAATCCTGGTATTGATGGAAGCTCAGCTCACCGAAGCTGAATGGTGTCAAAGTCGACACGACGAACTGAACCTGATCGAAGAAAAGAGAATCACGACACTATGCCACGGTCAGTTATATCAACAGAGAATGAAAAGGGCGTTCGACAAAAAGGTCCGACCTCGTATTTTCAGAAAAGGAGACCTCGTGCTCAAGAAGATACAATCATTTCTCACTGACTCTCGGGGCAAATGGACCCCAAATTATGATGGCCCCTATGTGGTCACGAAAGCTTTCTCAGGTGGCGCCTTGAGACTTGCTACCATGGATAGAGAGGAATTTGCCTACCCCACGAATGTTGATGTAGTCAAGAAATACTTCGCCTAAAAAAAAAACATCTTGGTGGATTGAAAACCCGAAAGGGCGGTCCAGGCAAAAGTTAGAGACATGAAAAAAAATCATCCCGATGGATTGGAAATCTCATAGTACAATCCAGACAAAAATTAGGGATAATGGCAAGTAACTATGTTCAACAGAGGCAAGTCCCTCAGCAGCAGTTACAACATCATCTATCGGAGGAAATCTCCAGTCAAAGGCCATCTTCGACGGAAGCTCAGGATGTCCCGAACTCAAAGTTGGTAGAAGGATAGTGGTCGTTATGTTTCAACGTAGCCCTTTTCCCTGTAAATTACCATTTTCTAACTTTGTATATACTCTTTGGAATCACGCGTTTGGATGATCTCCATCTTATCAATAAAATTTGAGCCCTTGTGCTTTTGTTTGTAATTCTTTACTTGTTTTAGCTTTACAGAACGACGTTGTTTAAACTTAATCAACGATTCTTGAAATAAAACAAATTTACTTGTTAAACTTTTTCTGCTTTTAAATTAAAGATGGCATTTCTTTTGACTGTTGAACATCAGAAGAACATCGATCGCTTCTCCCGAAGTAAGCGAACTTCAAAGTGCAGAATCAAAGTACTCCTTCTAAACCAGTTCGCCTGAATGAAGGGATCAACTGTGTCAGAGACCTTGTTTCGTCTGACATCCTCGGCCGAGTTCTCATCTCCTAAGCCCGATCAACATAGCTCCCAACGGGACTATCTCTCCTAAGCAAGGTGGAATTGCTATTTTGAATCAACGGTACTTCTTCGCCCCGCGATGGCCGAGTATCCAATTGTGTTCATCTCTTAGTCTGTATGTTGCGTCTGTTTTGTCAGCACATACATACATACATCATGCGCTTTTTATTTGCATTCACATTTCATATTGCATCACTATCACTCTAGTCGGTCCTGTCCCCTAGTGGTAGAAGTCCTCTCAATCGAGTTGTCAGTTCTTGCCTCGTCAGGAAATACTGTGTCTGAACAACCTCGCTTCCAGTTAATTCTGGAAAGAAGTTGGTCCTTGACCACTTTGATAACTTGAACCTTTGAAAAGCCAGAGAAAACTTTCAATAAGCATCACTCTTCGCCATTGAAGATGATATCCTTGCTTTCCCGGATTAAGGAAAATCCACAGAGAAAGCCTCGTGATCAGAGATTCGGCAGCACGCCAGTTTTGCTCCGAAAAACCACTGATGAGAAGGTCATCGGCACCTCAAAATTGGATCCCATCATATGGCATTTCTCCGGGAAGATCCCGAGAAAAGTATGATGTAACCCCAAACGAAAACAGTCTCTCAAGAGACTCGCTTTCCCCAGTAGAATCGACAAATGGCGTCTCCAAAATAGAGAAGTTTGTGTACCTCTACAACTCAGACGAATGGGTTCCCCAGCAAGTCTGACATCAAAACTTTTTCCACTCAAATGGCATCTCCCCAGGAAAATTCGGCGAGAAGTTTGAAGGAAAGCCGCTACGAATAGCGTCCTTTGTCAGTAAAGTTTATTGACAAAAGAAACTAAGACCAGTTCCTTGGTAGGAAACCAGGATCGAGGGGAAGTTTATTTCAAAAGAGACTGAGACCAGTTCTTGGTAGGAGACCAGGATCGAGGGGAAGTTTACCTTTTCTAAGCATTATTGCTTAGCTAAAGAAGATGAATGCGTAAGCTACCATTCATAACCACCATCAAAATTTCGGGTATTCCGATATTTAATCCTCTTGCACCCCGAATGCCCGAATCCCTTCGTCATTCACACCTTCGGGTCCAAGAAGATTAAATAGGGGCATCTGTAATACCCCAAATTTTGACCACTTAGATTTCCCATCATTGTGAAAATCATCATCACAATATGGATGAACCATCATGCTTCATCAGTCTCCCTAAAGATGGGTGAGCATCCAATACAATCAAAATTAGGGTTTCAAGCCCTTTCATAGTTCTCAGACAAAGGATCAATCAAGAAATGACATGATCTTCAACTTGTCTAACCTCCCAAGTAACTACAAAGGGTCAAAAGGACTCCCACTTCAAGGATTAAGCACAAGGATGCTCCCTTCTAGGTGGATCAAGCCTCAAGATCGCCAGTGTCACCAAATTAGGGTTTTGGTCGACCAGGGCCTCCAGATGGAAAATTTTCATCTGGGCACAAGGCAATGATCCAAAACATGACCTAATATACTTCATGGAACCTCATGAACCCATGCATCAAGTCAATTTTGCCTTAGGGGATGCATTCATCAAAAATCAGGAATTAGGGTTTCTTGACCTAATTCACCCCTAAGTTGACTTTTGGGACAAACCATGAGCCAAGACCTCAAGACATGATTTGAGGGTCTCTAATATACCATATTGATCCATTTGGAACAATGGATTGATCCAAGAAGTTTGAGCAACAAGTCTCAATTTCATCTGCACCACAATTAGGGTTTTAAGAGAAAAGTCAACTGTAACTTTGACTTTTGACCAAGACATGCTCCCAAACCCTAATACATGATTGAATATACCCTATGACACCCATGGAACATGTCCATCAAGTTTGATTTAGGTCAAGGACATGATTTCCTGAAGAATTGCACAGTTTGGAATTCATCTGATAAAAAGTCAACTGTACGCAAAAGTCAACTTTGACTTTTTGAGATTTTTCACCAAAATGGATTTTTAACCCTAAAATGATGTTAATGTATGATTTGAATCATCATTCATCAAGAAAAATCAAGAAAAGTGAGATAACTTGTAAAAGGGGTAACCATAAAACTTAGAAATTTTTCTAAGTTAAAAATAAAGTGGCAAAGGTACCAACTTTGGAGGACCATAACTCCTAAACCACAAGGCCATTTTTTCTCATCCAAAGATGGATTTGTAGCCCTCATTATCACCTACAAAAACTTCAACTACAAGTCATTCCAATTCATTAAGGATTTTGAGTTATGGAGTGATCAAAGTGGCTGAAAAGTGAAAATGTCACTTTTTCCAACACTTAGTGAAATTTTCACTAAGTCAGATTCTGCCTCACTTTTTGCCAAATATAGGGGGATTTTTCACTTGGAATCAAAAGAGATCAAAACAAAACTTGTTCAAACAGTTGTTGTATCATGTAAGAGCTTTCCAAAATGGCCAAGAACATTGCCAAATTCAACCTACACCATGAGATACAACATTGCCAAGTTGCCTTGCTGAAATCTGTCAAGGCAAGGCAGAATTTGCAACTTTGGTCGATTTGCCAAAATCAGCCAAATTCAATTGCTCCTATCCACTTGGACACCTCAGAGGATTGAATCTAAAGGGGACAATCACTGAGCCAAGCCTCCAAAGTCCATGGAACAAGAAATAGCATGTTGAACCTAGAATGGCCAAAATAGGGACAAGACTTCAAACTTGGAATGAGGCATTCAATGAAACCATCAAGGTGGCATGGACTGAGCCATTCTCATCTGAAATCAGTCAAGACTTATCCAAGACCAAGGGGACCAAAGCTCTGTGCCCTAACCTCTAGTCAATGGCTAGAGGAGACTTGGATTTTCATTTGCCAACATTGGCCAAACCTACATACCAGCTGCCATGCACTATTCCTTGTAAAACAAACTTGCTCTACTATAAATAGAGCTCAATTGTGGTCAGTTTGAGTACACCAAAGCCATCTAACAGATGCTTTCCTCAAAATCTCTTCTTTCACTCCAATTTTGCCTTCTAAGGCAAGTCACTATCGGGTTTTCAGTTTGGGAGCAATTCCAATCAAACCAATCACTCACACACCTCACATACATCACATATGAGCTGATCAAACACTTAGATTACTTCTGAAACATCAATTTCACAAAATCACCAGCTGGTTGCTCAAGGTGTTAACCAAAGTGCAGCTGAGGTACCACAAAATGATCCAGCCAATTTCAATCAAGTCCAACCATCCAAACACAATCCATAGGGTGTAGGGAAGCTGTTCAGATCATCACCACTCATCTGTAACACCTCCAAATCAAAAATCACTTTGAAGTTGCTGTCACGACTTGGAGGTAAGCACATACTTGGTCATCTCTCAATCTATGCATATTTCCTCGCATAATAATTTGGCCATATGTTCATAATCATGCATGGAATGTTTTCCCTCAATTAATTGCATTGTTTGAATCGTGTATCAAAAATCCTAGCCTTCATGCAGAAATTAGGGTTCTTGAGGTCTCTTCGTGATTTCTTGTTGTATGTTTAATTTAAATGAAATTAAAGTACATAAACATGATCGTGAAGTTGAGGCGAGCATAATGATATGTGGATTGCATGATATGATTACATATTCATGGAGATTGGATAGAAAATGCAAATCTGAGAAACCAAGAACACGCGCGTGTTCTTTAGCTTGTTCTTGGCGCCATTTTTAGAAATTCAAATATTTGAATTTTGTGATTTTGTTTAATTGATTCAAAAATTAATTTCTCTCTGAGTTTTAATGATTTTGAGTTGATTTTTTTTTAATAATTCACAAAAATGTTAAAATATTTTATTTTCACAAAAAATCTCAAAAATATTATTTATTTCATATAATTGATATTTTTGCAAAGAATTAATATTTTAATTGTTTTTGACATTTTAAATATTTTTTCTACATTGATTTTGCAACTTTTAATGCTTTCTAATTATTTTGTAGGTCAATACTTAATTTTTGAAGCATTAATCCAAGATCACAATTTGTTTTCCATGTGTTAAACAATTTTTGATCATTTTAATTGAATTTTTATTCAATTAAATACATTTTGAAAACAAATTAGGGTTTTGGATTAATTCAACCCTCATAAATCATTTTCAAAACATTTTGGGCCTCTTGAGAGAGTGTAAGACCCATCCCCCCTTGTACAAAAACTTTTTGGGCCTCACTCATTGTATAAGTCCCTCTGTACAAGTAAACGGCGCGATCGTCGCCCGTTTAAAAATAAAAATCATCTGGGCCTCTCCTTGAGCTATAAGACCCATTCAAAACACTTTGGGCCTCTATTTGAGTGTAAGACCCAATCCCCCTTTTAACCAAAACATTTTGTGCCTCACTTATTGTATAAGTCCCTCTGCGTTAAAAGAAAACCTCGGCGCGATCGCCATTTTTAAACGAAAAATCATTTGGGCCTACCCTCGTGTTATAAGCCCCTCTCTTTTCTTTAAACCTTTTTTGGGCCTCTTGAGAGAGTGTAAGACCCATCCCTTTGTACAAAAAACCTTTTTGGGCCCCAGTCACTTGTATAAGTCCCGCTGTACAAAGTCAAACAGTGCGCTCACTGATAAAACCCTGGGCCTCTCCTTGAGCTGTAAGCCCCAAATCTTTCTTTTTCAAAGCACTTTCTCCTTTGATTTTTGAATATACTGTTGTTTTCAATCTTTCTTTGTTGAACAACTAACCAAACAGCATGGAAGCACTACAACCGAGTAAGTGGTTATCGCTTTCATTTACTGCTTTCATATTATAAACTGTATTGTGGGGCTGCTCACTGTAAGTCTCCTTTCATAAACTCATATCTACTGTGTAATAATAGTATAGATATTTCGAGTTTCCCCGGCTACTACGTCTAGAACTAGGTGACGCCGTTTCATTTATTCGTAGAAATAGACGCCTAGATCCCCAATAGGAGCACCAGATACAGTCTTCTCTTCGGCTGTCCTCCTTAGGAATCGTCAAGAAGCTCTACTCCCCAAGATGAATGTATTCTCCGTGAATGGCATCTTTGAGTTTCTTCCAAATTCTCGAACTTTCCTGACTTGATCTATTCCTTGTGGATAGCTTGCCTTGAATGTCTCGGGGTTTGGGTACCCACTACGGTCATAATCTTGGACCTTAACTAAGGAACCCTCTTTAAAAGTTAAAAGTCACTGGATAGTAAACCTCGCACGTTTACCAGTGGTTTTATCTTTAAAAGAGTTATCTCTCCTAATGGAAAGGAGATGATAGACCCACGGGCTTCTTAAAAGCATCAGCCTCCTCTTGGGCATTATTCAAGGACACTACGGCTTCTTAGAAGTATTCACAGCCTCCTCTTAGGCTTTGTATAATGATCTCTTCCTTCGGGAATGATAGCCTCCTCTTGGGCTTCGTACAAGGACCCGTAGGCTTCTTAAAAGTTTCCAGCTTCCTCTTGGGCTTCGTACAAATTGTCCCGACGACCTCCTAGAGGTATAGGAACAGAACCTAGTCATCCTCATAGAACAATCCTTTCATAGAGTCTACTACTGTTTCTCAAAGCATAGTACAAAAGATAAAACTCTAGACTTGGACAGTCTAACTTCCTTGAGTCTCAAAGACATTCTCAAGTGACCCCTTCGTTAAATAGGAAGAAAACCCGCAGACTCGGACAGTCTCAATACCCTTTGGATTTCCCGTTTCCTCAAAGAGAAGGAAATATCCCTGATCCTCAGATCAAATCCCTGAGTACAGTGTTGCTCATATAAGAACTGCTTTTCTCTTTTAAAATCAGTATATTGGATATGTCACTCAACTGAAACAAACCTTTAGCCTCCATCTCGGGCTTCGTACGAGATACAAAAACACTCTCTTGTTGAGTATCAAAGACTCCCTCGTAGAGTCAAACAAACAATAGCCTCTATCTCGGGCTTCGTACGAGACACAAAGACTCTATCGTCGGGTCAAAAACTTTTAGCCTCTCTCTCGGGCTTTGTACGAGACACAAAATAGCCTCCTCTTAGGCTTTGTATAATGATTTTCCTAGCAGAAATTAGCCTCCTCTTAGGCTTTTGTATAAGAAAACCACTGGTTGATCCAATCAACCTTTTAGCATCAAAGCTGTGCCTCGTTCACAGTACATAAACATCAATAACTCCTTTCCTTTCATCTAATCGCTGTAAGCGGCAAGCCTCTGGATTATCTATATCCATGCCACTGTCCCTCTTTTAGCATGAGAAATTCCTAAGGAAAGATGACATTGCTCTACACTGAGTTAAAGTCTTCTCCTTCAGGTTAAAACCCTTTCTTCGGAAATTATGGCATTGCTCGGATCCGCGTATCCCAGTTAAAGTAATTCTCCTTCTCCCTCTTTAGAGATGACAAATTCTCTCTAAAGTCGAGGTCTTTCAGCTTCACGTCTTGGGCTTTGAACAAGACACAAATAGACCTTTCAGCTTCACATCTTGGGCTTTGAACAAGATACAAACCACCTTTCGCTTCACGTCTTGGGCTTTGAACAAGACACCAAAACACCAAAAACACCCATTTCCTCCCATAGAATAGGAGGAACTACGAACGCTCTGATTTCCCTGTTTCGGTAAACGGGAATACGTAGGCATAAGATCGAAAGAAAAGATCTTAGCGAGCACAATCAACAAAAAACCCAAATCCCATATCTCCATCAATCAAAAGCAGTATTTCAAAAGCATCAGTCCTAACATCCTAATCCTTGTTCCCCGCCAGAAACCTTCTGCTCAGGTAAAAGAGAAAGAAAACAGTATTGGCAAAAATACAAATAACCAGTACAAAGGCTCCCTCACATTGATAGCATCTGTAACCTAACAGACCGCTGTTTAAACTCAGTATGCAAGCAGGGTTAATTGGAGACATCTATTTCCCTTCCTTATTCAGCTCACAATAGGATAAAAAATGAATCGACCTGTAGTTTAAGCTCAAACCGCAGAGAGCGACCAGCGCTTAAGAACCGCGTCCAAAATCGCTCGCTACACATTGGTCTGCTTTGTCCACGTCTGCGTTTCTGAACGTAATAACCACTTTGGTGCGCGTGACAGTCGTGATGACTGTGTGACGAGTGTGGTGCGCTTTTGGATTGCGTGACGGTCGTGGTGAGTGTGTGACGGTCGTCACACACACCACTTTTCATTTTTTGCTCTTTTTCTTGACATTTCTTTCTGTTTTCTACTCTTTTCCTCATGTTTCTCTACTTTGCTCCTTTTTAGCTTGGACAATGAAATACCTGTGAAAACACTAGAATACTTGCAGAATAATCGGAACTTGGACTGAAATAACATAATTATTAGTCGTAAATCAAGGCAAATATATGTTACATTTTCGTGTTATCAAACTCCCCTACACTTGAATCTTTGCTTGTCCTCAAGCAATTAGTTAGTAAGAATGTCGGACAAGTTTTATCAACCGCACACACATGACATACCTTTTGTTTTGAAAATGTTTTGTAAGGCATTTTTGTTAAGATAACGGATACTCAATGAAATTATGGCACAAATATCAGATGTCCTACACAGATGTTGAGACACCGATATCCAACACAATGAATAAGTTAACAATAATAATAACAGTGCAGAAAGTAAAGAACACAGTGATATGTTTACCCAGTTCGGATCAACAATCCTACTCTGGGGGCTACCAAGCCAGGGACGAAATCAATATACGATAGTATCAATTCACAGATCATACATCAACCACACCCGGTTACAATCCACTCACTTAATCACTACCATTCCTATGACTTTTACCTAAGAATCACCTAGGTATGAGGCCCTCCTCAAATCCCTCTTCAATCACAAACCGTGACTGGTTCCTTTCAACACAAGTAACAAAACGAAAGCGACACTTTCAAAACACACAATTCTCAATACTTCAAAGCTTATGAGAATTGACACACAAGAAACTCAATGCTTAAAAGCTTATGAGTAACTGACAGAACTTACAACACAAAACCAGTCCTTGTACTGTTATCAGAATGATACCAGTTAGGCTCACAAATAACACTCAAAAACCCTAACAAAACACACGTAAGTTCCACACCTAAACTAGGTTTACACCAGTCAATATATAGCATTAAATCTGGACTGGATTGGGCTTCAAAACACAGCAAAGAGACTGCACACAATTCTGCAAAATAAACTCCAAGAAAATAGGTCTTCAATCTAAAGTTTCCTAATATGTCTCCATATTTAGAAAATGTTGAAAATCCGAAAACCAACACACAAAAGCTCAACCCCAAATACTTTGGATGCCACATAGGATAACTAAATATTCACAAAATATTCAGTAACAAATACCAACAACAGAATCTTCCTTTTAAACCAAAATCAGACGCGATGTCCTATGATCCAGGATGGGACATCTTTACCCGACATGTTTAATGCAGAATATTAGAACATCTTGTTTCAACATCTTGCTGCTAGAATAGTTTTAGCAAAATAAATGCCAACCACAAAATCAAAGAAATAACAATCTCCCCCTTTGGCTTATTTTGGCTAAAACTACACACCAAACAATCTTGCAAAGATAACACAAGCAAAACAACAATATCAGAGACAGCAGCGAAAAACACACCATAACACCAACACAAAACACAGCATAGCAGCAAAAATTCACACCCAAAAAACTTCCCCTCAACTGCAGCAGCACAACAACATTAAAAAAACTCCCCCTTAACTGCAGCAGCACAACAACATTCAACATTCTCCCCCTCAACTTCAACACCAACACAAGCACACCACAAGCACACTACTCCCCCTTTTTAGCCATAAATATGACAAAGGCAAGTAGAACAGTTATTAATTTTGAGAAATGGTCAAGTCATAAACTAGAATAAACAGCATCAGAAAGTAGATGCACACAACACACCATGACCAAATGTCATGCACAAACTTCAGAATCTTTCCCTTCATAAACACCCGCACAAGCTACACTACAAGAATTACCTTTATTCTTTTTAGTCTGGCAGCCAGAAAGAACATTAATTGCTATAGTTCTTCATGAATACAAACCCCAAGTCTACTCCTCAGGTTTTCAAACGGAACTGCATCCAGAGCGTTGGTAAATATGTCAGCGAGCTGATTTTCTGTGCTAACATGCTCAAGAGTTATGACTTTGTCCTCCACAAGTTCTATGATGAAGTGATGCCTGATATTAATGTGCTTAGTCCTGCTATGTTGAATAGGATTTTTAGAGATATTAATAGCACTCAGGTTGTCACAAAATAATGTCATGACATCTGTAGCGAGCGATTTTGGACGCGGTTCTTAAGCGCTGGTCGCTCTCTGCGATTGAGCTTAAACTACAGGTCGATTCATTTTTTATCCTATTGTGAGCTGATGAAGGAAGGGAAATAGATGTCTCCAATTAACCCTGCTTTGCATACTGAGTTTAAACAGTGATCTGTTAAGTTACGGATGCTATCAATGTGGGGGGGCCTTTGTACTGGTTATTTGTATTTTCGCCAATACTGTTTTCTTTCTTTTCATTTGGACAGAAGGTTTCTGGCGGGGAACAAGGATTAGGATGTTAGGACTGATGCTTTTGAATTACTGTTTTTGATTGATGGAGATATGGGGTTTGGGTTTTTTGTTGATTGTGCTCGCTAAGATCTTTTCTTTCGATCTTATGCCTACGTATTCCCGTTTACCGAAACAGGGAAATCAGAGCGTTCGTAGTTCCTCCTATTCTATGGGAGGAAATTGGCTTTTGGTGTCTTGTTCAAAGCCCAAGACGTGAAGCGAAATGTGGTTTGTATCTTGTTCAAAGCCCAAGGTATGAAGCTGAAGGGTTTATTTGTATCTTGTTCGAAGCCCAAGATATGAAGCTAAAAGGTGTTTTCTTTAGAGAGAATTTGTCATCTCTAAAGGGGGGTCTGTTTGTCACAACTATTGGGTGACTGATTGTAAAGGAGGATTACTTTAACCGGGATATGCGAATCCGGCAATGCCATAATTTCCTTTATAGGGGATTTTAACCTGAAGGAGAAGACTTTAACTCAGTGTAGAGCAATGCCATCTTTCCTTAGGAATTTCTTATGCTAAAAGAGGGACAGTGGCATAGATGTAGATGATCCAGAGGCTTGCCGTTTACAGTGATTAAATGAAGGGGAAGGAGTTGTTGATGTTTGTGTACTGTGAACGAGGCACAACTTTGATGCTAAAAGGTTGATTGAATCAACCAGTGGTTTTCTTATACAAAGCCTAAGAGGAGGCTATTGGCCCAACAAGAGGGAGTTTTTATGTGTCTCGTACGAAGCCCGAGAGAGAGGCTAAAAGGGTTGACTCAACAGGAGAAACTTTTATACTCAACAAGAGAGTGTTTATGTATCTCGTACGAAGCCCGAGATGGAGGCTGAAAGTTCGACTCAACAAGAGAGTCTTTTATACTCAACAAGAGAGTGTTTTTTGTATCTCGTACAAAGCCCGAGATGGAGGCTAAAAGTTTGACTCAACAAGAGAGTCTTTGTATCTCGTACGAAGCCCGAGATGGAGGCTAAAAGTCTGATGCTTTTAAGAAGCCCGTGGGTCCCCAAACCCCGAGAAATTCAAGGCAAGCTATTCACAAGGAATAGATCAAGTCAGGAAAGTTCGAGAATTTGGAAGAAACTCAAAGATGCCATTCACGAAGAATACATTCATCTCTGGGAGTAGAGTTTCTTGACAATTCCTAATGAGGACAGCCAAAGAGAAGACTGTATCTGGTGATCCTATTGGGGATCTAGTTCAGTCTATTTCTAAGAGTTACAGTCTGAGAAAGGGTTAAAAAAGAATCTGCCTTTCACATCTCCATATTGTTTAACCCCAAGAGGAGGGAAGACTGTGTCTGGTAATCCTATGTGGATCTAGTTTTGACTGTAAGTTCAGAGTGATCAACAGGGCTTTACCTAGTGCTAGACGTAGTTGCCGGGGAAACTCTAAATATCTATACTATTATTACATAGTTAGTATGAGTTTATGAAAGAAGACTTACAGCGAAACAGCCCCACAATACAGTTATATATATATGAGTTTATGAAAGGAGATTTACAGTGAAACAACCCCACAATACAATTATATACATATGAAAGCGGTAAATGAAAGCGGGTAAACACTTACTCGATTGTAGATCTTCCATGCTGTTTGGTTAGTTGTTCAACAAAGAAAGATTGAAAACAACAGTATATTCAAAATCAAAGGAGAAAGTGCTTTGAAATAAAAAGATTTGGGGCTTACAGCTCAAGGAGAGGCCCAGGGTTTTATCAGTGAGCGCACTGTTGAATTTGTACAGAGGGACTTATACAAGTGACTGTGGCCAAAAAAAGGTTTTCTGTACAAATAGATGGGTCTTACACTCTCTCAAGAGGCCCAAGTGAGTTTTAAGAAAAGAAATGGGTCTTACTACTCGAGGGTAGGCCCAGTTGGTTAATTTTAAACTGGCGACGATCGCGTCGTTTATTTGAAAATGTACAGAGGGACTTATACAACGAATGAGGCTCAAAAAGTTTTCTGTACACAAGGGGTTGCGTCTTACACTCTAATAGAGGCCCAAAGAGTTTAAAGAAAAGAAATTGGACTTACAACACGAGGGGAGGCCCATAGTCTTTATTTTCAAGATGAATATTCACTTTTAAAATGCTTAAAAACAATTAAAAATGAATTTATTCACAAAAATACCAACTATATTAAATAAATAATATAAATTTGATTTTTTTGTAGAATAAAATATTTTACTATTTTTGTGATTTTTCAGAAAAAGAACCAATAAAAAATAATCAAAATTGAAGGAGTTATTAATTTTCCAAATCATTATAATTTAAAATGAGAAAATATAAAAAAGAGGGGTTGGGTCTTACACTCTATTAGAGGCCCAAAAAGTTTTTTTGTACAAAAGATGGGGCTTACAACTCAGGGAGAGGCCCAAAATATTTTCAGTTTGAAAATGGCGATCGTGCCGAGATTTTTAACGTATCGGGACTTATACAATAACTGAGGCCCAAAATTGTTTTGATTAAAAAGGGATTGGGTCTTACACTCTAATAGAGGCCCAAAGTGTTTGAAAAAGATTTGTTAGGGTGAAAATCAAAGAAAACCCCAATTTCATTTTTTTAGGCATTTTTCCAAGAAAAATTAAGTAAAAAATGATAAAAATATCAAATAAAATCATTAAATAATGATTAAAGTTTATGAAAAAAATATTTTATCCACATAAATATTTAAAATCATTTTGGTTTTAAAAAATCAAGAAAAAAAGAAATCATTTTAAAAGCATTTAAAACAATTTAAAACACTATTTTTAAATATATTAAAAATAATACTTTTTTTGTGATTTTTTGTGGATTAAAATATTATGGGGTATGAATTGGAAAATGATGATTTTTTGCTATGTAAAAAAAAATTGGTTGAGTTTTGAAAATAAAAAGTAAGAAAAAGAGGAAAGATATCAAAATATCATCTCCGACATTTCTTTTGGGGTAAAAACGAGTACCGAAACTTTAATTTTCCACACGTTTTTTATCAAATTTCAAACACTCATAACTCTCTCAATTTTTATCGGAATCAAAATTCGGAAGTACCTATCTTGACCGATTTTTCGCAAGGAATCCGATGGTATTACTCACGCACACGGAAAATCAACACACAAAACGCAGAAATTAAAACCAAAATTGCTATCGTTTTGAAAACATCGTTCCGCGTCGAATTTCCAACACGCGTAACTCTCTCGATTTTTATCCGAATTGAAATCCGAAAAAACCTATCTCGACCAATTTTTCGCAAGGAATCCAATGGTATCGCACATGCATGCTGAAACTCAACGTACAAAATGCAGCAATAAAAAACC
The DNA here is from genome assembly GCA_022829125.1 of Lathyrus tuberosus. NCBI lineage: Eukaryota > Viridiplantae > Streptophyta > Magnoliopsida > Fabales > Fabaceae > Lathyrus > Lathyrus tuberosus. The sequence continues at coordinate 2,166,756 of JALAZF010000668.1, forward strand.
AGAGCTGCTACGTTGTGAAAAAGTCTTTTCGCGTCAAATTTCCAACACGCGTAACTCTCTCGATTTTTATCCGAATTGAAATCCGAAAAAACCTATCTCGACCGATTTTTTGCAAGGAATCCAATGGTATCGCACATGTATGCTGAAACTCAACGTACAAAACGCAGCAATAAAAAAACCAGAGCTGCTACGTTGTGAAAACGTCGTTCCGGGTCGAATTTCCAACACGCGTAACTCTCTCGATTTTTAACCGAATTGAAATCCGTAAAAACCTATCTTGACCAATTTTTCGCAAGGAATCCAATGGTATTACTCACGCACATGGAAAATCAACACACAAAACGCAGAAATTAAAAAACCAAAACTATTATCGTTAATTCGACGTCGTTTCGCGTCAAATTTCCAACGCGCGTAACTCTCTCAATTTTCATCGGAATTGAAATCCGTAAAAACCTATCTTGACTGATTTTTCGCAAGGAATCCAATGGTATTACTCACGCAGATGGAAAATCAACACACAAAATGCAGCAACCAGAACTGCACGTTGTTTTCGGCGCCGTTTCGCGTCGAATTTCCAACGCGCGTAACTCTCTCAATTTTCATCGGAATTGAAATCCGTAGAAATCTATCTTGACCGATTTTTCGCAAGGAATCCAATGGTGTTACTCATGCACACTAAAACTTAATGTACAGAACACATCAATAAAAAAAACCAGAACTGGATATGATTTTAAAACAACCAAAATTCCACATATAAACATGTTAAAATGCAAACAATGGGAGGATCACAACATACACATTAAGGACTACATTTTTGCCTCAAGAATTGTTCAAATGATGCATGTATGTGGACAACAAAGGAAAGCATGATTCAAAGAATTCAAGTTGTGGATTTGACCTCTTTTTTGGAGATTTTGGGCAACCTACCAAGTGCTTTGTTCCAGAAATGATTTGATGCTTTGGACAACCTCAAATGACCTCTTAGAAGCTTTTAGGATGGTTGGAATCGGCTGGAAACCTCTGGAGCAAGTTTGCGCACTTTCTCGCAAAATGGTCAAAAGTGGCCAAAATGCCAACTCTCTCAAATGGTGTTCCAGATGTGTGGCACCATTTGGGACAGTTCAAGGATGATATTTAGAGTGTGTTTGAGGTTTTATCTGGTTTGGAAAGTGACTGAATCAAGACATGGCTTGAAAAATGCAAAAAAAAAGTGTCATTTTGAGGTTTTGAGAGGTGACTTTGTGATGTTGTGATTACAGGTCACTTTTGATGGTTTGCACAGCTTACATATGATATATATGAGGTGTGTGTGTGATTAGTTTGAGTGGAATTGCTCTCTAGCTCAAAAACTCAGAATTACTTGCTTTGGAAGGCAAATTTGAGGTGAAAGAAGATATTTTGAGGAAAGCATCTGTTTGATGGCTTTGGTGTACTCAAACTGAACACAAATGAGCTCTATTTATAGTGGAGCAAGTTTGTTTTAGGATCCACAGTGAATGGCAACTGCAGCATGTGTTTGTTCCATGTTGGCCAATGGAAATGCAAGTCTCCTCTAGCCATTGACTATAGGTTAGGGCACAGGGTTGTGGTTCCCTTGGTCTTGGATAAGTCTTGACTGATTTCAGATGAGAATGGCTCAGTCCATGCCACCTCTAAGCATCCATTAAATGCTCCAAACCAAAATTGGAGTTTTGTCCCTCTTTTAGGGATTTCTAGGTTTTGGCATGCTTTTTTTTGTTCCTTGGACTTGGGAGGTTCATGGATCAGATCATCTCACTTGGATTTGATCCTTAGATGTGTCCAAACTGATGACAAGGCTTGAAAATTCGTGTGGCACACAAAATGTGCAAATCTGCCCCTGAAAAATTCAGCTTCAGCAAGCCCTTTTGTAAGATCCATAACTCTCTGCTCGAGTATGCTACATGGACGTTCTAGGACTTTCCGGAAAGCTTAGATGATGTACTTCAACTTTGATATTTGGCCCTAGAACTGGTTCAACTTGGAACATGGAGAAAAATAGCCTTGAAGTTGGGACATTGTGCTGAAATTCCAAGGCAAATTTTGGCTAAGTGCTGAAAAATGTCAATTTTAAGTTTTTAGCCATTTTGATCCAAGCATAACTCAAAATCCATGATGAATTGGGATGAAGTGTAGTTGACACTTTTGTAGAGGGCCACGAGGGCTACAAATCAAGCTTTGGATGGGGAAAAATGGCTTTGTGGTTTAGGAGTTATGATCCTCCAAAGTTGGTACTCTTGCCACTTTATTCCATAACTTAGAAAAATTTCTAAGTTTTTATGGTTACCCCTTTTACAAGTTATCCCACTTTCTTTGATTTTTCTTGATGAATGATGATTCCAATCACACATTAACATCATTTTAGGGTTAAAAAACCATTTTTATGAAAAATCTCAAAAAGTCAAAGTTTGACTTTTGTGCACAGTTGACTTTTTATCAGATGAATTTCAAACTGTGCGATCCTTTAGGAAATCATGTCCTTGACCTAAATCAAAATTGATGGACATGTTCCATGGTGTAGCGAGCGATTTTGGACGCGGTTCTTAAGCGCTGGTCGCTCTATGCGGTTGAGCTTAAAACTACAGGTCGATTCATTTTTTATCCTATTAAAGCTGATGAAGGAAGGGAAATAGATGTCTCCAATTAACCCTGCTTTGCATATTGAGTTTAAACAGTGGTCCGTTAGGTTACGAATGCTATCAATGTGGGGGCCCTTTCTTGTGCTATTTAACAGAATGACAGGTTTCTGGCGGGGAACAAGGATTAGGATGTTAGGACTGATGCTTTTGAATTACTGCTTTCGATATGGGATTTTGGGTTTTTGTTTAGTGTGCTCGCTAAGATTTTTCTTTCAATCTTATGCCTACGTATTTCCGTTTATCCAAAACAGGGAAATCAGAGCGTTCGTAGTTCCTCCTATTCTATGGGAGGAAATGATTGTTTTTGGTGTCTTGTTCAAAGCCCAAGACGTGAAGCGAAAAAGGTAGTTTGTATCTTGTTCAAAGCCCAAGATGTGAAGCTAAAAAGGTTTGACTTTAGAGAGAATTTGTCATCTCTAAAGAGGGGTTTGTCTGTTACGACTGTTTTAAAAAGGAGAATTACTTTAACTGGGATACGCGGATCCTAGCAATGCCATAATTTCCTTTATAGGGGGTTTTAACCTGAAGGAGAAGACTTCAACTCAGTGTAGAGTAATGCCATCTTTCCTTAGGAATTTCCTATGCTAAAAGAGGGACAGTGGCATGGATGTAGATGATCCAGAGGCTTGCCGCTTACAGCGATTAGACGAAGGGAGTTGTTTGATGTTTGTGTACTGTGAACGAGGCACAGTTTTGATGCTAAAAGGTTGATTGGATCAACCAGTGATTTTCTTATACAAAGCCTAAGAGGAGGCTGATATGTGTCTCGTACAAAGCCCGAGAGAGAGGCTAAAAGGTTTTGACTCAACGAGGGAATCTTTTGGTATCTCGTATAAAGCCCAAGATGGAGGCTATTTGACTCAACAAGAGAGTTTTTTGTATCTCGTACGAAGCCCGAGATGGAGGATATTATTTATTTGGCTCAATAAGAACCTTTTTGTATCTCGTATAAAGCCCGAGATGGAGGCGAAAAGGGTGATCGACTCAACGAGGGAGTCTCTTATGTGTCTCGTATAAAGCCCGAGAGAGAGGCTAAACGTTGTTTGACTCCGCTGAGGAGGATCTTTTGTATCTCATATAAACCCCGAGATGAAGGCTAAAATTGTCAGCTCTGTTGGGGAGAATCATTGTACAAAGCCCAAGAGGAGGCTATGGTGACTGTTTCAGTTGAGTGACAGATCCAATATACTGATTTTAAAGAGAAAATCAGTTCTTATATGAGCAACACTGTACTCAGGGATTTGATTCAAGGATCCAGGATATTTCCTTTTCTTTGAGGAAACGGGAAATCCAAAGGGTATCGAGACTGTCCGAGTCTGCGGGTTTCCTTCCTATTTAACGAAGGGGTCACTTGAGAATGTCTTTGAGACTCAAGGAAGTTAGACTGTCCAAGTCTAGAGTTTCATCTTTTGTACTATGCTTTGAGAAACAGTAGTAGACTCTATGAAAGAACTGTTCTATGCAAATGACTAAGTTCTGTTCCTATACCTCTAGGAGGTCGTCGGGACAATTTGTACGAAGCCCAAGAGGAGGCTGGAATCTTTTAAGAAGCCGACGGGTCCTTGTACTAAGCCCAAGAGGAGGCTATCATTCCCGGAGGAAGAGATCATTATACGAAGCCTAAGAGGAGGCTGTGAATACTTCTAAGAAGCCGTAGGGTCCTTGTACTAAGCCCAAGAGGAGGCGAGGTTGCTTTTAGGAAGCCTGTGGGTCCTTGTACGATGCCCAAGAGGAGGCCGATGCTTTTAAGAAGCCCGTGGGTCCCCAAACCCCGAGAAATTCAAGGCAATGCTATTCACCGAGAATAGATCAAAGTCAGGAAAGTTCGAGAATTTGGAAGAAGCTCAAAGATGCCATTCACGGAGAATACATTCATCTCTGGGAGTAGAGTTTCTTAACAATTCCTAATGAGGATAGTCTGAGAGAAGACTGTATCTGGTGATCCTATTGGGGATCTAGTTGTCTATTTCTATGAATAAACGAAACGGCGTCACCTAGTTCAAGACGTAGTTGCCGGGGAAACTCGAAATATCTATACTATTATTACACAGTTGATATGAGTTTATGAAAGAAGACTTACAGTGAAACAACCCCACAATACAATTATATGTATATGAAAGCGGTAAATGAAAGCGGATAAACACTTACTCGGTTGTAGAGCTTCCATGCTGTTTGGTTAGTTGTTCAACAAAGAAAGATTGAAAACAACAGTATATTCAAAATCAAAGGAGAAAGTGCTTTGAAAAAGAAATTTTTGGGGCTTACAGCTCAAGGAGAGGCCCAAGGTTTTATCAGTGAGCGCACTGTTGAATTTGTACAGAGGGACTTATACAAGTGACTGTGGCCCAAGATGGTTTTCTGTACAAAGGGATGGGTCTTACACTCTCTCAAGAGGCCCAAGTGAGTTTTAAAAAAGAGTGGGGCTTATAACACGAGGGTAGGCCCAGATGATTTTCCCGTTTGAAATGGCGATCGCGCCGAGGTTTTCTTTTAACACGTAGGGATTTATACAATAAGTGAGGCCCAAAATGGTTTTGGTTAAAAGGGCGTTGGGTCTTATACTCTATTAGAGGCCCAAAGTGTTTTTGAATGGGTCTTATAGCTCAAGGAGAGACCCAATTGATTCTTTGAATAGGCGATGATCGCGCCGTTTGTTTTTTACGGTATCGGAACTTATACAATACACTGAGGCCCAAAATGTTTTGGTCAAGAAAGGATTGGGTCTTACACTCTATTAGAGGCCCAAAAAGTTTTGAAAATGATTTATGAGGGTTGAATTAATCCAAAAACTTTAATTTGTTTTCAAAAAATGTATTTAATTGAATAACAATTCAATTAAAATGATCAAAATTGTTTAACAGGTGAAAAACAAATTGTGATTTTAGATTAATGCTTCAAAAATTAAGTATTGACCTACAAAATAATTAGAAAGCATTAAAAGTTGCAAAATCAATGTGGAAAAAATATTTAATATGTCAAAAACAATTAAAATATTAATTCTTTGCAAAAATATCAATTATATGAAATAAATAATATTTTTGGGATTTTTTGATAAAATAAAATATTTTAACATTTTTGTGAATTATTAAAAAAAGAATCAACTCAAAACCATTAAAACTCAGAGAGAAATTAATTTTTGAATTAATTAAATAAAATCACAAAATTCAAATATTTGAATTATTCAAAAATGGCGCCAAGAACACACCAAGAACACGCGCGTGTTCTGGGTTTGGCTGATTTGCATTTTCTCCTCAATCTCACTGAATACTTGATTATATCATGCAATCCACATATCATTATGCTCGTCTCAACCTCACGATCATGTCTATAACACTTAATTTCATTTAAATTAAACATAAAACACAAAATCACGAAGAAACCTCAAGAACCCTAATTTCTGCATGAAGGTTAGGATTTTTGATACACGATTCAAACAATGCAATTAATTGAGGGAAAACATTCCATGCATGATTATGAACATATGGCCAAATTATTGTGCGAGGAAATATGCATAGATTGAGAGATGACTAAGTATATGCTTACCTCTAGGCCGTGACAGCAAGTGCAAAGTGATTTTTGATTTGGAGGTGTTACAGATGAGTGGTGATGATCTGAACAGCTTCCCTACACCCTATGGAGTGTGTTTGAATGGTTGGACTTGATTGAAATTGGCTGGATCACTTTGTGGTACCTCAGCTGCAACTTGATTGAAAATTTGAGCAACCAGCTGGTGATTTTGTGAAATTGGTGTTTTAGAAGTGATCTAAGTGTTTGATCAGCTCATATGTGATGTATGTGAGGTGTGTGAGTGATTGGTTTGATTGGAATTGCTCTCAAACTCAAAACCCGATAGTGACTTGCCTTAGAAGGCAAAATTGGAGTGAAAGAAGAGATTTTGAGGAAAGCATCTGTTTAATGGCTTTGGTGTACTCAAACTGATCACAATTGAGCTCTATTTATAGTAGAGCAAGTTTGTTTTGCAAGGAATAGTGAATGGCAGCTGGTAAGTAGGTTTGGCCAATGTTGGCAAATGAAAATCCAAGTCTCCTCTAGCCATTGACTAGAGGTTAGGGCACAGAGCTTTGGTTCCCTTGGTCTTGGATAAGTCTTGACTGATTTCAGATGAGAATGGCTCTGTCCATGCCACCTTGATGCTTCCATTGAATTCTTCAATCCAAATTTGGAGTCTTGTCCCTATTTTGGCCACTCTAGGTTCAACATGCTATTTCTTGTTCCATGGACTTTAGAGGCTTGGCTCAGTGATTGTCCCCTTTAGATTCAATCCTCAGATGTGTCCAAGTGGATAGGAGCATTTGAATTTGGCTGATTTTGGCAAATCGAGCAAAGTTGCAAAATCTGCCTTGCCTTTGACAGATTTCAGCAAGGTAACTTGACAATGTCATATCTCATGGGGTAAGTTGAATTTGGCAATGTTCTTGGCCATTTTGGAAAGCCCTTACATGATATAACAACTCTTTGAACAAGTTTGGTTTTGATCTCTTTTGATTCCAAGTGAAAAATCCCTCTACATTTGGCAAAAAGTGAAGCAAAATCTGACTTAGTGAAATTTTCACTAAGTGTTGGAACAAAGTGTGATTTCTTGATTTTGATCACTCCATAACTCAAAATCCTTAATGAATTGGACTTAGGTCTAGTTGAAGTTTTTGTAGAGGGTAATGAGGGCTACAAATCCATCTTTGGATGAGAAAAAATGGCCATGTGGTTTAGGAGTTATGATCCTCCAAAGTTAGTGTATTAGTGGTACTTTTTCCATAACTTAGAAAAATTTCTAAGTTTTATGGTTACCCCTTTTACAAGTTATCCAACATTCTTTGATTTTTCTTGATGAATGATGATTCAAATCATACATTAACATCATTTTAGGGTTAAAAATCCATTTTGGTGAAAAATCTCAAAAAGTTAAAGTTGACTTTTGTGCACAGTTGACTTTTTATCAGATGAATTCCAAACTGTGCAATTCTTCAGGAAATCATGTCCTTGACCTAAATCAAACTTAATGGACACGTTCCATGGGTGTCATAGGGTATATTGGGGCATGTACTAGGGTTTGGGAGCATGTCCTGGTCAAAAGTCAAAGTTACAGTTGACTTTCCTCGCGAAACCCTAATTGTGGTGCAGATGAAAATGAGACTTGTTGCTCAAGCTTCTTGGATTAATCCATTGTTCCAAATGGATCAATATAGTTCATTAGAGACCCTCAAATCATGTCTTGAGGTCTTGGCTCTTGATTTGTCCCAAAAGTCAACTTAGGGGTGAATTAGGTCAAGAAACCCTAATTCCTGATTTTTGATGTATGCATCCCCTGAGGTCAAATTGACTTGATGTTTGGGTCCATGAGGTTCCATGGAGTAAATTAGGTTGTGTTTTGGATCTTTGGCTTATGCCCAGATGAAACTTCCCATCTAGAGGCCCTGGTCGACCAAAACCCTAATTTGGTGATACTGGCGATCTTGAGACTTGATCCACCTAGAAGGGAGCAACCTTGTGCTTAATCCTTGAAGTGGGAGTCCCTTTTGATCCATTGTGGATGTTTGAGAGGTTAGACAAGTTGAAGATCATGTCATTCCTTGATTGATCCTTTGTCTAAGGCTCTGAGAGGGCTTAAAACCCTAATTTTGATTGTAGTGAATGCTCAACAACCCTTGAGGCATTTAGTTCATCCATATTGTGATGATGATTTGCACAATGATGGGAAATCTTAGTGGTCAAAATTTGGGGTATGACACATGGGTGTTATAGGGTGTATTTAATCGTGTCCCACGGCTTGGGAGCATGTCCTGGTCAAAAGTCAAAGTTACAGTCGACTTTTCGCGCGAAACCCTAACTGTGGTTCAGATGAAATTGAAACTTGTTGCTCAAGCTTCTTGGGTCAATCCATTGTTGCAAATGGATCAACATGGTATGTTGGAGACCCTCAAATCATGTCTTGAGGTCTTGGCTCATGATTTGTCCCAAAAGTCAACTTAGGGGTGAATTAGGTCAAGAAACCCTAATTCCTGATTTTTTATGTATGCATCCCCTGAGGCTAAATTGACTTGATGATGGGGTTTATGATGTTCCATGGAGCATTTTAGGTTATGCTTTGAAGCATTGGCTCATGCCCAGAGGAAAATTTCCATCTGGAGGCCCTAGTCGACCAAACCCTAATTTGGTGACACTGGCGATCCTGAGGCTTGATCCACCTAGAAGGGAGGAAACTTGTGCTTAATCCTTGAAGTGGGAGTCCTCTTGATCCATTGTGGATATTTGAGAGGCTAGACAAGTTGAAGATCATGTCATTCCTTGATTGATCCTTTGTCTAAGAGCTTTGAGAGGGTTTGAAACCCTAGTTTTGATTGTAGTGAATGCTCACCCACCTTTGGGGAGACTAATGAGGTACAAAGGTACATCCATATTGTGCTGATGATTTGCACAATGATGGGAAATCTTAGTGGTCAAAATTTGGGGTATGATACATCTTGTGTGACATTATACTCAGATAGCATTTGCTTCATCCACACCAGTTGAGCACAACTACTTCCAGCTGCTATGTACTCAGCTTCAGTAGTAGAAAGAGATACAGAATTCTGCTTCTTACTAAACCATGAAATAAGATTATTTCCCAAAAAGAAACAACCTCCAGAGGTACTCTTCCTATCATCAGCACTTCCAGCCCAATCAGTATCACAGTATCATACTAAAATGGAACTTGAGTCATGGGAGTACAACAACCCATAATCACATGTACCACTCACATACTTAAGAATTCTCTTAACTTGATTGATGTGACTGACCTTGGGTTCTGCTTGGTATCTTGCACATACACCAACTGCAAAGGTTATGTCTGGCCTACTTGCTGTGAGATACAGCAGACTGCCAATCATGCTTCTGTATAAACTCTGTTCAACATTCACCCCCTTTTCATCTTTGGATAACTTCAAGTGAGTAGGAGCAGGAGTTCTCTTGTGCTTGGCATTATCCAATCCAAACTTCCCATCGATCCTGGTTTCCTACCTAGAAACTGGTCTTAGTTTCTGATTTAAACTTCCCCTCGATCCTGGTTTCCTACCAAGGAACTGGTCTTGGTTTCTGATTTAAACTTCCCCTCGATCCTGGTTTCCTACCAAGGAACTGGTCTTAGTTTCTGATTTAAACTTCCCCTCGATCCTGGTTTCCTACCAAGAAACTGGTCTTAGTTTCTGATTTAAATTTCCCCTCGATCCTAGTTTCCTACCAAGGAACTGGTCTTAGTTTCTAATTTAAACTTCCCCTCGATCCTGGTTTCCTACCAAGGAACTGGTCTTAGTTTCTGATTTAAACTTCCCCTCGATCCTGGTTTCCTACCAAGGAACTGGTCTTAGTTTCTTTTGTCAATAAACTTTACTGACAAGGGACGCTATTCGTAGCGGCTTTCCTTCAAACTTCTCGCCGAATTTTCCTGGGGAGATGCCATTTGAGTGGAAAAAGTTTTGATGTCAGACTTGCTGGGGAACCCAGTCGTCTTAGTTGTAGAGTTGCACAAACTTCCCTGTTGGGGACGCCATTTGCTTCTACTGGGGAAAGCGGGTCTCTTGAGAGACTGTTTCCACTTGGGGATCTTACATCATACTTTTCTCGGGATCTTCCCAGAGAAATGCCATATGATGGGGTCCAATTTTGAGGTGCCGATGGCCTTTTCATCAGCAGATTTTCAGAGAAATACTGATGTACTGCCGAACCTTTGCTTAAGAGGCTTTCTCTAGGGATTTTCTTTAATCCAGGAAAGCAAGGACATCATCTTCAATGGCGAAGAGTGACATCTGTTGAAGGTTCTCTGGCTCTTCAGAGGTTCAAGTTATCAAAGTGGTCGAGTGCCGACTCTGATCTAAAAATACACTGGTGGCGAGATTGTTCAAACACAACGTTTCCTGACGAGGAAAGAACTGATAACTCGATTGAGAGAACTCCTATCACTAAGGGACAAGACCGGCTAGAGTGATAGCGATGCAATATGAAATGTAAATGCAAATCAATAATGCATGAAGCATGTATGTTTATGCTGACAAAACTGACGCGACACACAAACTAAAAGATGAACATGACTGGATACTCGGCCATCGCGGGGCGTATAGAGATATCGCTGGTTCAAGATAGCAATTCCACCTTGCTTATGAGAGATAATCCCTGCGGGGAATACCGTTGATCGGGCTTAGGAGGTAAGAACTCTGCCGTGGATGTTAGACGAAACAAGGTCTCTGACACAGTTGATCCCTTTATTCAGGCGTACTGGTCTAGAAGGAGTACTCTGATTCTGCACTTTGAGGTTCGAACACCTTTGGAGATGCGATTGATGTTCTTTCGATGTTTAACAGTCAAAAGAAATTGCCATCTTTATTTTAAAAGCAGAAAAAGTTTTAACAAGTAAATTCATTTTTGTTTTATTTCAAGAATCGTTAATCATGTTAACAACGTCGTTCTGTAAAGCTAAAACAAGCAAGAATTACAAATAAAAGCACAAGGCTCAAATTTTATTGATAAGATGGAGATCAGCCAAACGCGTGATTCCATTGAGTATTTACAAAGTTTAAAAATGGTAATTTACAGGGAAAAGGGCTATGTTGAAACATAACGACCACTATCCTTCTACCAACTTTGAATTCAGGGCATCCTGAGCTTCTGTCGAAGATGACCTTAACTGGAGTTTTCTTCCGATGATGTAACTAGTGCTGCTGAGGGACTTGCCTCTGTTGAATATAGTTACTTGCCATTATCCCTAATTTTTGCCTGGATTGTACTATGATGTTTCCAATCCACCGGGATGATTTTTTTATTTATTTTGTCTCTAACTTTTGCCTGGACCGCCCTTTCAGGTTTTCAATCCACCGAGACGTTTTTTTTAGGCGAAGTATTTCTTGACTACATCAACATTCGTGGGATAGGCAAATTCCTCTCCGTCCATGGTTGCAAGCCTCAAGGCGCCGCCTGAGAAAGCTTTCGTGACCACATAGGGGCCATCATAATTCGGAGTCCACTTGCCCCGGGAATCAGTGAGAAATGACTGTATCTTCTTGAGCACGAGGTCTCCTTTTCTGAAGACACGAGGTCGGACCTTTTTGTCGAACGCCCTCTTCATTCTCTGTTGATACAACTGACCGTGACATAGTGCCGTTATTCTCTTTTCTTCGATCAGATTCAGTTCATCATGTCGACTTTGACATCATTCAGCTTCGGTGAGCTTAGCTTCCATCAATACCCTGATTGACGGGATCTCTACTTCTATGGGGAGAACTGCCTCCATGCCATATACTAGAGAGAAAAGGGTTGCCCCTGTTGAAGTACGGACAAATGTGCGATAACCATGAAGAGAAAAGGGTAGCATCTCGTGCCAGTCTTTGTAGGTCACAACCATCTTTTGAACGATCCTCTTGATGTTCTTGTTAGCCGCTTCTACCGCCCCGTTCATCTTGGGTCGGTAGACAGATGAGTTATGATGTTCAATCTTGAACTCTGCGCACAACTCCTTCATCATCTTGTTGTTCAAGTTAGATCCATTGTCAGTAATGATCTCGCTTGGAACACCATAACGGCAGATGATATTGTTTTTGATAAATCGGTCCACCACTTGCCGGGTTACATTAGCGAATGGCGCTGCTTCGACCCACTTGGTGAAGTAGTCAATGGCTACGAGGATGAACAGATGTCCGTTCGAAGCCTTGGGTTCAATCAAGCCAATCATGTCGATTCCCCATATGGAGAAAGGCCATGGGGAAGAAAGAACTTTGAGATGTGATGGCGGTACATGAATTTTTTCGGAGTATATCTGACACTTGTGACACCTCCTCATGTACTTGTAGCAGTTGGATTCCATGGTCAACCAATGGTACCCTGCCCTCAGAATTTTTCTCGCCATCGTGTGTCCGTTGGCATGAGTGCCAAAAGATCCTTCATGAATCTCTTTCATTAGCATGTTTGCTTCTGGTCTGTCTACGCATCGGAGCAAGACCATGTCAAAGTTTCTCTTATAGAGAGTGTCACCGCTCAGGAAGAAGTTTCCAGCCAGTCTTCTGAGGGTTTTCCTGTCTTTTCAGAGTGCCCCAGATGGGTACTCTTGTTTCTGAAGGAAACATTTGATATCGTGATACCAAGGTTTGTCGTCTATGACTGCTTCGATCGTGAAGACGTAAGCGGGCCATTCAAGGCGCATTATGTCGATCTTAGGTATGTCATTCTATTGACCTACGCTAATCATGGAAGAGATAGTGGCTAAAGCGTCTGCCATGTGATTCTCATCACGAGGGATGTGATGAAACTCGATTCTGTTGAAGAAGGGTAACAACCTTCTTGCATAGTCTTTGTAAGGAATCAATCCTGAATGGTATGTGTTCCAATCTCCTTTTATCTGGTTAATAACCAAGGCTGAGTCGCCGTATACGTCCAAGTTTTTGATCCTTAAATCAATCGCTTCTTCGAGACCCATAATACAAGCTTCGTATTCGGCCTCGTTGTTCGTACATTTGAACGTAAGTCTGGCAGTGAAAGGAATGTGGGTACCCTGAGGGGTAACAATGATTGCCCCAATTCTATTTCCATAATGATTAACTGCTCCGTCAAAGATAAGTCCCCATTGGGAACCTGGTTCTGGCCCTTCACTGGGTAACGGTTCATCGCAATCTTTCATTTTTAAATACATGACATCTTCATCTGGGAAGTCAAACCCGATTGATTCTTGATCGTCAATCGGTTGATGAGCCAAATGATTGGCTAAAATACTTCCCTTAACGGCTTTCTGAGCATGGTACTCTATGTCATATTCTGATAACAGCATCTGCCAATGGGCAATTCTTCCTGTAAGAGCAGGTTTTTCAAATACGTACTTGATTGGATCGATTTCGGAGACCAACCAAGTAGTATAACGAATCATGTATTAGCGAAGACGTTTGGCTGCCCAAGCCAAAGCACAATAAGTTTTCTCGAGCATCGTGTACTGAGTCTCGCAGTCGGTGAATTTCTTGCTCAAATAGTAGATGGCAGACTCTTTTCTTTTAGTTTCATCTTGTTGGTCAAGTACACATCCTATTGAGTCCTCTAGGACTGTGAGGTAAATGATCAGTGGTCTTCCTTCCACTGGAGGTGATAGAATCGGCGGATTCAATAGGTATTCCTTAATACTGTCGAAGGCGGTTTGGCAATCTTCTGACCAAACATAATCCTGGTTCTTTTTCAGTAATTTGAAAATTGGCGCACATGTGGCGGTCATAAGGAATATGAATCTGGAGATGTAGTTTAAACGTCCCAAGAATCCTCTGACTTATTTTTCAGTTTTCAGAGAAGGCATTTCTTGAATGGCCTTGACCTTGTTAGGATCAACCTCAATTCCTTTCTTGCTGACGATGAATCCTAAGAGTTTCCCTGAACGGACACCGAAGGTGCACTTGTTGGGATTCAAGCGGAGCTTGAATTTTCTTAGACGTTCGAACAATTTTGACAGATGTTCAACGTGCTCACTCTCTGTTTTTGATTTTGCAATCATATCATCGACATATACCTCGATTTCTTTGTGTATCATGTCATGAAACAGAGTAGTCATGGCTCTTTGATAGGTTGCCCCGGCGTTCTTCAAACCGAACGACATTACCTTGTAACAAAAGGTACCCCATGGGGTAATGAACGAAGTTTTCTCCATGTCTTTCGGCGCCATTTTGATCTGGTTATAGCCCGAGAATCCACCCATGAAGGAGAAAACTTTGAACTTTGCTGTACTATCTACCAGCATGTCAATGTGTGGTAAAGGAAAGTCATCCTTTGGACTTGCCTTGTTCAGATCCCTGTAATCAACACACATTCTGACCTTTCCGTCCTTTTTGGGAACAGGTATGATGTTGGCTAACCATTGAGGATATTCAGCTGTAGCGAGGAAACCCGCGTCGATCTGTTTCTGTACTTTCTCCTTGATTTTGATGGCCATGTCCGGATGAGTCCGTCTCAACCTTTACTTTACTGGCGGACATTCCGATCTCAATGGTAAGTGATGTTCCACGATGCTGGTATCCAACCCTGGCATATCCTGATAGGACCAAGCGAATACATCGGGAAATTCTCTGAGAAGCTTTATCAAACTTTCTTTGGCAGTTGGACTGAGCAGTGCCCCAATCTTGATTTCTTTTCTCTCTTGCTCTGAACCCAAGTTTACCGTTTCCAACGGCTCTTTGTGAGGTTCAATGGACCTTTCCTCTTGTCTGAGTAGTCGAGAGATCTCTTCTGGAATTTTGTCGTCATTTTCTTCTTCAGCCTCAAATACCGGGAACTCAAAGTTGGGAGAAGGCATCGGATCGTATGTTTCAACTGGGTTTAAAACAAGCAATCTGCATGACGTGATGATTCGTGTTTAGAAGAGGTAGAGAAAAATGCAATTGTGTGCAGTGTTTTATTTTACTGCTTGTTTTTTATAGTTTTGTTTTTTAGGATTACCATTTTCTTTGAAAAAGCAAAAAGAGAAAACAGAAATTAATGTGGAAATTACAGAACGACGTTATTTTATTAATGAACAAGTCGAATCTTGAAACTACAACCCTATAAAACAAAACTCTGTCGCTTCGGGCAAAGCGAAGAGGGAAATTTACAGAAAGCGAGCCCTATCAAAACATCCGTTTCACCTGGGCAGGGTGAAAGGTTAAAGATGGCAATTACTTTGACTGATGAACGACCTTCGGAACCTCGACGGCAGCCCATTGGCGGCGAACTCCTCGGTGAATCACAAAGTCTGGCACCTTCCTTGATTTGTCTTCAGAAATGACGCTAATTTCTGGTGGAGCGGGATCATTGGAATCTGTCTCCCAGGAAGAATTGTCGTAGGAGAATTCCTCTGTTACATTTTGCATAGCATTTTTGCTCTCAGGTACATCTCCCCATCCAGTTGCCTGGATATCCTCGAGCCTGATACAAGAGCTTTTGGGAGCGGTGTACTTGACCATATAGTCGTATTTTCCACTTGGTTCCCCCAGAGTGTCCCAAACTTCTTTGGAACTGGAGGAGTCATCTCTCTCAATGACGTTGACCTCGGGAAAAGCATAGTTGATGAACTCAAGTCCTGCAAACATTGCGAATTCATCTTCATGTTGAGTAGTTTCTGAATGACCTGAGTGTTGATCCCATGACATGGTGGGGACACAGGTATTCTGTTCAATGACGGTCAGCTGATTTTCATTGTTCGGCTGACTTTCTTGCCCCAAGTTTCTTGGGTAAGGTTGACACATTGGCAGACCATCCATTGGGCCATAGTAGGTGTAGTCAAAATTATCTTTCATCGGAGTGTCTTTCTCTAATGAATTTGGCGGAGCGCGGCATCCTTCCGGATCACAATCCCCGTAGATCATTTCGACATCTGATCTTGGTATAAATCTCGGACTTTCTGTAGGAAAGTAAAAAGGCATATGCACCTCTTCCTGAGACATATAACTGTCCTTGTTAAGGTAGGACTTCCATTCTTCATCTGTGTCAGAGGGATCTTCCTCGTTGATAGCATGTACTGTCTGAGACACTGGGTGAAGAAAACCTCCATTGTGGAATAAGTTTTGAAGGGGATGAAGACTTTCATCGCTGGCAGCTGTCTGGGTACAGGTTGCAGAAAAACCAAGACCCTTCTTTGTTTTATTGCCAACAGGAATGACAAGCTGTCCCCATCCTGTCGTATCGGTACTCTCGACCGCTTTGATAGCATCGTTGTATGAGGAAATCGAGGTTCCTCCTCTGAACTGATTGTTCTCGCTTACCGACAGTGCTTGGAACTGAGTTCTAATAACCTCCTCGGGTTCTATTCCAGTAGATGATGACAAATTACTCGCAAGCAAGGCTTGTTCCCCATAAACCGTGACAAGTTGATCGTTCTTGACGAATTTTAGCCTTTGGTGGAGGGTTGAAGTGACCGCTCCAGCCTGGTGTATCCAAGGTCTTCCTAATAAACAACTGTATGTTGCCCGGATGTCCATGACCTAGAAAGTGACTTGGAAAGTGTGAGGACCAATAGTTATGGGAAGATCATTTTCGTCGATAACTGTTTTTCTGGATCCGTCGAATGCTTTGACGACAACCTCGCTAACCCTCATCGGAGGTCCTTTGAATGATAATTGCATCAAAGTGGACTTCAGCATAACATTCAGGGCTGACCCTGTGTCTACCAGTACGCTGGCTAAAGCATCGTCCTTGCAGTTAACTGTGATATTGAGCGCCATGTTATGACGACGACCCTCTTCAGGTAATTCTTCATCACTAAATCCCAAATTGTTGCAGGAAGTGATGTTAGAGACAATGCTATCGAATTGTCTGATTGTTACATCCTGTTCCACAAAGGCTTGCTCCAAGACTTTCTGTAGAGCCTCCCTGTGGGCTTCTGAACTGAGTAATAGTGATAACACCCAGATCTTTGAAGGAGTTTGTAATAGCTGATCAACAATGTTATATTCACTCCTTTGGATGAGCTTCAGCATCTCATCATTATTTTTCGAAAGGCCGGGATTACTGGATTGACCGAATGGGGGATCGGGAGCTTCTGTCTGAAGTTCCTTTTCCTTGTTAAGTTCCCCAACCCCTCGGTTGAAGATTCTACCACTCTGTGTTACTCGACTGATGTCTGCAATGTTCACAATGGAGGGTAATGGAATTTCCTTTCCATTTTCAATTATTGTTGCACCGTATTTGTAAGGGATCGCCTTAGCTGATTTATACGGTAGCGGTCCTGGTAGATAGATGACTACAGGAGCCTTCTGATTTTTCTGACCATCATAAGTAATCTCGATACGTTCCCGGTTGGGAACTTTAGATTCGTCAAGTAGAGGGATAATGGCGAAAACATCCCTGGTCCTGTGATGACCAGAGATCGTGACAACATCCTCAATTTGATCGGCAAGGTAATTCGGCGCCTAGTCGATGGGTCCAGAACTTGAATAGGGACGAATTTCTCCACGATCGACCTGACCCTGAAGAGCTGCTCTCACAAGGTAACACCCTTGGTTACTTTCTGAACAGACGCTACAACTGTCATAGTTGTGTGGTGGCACCTGGCCACGCCCACTTTGAATACAATGTAACCTCACTAGGTTATCTTCCACTGATCGGACATCCTGACTCTGACGCCGAGTGGGGTTTCTATTACTGATACTAATCTGCTGAGTATCTTCATCCATATAGATTGGCATCCACCAATGATTTAACAAGTGCTGAAGTGCCTCCTGGACAAGGTTACAACCTCGATCATTTTCGCAACCCGCTTTACAGCTTTAATAGTCATGTGATATTAAGAATCCGAGTCGGACCTGCTCAGCATGTAACTCTACCAGGTTGGTATTCATTACGCGAATATCGAAGATCTGAACCATGTTGATTTGATAGGAGTTCCTATCATGGTAGTCTTGGATCCATCCAAGATCCATCTGACGCTGGAGGGCCTCTTGTATGAAAGAGCATCCCTGTTTATTTACCGAGCAAATCAGACAAGAACTGTAATTGTGCCGCGGCAGATTATGATACTGGCTTTGCCTTAAGTGCATCGCCACCAAGTTGACATTCATTGCACAGATATCGTGGTTCTGAATGACATTAGAATTCGTGTAGACCATGTTAACTCCACGAACTCGGTGCTCCTGGATCCACCCGAGATCCATTTGTTCCTGTAGGGCTGCTTGCACCACAGAACATCCTTGGTTGTCTTTAGAGCAGATATCACACTGATGATAATTATGAGGTGGCACATGGCCATATCCACTCTGTCTACAATGCATCTTAACCATATTGGTTTTCAACAAGAGTACATCGTAAATTTGATAGACATTGTTAGTCTCTTCTTCTATCAAATTGACTGCAGCCTTCTCGTGTTGAGGTAGCGGATTCGTGAGAACATTAGGATTTGTATCCTTGAAGGATAAGACCCCGCTCCTAACAACTTTTTGCACGTCGGACTTGAAATTGAGACAAGTCTCTATGTTATGCCCTGAACCTCCTTGATGATAAGGGCAAGTTTGATCCACCTTAAACCAAAAAGGCGGATTTTTCGGTACTGTAAGAGGAGATTTAGTCTGAATGTGCCCCTTAGCCAGTAGTAATGGAAACAGTTCTGCGGACGATACGGGTATAGGATCAAATCCTGGCAGCCGTGTTGTACGGTTGTGGTTATATGGAGGATGAGCCTACTGAAGAGGCTGTTGTGTCCTTTGCTGGTCAGGTTGGCTCTGCGCAACCTGAGGTTGATACGTAGGAATAGACGCAGGGTTGATAGCAGGAGTCACAGCTGCTACCAGTTGATAACGTCATCTTTGCTTTCCGAGAGAGATATTCCCAATATCTTGTTCTTTTTTCTTAGGGAGAGCACTACCGTATTTTTTAGTACCGCTCGTCGATCCAGTGTCTTTTACCAAATGTCCTTCTCGGACGGCTTCCTCAAGACGTACGCCCATGCCGACTATTTCGGTGAAATCACTGGGCGCACTGGAAACCATTCGGTTATAGTAAAATGAGCTCAAGGTCTTTAAGAAGATCTTTGTCATCTCTTTTTCCTCAAGAGGTGGACAAATTTGAGCGGCAATTTCACGCCACATTCGAGCATACTCCTTAAAGGTTTCCTTGTCCTTTTGCGACATCGATCTGAGTTGATCTTTGTCGGGTGCCATGTCCAAATTGTATTTGTATTGTTGGACGAAGGTGGTACCAAGATCTCTGAATGTACTAATCATAGTACGGTTTAAACCCATGTACCATTTGAGTGCGGCACCGGTTAAACTATCCTGAAAGTAGTGAATCAGTAGGTCCTGATTCTCCGTCTGGGCTGACATCCGCCGAGTGTACATCACCAGATGGCTTTGAGGGCAAGAGTTACCCTTGTATTTTTCAAAGTCGGGCACTTAGAACTTGTGCGGGACTTTCACATTAGGGACTAAGTAGAGATCTGCGGCGTCCTTTCTAAATAAATCCTGACCGCGAATGGCCTGCAGTTCCTTCTGCATTTCCAAGAACTGTTCCTGGAATTCATCCATTCTGTCAAACATAGCTTCCTTCTTACCAGAAGGTGTCTGTGGAATCTGTCCTTCCGGGACAGTGTGCACCACAGGGGGTGGTACCGTGACTACGGCAGTGAGTCTTGGCGTCTCCCGAAGTTTGTAACCTTCAGGAGTCTTCAACATGCCCCTGGCATCTTCGCTTTCCCGAAGTTTGTAACCTTCAGGCCCTGCGGCTTCTGTTGTGATTCCCTGATCTTCAGTGATCGGCGGAATATATCCTTCCGGGATATAGTTAACA
Source organism: Lathyrus tuberosus (assembly GCA_022829125.1). Taxonomy (NCBI): domain Eukaryota; kingdom Viridiplantae; phylum Streptophyta; class Magnoliopsida; order Fabales; family Fabaceae; genus Lathyrus; species Lathyrus tuberosus. The sequence goes on from JALAZF010000668.1 coordinate 2,186,675, forward strand.
GGCATGCCCTAAGGACGATCTTTCGGTATCTGATACCTAGGATCATACCTCTCCACTATGGGCGTTGAGGTGATCTCTGAGATCACAGTTCTTTGTAGCTGAGCTTCTGCCATGGCTTGCATGTCGTTACGAAGCTTTCTCATATCCTCTCTCAGAGCGTCGATCTCTTCTTTCAACTCTCTATTTTCTTTCTCAAGATCATCCATCCTTTTCTGACGACTGGCCCGAGTATTATACGAATGAGACAGTTTGACTCTAGAATCGAGACACAAACGTGAGATTCGTAGGTAAGAAGAATACGCGATGTGAGAATGATGAATGCAATGATTATATTAATTTTTCTTTTGGTTTAATCAAAATAAACTTCAACAATTAGATTACAAATATCAAACGGTGGGGAAACCCCTTTTTTATTGAAATTCAAAAGATTACAGAAGTGGAAATACAGTAGATTACAAAGTGCAGAAACAAAAACCTAAACTAATGGGTCCTGAGTCCTCTCTGAAGAGAAATCAGGTGCTGATTCTGGTATCTTCCTTTTCTTTGACCGGGGCTCTTGGGCCGTTGTCGGGTTGTCATTCCTTTGCCAAGTGAAAGGAGCGAGCAAATTCCTTTGGTCATCTTGATTATCAACAGCATGTTGCTCCAAAATTTCAATCAGAGCATCTTTTTCTTTCAGTAATTGTTGTATTTTGATGCACTCTATGTCGAGGGTGCGGTACTTGTTCTTCCAAGACCTTCTCTCCTTTTGAATTTTGTTGAGAGTAACCTGAAGCCTTTCAGTTTCCGTCATGAAGTACATGACAAATTCCCTCGGCGGAAGAATTCCGTAACGAGGATAAGGCATCTTTAGCTTGAGAGCTCTAGTTTGTACCCAATGGAGATAAGGCTCCACCGAGACACAGTTTGGTTTTCCCAGAGACTCTCGTCCTTTCTTATGAACATGCTTCCAAGCGTGCACTATTTCCATCTTCAGTGCTCTGTCATTTTCTCCTTCCTTGAAGAAAAGACCTTCCAGATGAACACCTAGTGGGATGTGTCTCATCGGGTATCCAAATTGGCGGTGAACCAATACCGGATGGTAGTTGATTCCTCCTTTAGTTCCTATAAGGGGCACGTTGGGGAAGTTTCCACAACGGTCAATGATCCTGATTCCATCATAAATCCTATTACACCAATCTATATCAGAGTTGGTAAGAGACATGATCTTCTGCGACTAACGTAAGGCACTCTTGCAATCCCAAAAAGCAACAGACATGGGCAAGTGAGAGATAAACCATTTGTAAAGCAAAGGTACACAGTATGTGATCTCCCCTCCACTGTACAAATTCCTCAAGTGTACAGAATGATACGCATCTGCGAGCAAAGTTGGTACAGGGTTTCCAATGAGAAAAACCTTAATGGAGTTGATATCGACGAAGTTATTAATGTTAGGAAACAAAAATAACCCGTAGGTGAGCAAGACAAAGATGCTTTCAAAAGCAGTTATGTTTCCTATACTGGCAAAATACAAGGCTTTCTTTGTCAAGAACTGGGCCGACAAACCTTGGATGCCACCCTTAGTGGTTAGGTGAGTCCTAACTTCATACTCGTCCAAATGAATTGCTCTTGCAATAGTCTGATTCTTTGGAATTTCTTCCAGTCCAGAAAATGGAGCTCGATCTGTAATGTGTAGATCGATCAGGTGAGAATACTCCTCCAGCGTTGGTGCAAGCTGGTAATCCGGGAATGTGAAACAGTGATAAACCGGATCATAAAACTGAATGAGCGCATCCATGATTCCCTCAATCACATGGACTCTTAACAGTGGTAGCAAACCTCCGTGCTTAGCTCTGAAAGCCTCAGGGTTAGTGATCATCCTCGCTAACCTTCTCAAATCCTCTAGCTTTGGAACCTTGAAGGTATACTGGTGAGTTCTCCTTCTATCGAAATCCATTAATGCAATCCTTTTCTCTGATATTTGCAGTCACAGTCTTAGTTTATTTTGAAAGAACAGAGAGACTAGAAGAGAAGATTTTTTGAATGCTTTAATTTTTTTTAGATGAATGCATGAATGCAGCACACAAAAACATAGAAAAAACATGGGGTCAAAGGGTCGTTGTCATGAAGTCAAGGCTCTACTCATCCCCAAAGGTTTATACTAGGGTGATTTTTGTACCTGTACTCATTATCATTAGCTCCTCCCAGGAAAGCAAAACAACAAGCGGATCGCCAGCGAGTTGTAAAGCAATCTTAGAGTAAGTGCCATTCACCGAGAATAGATCACCAGCCTCAAATGAGGGTAGTATCGCGTAACAACTATTTCCGATAGTTTCTGCACTACGAAAGGGTTTGGCTCCTCAGCTTCTCAGACTTAACAACCGGCCCATTGTCTAGGTGAGAGAATGGGTTGCGTTGGCCAGCCTCCACTGAGGTTGATGGTCGACCCCGTCGCCATCACTTATCTTAAGTGTATACTCATTATTTCCACATACGGCATCACCCGCATTCCCATTAGCAGAAAAATACACATGTATAGCAATTAGGAAAAGCAGTATATATATTTGTCTTAAACATCCTAGACCTATGAAGCTAAGAATCCTAAGTTCCTGACAGAAAATAGGTTCCCCGGCGGAAGCCCCAATCTGTGGTATTCACACAAGAGATGAAAAAGAAAATCAGAAAAACAGAGACCGGCCCCACGGTGGGCGCCATTTTTTTGTAGCGAGCGATTTTGGACGCGATTCTTAAGCGTTGGTCGCTCTCTGCGGTTGAGCTTAAAACTACAGGTCGATTCATTTTTTATCCTATTAAAGCTGATGAAGGAAGGGAAATAGATGTCTCCAATTAACCCTGCTTTGCATACTGAGTTTAAACAGCGGTCTGTTAGGTTACGAATGCTATCAATGTGGGGGGGCCTTTCTTGTGCTATTTAACAGAATGACAGGTTTCTGGTGGGGAACAAGGATTAGGATGTTAGGACTGATGCTTTTGAATTACTGCTTTCGATATGGGATTTTGGGTTTTTGTTTAGTGTGCTAGCTAAGATTTTTCTTTCAATCTTATGCCTACGTATTCCCGTTTATCCAAAACAGGGAAATCAGAGCGTTCGTAGTTCCTCCTATTCTATGGGAGGAAATGATTGTTTTTGGTGTCTTGTTCAAAGCCCAAGACGTGAAGCGAAAAAGGTAGTTTGTATCTTGTTCAAAGCCCAAGATGTGAAGCTAAAAAGGTTTGACTTTAGAGAGAATTTGTCATCTCTAAAGAGGGGTTTGTCTGTTACGACTGTTTTATAAAGGGGAATTACTTTAACCGGGATACGCGGATCCTAGCAATGCCATAATTTCCTTTATAAGGGGTTTTAGCCTGAAGGAGAAGACTTTAACTAAGTGTAGAGTAATGCCATCCTTCCTTAGGAATTTCCCATGCTAAAAGAGGGACAGTGGCATGGATGTAGATGATCCAGAGGCTTGCCGCTTACAGCGATTAGACGAAGGGAGTTGTTTGATGTTTGTGTACTGTGAACGAGGCATAGTTTTCATGCTAAAAGGTTGATTGGATCAACCAGTGATTTTCTTATACAAAGCCTAAGAGGAGGCTGATATGTGTCTCGTACAAAGCCCGAGAGAGAGGCTAAAAGGTTTTGACTCAACGAGGGAATCTTTTGGTATCTCGTATAAAGCCCGAGATGGAGGCTATTTGACTCAACAAGAGAGTTTTTTGTATCTCGTACGAAGCCCGAGATAGAGGCTATTGTTTATTTGGCTCAATAAGAACCTTTTTGTATCTCGTATAAAGCCCGAGAGAAAGGCTAAACGTTGTTTGACTCCGCTGAGGAGGATCTTTTGTATCTCGTATAAAGCCCGAGATGGAGGCTAAAATTGTCAGCTCTGCTGGGGAGAATCATTGTACAAAGCCCAAGAGGAGGCTATGGTGACTGTTTCAGTTGAGTGACAGATCTAATATACTGATTTTAAAGAGAAAATCAGTTCTTATATGAGCAACACTGTACTCAGGGATTTTATTCAAGGATCCGGGATATTTCCTTTTCTTTGAGGAAACGGGAAATCCAAAGGGTATCGAGACTGTCCGAGTCTGCGGGTTTCCTTCCTATTTAACGAAGGGGTCACTTTAGAATGTCTTTGAGACTCAAGGAAGTTAGACTGTCCAAGTCTAGAGTTTCATCTTTTGTACTATGCTTTGAGAAACAGTAGTAGACTCTATGAAAGGACTGTTCTATGCAAATGACTAAGTTCTGTTCCTATACCTCTAGGAGGTCGTCGGGACAATTTGTACGAAGCCCAAGAGGAGGCTGGAATCTTTTAAGAAGCCGACGGGTCCTTGTACTAAGCCCAAGAGGAGGCTATCATTCCCGGAGGAAGAGATCATTATACGAAGCCTAAGAGGAGGCTGTGAATACTTCTAAGAAGCCGTAGGGTCCTTGTACTAAGCCCAAGAGGAGGCGGGGTTGCTTTTAGGAAGCCTGTGGGTCCTTGTACGATGCCCAAGAGGAGGCCGATGCTTTTAAGAAGCCCGTGGGTCCCTAAACCCCGAGAAATTCAAGGCAATGCTATTCACCGAGAATAGATCAAAGTCAGGAAAGTTGGAGAATTAGGAAGAAACTCAAAGATGCCATTCACGGAGAATACATTCATCTCTGGGAGTAGAGTTTCTTGACAATTCCTAATGAGGACAGCCTGAGAGAAGACTGTATCTGGTGATCCTATTGGGGATCTAGTTGTCTATTTCTATGAATAAACGAAACGGCGTCACCTAGTTCTAGACGTAGTTGCCGGGGAAACTCGAAATATCTATACTATTATTACACAGTTGATATGAGTTTATGAAAGAAGACTTACAGTGAAACAGCCCCACAATACAGTTATATGTATATGAAAGCGGTAAATGAAAGCGGATAAACACTTACTCGGTTGTAGAGCTTCCATGTTGTTTGGTTAGTTGTTCAACAAAGAAAGATTAAAAACAACAGTATATTCAAAATCAAAGGAGAAAGTGCTTTGAAAAAGAAAGTTTTGGGGCTTACAGCTCAAGGAGAGGCCCAAGGTTTTATCAGTGAGCACACTGTCGAATTTGTACAGAGGGACTTATACAAGTGACTGTGGCCCAAGATGGTTTTCTGTACAAAGGGATGGGTCTTACACTCTCTCAAGAGGCCCAAGTGAGTTTTAAAAAAGAGTGGGGCTTATAACACTAGGGTAAGCCCAGATGATTTTCCCGTTTGAAATGGCGATCGCGCCGAGGTTTTCTTTTAACGCGGAGGGACTTATACAATAAGTGAGGCCCAAAATGGTTTTGGTTAAAAGGGGGTTGGGTCTTACACTCTATTAGAGGCCCAAAGTGTTTTTGAATGGGTCTTATAGCTCAAGGAGAGGCCCAATTGATTCTTTGAATAAGCGACGATCGCGCCGTTTGTTTTTTACGGTATCGGGACTTATACAATACACTGAGGCCCAAAATGTTTTGGTCAAGAAAGGATTGGGTCTTACACTCTATTATAGGCCCAAAAAGTTTTGAAAATGATTTATGAGGGTTGAATTAATCCAAAAACCCTAATTTGTTTTCAAAAAATGTATTTAATTGAATAAAAATTCAATTAAAATGATCAAAATTATTTAACAGGTGAAAAACAAATTGTGATTTTGGATTAATGCTTCAAAAATTAAGTATTGACCTACAAAATAATTAGAAAGCATTAAAAGTTGCAAAATCAATGTGGAAAAAATATTTAATATGTCAAAAACAATTAAAATATTAATTCTTTGCAAAAATATCAATTATATGAAATAAATAATATTTTTGGGATTTTTTGATAAAATAAAATATTTTAACATTTTTGTGAATTATTAAAAAAAGAATCAACTCAAAACCATTAAAACTCAGAGAGAAATTAATTTTTGAATCAATTAAATAAAATCACAAAATTCAAATATTTGAATTATTCAAAAATGGCGCCAAGAACACACCAAGAACACGCGCGTGTTCTGGGTTTGGCTGATTTGCATTTTCTCCTCAATCTCACTGAATACTTGATTATATCATGCAATCCACATATCATTATGCTCGTCTCAACCTCACGATCATGTCTATAACACTTAATTTCATTTAAATTAAACATAAAACACGAAATCACGAAGAAACCTCAAGAACCCTAATTTCTGCATGAAGGCTAGGATTTTTGATACACGATTCAAACAATGCAATTAATTGAGGGAAAACATTCCATGCATGATTATGAACATATGGCCAAATTATTGTGCGAGGAAATATGCATAGATTGAGAGATGACCAAGTATATGCTTACCTCTAGGCCGTGACAACAAGTACAGAGTATTTTTGATTTGGAGGTGTTACAGATGAGTGGTGATGATCTGAACAGCTTCCCTACACCCTATGGAGGGTGTTTGAATGGTTGGACTTGATTGAAATTGGCCGGATCACTTTGTGGTACCTTAACTGCAACTTGATTGAAAATTTGAGCAACCAGCTGGTGATTTTGTGAAATTGGTGTTTCAGAAGTGATCTAAGTGTTTGATCAGCTCATATGTGATGTATGTGAGGTGTGTGAGTGATTGGTTTGATTGGAATTGCTCTCAAACTCAAAACCCGATAGTGACTTGCCTTAGAAGGCAAAATTGGAGTGAAAGAAGAGATTTTGAGGAAAACATCTATTTGATGGCTTTGGTGTACTCAAACTGATCACAATTGAGCTCTATTTATAGTAGAGCAAGTTTGTTTTGCAAGGAATAGTGAATGGCAGCTGGTAAGTAGGTTTGGCCAATGTTGGCAAATGAAAATCCAAGTCTCCTCTAGCCATTGACTAGAGGTTAGGGCACAGAGCTTTGGTTCCCTTGGTCTTGGATAAGTCTTGACTGATTTCAGATGAGAATGGCTCAGTCCATGCCACCTTGATGCTTCCATTGAATTCTTCAATCCAAATTTGGAGTCTTGTCCCTATTTTGGCCACTCTAGGTTCAACATGCTATTTCTTGTTCCATGGACTTTGGAGGCTTAGCTCAGTGATTGTCCCCTTTAGATTCAATCCTCAGATGTGTCCAAGTGGATAGGAACATTTGAATTTGGCTGATTTTGGCAAATCGAGCAAAGTTGCAAAATCTGCCTTGCCTTTGACAGATTTCAGCAAGGCAACTTGACAATGTCATATCTCATGGGGTAAGTTGAATTTGGCAATGTTCTTGGCCATTTTGGAAAGCCCTTACATGATATAACAACTGTTTGAACAAGTTTGGTTTTGATCTCTTTTGATTCCAAGTGAAAAATCCCTCTACATTTGGCAAAAAGTGAAGCAAAATCTGACTTAGTGAAATTTTCACTAAGTGTTGGAACAAAGTGTGATTTCTTGATTTTGATCACTCCATAACTCAAAATCCTTAATGAATTGGACTTAGGTCTAGTTGAATTTTTTGTAGAGGGTAATGAGGGCTACAAATCCATATTTGGATGAGAAAAAATGGCCATGTGGTTTAGGAGTTATGATCCTCCAAAGTTAGTGTATTAGTGGTACTTTTTCCATAACTTAGAAAAATTTCTAAGTTTTATGGTTACCCCTTTTACAAGTTATCCAACATTCTTTGATTTTTCTTGATGAATGATGATTCAAATCATACATTAACATCATTTTAGGGTTAAAAATCCATTTTGGTGAAAAATCTCAAAAAGTCAAAGTTGACTTTTGTGCACAGTTGACTTTTTATCAGATGAATTCCAAACTGTGCAATTCTTCAAGAAATCATGTCCTTGACCTAAATCAAACTTGATGGACATGTTACATGGGTGTCATAGGGTATATTGGGGCATGTCCTAGGGTTTGGGAGCATGTCCTGGTCAAAAGTCAAAGTTACAGTTGACTTTCCTCGCGAAACCCTAATTGTGGTGCAGATGAAAATGAGACTTGTTGCTCAAGCTTCTTGGATTAATCCATTGTTCCAAATGGATCAATATAGTTCATTAGAGACCCTAAAATCATGTCTTGAGGTCTTGGCTCTTGATTTGTCCCAAAAGTCAACTTAGGGGTGAATTAGGTCAAGAAACCCTAATTCCTGATTTTTTATGTATGCATCCCCTGAGGTCAAATTGACTTGATGCTTGGGTCCATGAGGTTCCATGGAGTAAATTAGGTTGTGTTTTGGATCTTTGGCTTATGCCCATATGAAACTTCCCATCTAGAGGCCCTGGTCGACCAAAACCCTAATTTGGTGATACTGGCGATCTTGAAACTTGATCCACCTAGAAGGGAGCAACCTTGTGCTTAATCCTTGAAGTGGGAGTCCCTTTTGATCCATTGTGGATGTTTGAGAGGTTAGACAAGTTGAAGATCATGTCATTCCTTGATTGATCCTTTGTCTAAGGCTCTGAGAGGGCTTAAAACCCTAATTTTGATTGTAGTGAATGCTCAACAACCCTTGAGGCATTTGGTTCATCCATATTGTGATGATGATTTGCACAATGATGGGAAATATTAGTGGTCAAAATTTGGGGTATGACACATGGGTGTTATAGGGTGTATTTAATCGTGTCCCACGGCTTGGGAGCATGTCCTGGTCAAAAGTCAAAGCTACAGTTAACTTTTCTCGCGAAACCCTAACTGTGGTTCAGATGAAATTGAAACTTATTGCTCAAGCTTCTTGGGTCAATCCATTGTTGCAAATGGATCAACGTGGTATGTTGGAGACCCTCAAATCATGTCTTGAGGTCTTGGCTCATGATTTGTCCCAAAAGTCAACTTAGGGGTGAATTAGGTCAAGAAACCCTAATTCCTGATTTTTGATGTATGCATCCCCTGAGGCTAAATTGACTTGATGATGGGGTTTATGATGTTTCATGGAGCATTTTAGGTTATGCTTTGAAGCATTGGCTCATGCCCAGAGGAAAATTTCCATCTGGAGGCCCTAGTCGACCAAACCCTAATTTGGTGACACTGGCGATCCTGAGGCTTGATCCACCTAGAAGGGAGAAAACTTGTGCTTAATCCTTGAAGTGGGAGTCCTCTTGATCCATTGTGGATATTTGAGAGGCTAGACAAGTTGAAGATCATGTCATTCCTTGATTGATCCTTTGTCTAAGAGCTCTGAGAGGGTTTGAAACCCTAGTTTTGATTGTAGTGAATGCTCACCCACCTTTGGGGAGACTAATGAGGTACAAAGGTACATCCATATTATGCTGATGATTTGCACAATGATGGGAAATCTTAGTGGTCAAAATTTGGGGTATGATACATCTTGTGTGACATTATACTCAGATAGCATTTGCTTCATCCACACCAGTTGAGCACAACTACTTCCAACTGCTATGTACTCAGCTTCAGTAGTAGAAAGAGATACAGAATTCTGCTTCTTACTAAACCATGAAATAAGATTATTTCCCAAAAAGAAACAACCTCCAGAGGTACTCTTCCTATCATCAGCACTTCCAGCCCAATCAGTATCACAGTATCCTACTAAAATGGAACTTGAGTCATGGGAGTACAACAACCCATAATCACATGTACCACTCACATACTTAAGAATTCTCTTAACTTGATTGATGTGACTGACCTTGGGTTCTGCTTGGTATCTTGCACATACACCAACTGCAAAGGTTATGTCTGGCCTACTTGCTGTGAGATACAGCAGACTGCCAATCATGCTTCTGTATAAACTCTGTTCAACATTCACCCCCTTTTCATCTTTGGATAACTTCAAGTGAGTAGGAGCAGGAGTTCTCTTGTGCTTGGCATTATACCAAGCTCTTGGAGCTTATTTCAAACCATACAAAGCCTTCTTTAGCTTGAAGACATGATCAGGAAAATTTGGATCCACAAACCCTTTAGGCTGCTCAACATAAACTTCCTCATTAAGATAGCCATTCAGAAAGGCACTCTTGACATCCATTTGAAACAATTTGAATTTCAAAAAACATGCCACCCCTAGCAACAATCTGATGGATTCCAATCGAGCCACAAGAGCAAATTTTTCATCAAAATCTACTCCTTCAATCTGTGTGTATCCTTGAGCAACTAGTCTGGCTTTGTTTCTGGTAACAACTCCTTGTTCATCAGACTTATTCTTATAAACCCATTTTGTTCCAATCACATTTGTTCCTGCTGGTCGTGGTACTAGTTCTCAGACTTCATTCCTCTTGAATTGACAAAGCTCATCCTGCATAGCACTTATCCCGAACTCATCTATCAATGCCTCTTTAACATTCTTTGGTTCAAGCTTTGAAACAAAACAGGCATTTGACACAGCCTCCCTCGATCTGGTTCTTACACCTTCATTCAGATTTCCAATAATCAACTCCTTAGGGTGATCTTTCTGAACCCTTATAGAGGGTCCCCTGTTAGCATCCTCTACCTCTTCATTCTCAGGTCTAGTGTCGGTCTCTTGAGCATTATCTTCTACGGACTCAGTGTCTTGTGAGATTTCATTGTTCATGGGAAAACATGTTCCAACATCATCTGGGACATCTTCGTCTTTGCCAGAGTCATCAACCACCACATTTATGGATTCCATCATCACCTTAGTTCTGGAATTAAATACCCTATATGCTTTACTGTTTGTAGAGTATCCCAAAAATATCCCTTCCTCACTCTTAGGATCCATCTTTCGCCTCTGCTCACGATCCGCCAAGATATAGCACTTACTCCCAAAAACATGGAAATATTTCACATTTGGCTTTCTACCTTTCCATAGCTCATAAAGAGTAACAGAAGTACCTGATCTGATAGTCACCCTATTGTGTATATAGCAAGCGGTATTCATGGCTTCAGCCCAAAAATGATATGGAAGCTTTTTGGCATGAATCATGACCCTTGCACACTCTTGAATAGTCCTATTCTTGCGTTCCACCACACCATTTTGCTGAGGAGTGACTGGTGATGAGAATTCATGAGTGATTCCTTCAGATAAACAAAACTCTTCAAACCTGCTATTTTCAAATTCTTTCCCATGGTCACTTCTGATTCGAACAACACCACAATCCTTTTCTCGTTGAATCCTTTGACACAATTCTTTAAAAGCTACAAATACTTCAGACTTCTCTCTGATAAAGCTTATCCAGGTGAATCTGGAGTAATCATCAATGACAACATAGGCATACTTCTTCCCACCAAGACTTTCAACCTGCATAGGTCCCATTAAGTCCATGTGAAGCAGCTCCAAAACTCTAGAAGTTGTGGTAAGATGTTGAAGCTTTTTGTGTGACATCCTTGTTTGCTTCCCAACTTGACATTCACCACATATTCTATCCTCATCAATCTTCAGCTTGGGAATACCTCTAACAGCCTCACTTGACAGAACTTTCTTCATCCCTTTCAAATGTAAGTGACCCAATTTCTGATGCCACAGTTTGGTTTCATCTTTCTTTGACATCAAACAGGTAGACAAACTTTCTGATTCTTGAGGATTCCACAGATAGCAGTTATCCTTAGACCTGGTTCCCTTCATAACAACTTCATTTTCTTCATTGGTTACTAGGCATTCAGATTTTGTGAAATTTACTTTGAGTCCTAGATTACACAATTGGCTTATACTTATCAAATTTGTAGTCAGCCCTTTGACAAATAGAACACGATCTAGATTTAGTTGCCCTGTGTAGTCCAGATTTCCAACACCTTTTATTTCACCTTTTGATCCATCCCCAAAAGTGACATAATTGGTAGAGTGAGGCTTGATATCTGACAAAATTTTCTTCACACCAGTCATGTGTCTTGAACAACCACTGTCAAAGTACCAATCTTCCCTTGCAGAAGCTCTGAGAGAGGTATGTGCTATGAAACCAGCCATCATATTTCTAGGAGTCCATCTTTTCTTTACTTTAGCCCAATTCTGTCCTTTATTTTGTTGATGAGCAGTTTTGGGATAACCATGCAAATTGTAGCAAAAGGACTTTACGTGACCAATCTTTCCACAGTAATGACATCTCCATGGTTTATACTTTGAACTACATACTATTTTCTGATGTTTCATCTGATGTTGAAACATGTGATTTGACATCTCCTCCTCTTGCTTTATTTTCTGAGGAACAAACTTTAATACAGACTTCTTGTAGTTCTCTGCTTGATTGTTAAAACCAAGACCTTATACATTTCCAGCATTTTTCCCAGTCTGAAGAATCTCATCCAGCTGCGTGGAACCATTGTTCAACATTCTTATAGATTTGGTCATATTGTCAAGTTTTGACTTTTGCCATACAACCTCCTCTTTAAGATCAACAATGATTGATAGATGTTCTTCCTTCTCAGCTTCTAGTTGAGCTATCAGAACCTTCTGCTCTAATATTATCTGGCACCTCTCTTCATTCTTGATTCACAACTTTGAGAACCCAGTGATAACTTCCTGCTTAGTGAGTTCTCCAATATAAGATTCTTTGTCAGAATCAGACTCACAAGTTGTTTCTCCATCAGATTTACAGATTCCAGTCAAGGCTGTCACCAATTTTGCTGATTCTTCTTCAAGATCACTCTCAGACTCTCCTTCTGACCAAGACACAGATAAGCCCTTCTTCTGCCTTTTGAGATACCCGGGACACTCAGTTTTTATGTGCCCAAATCCCTCACATTCAAAACACTGAACTCTCTTCCCTTGATTGGAGTCTTCTTTAGTTCTGGACCTTCTGCCTCCATCCTGGTTTTTACTGATGTCGAGTGACTTGTTCTGAACATTTGCTCTTGACTTCCAGTCCATCCTTTTCAACACTTTGTTAAATTGTTTTCCAAGCAATACCAGATCTTTAGACACCCCTTCATCTCTGACCAGGTTACCTTCATCGTCTGAATCACCAGCATTTGACACAAAAGATATACTCTTCTTCTTTTCAGACTTTTCACTGATCCCCAATTCAAATGTTTGAAGTGATCCCACAAGTTCATCCACTTTCACCTTTGAAGTCCCTTCATGAGCAACCTTCAAGACCTGCCAAGCCTCTTTTGCAATGGTGCAATGTTCAATCAACCTGAAGATATTTTTGTTAACACCATTAAACAATGCATTCATGGCTTTGGAATTTCCCAAGGGCCCTTTGTAGTCTGCATCATCCCAGTCTTCCTCTTCCTTCACCGCATCAGTAGGATTACCTTCTCCATCTCTAACCTTTGGAGGTTCCCATTCTTTGATAATAGCTTTCCATGCTTGATCATCCATGGATTTGATGAAAGCTATCATCCTTGGTTTCCAATAGTCATAGTTGGAACCATCAAGCAGAGGTGGTTTGTTCAAAAATCCTTCATCCTTGTCCATTGCTCCAGAAAGTACCTTCCCTGAATCTCACCCAGAACCAAACAAGGGTGCAAGCTCTTGATGCCAATTGAAATTCTGGCACAGATATCAGATGTCATACACAGATGTTGAGACACCAATATCCAACACAATGAACAAGTTAACAATAATAATAACAGTGCAGAAAGTAAAGAACACAGTGATATGTTTACCCAGTTCGGATCAACAATCCTACTCTGGGGCTACCAAGCCAGGGACGAAATCAATATACGATAGTATCAATTCACTGATCATACAACAACCATACCCGATTACAATCCATTCACTTAATCACTACCCTTCATATGACTTCTACCTAAGACTCACCTAGGTATGAGGCCCTCCTCAAATCCCTCTTCAATCACAAACCGTGACTGGTTTCTTTCAACACAAGTAACAAAACGAAAGCCATACTTTCAAAACACACAATTCTCAATACTTCAAAGCTTATGAGAATTGACACACAAGAAACTCAATGCTTAAAAGCTTAGGAGTAAATGACAGAACTTACAACACAAAACCAGTCCTTGTACTGTTATCAGAAAGATACCAGTTAGGCTCACAAATAACACTCAAAAACCCTAACAAAACACACGTAAGTTCCACACCTAAACTAGGTTTACACCAGTCAATATATAACATTAAATCTGGACTAGATTGGTCTTCAAAACGCAGCAAAGAGACTGCACACAATTCTGCAAAATAAACTCCAAGAAAATAGGTCTTCAATCTAAAGTTTCCTAATATGTCTCCATATTTAGAAAATGTTGAAAATCCGAAAACCAACACACAAAAGCTCAACCCATAATACTTTTGATGCCACATAGGATAACTAAATATTCACAGAATATTCAGTAACAAATACCAACAACAGAATCTTCCTTTTAAACCAAAATCAGACGCGATGTCCTATGATCCAGGATGGGACATCTTTACCCGACATGTTTAATGCGGAATATTAGAATATCTTGTTTCAACATCTTGCTGCTAGAATAGTTTTAGCAAAATAAATGCCAACCACAAAATCAAAGAAATAACACTCAAGTAAAACAATAAAGATACATTAGTGACACAAGCAACAAGCATAATCATAGACCCACCCTCTATACAAGTCAGTTCTAATCATTCTATTATAGCTCAACCTAAAGTTTCTCGTATCTATTTCACCCGGTTTCATTTTAGCGCAATCACATTAAGCCCTTTGCCTTTACACGTACGTAGTGGAGTAGCCGGTTAGTGACTTTGATCCTTTTTAGCACGGGGTCTGGTACATAAGTGTGGTACCCCTTTATTATATCCTAATCGTAGGTTGTGGGGGATCGAACCGTAGTTCGCCCTACCGAGTTCAGAACCAGGTTCCTCTGAACCAACCAACAATGGATTATTTCTTTCTCTTTGTAATACTTTTGCAACCGTAGGTTTGGTGCATTTTTCAAATTTTCACAACAGCGAAGCATACGAAAGCTATTTAATGATTCGGCATCAAACACTTATCTTCATCGGCTCTCCACGTGGTTTGTGTTTAAGACTGTGTTGACTGCTAATATAAACTACTTGGGGGTTACTTTAGAACTAGAACTGAGGGTATCGGTATAATGGGTATTGAAACTGATCTCGCATATGCAAGAGGTCTAAGGTGTCAAGACGGTATCAATCTTGTTAAATTTTTCTCGATTTCCTAACATAGCCTATGTTTCGGTATGTTAAGTTGTGCAATGATCATAAAATTTTTTGTTATAGCTGAATAAAGTGGGGAAATTTTGAAATGTACGAAAATTTCATATAAATGCTTCTTTATTCGAAAGGAAATGCGGAAAGGGAATACATAAGGGAAAATAAAAGGTACCTCTCCCACACTATATCGGACATTGTCCTCAATGTTTCGATATAAATGCGGAAAGAAACTACAAAAAGAGATAAAACTAAAACAAAAATAAAATCTAAATCTAACGAGGTCCACGTCCTCCGCCTCGGGTGCGAGCGCGTCCATTCTGGGCTACATGATCTGGAATACCTACGTGATGGATATAATCATGCAAGTCTTGTACGCGTAGCGTCAGGGCACCCACCTCGTCTATCATACCATCGATTCGTTGTCCTTGGTGGACTTGCCCCTGTTGGATTTGTCGCATTAGGCTCAACATCTCATTGTGCTGCCTCTGTTGCTGTTCCTCTCTTTGGGTAACCAATTGGTTTTGTAGCCATATGCCCCTTAAGATTTCTTCATTAGTGATGGGGTCTTGTTCTGTAGTGGCACGACGACGACGTCCGGTGAAAGTTGAGGCATCTTGGGCAGGAGGTGGTGGGTTTTCATGAGGTGGCTGGTCCATCTCTTGCTCCATTTCATCGACTGCTTCATTATCTTGGTTTTTTTTTAGCAGCCACATTAGGCTCGGGAGCACGGAGATCAAAAAGCCAATTTTCTTGTCTTTGAGGGTCGATGCGGTCTCTGCATGGCATGATGATGCTCCTGATTATTCCGGTGCGGACCACTGGATGGTATCGTCCATCCGCCCTTGCTTTAATAAGGTGGGATGAGCGACAATACTCGGTATCCAAGGACTCAGGTGGTATGAAAGGTAAATTAGCAAGGTTGTCTTCCAGACCAAGGCCGAGTGCGATAGAAGTTACTATACCTCCGAAGTAGAAAGGTTTAGAGCCTCTAGCACAGTTGGCGTGGATGTGCAACAGAAGGAACGGAGCTGCATTAATTGGTTCAGGATGGAGCACACAACGAAGGAAAAAGAGCTCCTTGGAGTTTACCTTGTGGTTGTTGTCCCTTGCGAAAATTATGTGTCCCAGAACTCTGTGGAAATACCGTATTGCTGGGTTATGAATATAAGTAGCGTTGAGGTTGTCCCAGCTTGAAGCAGCTACACCTGTAAGTCGATTCCATAGGTCGAAAGCTTCCTGGAACCAATCATTTTTAGGATAACGGCAATGTACATTCTCGCCATGATGGAATCCAAGCATTTGGGCGAGTCGGGTTTGGCTCACCGAATATTCAGAGCCAAACATGCGGAATGTAGCTAGACCCGTAAGTTGGTTTGTTTCTACTGGAGGTGTAACATAAGAAAATGAGCTCAGAAATTCCAGAGTCAGAGCTTTGTAGGTAGGCTGCCCTTGTGTGCAGAGCTGCCATAAACCGTAATTTTGGAGCATCCAACTTACACCTTCTAGCATACCCAACTCTTCAAGGCTGGCAATGTGGACGTACCGCGTCGGTTGGAAAGAGCGTTGGTAGAAGCTGACGTAACTCGCTCTTTGGCGGTCACCGGCTTCTCCCTCTCTGAATGTAACAGTGGAAAGGTCAGGAGCTTGTCTTGTGCGTCTGGCCATGGTGCATGCAAAGAAAGTGGGTATGAGTAAGAGTTGTTTTGTGAGAATGAGAGTGTTTCGTGAGGTTCAAATAAGAGGGTTTAGAAATATGAAGTGTTGGAGAGAAATTGGGATTAAATGTGAGTGGTTATGGAGAGTAATGTGAGAAGGACGGTTAAGGAGAGTGAAAAGATAGTGGGTCGTTTGAAAAGAATTTGAAGAGAAGAGAAGATGAAGAGAAAAGGGGTCTCTGTTATTAACAGAGAGCGCGTTAAAACAAGTATGACGCTCGTCACGAACCCGTCACGGTCTTAAGCCGTGTGACGGCCGTGACAAGGGCGTTACGCCCGTCATGCTCACAAAATCTGCTATTCTCACAGAAACTAGATAAAATTTGGCATATTATATATATTGGATATGGCAATTATAAATAACAGTAAAATATGAGATAAACATTAGAATGCATATAAAATGACTGAAACAAATTAAAATAAGCAGGAACATTATATCATCAACTCAACCACAAGCAATAAACATGAATTGAATACTTTATTTAAAATTGGAAATTCATAACAGTGTACTCAAAATAAAATTGCAGTAGAGTATTAAAGTTGAAATTGAACTGAAATAAACTTGTTCCTTGATATTAAAAAGAAATAGACGGTAAAGTAAATGGCTCTAAAACAGTAAAAGAAAAGCAATTAAATGGAAAAATGCATTGTGACAGAATTAGCCACGTTGCTTCTTCAAAGATTCCACAGCTTGGTTCAGATGATCAAATTCTTTGACAGCGGTATCCATTAGACCGACAACGTCAAGATGGATAAGTTGAAGTTCATCTCTCATATCTTGAAGTGCAGTGCGGAAGGCTTCGAGAGTGGCATGTATGTTAGCAGGGGGACAGTGTAAGTATTTCTCATGGGATGCTCAGGGTAATTATGATAGTGAGGAGGAGTTTCAGGGTCGGTCTCAATGTCAAACACATGACTTTCAAAATCTCTTTCAGGTTGGGGCTCATCTAAATCATACAGCCAGTTGTGGCAGTTATGCACACTAGTTCGCTCGTGGTTGTTGCACCCCAAAATTTTCCCTCCTTACTTTAGTACTAACTGGCTTATGTTTCATTTCATTTTTGCATTATCATGTGTGCATATCATTGGTTTTTAGCATGGGGTCGAGGTGCCTGAGGCAGTTCAAGAGGAGAAGATGTTCTTCAAGCAAGAGTCCTTGTATTGTCCAAGAGAGCTCAGGTGGATCACTCTCCTAACCAGTGCAGAAATTAGGGTTTTGAGATTCTTGGGTTTATTGCTCCAATGGGCAGGCTTCTTGAGTCTTTATCATCACCAAATGGCATATCTTATCTTTGTTGGAGAGGATACACATCATATTCAGAGGAATTTGGATTTGGAGACTGTGCTATTTCTCCTAGACTTAGGGTATCTAAATTAGGGTTTGCTATAAGTTCAGTTTATTTCTGATTTCTTGGGCAAGACTTGATTCCATGGTATTCCTAGGGTCCCTAAGTATCTAGGAATGGAAGGTTGTCCATCAGTTTGGTTCAGGAGAGATTCAATTGGCCAATGGATTGGGAATCAGGAGAATTGGGGAAAAGTCAACAGTGAGAGGGGGAGTCAACTGTGAAATTTTGGGGTTCTCTTCAAGGTTTTCAAGGTCTCACATCCTCATATGGTCTTCAAGAGTCAAATTTCATACCATTTATCAAGAATCAAGGGTTGGTACAAAAGTTGCTAAATATGGAAATGACCTATAATTTGAAAGTTTCCTTTTTGGCCAAGTTCTTACACTACATTCAACTTGACTTTTCATCATCAAAAAAGCTTCAAATGAATTTTCCTCAAACATGAAAGTTGAAGATCTTTTTCTCCTCTTTCCAACAAGTACTAGTGGGTCTCCATATCATTTGTGAAACTCAACTTATGATCCAAAGAAGGCAAAGTGGTTTTTTAGGGTTTTCTCATGGTTCCATTTGCATTTTGGGACATAGTGACCTATAATTGATTCCATTGCTTCATGTCACATTCTAACATCAAAGAATATTCCTTAAGGATTATTTTGGGCCTTTGAATCAAGTGGATCCATGGTTTATTCATCACTTATTTTCCATTATTCAAAATTGCAAGAGGCATCAAAACTCATGAATCAAAATGTTTCAAGGCCCAATTTCAATTTAGGTGTGATTAGCAATTGATCAATAAGTGACCCATCATGAAATATTTGGGTGTACATGCATGGAAGAGGGTGTATCTCACATAATGCAATTTTCTAAAATCATCCAAAACTCATTAAACAAAGAATTACCAAGGCCCAAATGCTGATCAGTGGATTAACCCTATCTATTTAAACCAACTCATGCTAGGGTTAGAGGGATTACACGTGCTTTTGGAGGAGAGTTCAAGTTTCAACCCTAATTCTTGATTTCTTCATAGCTCATAATCCACAAGGGTTTTTCACAAAGTTCTTCCACAATCTTCTTTCTGGGGATCCACAGAGCACAAACCAACCATCCTTTGAAGCTAACAGTGAGGATACGTGGTGCATAATCTCAGGTTAGTGATATTTTTGATGATCATAAAACTCTCTTTTTAAACGTGCATATTAATGTGTGATGCCTACTGATCATTCTGGTATGTTTTGTTTTGAATGTGGACGTGTAATATGGTTGCTGCGTGTGTTTAAAGTTTTTGAACCCTAACCTTTTTCATTCGAATCTCCTTATGCATTGGTTATTTGTGATTTTTGATGACATATTTGAGTTCCTCATGATTTTCTGGTCAAGAAGGTGTGTTCGTGTGCGTGTTCTGGGCTATTTTTCGTTGCAGGTGAACGGAGAAGGTGGCTGGAACCCTAGCTCCGGTGGCTGGTGAGGGTTCCGGCGAGATTAGGGTTTGGGTGAGGAAGACGAAATCCCCACCGTCCGTGACTTCCATCGTGCGGTCCTCATGCTGCCAAGTGTTTTATATTTTTTGTTTTATTTAATTGATTTCATGTGTGCTCTTCCATGTGTAATATCGTGTACCATCAGATCGTGATCACTTATCATGCTTACTTTCTATTTTATTGACTTAATCATGTGCGTTTGATGAATCACATGGCTAAGTTTATGACAACACATTAAAATGTACATGTGCCAGTCACGTGGGAGATGTATGGTGAGCTGAACGATTGTATGCGCGCGTGTGTTTAATAATTATGGTGCACTCTTAATCATGACCTTTGGTTTTGTGTATTTTGTGATTGCATTGACTTAATGGGGAGCGTTAGATTGATCTGAGGGACGCTGGTGAGTCAATTGGTTGATTGGGTTACATTGTTCTTTTTTATTTTCGCTGATTTTTTTTGTTGGTTTGGGCTTTCTAATTGCACCCCCCTTTAAGCCCACTGTCCACATTTCAACGTATCTGGGCTGCTGAACACACCCCCATGGTATTTTTTTATTTTTATTTTTTATTTAATTATTGCAATTCATTTTTACTTTTTAAAAATAGTTTCTTGCATTAAAAAATTCCCAAAAAAATAATGAAACATATTTGGCATTTTATAAAATTTTCTCAAATTTTATATTTTATTTTTATTTTATTTTCATCATCTGAATTAATTATTTGTTTATTTTCTTTTTGAATTTATTTCATGCATGCATACCATGACTTGTTTATTTTATTTCTCATCATCCACAAACTATTTTGAACTCATTCTTTTTGTATTATTTTATCAACACATTGAACTGCATTAAAATATTTTTCTCTCATTTTTAAAAATCATTTCATATTGCATTTTAGTCCTTTTCTTTAGCATATTGAACCATATTTCTCATCTGAATTTGCATAATTGTTTGAGTAATCTATCTTGGGAATTTTGGCATGAATTTTGGATATGTTGCTTGCTTCTGGTTGAGATATGTTGATAATTAATTTGGTGATTTTAGAAGATGTTTTGCTAATTGTTTGATTGCTTTTATTTGAGGTCTTCTTGTATGCATATCTCTGATAATGTCTGGTTACCTGTTTGAAAAGGCACTTGTGCCATTGTTTTGGGATTGTGTCTTTGACTTCATAAACCATGTTTAGATTGTTATTATATGTCATTGCCTGGATTTCATTTGTCTCATTTCTTTTACGTATGTCTGTTTTGTACTAACCTTTTATGCAGGGGTTGAGGTAAGTTATTTGAGGGTGTGGATAGTCATCCATGTCCTCTCTCACTCTTTCTGTCTCTCATCTTTTCTTTTCTTTAGGCTTAGGTCACCCATGCATGATAACATTAGGACTCTTAGTTTCCCTTTAGAGTTTCCTTTGTGTCTTTTCTCTTCTCATCTCAAAACTTATTGAAAACACTTAATAAGGATAAAGTGTATTGCGCACGAGCCTTAAGTGTGGGGAATGAGAAATGAGGGGTTTCCTCTCATCTTTCTAGAGTGCTTAGCGAGCGTCCTGTCTTGGGGCGATTCGTTAAGTATTCGTCCCTGTGCCCTAGACTTTGGTGCAATGCAAGTTATGAACTAACTCAAGTCACTTCTGTCCTAAAAAATACAAACAAACTTCAAACCTTTTTGTCCTTCCGGATTGTCAAACTAAAGGCTATTTTCAAAAAGGGCACGTTACCTTCCATCTGAGTCGCAAACAAACATCGACCCTAACTGCCGGACGCGAACTTAACGTCGCTCATAAAAAACACAAAAAGAACTTGGTCCGAACTACGTTGACTCTGAATTTCCCATTGCACAAAGGGAGTACGTAGGCCTAGGACGTCGATGTCCTACCGAGTCTGTCTTTGTCTTTCCCTTCCTCATCTTAGTACAACCATAGATGATAGGATAACTCACCCTTAGATTAGACAACAAGCATGGATCCCATCGAGTACGATGGACGCGTGGGGTGCTAGCACCTTCCCCTCGCGTAACCGACTCCTGAACCCAGGTTATGGTTGCAATGACCATTCCTTTCCCTCTTCCTCAGGTTTATGAGGTGTTCCCTTTCCCTCTCTTGGGATAAATTTACACGGCTGGCGACTCTGTTTTTCCGCGCCACTCTCGCGTTTGTACCTGGATGAAAATCCTGGGAGCGACAGCTGGTGACTCTGGTTGACCTATGTCGGTCCATCCCTAAGCGAGTCAATCCTAGTGCTTGCTTGTCTTTGTTCTCTTTGGGTGTTTTTGTTTTTGTTTTGCTTTATTTGTTGTATTTTATTTTTACCGCATTTTCTGCATTGCATTTCATTTTTACTACTGTCATACTGGATATTGCTGTGTTGTGCTGGCTGTTTCTGTTTTGCAGGTTGGGTTGTTCTGAGAGATAAGCCCAATACCCAGGCTTGAGTACACCCTAGGACTAGAGTGGAGAGTAGTGGGACCTACGTGCCCGCTTGGTACGTTTGTGTGTTCACGAAATTCACAACCAGACGAGGCTATCTTGGGACGCATTCTAACGTGTGTGTCTTGCGCATGTCAGGATGTCGATCTAGAGAGCTGTCGACTCTGGTGACCGATCATCGAGGGCCTTAGTGGAAACATCCCTCTTTAGTGGTGACAGTGGCAGACCACATCCAGTGGTAAACCCATTCGTACCCGAGGGCCCACTTTGGAACTCGCATAGGATGGCCCCTATCTTTTGAAGAGAATCAGTGGAGGCACTCCTCGATTGACGATAGTACTGTACCCCGAGGGATGAATGTACTATTGTTTCTCAACCTCAGTGTCAGAAGCTGAGGACCTTCCGTTTTGGAGAATCAGTTGAGGCCTCCTCGATTGATGATGATGCCAAACCAGAAATGGTGAACGTATCATCATTTCTCGACCTGAGAGCTCGGGATACTGAACATCCTAGTACCCACACGTGAGAGGGGATGGGTGTTTGCAGGTTTGTAGGTAACCGAAACCTTCAACCTACCCGGTTTTTTTCCTGGATTTCTCATCAATGTTTGATTATCTGGGTTCCTGGTTATCTGAGTGGTTCGGTACTTTGGAATTCTGGTTTTTTGGGTTGTGGTTCTCGTTCAGTTAACAGCACAGCACATCCAGCAGTGTTGCCTTTATCCCATGCTTGCATGAGCATATCATTTTTCTTGCATTCTGACATGTTTGACATTTTTCAGGGCTTGCATCTTACTCTTGATTCCGGTTTTCTGAGGTTGCCTTGGCATGGATGTCCAGAGAAAGAAGACTGTTGCCTATTCGTTCCCAGACCCGACCTTAACGTTGATTCACAAGCTGATTAGTATGGCTGGTCTCGGAGTTCGTACAGAGTTCAGTGGAGGGTATGGGAGACTTCTGAAGTTTTTCTACAATATCTCCAAGTATGAGAAGGATGCCATTCATACACTTCTTCAGTTTTACGATCCGTCTTTGCGTTGCTTCACTTTCCCAGACTACATCTTGGCCCCAACGTTGGAGGAATTCTCATTTATTTTGGGAATCCCCATCAGGCATGACATAGTATTCTTTTCTGAAGAACACCCCGGGATAAAAGAAATGGCTACTGCTCTTCATATTGGTGAATCCGTTCTGAGCAGTAATATTGAGGAAAAACAAGGAGCTAAGGGTTTCTTATTGAAGTTCTTGTTTGATCAAGCTTGCATACATGTTAAAGAGAAGAATTGGACTGCTTTCCAAGCTATTCTCGCTATGTGCATCTATGGGATTGTCCTGTTTCCCAATGTTCCTGATCTGGTGGATATGCATGCTGTCAGAATCTTTATTTCAAAGAATCCTATACCTACCTTACTAGGTGATGTGTATCACTCAGTCCACTACAAGAATGAAAATAGGCGGGGAAAAACCGTGAGTTGTTGTCCACCGCTCTTATCTACTTGGTTTCTGAGCCATCTCCCCGAAACTGGCGCCTTCGTTGATACAAAAGATTCTCTGAAGTGGTCAAAGAGGTTAATGGGCTTGACTATTGACAACATTGTCTGGTTCAACCATGACTTGCTAGGAATAGAGATTATTTGCAAATGTGGAGAATTCCCTAATGTACCCTTGATAGGGAGAAGAGGTGGAATTAACTATAATCCTTCCCTTGTTATCAGGCAGTTTGGTTATCCTTTGAAAGGTCCACCTGAAGAGCGAGATGTCAAAGAGTTCTTATTCTTCAATGGTACTGAGGATCAAGAGATGATAAGGAAGATTGTGAATGCTTGGAAGCAGGTGACCAAGAGGGGAAAAACTTCATTCGGGAAATGTAACAACCGGGCTTTTCCTTCCTATGAAGAGTGGATTAAGAAGAGAGCAGAAGAGGAGCTTCTTCCCTTCCTGGTAGAACCACCATCTTACCCCTTGCTGATTGAGCCTCCTACCACAGTTGAGATAGAGAAGTTTAACAAGTTGTGGGCTGAAAAGGAAAAGCTGCGAGAAGAAAACAGTGAGCTACAAAGAGAGATTTATCAGTTGAAGCATGAGCGGGGTGAAGCTGTTCATATCGTCGAGTTGAAGACAGAGCTTCTCGCTGAGGCAGAAAAGGAGCTAGCTGACAAGGTCGCATCCAGACAAAGGATGAAACAAGCTCTAGACGGTATCAGTAAGGTTCTCGAGTCTAAGAAGGAAGAGTTGGACAAGGCTTTGTTAAAAATTCACAGGTTCAATGCTCACCGAGAAACTGCAATGGCTGAGAATAAGCAAAAAAATGACGGTTATCTAGCTCAGATTGATCAATTGAAGTCGCAGCTCAAGAAGAAAGACGCTGAGATCCTATCAGGGGTATTCCAAAGACAAGCAGTCGAGGGTCGACTCAATGAAGCCATAGCCTCCATAAAGGAACTGAAGGTCCAAGCTGAAGTGAAGAGATCTAGACATGAGGGACCTAGCATGGACGGTGTTTCTGGAGAAGACGCTTGGGAGTTACATTGCCGATACTTGGAAGGGATCATGCATAGGAGAGACGTTCTCATTCAAGAGCTAATTCAGAGACCGAAGCATCACGACACCAGAAAGCTATTCAAGGAAATTCAAGACTGGAGCAGAAAGCATAATGGATGGGGGGATTGACACTTGTGGATTTTGATGATATGCCATAGTTTTCTATTTTCTTTCATTATTTGGACCACCGCCAGGCTTGTTGGTCGGGGTCTATGATCATTATGTTCAGACTTGTTATCTTGGATTTGTGATTGTTGACATTTGGTTTCTTCTGGTTTTCTTAATATACGAGCAGAAGTTCTGTTTTATATTGTTGTTAAACTGGAATCAAGGGGTGGATCGCCCTGCGAATATTCAAACATGTTCATTTGCATTTGCATATTCATAATCATTTTGCATAATCATTTTGCATAACAGGTGTTTATCTCCGGTATTCTTATCTTGTTATGATCTTAGGATTGCAGATCAGCACATTCACCGGTATTCTACCAGACAAAATCAGAAGAGATTCATGGATCAGCTACAAAATGAGATGACTGAGATGCGAACTCGCATGAACCAATTCATGGAATTAATGCAAGGTGTCGCTCAAGGCCAAGAGTAGTTGAGGACTCTCGTTCAGCCACTGATTGCAAGGGTTGATGAGGACGGTGTCCTTCATACTGGTGTTACTGGTAATAATGTTCAGAATGGCCCTCCAGGCAGAAGTATTCCTGTTGCTGGTGTTGTGATTCCTCCGGGCGGAGGAGAAAATGTTGTGGTTCCTACTGTAGTGGGGGGAGGTAACAATGTCGGTGCAATTCATGGTCGTCAGTATGATGATGTTCAAGATGATGCATTTTCTCTGCCAGGTGGGGATGCTGGTCCCCAGATTGACAATGATCAGAGGTTCCAGTTGATTGAGGAACAACTAAGGGGTGTTGTAAATCAGGATGCTTTGGGTATGGATCTAGAGGATTTGGGGCTGGTTCCAAGCGTTGTTATCCCGCACAAATTTCAGACTCCCACTTTTGAGAAGTATAATGGTATGTCTTGCCCAAGGACCCACGTGAGGGTATACGCAAGTAAAATGGTTGGGCATGCGAAGAATGAGAAGCTGATGATGCATTGCTTCCAGGATAGCCTATCTGGGGCATCCCTGGAGTGGTACATGCAACTAGAGAGGAAGGATGTGCGTAGTTGGAGAGATCTGGCAGGGGCATTTATTAGACACTATCAGTATAACACTGACATGGCTCCGAATAGAACACAACTGCAGAATTTGTCACAGAAGAATAGTGAGAGTTTCAAGGAGTACGCCCAGAGGTGGCGTGAACTGCCAGCGAGGGTTCAGCCTCCCATGTTGGAACGTGAAATGATAACTATGTTTATGGCCACCTTGCAGGGTCATTACTATGAAAAGCTAGTACTGTGTATGACTGGAAAGTTTGCTGATTTGATCTTAGTAGGAGAGATGGTGGTAAGCGGAATTAAGGCGGGAAAAATATCAGGCGGTGATGGGTCCTCATCTGGAGGAAGTAAGAAGCCTTATGCCAGTGGTTACAAGAAGAGGGAGGGAGATACAAACTCTGTGTCATCATACCGTGGTAGAGAAGGACCTCTTTAGAACTTCAATCAGCGGGTGGCTTCTGTAACCATCCCAGTAGCACCTCAGCAGCCAGCATTGTCTCAACAACAAAATCAGGCTCCTCGCCGATCGCAGCCTCTGAATAGGCGGGATAGGCATTTTGACACTCCACCTCTTCCCTACGCTCAGTTATTTCAGCACTTGTTAAAGCTACAGTTAATTCAGAAGAGAACATTGGCTCCATCTACTGGTAATCCACCTCCCGGATATGACGCCAACGCCCACTGCGAGTTTTATTCTGGGGCACCCGGACATCATATTGAGAACTGTAAAGCTTTTAAGCATAAGGTTCAAAATTTGGTGGATTCCAAAGCCATCAATTTCTCCAATGATGTTCCAAATGTGAACCAGAACCCGATGCCGAATCACGGTGAGCCGAGGGTCAATGCTATTATTAAAGACTGTGAAGACTTGAGTTTGATTTCAGATGTGAACGAAGTCCAAACTCCCTTGGGTGTGGTGAAGGAAAGACTGTTGAAGGGAGGGGTATTTCCAGGCTATGATGAAGGTTGTGTAGGATGTGTGTCACAGCCAGGCGGTTGTGATTCATTGAAAGCAGGTATTCAGAAAATGATCAGCAAAGGGATATTACAGTTTGACAGAGGTTGTAAGCAGAGTAATGTTACTGACAGAGAGATCGATGTTGCCACAATAACAATTCCGTTCAAGACAATAACTATATCAGCGCCGGCGAGACCAGCGCCGGTCACTATCACTGTTCCTGGACCAGTCCCGTATGAGAGTACTAAGGCCATCCCATGGAACTATGGGGCCGAGGTGTTTGTTAATGGTAAGAAGCAGGAATTGGAAGAGACATCGGCTGTGAATACAGGGGTTGAAAATCTTGTTGAAGCAGGGGCTATCACTAGGAGTGGTAGAGTCTTTATTCCGTCCGAGGATCAAGCTGGTAGTTTAAGACAAGACAAAGGTAAACAGATGATGGATGAGTCTGCACAGAGGCAGGAAGCAAATAATTCTATGACAAAGCAGGTTGGGGATACTTTCTCAGAAGACGTAGAAGAGTTTATGAGGCTGATCAGGAAAAGTGATTACAAGATTGTTGATCAACTTCACCAAACTCCATCGAAGATTTCCATTCTATCCTTGCTACTATGCTCTGAGGCACACAAAAATGCATTGCTGAAGGTTTTGAATATGGCTTATGTACCGCAAGAAATATCTGTCAACCAGTTAGAAGGGGTTGTGGCTCATGTGAATGCTGGTAATGGTTTGGGTTTCACTGATTTAGATCTGACTCCGGCTGGGAGGAATCACAACAACGCTCTGCATATTTCAGTGGAATGCCGTGGTTCCTTAATGTCGCATGTGTTAGTTGATACTGGATCGTCTTTGAATGTGTTACCGAAGAAGGCTTTGATGAAATTGGATACTCGTGGGTTGATTTGTACACCAAGTGATTTGGTGGTACGTGCTTTTGATGGCACCAAGAGGTCAGTTTTTGGAGAGTTAGTTCTGCCAATCAAGGTGGGTCCTGAGATTTTCAACACCACTTTTTACATAATGGACATTCAGCCTGCCTATAGTTGTTTGTTGGGTCGTCCTTGGATCCATGGTTCTGGGGCAGTAACATCTACACTGCACCAAAAGTTGAAGTATATGGTGGATGGCCACATTGTGACTGTTTGTGGTGAAGAAGATATCATGGTGAGTCACCTATCTACCTTCAAGTATGTAGAGGTAGATGGTGAAGTACAGGAAACTTTGTGCCAAGCCTTTGAAGCTGTGAAAATTCCCGAGGAACCCCCCAAGACAGTCAGTCAGCCTGAGGTGGTTGCCCAACCTGAAGTTGTCAGACAACCAGAGGTTCCAATGTCCTATTTCAAAGAGGCGCGCGCTATAGTTGAAGCTGGTGGTTCTCAGAAGTGGGGCAGTGTCATTAATGTTCAAAGAAAGTAAGATACTCATGGACTGGGTTACAAGCCACCTAGGCATTCTGAAGAGTCTCCCAAGTTCTATGGTCCAGTCCGTTTCACCAGTGCCGGTGTTTTCTTCGACAGAGTCAATGCTATTGAGGATGAAGGAGATAGTGACTGTGACATGGATGAGTGGATCCGTCCCTGCACCCCTGGTCAGAGTTTAGGCAACTGGTCCTTCGAGAAAGTCATCCAAGTGACGCGTCCGGAGTAATTTACTTTAGTTTTCTGTTATGTTGAATCCTACATTCTGCCCAAGACGTAGTGATATTTATTTGTAGGGCTTGGATGTTTTATTTGCTATTTTTATCATCAATAAAGGACGTTTTTTCATTCAAATATTTTGATCCCTGTCTTTCTGTTTTTACTTTTTGCATTAAACCACATCAAAATGGCAATGTGTTTCTTGTTTGTTGCACTCATAATAAACATAAAACATCCATCATACAGGTTCCTTTGTTCAGATTCCACCCATCATGACTTAGCTATGGCTCGATATGACTTCGACAATGCCATCTATCAGGCTGAAGAAGAGACTGACGAAGACTGTGACTTACCAGAAGAATTAGCCAGGTTACTGAAACAAGAAGAAAGGGTTATTCTACCTTATCAGGAGGAGCTTGAGACTATTAATCTGGGAACCGAGGATGTTAAACGAGAAGTAAGGATTGGGGCTGCTTTGGAAGACACTGTTAAGAGAAGATTGGTTGAGTTACTTCGAGAGTATGTGGATATCTTCGCCTGGTCTTACCAAGACATGCCCGGGCTTGACACTGACATTGTTTCACACCGGTTGCCGCTCAAAGAGGGTTGTACTCCTGTCAAGCAGAAACTGAGAAGGATGGAACCAGACTTGGTTGTTAAGATCAAGGAAGAGGTTCAGAAACAGTTAGACGTCGGATTTCTCGCTGTATCAAATTATCCTCCGTGGGTTGCTAATATTGTACCTGTACCTAAGAAGGATGGGAAGGTCAGGATGTATGTTGATTACCGAGATTTGAACAGGGCGAGCCCGAAGGATGATTTCCCGCTCCCCCACATTGACGTGTTAGTAGACAATACTGCTCAATATTCTGTGTTTTCCTTCATGGGTGGCTTCTCTGGGTATAACCAAATCAAAATGGCCCCAGAGGACATGGAGAAGACTACGTTCATAACACCGTGGGGAACATTTTGCTACAAGGTAATGCCCTTTGGATTGAAGAATGCTGGGGCAACCTATCAGCGGGCAATGGTGACTCTCTTTCATGATATGATTCACAAGGAGATTGAAGTCTATGTTGATGACATGATTGCGAAGTCACAAACAGAGGAAGAACACTTGGTAAACCTCCAGAAGCTATTTGAAAGGTTCAGAAGGTTCAGATTAAGATTGAATCCGAACAAGTGCACTTCGGCGTGAGATCTGGTAAATTGCTGGGATTCATTGTTAGTGAAAGAGGTATCGAGGTTGATCCTGCAAAGATAAAAGCCATACAGGAGATGCCTGAGCCAAGGACAGAGAAAGAGGTTCGTGGTTTCTTGGGGAGGTTGAATTACATTGCTAGGTTCATCTCTCATCTGACAGCCACGTGTGAACCAATTTTCAAGTTGTTAAGAAAGGATCAAGAGGTCAGGTGGAATGAGAATTGTCGAGAGGCGTTTGAAAGGATAAAGAAGTATTTGCAGGAACCTCCAGTCCTTATGCCACCCGTGTCTGGGAGACCGTTGATTATGTACCTTACGGTTCTTGAGAATTCGATGGGTTGTGTGCTCGGTCAACACGACGAGACAGGTAGGAAAGAGCACGCCATTTACTACCTAAGTAAGAAGTTCACTGATTGCGAATCAAGATACTCCATGTTGGAGAAGACATGTTGTGCACTCGCTTGGGCAGCCAAGCGCCTAAGGCAGTATATGTTAAACCACACAACCTTGTTGATTTTGAAGATGGATATGATTAAGTACGTGTTTGAGAAGCAAGCACTTTCTGGAAGGATAGCCCGTTGGCAGATGGTTTTGACAGAGTACGATATTTAGTATGTTTCTCAGAAGGCCATTAAGGGAAGTGTTCTGTCAGAATATCTTGCTGAACAGCCGGTCGAGGATTATCAGCCTATGAAGTTTGAGTTTCCACACGACCATGTTATGTTTCTAAAAATGAAAGATTGTGAAGAGCCTCTGCCTGACGAAGGACCCGAGATTGGATCTCAGTGGAAGATGATTTTTGATGGGGCTGTCAACTCATACGGTAATGGAATTGGGGCAATCATTACAACTCCAAAGGGTTCTCATATACCCTTCACTGCCCGGTTAGCGTTCGTGTGTACCAACAACGAGGCGGAGTATGAAGCATGCATCATGGGGTTAGAAGAAGCAATTGATTTGAGAATTAAGAACCTCAATGTCTATGGTGATTCCGCGTTGGTAGTTAATCAGATTACAGGAGAATGGGAGACTCGTCAGGCGAATTTGGTACCTTATAACAACTATGCCAGACGGTTGTTACCTTTCTTTGACAGGGTGGATTTTCATCATGTGCCCCGAGCTGAGAATCAGATGGATGATGCGTTGGCGACATTGGCATCCATGTATAAGGTGAACCGTTGGAGTGAAACTCCGTCGATTAGAATTATGCGTCTGGATAGACCAGCTTTTGTGTTTGCAATTGAAGATGTGTCTGATGGTAAACCGTGGTATCATGATATTAAGGTTTTTCTGAAGAGACAGAAGTATCCAGAGGGTGCCTCCACCAAAGATAAGAAGAATCTGAGAAGGTTGGCAGGAAACTTCTTTCTGAATAAGGATGATGTGTTATATAAGAGGAACTTCGATATGGTCTTGCTACGTTGTGTTGATGAACACGAGGCAGGTTTGTTGATGGAGGAAGTTCACGTGGGTTCTTTCGGTACTCATTCCAGTGGACACACCATGGCTAGAAAGTTGTTGAGGGCATGATATTATTGGATGACTATGGAGTCTGATTGTTTCAAGTACGCTAGAAAGTGCCATAAATGCCAGATTTACGCAGATAAGATGCATGTACCGCCTACGCCTCTAAATGTGTTGTCATCTCCTTGGCCTTTTGCAATGTGGGGCATAGATATGATTGGAAAGATTGAGCCCACTGCTTCCAATGGGCATCGTTTCATTTTGGTTGCCATTGACTATTTCACAAAGTGGGTGGAAGCAGCCTCGTACGCCAACGTCACCAAGCAAGTGGTAGCCCGGTTTATAAAGAAGGATATCATCTGTCGTTATGGGGTCCCGGAGAGAATCATTACCGATAATGGCTCGAATTTGAACAAGATGATGAAGGAACTATGTCAGAGTTTCAAGATCGAGCATCACAATTCTTCTCCATATCGTCCGAAGATGAATGGTGCTGTTGAGGCGGCAAATAAGAATATCAAGAAGATTGTGCAGAAGATGGTGGTAACGTATAAAGACTGACATGAAATGCTACCTTATGCCCTACATGGTTATCGTACTTCAGTGCGTACGTCAACTGGCGCAACCCCTTTCTCATTGGTATATGGTATGGAAGAAGTTTTACCCTTAGAGGTCAAGATTCCGTCTTTGAGAGTGCTGGCAGATGTGAGGCTTGATGAGGCTGAATGGGTGCGTTCCAGGTTGGATCAGTTGAACCTTATTGAAGAAAAGAGATTGGCAGCCATCGTACATGGTCGGTTGTATCAGAGCAGGATGAAACATGCATTTGACCAGAAAGTGCGTCCTCGGAGTTTTCAGACAGGTGAATTGGTTTTGAAAAGGATCCTTCCTCCTCAGACAGATCACAGGGGCAAATGGACTCCAAACTACGAGGGGCCGTATGTAGTAAGAAAGGTTTTCTCTAGCAGAGCCTTACTACTTTCAACTATGGATGGCGAAGATTTTACATCCCCTGTGAACGCAGACGTAGTAAAAAAATACTTCGCATAAAAGAGACCCGCTGGACATAAAAAGAAAGTCCAAGCAAAAAAGGGGCATCCCGGCGAACCATAAAAAGGAGAAGGTTCGGGCAAAAATTAGGGATAAAATGTAAAAAGAAATGTGTAAACCCGCAAAGTTGAAAACCTGAAAAGGCGACTTTGGCAAAAATGGGTATCCCGATGGATTGAAAACCCGAAAAGGGCGATCCAGGCAAAAGTTAGGGATCTATAAGCGAAAGGCTATGGTCTGCGTTCGATCTGTGAGCACTTTCAATACCTGGAAATTCTGAAAGAAAGGAATCAGTACAGTTAGTCTCTTCAAAGGTCAAGACATTTGTGGATAAGCAAGATATATGGGTCATAGCTGAGTCGAATCATGGTGGATATCTGTTCCCACATTGCCGACATGTGTATTTTCTTTTTGCTTTTGCGCAATTACCTCTTTTTAGGAATTGCTTCCTATTGTAAATGCCTATTTACAAGCCACTTTTCTCAATAAAATATTTATTTCACTCAAAGAGCTTTCCGTTGTTTGTTTTACTTTCACTGTTTTGTTTGCAAAAAACGTCCGATATTTTTGATAAACATTGCATATAAAACTTCGAGCTTTGCAGAGCATAACGAAAAGCAGTAGAAATTACTTAGGCATTAACGGTGATAGTCAGGTTGTGGCATACTCTTTTGTTGACTTGCAGGGCAACAGGACTGTATTCCCCAGCAGTTTGCTTTCCCCAGCATTGAGATTGCACTTTCCTCAGCAGAGCAGACCTTCCCCAGCAGGAGACCTGGAAAGTATTTTCTTTGAATCAAGACGTTATCTCCCCACAGAATCAGGGTTTTCACTTCCCCCATCCAGTCAGGAAGCGTACTTTTGCCGACAATATCATATTCTAGCCCCCAGCAAGGTGGGAGTAAAGTCATTCTCCCCACCAGCAGGCTAAGTTCAGCAGTATCCCCAAGCAGGATGGTATTATGGACTGTTTTTCCCAAGCAGGATGGTATTATGGGCTGGCATCCCCCAGCAGGTTCTGAGCCCAATTGGATATTATCAATCTTCAGTAACAGACTTCCGGTTCCGTTATTGGCGTTCATTCTCAACTCCCCCAGCAGAGGAGAAATCTCAGATTTTGGATGTTACCTTCAGTGAAAAGACAGGTGTGGCCCCCGGTAGTTCTTTCAAGATTTCATCCCCAGCAGAAGTCGTTGATCCGAAGAGTCGATCAGTATGACCCTTCTCAGCAGAGTTCCTAGATTCAGAGGCAATTTATTTTTGTCATCCCCAGCTGAATTGGTCTTTTCTCTCCGACATTTATTTTGCTGGAGGGACCCTTTTTGCATATCATAAGCATTCGCATTGCATCCTCAAATGCGTAGCATTTCCATTTCGTATGGAGCATTACGCCAAATTCAAACATTTGCATTTGAAGCATAAGCCAGGTTTGATACTTTCCTTGCCAGTTCTCTTTCTCAGCAGAGATGGCATAACTCAGGAGATTTTGGAGGGATGCGTTCCTCATACTTGTGCTCCCCGGCAGAGTCTTTTATTTAGACTTCTTCTTTCCCTAGCGGAGTCATCTTATCTGTGGATCGTGATTCCGTTAGAAGTTGGCCTTTCTCTTTTGAGGAATCCAGTTCTCGCCTGCTAGTCAGTTCTCGCTTGACATATTTTATTTTGCTAGTTCCCTTTATCAGCAGGGATGGCGTTCGTTTTGCTAGTTCTCTTTATCAGCAGAGATAGCAATCTTTTGAAGATTTTCTTCGCCAGTTCCCTTTATCAGCAGGGATGGCATTTGTTTTGCTAGTTCTCTTTATCAGCAGAGATAACAATCTTTTGAATATTTTCTTTTGTCAGTTCCCTTTATCAGCAGGGATGACATTTATGTTGCTAGTTCTCTTTATCAGTAGAGATAGCAATCTTTTGAAGATTTTCTTTCGTCAGTTCCCTTTATCAGCAGGGATGGCATTTATTTTGCTAGTTCTCTTTATCAGCAGAGATAGCAATCTTTTGAATATTTTCTTTCGTCAGTTCCCTTTATCAGCAGGGATGGCATTTATGTTGCTAGTTCTCTTTATCAGCAGAGATAGCAATCTTTTGAAGATCTTCTTTTGTCAGTTCCCTTTATCAGCAGGGATGTCATTTGTTTCGCTAGTTCTCTTTATCAGCAGAGATAGTTTCGCTAGTTCTCTTTATCAGTAGAGATAGCAATCTTTTGAAGATTTTCTTTCGTCAGTTCCCTTTATCAGCAGGGATGGCATTTGTTTCGCTAGTTCTCTTTATCAGCAGATATAGTTTCGCTAGTTCTCTTTATCAACAGAGATAGCAATCTTTTGAATATTTTCTTTCGTCAATTCCCTTTATTAGCAGGGATAGCATTTATTTTGCTAGTTCTCTTTGTCAGTAGGGATAACAATCATTTGAAGATTTATTTTGTCAGTTCTCTTTATCAGCAGAGATGACATAACCTGGGAGAGTTTGTTTCACTTTATACCCAGCATGGCTAGCACTCGTCCGTGTTGTGACAGTACAACATTTATGGCTGATTCTCCAGTGGAGTCGTCCCTCCTTTGAGGATTGCAAATTTCTGGGTTCTTTGGTATTCAATCTCCGTGTATCCCGATTGTCTGAAAGTCGTCGCTATCATACCCTCAGGACCAAGTTGATTGAATAGGGGCATCTGTTGCGCCCCAAAATTTGCCCTCCTTACTTTAGTACTAACTGGTTTATGTTTCATTTCATTTTTGCATTATCATGTCTGCATATCATTGGTTCTTAGCATGGGGTCGAGGTGCCTGAGGCAGTTCAAGAGGAGAAGATGTTCTTCAAGCAAGAGTCCTTGTATTGTCCAAGAGAGCTCAGGTGGATCACTCTCCTAACCAGTGCAGAAATTAGGGTTTTGAGATTCTTGGGTTTATTGCTCCAATGGGCAGGCTTCTTGAGTCTTTATCATCACCAAATGGCATATCTTATCTTTGTTGGAGAGGATACACATCATATTCAGAGGAATTTGGATTTGGAGACTGTGTTATTTCCTCCTAGACTGAGGGTATCTAAATTAAGGTTTGCTATAAGGTCAGTTTATTTCTGATTTCTTGGGCAAGACTTGATTCCATGGTATTCCTTGGGTCCCTAAGTATCTAGGAATGGAAGGTTGTCCATCAGTTTGGTTCAGGAGAGATTCAATTGGCCAATGGATTGGGAATCAGGAGAATTGAGGAAAAGTCAACAGTGAGAGGGGAAGTCAACTGTGAAATTTTGGGGTTCTCTTCAAGGTTTTCAAGGTCTCACATCCTCATATGGTTTTCAAGAGTCAAATTTCATACCATTTATCAAGAATTAAGGGTTGGTACAAAAGTTGCTAAATATGGAAATGACTTATAATTTGAAAGTTTCCTTTTTGGGCAAGTTCTTACACTACATTCAACTTGACTTTTCATCATCAAAAAAGCTTCAAATGAATTTTCCTCAAACATGAAAGTTGAAGATTTTTTTCTCCTCTTTCCAACAAGTACTAGTGGGTCTCCATATCATTTGTGAAACTCAACTTATGATCCAAAGAAGGCAAAGTGGTTTTTTAGGGTTTTCTCATGGTTCCATTTGCATTTTGGGACATAGTGACCTATAATTGATTCCATTGCTTCATGTCACATTCTAACATCAAAGAATATTCCTTAAGGATTATTTTGGGCCTTTGAATCAAGTGGATCCATGGTTTATTCATCACTTATTTTCCATTATTCAAAATTGCAAGAGGCATCAAAACTCATGAATCAAAATGTTTCAAGGCCCAATTACAATTTAGGTGTGATTAGCAATTGATCAATAAGTGATCCATCATGAAATATTTGGGTGTACATGCATGGAAGAGGGTGTATCTCACATAATGCAATTTTCTAAAATCATCCAAAACTCATTAAACAAAGAATTACCAAGGCCCAAATGTTGATCAGTGGATTAACCCTATCTATTTAAACCAACTCATGCTAGGGTTAGAGGGATTACACATGATTTTGGAGGAGAGTTCAAGTTTTAAACCTAATTCTTGATTTCTTCATAGCTCACAATCCACAAGGGTTTTTCACAAAGTTCTTCCACAATCTTCTTTCTGGGGATCCACAGAGCACAAACCAACCATCTTTTGAAGCTAACAGTGAGGATACGTGGTGCATAATCTCAGGTTAGTGATATTTTTGATGATCATAAAACTCTCTTTTTAAATGTGCATATTGATGTGTGATGCCTACTGATCATTCTGGTATGTTTTGTTTCGAATGTGGATGCGTAATATGGTTGCTGCGTGTGTTTAAAGTTTTTGAACCCTAACCTTTTTCATTTGAATCTCCTTATGCATTGGTTATTTGTGATTTTTGATGACATATTTGAGTTCCTCATGATTTTCTGGTCAAGAAGGTGTGTTTGTGTGCGTGTTCTGGGCTATTTTTCGTTGCAGGTGAACGAAGAAGGTGGCCGGAACCCTAGCTCCGGCGGCTGGTGAGGGTTCCGGCGAGATTAGGGTTTGGGTGAGGAAGACGAAACCCCCCCCGTCCGTGACTTCCATCGTGCGGTCCTCATGCTACCATGTGTTTTATATTTTTTGTTTTATTTAATTGATATCATGTGTGCTCTTCAATGTGTAATATCGTGTACCATCAGATCGTGATCACTTATCATGCTTACTTTTTATTTTATTGACTTAATCATGTGTGTTTGATGAATCACATGGCTTAGATTATGACAGCACATTAAAATGTGCATGTGCCAGTCATGTGGGAGATGTATGGTGAGCTGAACGACTGTATGCGCGCGTGTGTTTAATAATTATGATGCACTCTTAATCATGACCGTTGGTTTTGTGTATTTTGTGATTGCATTGACTTAATGGGGAGCGTTAGATTGATCTGAGGGACGCTGGTGAGTCAATTGGTTGACTGGGTTACATTGTTCTTTTTTATTTTCGCTGATTTTTTTTGTTGGTTTGGGCTTTCTAATTGCACCCCCCTTTAAGCCCACTGTCCACATTTCAACGTATCTGGGCTGCTGAACACACCCGCCATGGTATTTCTTTATTTTTATTTTTTATTTAATTATTGCAATTCATTTTTACTTTTTAAAAATAGTTTCTTGCATTAAAAAATTCCCAAAAAAATCATGAAACATATTTGGCATTTTATAAAATTTTCTCAAATTTTATATTTTATTTTTATTTTATTTTCATCATCTGAATTAATTATTTGTTTATTTTCTTTTTGAATTTATTTCATGCATGCATACCATGACTTGTTTATTTTATTTCTCATCATCCACAAACTATTTTGAACTCATTCTTTTTGCATTATTTTATCAACACATTGAACTGCATTAAAATATTTTTCTCTCATTTTTAAAAATCATTTCATATTGCATTTTAGTCCTTTTATTTAGCATATTGAACCATATTTCTCATCTGAATTTGCATAATTGTTTGAGTGATCTATCTTGGGAATTTTGGATATGTTGCTTGCTTCTGGTTGAGATATGTTGATAATTAATTTGGTGATTTTAGAAGATGTTTTGCTAATTGTTTAATTGCTTTTATTTGAGGTCTTCTTGTATGCATATCTCTGATCATGTCTGGTTACCTGTTTGAAAAGGCACTTGTGCCATTGTTTTGGGATTGTGTCTTTGACTTCATAAACCATGTTTAGATTGTTATTATATGTCATTGCCTGGATTTCATTTGTCTCATTTCTTTTACGTATGTCTGTTTTGTACTAACCTTTTATGCAGGGGTTGAGGTAAGTTATTTGAGGGTGTGGATAGTCATCCATGTCCACTCTCACTCTTTCTGTCTCTCATCTTTTCTTTTCTTTAGGCTTAGGTCACCCATGCATGATAACATTAGGACTCTTAGTTTCCCTTTAGAGTTTCCTTTGTGTCTTCTCTCTTCTCATCTCAAAACTTCTTGAAAACACTTAATAAGGATAAAGTGTATTGCGCACGAGCCTTAAGCGTGGGGAATGAGAAATGAGGGGTTTCCTCTCATCTTTCTAGAGTGCTTAGCGAGCGTCCTGTCTTGGGGCGATTCGTTAAGTATTCGTCCCTGTGCCCTAGACTTTGGTGCAATGCAAGTTATGAACTAACTCAAGTCACTTCTGTCCTAAAAAATACAAACAAACTTCAAACCTTTTTGTCCTTCGGGATTGTCAAACTAAAGGCTATTTTCAAAAAGGGCACGTTACCTTCCGTCTGAGTCGCAAACAGGCATCTACCCTAACTGCCGAATGCGAACTTAACGTCGCTCACAAAAAACACAAAAAGAACTTGGTCCGAACTACATTGACTCTGAATTTCCCATTGCACAAAGGGAGTACGTAGGCCTAGGACGTCGACGTCCTACCGAGTCTGTCTTTGTCTTTCCCTTCCCCGTCTTAGTACAACCATAAATGATAGGATAACTCACCCTTAGATTAGACAACAAGCGTGGATCCCATCGAGTACGATGGACGCGTGGGGTGCTAGCACCTTCCCCTCGCGTAACCGACTCCCGAACCCAGGTTATGGTTGCAATGACCATTCCTTTCCCTCTTCCTCAAGTTTATGCGGTGTTCCCTTTCCCTCTCTTGGGATAAATTTACACGGCTGGCGACTCTATTTTTCCGCGCCACTCTCGCGTTTGTACCTGGATGAAAATCCTAGGAGCGACAGCGGTCAGGCAGTGTAAAGTGTGAAACAACTTCATTATTGATAAGGAGTTGAAACGGGGGTGGTCCACGATTTCTAATGAGTCCACAGTCAAAACAGAAAGTTATGTTCATTGGCCTATATCCGCCTATAGGGTTTACTTGGGAAAGTCGTGTTCTAAATCCCATGGCATCAGCAATTTTTGTTACGAGGCCACCTATCAAAATGGGACCATGATCAGCTCGAGCAATCCTGCGGAGATTGTCAATCATAAAGGTGGCTCCATTAACGGGTCGGGATTGAAACACACAAAACATGATAAAAAGCTCATCTCTAGAGATTAGGGTGTCATTCTCGGCTTTTCCAAAAAGTGTAAAGGCTAAAATCATATGGAAGTATCTAATGGCCGGGTTGTGAATTTTAGTGGACACCATAGGATGCGGGTCATGATGAGGTCGTCCTGAAATACTACTCCAGAAAAGGTCCAGTTCATCTTCCATTACCAAATCTTCCTGTGCCACAGTAAAAACGTCGGGTCCATTGGGGAAATCCAACAGGTCCGCAATCTCTCTAATGTTGAAGCGGCACGTGTATCCAAACAGCCTAAAGGTTATGTTACCCCTATTAAATCCTATGCCGTAGTTAGGGTTGTAGGACAATGAGCTTAGGAATTCTAGGGTAAGCCTATGGTAAGTTGGATACTTCTTTCTAGCAAAACCTTCCCATCCTATCTGGCTAAACATAAAGTTTATGCTATCTTCTATACCTAAGGCAGTCATGGTAAGTCCATGGGCAAATTTGGTTAAGGCCATAGGTCTGCGAGAGAGAACCTCATAGCGGTGCCATTGGACAGCGTCCCTGAATAGCACAACCATGGTGTCTTCGTTATCCATCTTAACAGTTAGTCGGAAAAGTAAAGCAGATGTAGAAGGAAGAAGGTAGAAAGACTTTAAAATCCTGTAACATGTAATTATAAGATCATCAAAGCAGTTTCCATAAAAATTTTAAATTTTTGAGAAATGAAAATAAATAAAAATGAAAAAGTAATGAAAATAAGATTAAGAAAGTAAAGGGAAACAAAAAGAAATAAAAATAGACTTAAGAAAAATGTAAAGAAATTTAAAAAGAAATGAAAATAAAAGAAAGTTAAAAGGAAAGGAAAACAATCTCGTGGGTTGCCTCCCACTAAGCGTTGTTTTTAACGTCATAAGCCTGACGAAAGCTTAGTGATAATTCAGTTATAGGGATGAGCAGGCAACTCTAAAAGTCTTAGACTATTCAAATAGTCTCTGTTTGCAATTTTATAATAATGTTTTAAGTGTTGCCCGTTTACTATGAATGGTTCACTATTTCTTCCTTTTATTTCTATTGCTCCACTTTGAAAAACTTTAGAAATTTCAAAGGGTCCGGACCACCTAGATCTAAGTTTTCCTGGAAAAAACTTAAGTCTCGAATTAAATAGGAGCACGATGTCTCCCACACTAAATTCTTTTCTAGATAAGCGCTTATCGTGCCATCTCTTAGTTCTTTCTTTATATATGCGGGCGTTCTCATAAGCATCTAGTCTTAGTTCTTCTAATTCTTGCAAATCTAAGATTCGTTTTTCTCCTGCAGCAGCGTAATTTAAATTGAGGGTTTTAATAGCCCAATGGGCTTTGTGCTCTATTTCTACCGGCAGATGACAAGATTTTCCATAGACTAACTTAAATGGAGTGGTTCCTATGGGGGTTTTGCAAGCGGTTCTGTAGGCCCATAAAGCTTCATTAAGTTTAGTTGACCAATCCTTCCTAGAGGCAGCGACATTCTTTTCTAAAATTTGTTTTATTTCTCTATTCGAAACCTCGACTTGTCCACTGGTTTGCGGATGATATGGTTTCGCCACACGATGTTTGACACCGTATTTTGATAGCAGTTTATCGAATATTTTAGATATGAAATGGGAGCCACCGTCACTAATGACGAGTCTTGGCACACCAAATCTAGGAAAGATTATGTTCTTAAAGAGCTTTATCACTACTCGTGTGTCATTTGTAGGAGAAGCTACAGCCTCGATCCATTTGGAAACGTAATCGACAGCGACGAGTATGTACTGGTTACCAAAAGAAGACGAAAATGGTCCCATGAAATCTATTCCCCACACGTCAAGGACTTCTACTTCTAGAATGCCCTTTTGAGGCATTTCATCGCGTCTAGAGATGATACCAGTGCGTTGACACCGGTCGCAATTTATAACCGCGATATGGACATCTTTCCATAGAGTAGGCCAAAAGAGGCCAGCTTGCAAAATCTTAGCACAAGTCTTTGAAGTGCTTGCGTGCCCACCATAGGGCGCGGAATGACAATGAGAAATTATGTCTTCCACCTCATCTTCGGGTACACAACGACAGAAAATACCATCGGCGCCCCTCTTGAAGAGAAGTGGTTCGTCCCAATAATAGTGTTTAAGGTCGTGGAAGAATTTCTTCTTTTGTTGATAGGTTAGATCAG
This sequence comes from Lathyrus tuberosus, assembly GCA_022829125.1. NCBI lineage: Eukaryota > Viridiplantae > Streptophyta > Magnoliopsida > Fabales > Fabaceae > Lathyrus > Lathyrus tuberosus. Next base: position 2,227,727 of record JALAZF010000668.1, read on the forward strand.
GTGGTAGTACTCCAGCTGCTAGATAGTTGACAAAGTCAGCATACCATGGCAGCGTGGTCTTAGTGTAAACAGATTCTACCACTTCATTAGTTTCTGTATCACTATACGTCAGGGATTATTCTATTGTATTGCTTTCTAACTGGGCTAAGAGTCTTTCATAAGGGAAATCGTCATTAATAGGTACTAGGTCTGGTTGGATGTTTTCCATTCTCGACAGGAAGTCAGCTACTACATTTTCGGTGCCTTTCTTGTCCTTGATTTCCAAGTTGAATTCTTGTAGGAGTAGAATCCACCTCAGAAGTCTCGGTTTGGCGTCCTTCTTGCTTAATAGGTACCTGATTGCGGCGTGATCGGTGTAGATGATTATTTTTGCTCCTACTAGGTAGGAACGAAATTTATCTAATGCGAACATGACAACTAAGAGTTCCTTTTCTGTGGTAGCGTAGTTCATTTGTGCATGATCCAAGGTTCTACTAGCATAATAGATTGCGTGATGCTTTTTGTCCTTCCTTTGTCCCAGGACTGCACCTACAGCATAGTCACTTGCATCGCAGATGATTTCGAATGGTTTATTCCAATCTGGGGGTTGCATAATAGGTGCTGATATTAAAGCTTGCTTGAGTGTTTGAAATGCGTTCAAGCATTTATCATCAAAGACGAATTCAACATCTTTCATTAGCAGCTCAGTTAGGGGTTTGGTTATCTTAGAGAAATCTTTAATGAAACGTCAGTAAAAACCGGCGTGTCCTAAGAAGCTTCTTATTTCTCTAACGGTTTTTGGTGGCTGGAGATTTTCTATAACTTCGATTTTCGCTTTGTCGACTTCGATTCCTCTGTCGGATACTATATGTCCTAGCACGATTCCTTGTCGGACCATGAAATGGCATTTTTCCCATTTCAGCACTAAGTCGACTTTTACACATCGTTCGAGCACCATTTTGAGGTTTGACAGACATCCTTCAAAACTTTCCCCACAGACAGAGAAATCGTCCATAAAGACTTCCATTATACCATCTAAGAAGTCAAAGAAGATGGACATCATACATCTCTGAAATGTTGCGGGTGCGTTACATAATCCGAAAGGCATTCGCCGGTAGGCAAAAGTTCCATAGGGACATGTGAAAGTAGTCTTTTCTTGGTCGTCAGGATGGATAGGAATTTGGAAGAATCCTGAATATCCGTCTAAATAGCAAAAATGGGAGTGTTTAGCCGGATGTTCAAGCATTTGATCTATGAAGGGTAAAGGGAAATGATCTTTACGAGTGGCTTTGTTTAGTTTTCTATAATCGATACACATTCTCTATCCGGTTTGAGTACGTTGTGCTACAGATTCGGCTTTTTCATTATTGATGACTGTAACACCTCCTTTCTTGGGTACCACGTGAACTGGGCTAATCCATTCACTATCTGATATTGGGTATATGATTCCTGCTTCTAATAGCTTTTGCACTTCTCTCTTAACGACATCACTCAGAATGGGATTGATTCTACTTTGATGTTCTCTAGAGGTTTTACAGTCTTCCTCAAGCATGATGCGATGCATACAGATAGAGGGACTTATTCCTTTCAAGTATGAGATGTTATAGCCTAAAGCAGTCGGGTACTTTCTCAGGACATGCAATAATTTCTCGGTTTCTATTTGTCCTAAATTTGCGTTGACTATAACTGGTCGTTCGAGTTCTGTTTCTAGGAATTCATACCTTAGATCTTTGGGTAATGTTTTCAGTTCTACAGCTGCTTTCTTTGGGCAAGGCATAGGGTCAGGAGTGAGTGCGAGACATTCACTTAGGTTGTTATCTTGGTATTCACCACGCCAATTATCATCTTCAAAAATTGGTGGCATCAGAATTCTCATCACTTCAGAACACGTGTTTTGGTGTTTTTCCATTTCTTTAACGCATTCATCAATTATATCTAGGAAGCAGCACGAACCTTCTATAGCAGGTGCTTTGAAAAATTGTGAGAGAATGAATTCTATTTTTTCTTCACCAACCTCGAAAGTCAGTTTTCCTTTTTTCACATCTATGATGGCTCCGGCAGTAGCTAGGAATGGTCTTCCTAAAATGATAGGGATGTTTGAGCCTTCCTGGATGTCCATGATTATGAAATCTGTAGGAATATAGAATTGTCCTATACGTACTGGAACGTTTTCTAGCATTCCTAGAGGAAATTTCACTGATCTATCAGCTAGTTGTACAGACATTCTTGTTGGTCTCAGTTCTCCCATGTTGAGCCTTTTACAAATGGATAAGGGCATTAAACTGATGCTGGCTCCTAAATCGCACAGAGCTTTATCTATGACAAACTTTCCAATCACACATGGTATAGAGAAACTACCAGGATCTTTTAGCTTAGGAGGCATGTCGTTTTGGATTATTGCGCTACACTCTGCAGTAAGCATAACGGTTTCAGTATCCTCTAGCTTTTTCTTATTAGTTAATATTTCTTTTAGGAATTTAGCGTATGAGGGAATTTGTGTGATTGCTTCTGTAAAAGGTATTGTGACATTTAGTTGTTTCAGAAGTTCAACAAATTTCTTAAATTGGCCTATGTTTTTAGATTTAGCGAATCTTTGGGGATACGGGATAGGTGGTTTATAAGGCGGCGGAGGCACATACGATTCTTCTTTCTCTTCGACCTCTTTGCCATTATCTTCCTTCTCGTTTTCCTTTGGTTCTCCTTCCTTTTCAGACTCCTTACTGGGCTTTTGGTATAGCGTTTGCATGTCCCTTCGGGTTAATTTGAGTTTGACCTGGAAGGTTTCCAGCTGGGGCAGCGGTAACTGCTTGTTGTTGAGCCACTTGTGAGATTTGGGTTTCTAACATTTTGTTGTGAGTGGCTAGAGCGTCAACCTTGTTGGCTAATTGTTTGATCTGCTCACCGGTGTGAACATTCTGGTTAAGGAACTCCTTGTTTTGTTGAGCTTGTGTAGCAATGAAGTTCTCCATCATAATTTCAAGGTTTGACTTCCTAGGAACGTTGGGAACGTTAGCAGCAGGTTTTTGATATCCTGGTGGCACAGCTGGTGCTTGGCCAGGTGCATACAAAGCGTTATTATTCTTGTACGAAAAGTTTGGATGGTTCTTCCAACCAGGATTATAGGTATTTGCATATGGGTTTCCTTGAGCATAGTTCACTTAATCAGTGGAGAATCCTGCTAAAATTTGGCATTCGGGGGCAGCATGTCCAGGTACTCCGCATAATTCGCAGTTTGGAGCTACGGCAGCCACGGTGGCTGTGGGTGTTATGGTCAAGCTGTCTATCTTTTGAGCAAGGGCATCTACCTTAGCGTGGACATGATCAAGACTACTAACTTCGTACATTCCACCTTTTGTTTGAGCTTTCTCCACTGGCGTTCTTTCACCTCTCCATTGGTAATGGTTTTGAGCCATGCTTTCGATGAGTTGATAGGCTTCGGTATAAGGTTTGTCCATAAGTGTACCACCAGCGGCGACATCTATTGTCATTCTTGTATTGTACAAGAGACCATTGTAAAATGTATGGATGACTAACCAATCTTCAAGACCGTGATACGGACACATCCTCATCATCTCTTTCTATCTCTCCCATGCATCGTAAAGAGACTCAGTATCTTTTTGTCGAAATCCATTAATTTGGGCTCTCAGCATAGCTGTTTTGCTTGGTGGGAAATATCGGGCTAAGAACACCTTTTTCAACTAATCCCACATAGTGACGGAATTTGATGGCAAGGATTGTAACCAAGCCCAAGCTCTGTCTCTTAATGAAAAGGGAAAAAGACGTAGTCTTATCGCGTATGCAGTCACACCATTTGCCTTCACTGTGTATGCGTACTGCACAAATTTGGTCAAATGTTCATTAGGATCGTCCGTAGGATTTCCAGAAAATTGATGTTGTTGTACGACTGACAGCAATGAGGGTTTCAACTCGAAATCGTTCCGGTTGATAGCGGGGGCAACAATGTTGTTGTGTGGTTCTTGCTCAGATGGGGTAGCATAATACTTAAGAGGACGGTTCTTTGGTCCTTCAGCCATGTTTCGTTCTTTGACTAGTTCAGCAGTATGAGCGAGAAGATCAGGAATATTATACTTGCATTGATACTCAAGTATTCTGTGTCTTAAATGTAAGAAACGCTCTAATTCGGCGATTGGTGGTTGCAAGTCTTCGCTTTGTGAGCGAGTACTTGGCATACAATCGAGAAAAAGGGAAATAAAATTTGTTGCCTTAGTCTATACTGCGCAACAAAGAATTGCACTATTGACTAAATCAAAGTCCCCGGCAACGGCGCCAAAAACTTGATCGCGACTTTCTGAGTCTAACGGTTACTAACTGCAAGTGCACAGCCTATCGCGTAGTAATAAAGATATCGATCCCACAGAGACCTGATAATCAACCTAGTGCTACGGTTTGTTACTGTGTTTAGCTAAGGCGGAGATGTTTTGGTTTTAAGTTCAAAAAGGGAAACTAAATTTTTGGACTAAACTAGTTAAGATAAGGATATCGGTACGCAACTTAGTATACCATCGTGGATTCAATAAGACTTAAGCGTATAAAAATAAGTCACATTATATTTCTTTAGAAAATATCAGTTTAAAAGCCCTCACCTCACACTCTCGTGGATCTTGCTTCGGACTAGATTCCTAAATCATAATGTCTGCTCTCGCTAGCCCATTTGAGTTTAAAAACACTTTTTAAAAACTAATACAGTCTAATTAACTTTAAAGCGCTCTCAGTGTTTTTAAAACCAATGCCCGATTTCAGCTATCCGGTTAAAATCTCACACTCTCGTGGATCTTGATCCTAACCTTTACTACTTTTTTACTCTCGTAATAAAAGTTCAGTTTTTATTAAGAAATCGCGGCCAGAAAATAAGTTGTTTATGGTTTTAGCTTAGAATTATCGAATCCATTCCAGTTAACTTAATTACATACCGATAAATCGGATTTAGCTAGACATATTAATTAAAACGAACATGCATAAAAATAAATTGCAAAACAGTAAATTAAACATTGCAATGGGAAACGATAATGCTATTATTACGATAATGAATAAAAACCTGATAAATTTGCAATAAGTTGATTCTCGCAATTCCTCCACAAGTCGGTAGGCTTTTGCTCGATGTAATGGAATAACGAATGATGAAGGCAAGATTGAAAACAAAATTCTAAATATGGTGCAATAGCTCCTCAATGTGAGAAACTATCACTATTTCAAGTGATGGTAAATAAGGAATAGGAAACGAAACAAGGAATGCAAAGAAAGTAAAAATTCGGAAAAATAATTCTGCAGCAATTCAGGTAAATTCTCTATATCGTGTGTCTCGTTGCTCTTCAATCCATGTTGTATTTATAGCCAAAGCATTGCCTTAATGTTGGAGAAAATATAGGAGCACACCCTTTGGTGGTTGAGAAGTCTAAGGGAGACTGGCTCAAGTGAGTTGAAACTGAAGTTGAGAGAATGTAGGAAGTGCTGATCGTGCGTGTGCATTGGTCTGCTTTGTCCACGTCTGCGTTTCTGAATGTAATAACCACTTTGGTGCGCGTGACGGTCGTGATGACTGTGTGACGAGTGTGGTGCGCTTTTGGATTACGTGACGGTGTGAGTGTGTGACGGTCGTCACACACACCACTTTTCATTTTCTGCTCTTTTTCTTGACATTTCTTCCTGTTTTCTACTCTTTTCCTCATGTTTCTCTACTTTGCTCCTTTTTAGCTTGGACAATGAAATACATGTGAAAACACTAGAATACTTGCAGAATAATCGAAACTTAGACTGAAATAACATAATTATTAGTCGTAAATCAAGGCAAATATATGATACATTTTCGTGTTATCAAAAGTCGATTGGAAAATTAGAAGTTGAGGGTGAAATGTAATGAGAATTTAGAATTGATGCAAACAATTTGGTTGAAGCTTGAAGATGAGTATGGTTGAATTTTCTGCACAGGTTGGATGGAAGATGGTGGTGGTTTGTGCAGAGTTTCTAGGGGCTGTTCAAGCTTGTGGAATTTGTGTAAGAATGAACTCAATTTATAGTCTTTGGAGTGAATTTTGCTGCTGCCGTTTTGATTTTCTTGCTGCGTTTTGAATTGACATTTTATGCGTGACTTTTTGAATTGAATTTTAACGTCGTTTTTGCGTCTCTCACTTGTAGCTTGTTGCGTTTTGTTAATTTGATCAAGTGCTGCATTTTGAAACCGTTTTGATTCGCACGTGCCTTGTTTTTGCTTAGCAGCATGATGTGTATTTTTCTTGCAATTGGCTCGGCTTGGCTTCATTGAGCATGAGATGGCTTTACGTGACTTGGAATTTCTCTGCAAATGACGTACACTACAAGAAAAAAGGTCTGATACCACGCACGAAAAACCGAGGCTATATACAAAATAACCGTGGCAATTCGATGTTGCCATGGTTTAGCCACGATAATCAAACTGTGGAATATGCGGCCGTGGCCCAAAGTATAGTCCACGGTTTTCATGTTTGTGCCACGTTTTATAGACATCCGTGGCTAGAAGAGGCCACGCTTTACACATGCAGGTTATGGCCGCGGTTTGTCTTTTGCCTCAGTCTTTAACAGTGGGTAAAACTAGCCACGGTTCATATATAATGTAAAACGTGCTCTAGTTTCCCAGGTATGGCCACAATTTAAACAGTGGGTAAAACTAGCCACAGTTCATATATAATGTAAAACGTGCTCTAGTTTCCCAGGTATGGCCACAATTTAAACCGCGGCTAATTTTATACATGGTTTTACTATATTTAGTACTGCCACGCTTTCTATTTGTGCCATATAATTGTGTTCTACCTGCAATGGCTTAAAAAGTTTATTTTAGATCAAATTAAAATCTAACTATACAAGCAACATTATGCCACAAATCCAAAATATATTGACTAAAAAACATGTTAGTGTGCGCGACATTTTCTTATAAGTCACCAAACTATTACATCAAGTATTGCGCTACCGACTAATAAGTCGCCAAAATATATAAGTCTACATCAAATGCGCTACCGACTAATAAGTCGCCAAAATATAGTCATCCCAAATTAAAAACAAAGGTTCTTAATAGTCATCCCATAAAACATGTACAACTAGCTAGTATATCTTAAACTCATGCATCATAATATTCATCTTCTTCTTAATCATCACAACCTCCTTCTTGTTCTTCTTCCATATCTTGATCATCATCACAAGCTTCTTCATCACCATTCTGCAAGAAAAATGATATATAAATAAGCAATGATAAAATAAAACCAAGTATAAAATTAGCAATGATAAAATAAAACCAAGTATAAAATAAAACCAAGTATAAACTAATTTATACATCCTAACCATTTTGTTTCACAAGTTCAATAACTGCCATCCATTACCATTCTAGTAGCAAGCATAATATGCCTTACATAACTTTGATTCATGCTAATACATTTACAGGACAGTTACACAACAGGGCAACCAAACACTAATACAAATATCTCTAGTTTAGTTCATTGCCTTTTAACAAGCATTCACACAACTCAAGCTAACAACCAATCTAAGTAATTCAACATACAATTCTAACTAGATTTTCAAAATTCTAACAATAGCATTTAAGAAATTCAAATTTATTTTGATCCACAAGCTAATACATACATTACAATTACCCAATCATGCATACATATACCCAATTATAACAAGGAAACCAACAATTCCATTTCAAAATTCCATTTTTATTAATTCCCATATCAACGAAGTTTTGTAACAGTACCAAACCATGAAATGTTAGTTTCACTACATAATTATTCATAACTCAATTCACACTAACTCAATCATGACAAGTTCTAATAGCTGCAACATTTTTTCACACATTCAATGCAAGTTCAAATTACAAACTAGCCAAACTAACATAATATATCTACACTAACTGTGACTAGCTTCAAGGCCACTTCATTAACTTTTTTCTTTCTCACCTTAAAACCTTTAGCAACTCTAACAGGTTTTCATGCAATTACTGACAGTCACAATTCCATTTGTTTAACTCACTAACTTTAATTCGTTCAACATGACTCTCATAACTAACCTACATTTTAACATTATAGCTAATTCACACTAACTGCAGAAACTAACAGAATAGCTAATTCACTCTAACATCATAGCTATTTTTCATTCTTCAATCTAACTCCTAAATCTCAATTCAAATTCTAACTCTTCTCTAACACAACTAACTTCAAACATAATTTTATGCTAAAAAAAACAGCATAAAATTATCACAACAACAGCATAACAAGTAAAACAGAATTGTACAAGGAAAAAACAGGAACAGCACCATTTGTAGTTTACAATATACCTCTTCACAACGAGGAATATGAGTTGACGCCGACGAAATAGGACCAGCATGATGTTCAGTAGTACTAGTGGTAATTCCCAACACAGATGCCATCATATTAGAGATCTCCTCGTCACTCATATGCGGGTTTTGTTGCTTCATCATGGTCTTAAAAAGTACCTTCATGCCATCCATCTCCCTCTTCATTCCAGCCACTTCATCACTATGCTGCTTTTTAATAACTGAAATTTCTTGATTTCTTTTAAACATGGTTGGTGTAGTTGTTTTTCCATAGCAACGTACTCGACCAGATTTTTCTTTCCCGAACAATGATGTAAATGTCTCAGATTCGGTCGAGTTCTTAACAGAATCTTGAAGCTTGTCCTGAATGGATTAAACCCATCACTCGTTAAGCCAAGTCTTACATTGCGGGAATCACTAGAAAAATCTAGATGAAGCTCGTCAAAGTCCTTCCACGCTTTACCATCAGCTGGATGCCTCAATTTCCCATCCTTTGAGCGCTGTTCTTCATGCCATCTCATTGACTTAGCTGTCTTCGAACACATGAACAACCTTTGTAGTCTAGGAATCAACGGAAAGTGCCTCAAAACTTTTGCAGGAACTCTATAATCATTTTTTGATTGCTCAGACTCACATCCTTCAGTTGGAGCATTTTCTTTCCACCGCGAAGCTTCACAAACAGAGCAAGAATTGTCGTTTTCATGCTCTTTCCAAAACAGCATGCAATCGTTTGGGCATGCATGGATCTTTTTATAATCGAGGCCTAAACCACTTATCATGGCTTTTGTCTTGTAATATGATACGGGAATGTTTAAATCAGGCATTGCTTCTTTCAACAATTCTAATAGGGCGGTGAATGAGGTATTGCTCCAGCCGTTAAGACATTTCAACAAGTAGAGTCGAATCATGAATAATAGAGTAGAGAAGTCTTTGCATCCAGGGTACAGTTCTTTTTCTGCCTCTTTAATCAAATTGTAAAACTTCCTAGCATCGTCATTGGGACCTTCATGAACTCCGTGTGCTTCTGCCCTATCGATATATATGTCATGCACTAAGCCATGGATGTCGTCATGTGATTCCTCTTGATCTTCCATCGCAGCACCAATTTCCATAGACCTTTGTACTTTCTCCCCATGGTGCAACCATACGTCATAACCTTTTAGAAAACCCTTGGCTATTAAGTGATCCCTAATAATATCTCTTGTTTTCCAATACAAATTTTTACACATAGCACAAGGGCATAAAACCTCATCTCCTTGAGGTCTACCGTTAGTGTAGGCAAAGTCTAAAAATCGAGTAACACCGTTAATGTACTCTTGACTAAACCATGGAAATTTAGTCCACTCTTTGTCCATCACTTTATAATCTAAATATTTGAAACACACAACACAAAATAGATTCAAAACAGACCCAAAACAGACCCAATACAGAACCAAAACAGAACACACTATACAAAACCAAAACAGAACCAAAACAGAAGCAATATACAAACAGAAACATGTGAATATACAAAACAGAACCAAAACATGGGAATATACAAACTGAGCAATCACAAACTGAACATTTTGACATTACAAGAACAGAAATACCAAACAGAAAGTCAACTTCTTAAATCAAGGTTCATCAACCTCAAATTCCACACTAAAATCAGATCACAATGATATTCAAAAATCCAAATCTTAAATCCACACAGATTTTTTTATCTATAACTAAACAAACAGAAACGAGTACCAAAACACATAATCCATATCATTCGATAGATAAAATCGTAACTCCTAGTATCTAAACAAACAAAATTAAGATAACATCAACCAAATAACACTAATATCGGAATGTTAACCTTAAGATTTAAACACCTAAAACCATCACTCCAATACTGATAAAAATTTGCTTATAACCCAATTTCAATAATGAAACAAACAATTTAGATAAAACCAGGTTCAATCAAATGAAGTTCGTATCGCGGGAAATCGTGTATCAAAACGACATACTTTCAGTATTAAAACTTAGACACAAATTATCAGATATGAAAAGAAAACCCTAGTGAGCTTGTCAAGGCAGCAATTAGAGGAACAAATATGAAAATCATACAATCCAATCCAAACAGAAATACTAACATACAATTTTAATTCAGTTCACATCACCAAACATATATTAAATCATACAATCCAAACAGAAAATCAATTTAAGGTTTCATATCAGTTAACTAATTCAAACCCTAAATCATACAATCCTAACATACTCAATGATCAGTTCACTAACATCAACAGAAGAAACCCTAAAAAACTCAGTTTCAAAACAACATAACAAAATCTAAAAATAAGGGTAAAGATGAAAACCTTGCAATGCTCCAACTGAAAGCTTCCGCTCCACACCTCAACAAAAAAATCAAAACTGCATGCAAAACAAAATTTGGGGATTAGGTCAAAATTTGGATTTGGACTTTGAAGAGAGAAGAGGAACGGAGATGAATGTGGGAACGGAGATGTGTGCAGGAAACATGCAGAGGTGCGAACGAAGATGTGTGAGAACAGGCGAAGGTATGAAGAGAGAAGCAGAAAACTTATGCAGAGAGTTGACCGGAGTAGATGGCTGAGAAACGGAGAAGGTCGTGTTTCGGAGAAGGGAGAAGGGAGTTGGGAGAGTGAAGAGACGGAAGAGTGAAGAGTGAAGAGAGTTTTTCTATTTCTTTTTATTTTTTTTTTAATAAAATATAATTAGAAAATAAAATAAAAAACAAAGAGGGAAACTGAAAAAAAAAAAAAAGAGGGAAAGTTTGGCGGGGTATAAAATGTGGGCTTAGGCCACAGTTTGAATCGAAAATTATAAGCCGCGGTTATTAAGCGTGGCCTAAATATATTTGTCATTTTGTAAACGTGGCAATTTAAGAAAATGCCACCGTTTCACAATCTGGGTTCAATATTTCAAAACATATTTCCACGGTTTAAAAACCCCGGCCAAAGCATATATGTAGCCACAGTTTTTGAGCTGTGGAACAATTTGGCGTGGCAGTAGGCCATTTTTCTTGTAGTGGTAGCAGCTTGGAATGAAGTTTTAAGGCTTGGTAATAGCAACATGTAACATGAACTTGGTGTACACAAGGCTTGCTTCTTGTTTCAATTAAAAAATAAAATTGAAATGCAAGTTGCAGTGGGCTTGAGCATGAGATGGCTTGTGAAATCTTCATGAGCTCGTTCTTTACCATTTCATCACTCATTCTTTTTTGCAAGTGTTTGAATGTATCATGGCATGTATTGATTTTGAAATTTTAGAAATGTGGTGTTTCATGGAGCTTGCTTGGAGTTTGCTATCATTGTACATGGGCTGAATTTTTTTGGTAATTATTTTTTATCATGGACTTTGTAATGGACAATGGATAAAAACATGATTATGGACAAATGGTTAGCAAAAATTATAATTGGGAAACAAAATTGATTATGATTAAAAAAAATGGATTTGGAAATGTGGATTGATTTGGAAATTTAGAATTTGGAAATGGATAAATGTATATTGAAATGGATTTTAGAAAGTAGATATTTGAAATATACTTGGATAATTGGAATGGAATTTAATTTATCAATATGGATATGAAATGGATAAAAATATGGATATTGAAAAATGGATTTTAGAAAAATGGATATTTGAAAATGAATATGGTTTATGAGATGGATATGATGGATAATATGGATATAGATTTTAAGAAGAAAAAAATGGTTGGGTAATTGGAAATTAATTTGGAAATGATATTGGATATAGGTTTAGAAAGGAAATGGTTAGAAAAAATGGATAAGGGTGAAGTTAGGAAAGAAAAGGATCTTGAATCTTTGAAAACATGCCTTAAATCCCAAGCAAGTACTGAACCATGAATCTTTCAACTTGAACCAAATCTTTGAGTGAAGCAAATCCTTGAGAATTTGAGCCATAATGAATCCAAATACCAATACTTGCATCTCAATCAAACAAAAAGGCCTTGATTTTGCAAAAATGGATATGCAGCTCCACCAATATTTTCCACATATGGACATGAAACCTTTCAAATTCTACACCTTGAATTATCACCATCAAAATCCACTGATGCACCAAACTAAATAACAACCACTCTCTGATTATGGATCAACATTGAGGAAAATAACTCCGTAAATGAACCACTGATGAACGGATGGACACTCAATCAAGATAATCTGGACCAAGCTTCTCATAAATCACAGATTGATAATCTGATGAATTCCAATACAGGACAACTTGACCTTGAACAATCACTGCTTGAGAAATAGACCACTGCCACAATCAGTTTGCAATTCAAGCAATCCTTTGATGGTTTGACCAATATTAGGTCAAACTTCCATCTGATCTCGACCATAACTGAATAGCCACACAATCTCCAAGACATGCCTTTACCATCACCTTCTTGCAAAACCCTAAACACACAGAGAAGAAGAAACAGGCAAACTACAACATATTTTTGGTATTTTGATTAGCGGTTAGTAAACATGAACAAACATAAAACAATTAAGAAATACACAGGTGCTTGGTGATCATGTTTGTGGTATGAGATGCAAATGACATGTGGGATCTTAGGGGTAAAACTTAGGGTATTACAGCTGCCCCTATTTAAGTTTCTTCTATCCGGAGATATGAAGATTAACATCTTTGTCTCGACGAGATAGAAGAGACTTAAATATAACAATAAACCCAATTTTTGGCCCTAAGAGACCATAAAATGATATGATTATGCAAATGATACGTAGACACAAGACCACTGGGGAGAAAACAGCACCACAAAAGATCAACAAAATGAAGAATGGGAGAATAAAACTCCACCGGGGAAACACATCATAGGAGACCACTAACTAGCCGGGGAACATACCGCACAACTAATGGGACCCAGCTGAGGAAAATATTCAAATTGGGGATAACTGTCTATGGAAATAAACCATAACACAACAAGGATATAACTCAACAGGGAAGACTTAACACAGCAAGGCTCCACTGGGGAAAATCAATACCTCAACAACGAACTATCTCTAGCATACTGAAGAGACTTACCATTCATCAGAGTGGACCAAATCTCAACAACGAACTATCTCGTCTACCTGAAGAGACTTACCATTCATCGGAGTAACAAAAATCTCAACAACAAACTGTCTCATCTAACCGAAGAGACTTACCATTCATCGGAGTAACAAAATCTCAACAACGAACTGTCCCGTCTAATCGAAGAGACTTACCATTCATCGGAGTAGAAAAATCTCAACAACAAACTGTCCCGTCTAACCAAAGAGATTTACCATTCATCGGAGTAGAAGAATCTTAACAAGGAACTGTCCCATCTAACCGAAGAGACTTACCATTCATCGGAGTAACCCAAAATATCAACAACGAACTATCCCGTCTAACTGAAGAGACTCACCATTCACCGGAGTGACAAAATCTCAACAACGAACTGTCCCGTCTAACCGTAGAGACTTACCATTCATCTGAGTAACCAAATCTCAACAACGAACTGTCCTGTCTAACCGAAGAGACTTACCATTCATCGGAGTAACAAAATCTCAACAGCGAACTGTCCCGTCTAAACGATGAGACTTACCATTCATCGGAGTAACAAAATCTCAACAACAAACTGTCCCGTCTAACCGAAGAGACTTACCATTTATCGAAGTAACAAAAAGTATTAACTGCATCGACTTAGGCTTCTCAAATAAAGGAATGCCACGAAACAGTATTGGAATCATACACAGATTTCAGCTGAAGGACGCAGAATCCTCAAAGGTGCAAAATAAATGCACTCTCAATCTGGGTTTCACAGCCTAGAGATCCAAAAAAATGTTGCAGGGGACCAAAGTAAGGAGAAATATCATCTACCACCGCTAAAGGTAGTCTAATACAGATAATAAACTCAAGAGAAAGGTCATTAACTACCCACTGAACGTGGCAATTTAAGGTAACTAACCAACAGATAATGAGAAATACTACCCAAAACAAAGGTAATAAACTCAGAGAGCTTTGAACGAGATCTTTTAACAAATTCCACTAGGATGACCTACTGAACGAGGTCCACTACAGGGATTTTAAAAGATATCAACTGGAGGACTCTACTGTCGAGACTTAGGACTTCATTTAGAAATACTTCCTACCAAGATTTTTTTAGAAATGTGTCAACCATCAAAAATTTACCGGGGAATCTATTGCCAAGATCAACCAGAGAACCTTCAAATGAAATGCCTTTTGCCGAGATTTTGCATGTAATTACTACTGCCGAGGATTAATCGAGAACATGCCTGCTGCCGAGGCTCTGCTGAAAGATCTTTTAAGGATTCTACTGTCGAGATCCTAAAAAGAAAATACCTTCTGCCGAGGTTGCTGAAAGATCTTTTAAGGATTAATCGACCATAACTGAATAACCACACAATCTCCAAGACATGCCTTTACCATCAACCTTCTTGCAAAACCCTAAACACACAGAAAAGAAGAAACAGGCAAACTACAACATATTTTTGGTATTTTGATTAGCGGTTAGTAAACATGAACAAACATAAAACAATTAAGAAATACACAGGTGCTTGGTGATCATGTTTGTGTTATGAGATGCAAATGACATGTGGGATCTTAAGGGTAAAAATTAGGGTATTACAAACACCTCAATCATAATACTAGAACTCTCATTTATACAAGTGTAAAATAACTATTTCATAACGTTCTTCTCCTCAACATTCGCCATGTAGATTTCTACATGCTTCTCGCTTCTGAATGTCTTCCACGCGTTCCCTGGGATAAAACTGATTAGTTACTCGCTTTGAACAAAACGCTCTTTCGTGCTAAAATAACTACTGGTTGACGTGTCTTGTTGACGTCAAAAATTTGAGCAGCACTAGCGTCGAAGTGTTGGACGAAATATTTCTTTTTTCATAAAAATACTAAGTCCCACTCTTTTATCTCTCATCTTGAGAATTTCGACTTCTTTAGCTAACATAACATGTCAAAAAATTCCCATTTAAACTCTATACCTTTTTTTATTCTTCTCATTATGCTAAGATTTTTGACCTTATCGAAAATCCCAGCTAACACTATTATATTATTCAAAGTTTAAAAAAATCCAACACCATACAACAAGTATACCAACACATAACAGTAACATTCAAACTGTAAGAATATAATTAATTGCTTCACATATTCATGTAGCATGTCATCCAAATAAATAAGATAAATATACTATAATTAAGCTACTTACATTAAACAATCTGAAATTCAATTTATGGGTAGACAAAGTGGCGGAAGATGGAAAACCTGTGGAAGTTATGGTAGATGAATTAGGAATGGGAGGAGAATTCTCAAAGAGATTTGTTATACCCCAAATTTTACCGCTTAGATGTCATGACATCTTGCACTTGCATTAGTAATCAATCATCTATGCATTTGTTAACTAACCATCATATTTTACTTGTTTGTTCTTTATTTGAAAGATAGGGTTTGCACAAGAGAGAGGGCAAGATCAATAAGCCAAGCTCTCATATGTTTCGAGGTCTCCTAACACACTTCTTGGCTCAATGCATCCATCCCAAGTATTCAATAGGTGGTTAAGAAGAGTGTTTGAAGTCATCTCGTCAAGAAAGTCAACTGAGGCTCCAAAAGCTCAAATATTTGGCCTTGAGGGATAATCATGAAGTTCTCAAATCATATTCCATGGTCTCAGGTGATTGAATCCAGAGAAATCAAAGAGAAACCATAAGACCAGGAGTTGTGGAATTAGGGTTTTAACCTGAAGAATTACAAAGGATCTTGGCGTGATCAGTCAATGCTTTGATTAGTTCATCAACCAATTGAGCTTACATACATCCAAGAGGCCTTATTCATCAAGAAATCAAGTGTGTTTGGCTCCCATCATAAGTGCAATGAACCTCAAGTTCATCTGACCCCAAACTAGGGTTTTGTCAGGAAAAGTCAACCATGCCTTTGACTTTTGGTCAAGGCATGATCCCAAGCCTTGGGACATGATTCCATATGTGCATGTACATCCTTAGAGGCTATCTTATGGTATTTGGAGATATTGAGAAAGCAAGATCATCAAGGATCACACAGTTGAGATCCTGAGGAAATTAGGGTTTTGCCTGAAAAGTCAAACCTTTGACTTTTGATATTTTTGGTCCAAGATGAAGTATTCAAGTCATATAACATCAAGATATGTTTTATTTTTGAGTTAGAGCATGAGAAGTCAAGATTTGAGAAGTTTCTTGCAAAAGGGGCAAAGTTTTGTTCTTGAAATTTTCTAAGTATGGAAGAATTCACTCCTTGTGTGAACTTTCAAGAGTCATAACTTTCAAACCACACATCCAATTTTTGTGGTCCAAAGCTTAATTTGAAGCTCTCACCATGAACTTTAAAATGTATTAGAGGGTCCTTCTCCAAAAAAATGCTTGGTTTTTAAGTTAGGAAGCTTGGAAGTTCAAGACAATTTATGACTTAATGAAATTTCACTCTTTTTGCCCTAGTTTTCAGCCAACTTCACCTCCATTTTTCATCATGATCCCTTTGGATTCAGAACTTGGAGTGTACATGAACATTGTAGAGCATACTTGGGGCTTTCCAAAAACTACTAGAACACCCCAATCAGATGTGTGAGCTGTGAGTTTCAAAGCCACAAAGTTAGAGGTTTGAAACTTGGTTTTTGAGGTTTTTCACTTGATGCACTTGAAGCAAAACCACTTCCATGCTGTAAATCTTTGCAATTCAGATGTGTTCGCTTGCAGATCTTCATTTGTTTAGAAGATTGCACGAATTTGGGAGCAATATCCAACAAGTTTGAGCATTATCCACTTGACAGTGTTGGAAGGATCAATGGGTTGTGTTTTGGGCCAACATGATGAATCTGGGCGCAAAGAGCATGCCATTTACTACTTTAGCAAGAGGTTTACTGATTGCGAAAGTGATTATTCACTGCTAGAAAAGACTTGCTGTGCTTTAGCATGGGCCGCCAGGCGTTTGAGGCAGTATCTGATATGTCATACTACTTTATTGATCTAAAAAATGGACCCAATAAAGTATATCTTTGAAAAGCCTGCTCAAACTGGAAGACTTGCCCGTTGGCATATGATCTTATCAGAGTATGATATTCAGTACGTGACTCATAAGTCTATCAAGGGAAGTGTCTTATCATATTACCTTGCTGATCAGCCTGTAGAAGACTATGAGCCCCTCAAGTTTGATTTCCCAGATGAAGACATTATGGTGGTGAAGGACTGTTAAGAACCAGGCCTTGATGAAGGTCCTGAACCTGG
This sequence comes from Lathyrus tuberosus, assembly GCA_022829125.1. Lineage (NCBI taxonomy): Eukaryota > Viridiplantae > Streptophyta > Magnoliopsida > Fabales > Fabaceae > Lathyrus > Lathyrus tuberosus. Next base: position 2,245,301 of record JALAZF010000668.1, read on the forward strand.
TTCTCGATGGAAGATGATGTTTGATGGTTCTTCTAACTACAGTGGACATGGTGTAGGTGCTGTGTTGATGAACCCTGATGGTGGTTATACCCCGTTTACAGCCAGATTATGTTTTGAATGTACAAAAAATGTTGCTGAATATGAAGCATACATTTTGGGGTTGGAAGCAACTATTGATCTCAGAATCAAGATTTTGGAGGTCAGTGAAGATTCTGCTTTGGTTATCTATCAAGTCAAAGGTGAATGGGAAACTAGAGATGAGAAGTTGGTTCCGTACCGTGCTTATATTGTGGAGATGATCCAATACTTTGATGAGATCACTTTTCGGCATGTTCCACGATCAGAAAACCACATAGCTGACGTTTTAGCCATGTCAGCTTCAATGTGGAAAGTTAATTTTGTCAATGAGGCACCGCTCATCAGTATTGAGTGCAAGACTGAACCCGCCTACTGCCAATTAATTGAAGAAGAAGAGGATGAGAAACCATGGTTTCATGACATCAGAAATTATCTGAAGAATCAAGAGTATCCTGCCAATGCTTCCACTCTTGACAAGAAGACTTTGAGAAGGTTGTCGTCCATATTTTTCCTCAGTAATAATGTGTTATACAAAGGGAATCATGACATGGTTTTGCTAAGATGTGTTAACAAACAAGAAGCAGACCTGTTAATTCACGACATTCACGAAGGAGCATTTGGTACCCACTCCAATGGGCATGCCATGGTTAAGAAGATCTTGAGGGCTGGTTATTATTGGTTAACTATGGAGACTGATTGCATTCAATACGCCAGAAAATGCCACAAATGCCAAATTTATGCTGACAAGGTGCATGTACCTCCAACATTGTTGAATGTGTTGTCATCACCTTGGTCGTTCTCTATGTGGGGCATTGACATGATTGGGGTAATTGAGCCAAAAACTTCTAACGATCATCGGTTCATCTTAGTGGCTATTGACTACTTCATAAAGTGGGTTGAAGCTGCCTCCTACACCAACGTGACCAGGTAAGTGGTTGCCCATTTTATCAAGAACCAAATCATCTGTCGTTATGGAATTCCAAACAGGATCATAATAGATAATGGGACAAATTTGAACAACAAGACAATGAAGGAGTTGTGTGATAGCTTCAAGATTGAACATCATAATTCTTCACCTTACCGTCCCAAGATGAATGGAGCTGTCAAAGCTGCTAACAAAAACATCAAAAGGATCCTGCAGAAAATGGTCAAGACTTATAAGGATTGGCATGAGATGTTACCGTTTGCCTTGCATGGGTACATAACTTCGGTTCGGACTTCGACAGGGGCAACTCCCTTTTCTTTGGTATATGGGATGGATGTCGTTCTTCCCATTGAAGTAGAGATTCCGTCTTTGAAAATTGTGATGGAGACCAAGCTTGATGAAGCGGAGTGGGTCCAAGAAAAATGTGACCAGCTGAACCTTATTGATGAGAAACGTGTGACTGCGATGTGTCATGGTTATTTGTACCAGAAGAGGATGAAAAGGGCATTTGATAAGAAGGTCCATGTTCGTGAATTCCAAGAAGGAGAACTCGTACTAAAAAAGATCTTGCCATCTCAAAGGGATGTACGTGGAAAATGGGCGCCTAATTATGAAGGCCCATTTGTGGTGAAAACAGTGTTCTCAGGAGGTTCCCTAATTCTCACAACGATGTGAACAACTCTCACACCCTGTAAATGCTGACACAGTAAGAAAATATTACGCCTAAAAAGCCCGCTAAGTCGAAAACCAGAAATGGCGACTTAGGCAAAAAAGGGTATCCCGATGGGTCATAACCTATGAAGGAGACTCAGGCAAAAGTTAGGGATTAAATAAAAAAAAAGACAGAGCTTGCTAGGTTGAAAACCCGAAAGGGCGGCCTAGGCAAAAAAAGAGCATCCCGGTGGATTGAAAACCCGAAAGGGCGGTCCAGGAAAAAGTTAGGGACAAAAGGGCGTTTCACTGTGTCAAAAGGGTTGTTACCAATAGCAAGGAATTCAAGCAGAAGTTCAAGCTCATTCGCTCTCATCAGCAGCAAAGTTTTGGAGGACTTTTAGTCATTAGGGATAGTAGTGGTCATTGAATACGATGTAACCTTTTTCCTATTGCCATTTTCTAATTGTAATGTTCCAGGGAACTTTGCCATTGGCAAGTTGCCATTCTAATAAAATCAAATTTTGGACCATTCTTTGTTGATATTTATCATTTCTCTACTTTTTTATTATTATGCAAAACTTCATTTATTTATTAATAATGGTTTTAAAAGCGGAAAATTTTGAAATAAAAACAAATCTTGAGAAAACACAATGGAAACATAATCTACTTTGGCTCTTGGGACGATTTAGTGAAATCACATGCTCCCCCAGTGGTTCTTGTTGTGATGTTACACCATCTGGCATGTAATTCCCCAATGAAGCAAGTTTAGCTGGAAATGCCTCTTGGATTGGATACTCCAGTGATAATTGATTACCATGATACAAAGGATTTATCCCCAGTATCTTCCACAGATGTTTGTTGAATGTGGAAAGCCTTTACCTCCTCAGGTGGAAGAAGAATGTTTTTCATCAGACCCCTGAACGACCGTTCTTTTCAAAATCAGTGTGGCTCTTTGAAGTGGATATGTTATCCATTTCCCCTTTTTTTCCCCAGTCTTACGCCTCTCGTCAAAGTCGTCTCTTGCATATCATTGAGCATTCGCATCATACCATATCATGGTGCATTTTAGCATTTGGTGTGTTTCTTGTGGGTCTTTACCTCATTTTCCTTAACCTGCTCAGGTTAAGTGTCCTTTGGAGTTTGTGGATCGTCATCCGTGTCCTGTTTGCGTCCGGTTGTCACCTGCGTGCGTCAAATTTGATTATTATCCTTATTCCCCAGGAAGCTTGGTCATCACTATGCAACCCCGGTGATGTCCCATTTGTTGTTTAATCTTTGTTATCAGGCCAATCATTATTGGTGTTTACAAAGTCCAGTATTCACTGGCATGTTTAATATCGATCATCATCGGTATCGTGAAGTCCAGTATTCACTGGCATGTTTTTAAAATCCAATCATTATTAGTATTGAAAGTCCAGTATTCACTGGCATTGTTCCAAATATCGATCATCATCGGTATCGTGAAACCTAATATTCACTGGCATGTTTTTTAAATCCAATCATTATTGGTATTGTGAAATCCAGTGTTTACTCGCATCGCCTAAAGACTCGTTTCTTTGGTACCCAAAGTCCAGAGATTACTGGCATTGTTCAAAAATCCAATCATAATTGGCCAGTCATAGCTGTATGCCCTTTTGCTTAAAAAAATCCAATCTTAATTGGTCAGTCTTAACTGTATGTCTCTTTGTTCAAGATCCAATCATTATTGGTGCCTCAAGTCCAGTAATTACTGGCATTGTTTTAATATCGATCATTATCGGTACTATTTAAGTCCAGTTTTCACTGGCATGATTTTTATCCAATCATTATTGGTAAACAAGTGCAATGATTACTGACATGCTTGTCAAAGTCCAATCATTATTGGCATCTTACAATCTATCCCCAGTAGAGATTTTGGTCATCACCAATATCCCCGTAAAAGTCTAGTGTTCACTGGCATTTGTTGAAATTCTGATAATTATCAGCATCCTAAGTCAAGTTATTACTGGCATGTTTTCTAAGTCCAATCATTATTGGCATTTTAAGGTTGGTAATCACCAATATCCTTTGAAAGACCTTGTGACTATCATCATTTTGGCGCACGCAGAGTTTGTGTTTGTCTCTGTCTTTTCTGGTTTTTCTTGAAGATCCCGTTTGAACTCTTCAGTATAAGAAATCCCCAGAAAATCTTTAGTTGGGTGTCTGTCCTTTTGTTCAAATTGATCCCCAGTGGAGAACATGTCTTCTTCCTGGATTTATCCCCAGTAAAGAGTTTGCCTCCCTTTTTTGTTGTCCCCAATGTCGTCCAGTTATCTGAATCTGTCGTCTATCTCCCTGGATTCTTTCCCCAGTGGAGAACACCTTTCTGATTTCCATCTCCAGTGAAGATCTGTGGGTCCCCCACATTTCATTTTCGTATCCCTAGTGTCTTCTTAGTCACTCCCTAGTGATTTTCTTCTGTTGGTTATCAACCTTCACCCCCAGTAAGTCTTATCTGTGGGTGTTTGACCTTTGTCCCTTTGGTGTCTTGTTTTGTCTGCATTTTGCACCATTATGTCATCATATCATCATATTAGAAGCCCGTGGCATGCCAGCATTTGCATGTTTTACCCGTCCTTAGCATGTGCATTTCATCTAAGGGAAAAATTTTCAGTTTTATATACTTAAATAACTTCTCACCCTGATTTTCACGAGGATTATCATCGCTCGTGCCATCTGGTAAAGCTATTTAAATAGGGGTAACTGTTATACCCTAAATTTTACCCCGTAGATGTCATGACATCTTGCACTTGCATTAGGAATCAATCATCTATGTATTTGTTAACTAACAATCATATTCTGCTAGTTTGTTCTTTTATTTAAAAGATATGGTTTGCACAAGAGAGAGGGCAAGATCAATAAGCCAAGCTCTCATATGTTTCAAGGTTTCCTAAGACACTTCTTGGCTCAATGCATCCATCCCAAGTATTCACTAGGTGGTTAAGAAGAGTGTTTGAAGTCATCTGGTCAAGAAAGTCAACTGAGGCTCCAAAATCTTAAATCTTTGGCCTTGAGGGCTAATCATGAAGTTCTCAAATCATATTCCATGGTCTCAGGTGATTGAATCAAGAGAAATCAAAGAGAAACCATAAGATCAGGAGTTGTGGAATTAGGGTTTTAACCTGAAGAATTGCAAAGGATCTTGGTGTGATCAGTCAATGCTTTGATTGGTTCATCAACCAATTGAGTTTACATACATCCAATAGGCCTTATTCATTAATAAATCAAGTGTGTTTGGCTCCCATCATAAGTGCAATGAACCTCAAGTTCATCTGGCCCCAAACTAGGGTTTTGTCAGAAAAAGTCAACCATGCCTTTGACTTTTGGTCAAGGCATGATCCCAATCCTTGGGACATGATTCCATATGTGCATGTACATCCTTGGAGGCTATCTTATGGTATTTGAAGAGATTGAGAAAGTAAGATCATCAAGGATCACACACTTGAATTCCTGAAGAAATTAGGGTTTTGCCTGAAAAGTCAAACTTTTGACTTTTGATATTTTTGGTCCAAGATGTAGTATTCAAGTCATATTCCATCAAGATATGTTTGATTTTTGAGTTAGAGCATGAGAAGTTAAGATTTGAGAAGTTTCTTCCAAAAGGGGCAAAGTTTGGTTCTTGAAATTTTCGAAGTATGGAAGAATTCACTCCTTGTGTGAACTTTGAAGAGTCATAACCTTCAAATGACACATCCAATTTTTGTGGTCCAAAGCTCAATTTGAAGCTCTCACCGTGAACTTTAAAATGTATTATAGGCTCCTTCTCCAAAAAAAGGCTTGGTTTTTAAGTTAGGATGCTTGGAAGTTCAAGACAATTTATGACTTGGTGAAATTTCACTCTTTTTGCCCTAGTTTTTAGCCAACTTCACCTCCATTTTTCATCATGATCCCTTTGTATACAGAACTTGGAGTGAACATGAACATTGTAGAGCATACTTGGGGCTTACCAAAAAGTACTACAATACCCCAATTAGATGTGTGAGCTGTGAGGTTCGAAGCCATAAAGTTTGAGGTTTGAAACTTGGTTTTTGAGGTTTTTCACTTGATGCACTTGAAGCAAAACCACTTCCATGCTGCAAATATTTGCAATTCAGATGTGTTTGCTTGCAAATCTTCATTTTTTCAGAAGATTGCACGAATTTGGGAGCAATATCCAACAAGTTTGAGCATTATCCACTTGACATTTCCATTTATGGCATAGGGAGGACTTCCATTTTAGAAAAGCATGGCTTTATGCATAAAGTTGATCTTGAGCTACCAACTTGTTCTTTAGGCATCAGAACTCTTGCTTTTACACAGAAGAAAGCTCTTAATTGCTAACCACTTTTGAGGAGGTCAGCCCTACACATTGGAACTCTTGAAACTCTTGCCAAAGTCCACTTGCATTTCAACCAAAATGCAACTAAACACAACCAAGTCAATTACATTTCTACAAACTGACTTCTCTCATCCTCTTTGCCTATAAATAGAGCACTCAAACACACTTCAAAACAAACAACAAACCTGATACAAACACTCAAGCAAGGCTAGAGAAATCAGTTATTGCAATCATCCACCCTTTGTGCCAAGAAACCACCTTTTGCACAAACTTATTTCCAAACACCAAACCGCTGAACCAATCACTCTAACACGTCACAAAACATGTGTTAGAGCTGTTCAAACTCTCTCCACCATCCAAAACCTCTCAAATCCAAAAGTCAAATTTCAAACCTAAGAAAGTTTTAGTTTCTGCACTTTCATGGATCAGTCTTGATTCATTTCACTTCCAACCGTTTTAACACTTCAAACACCATCCATAAATCATCATTCAACTGTTCAAACCTGTAACTTCATTTCTTGAAGTTTCACTTTTGGTTATTCTTCATTTCTTGCAATAGGGAATCCACTTTCTATTCCACTGGTTTTTCTTGGAGTCTAAGCATTCAATCAGAACCTTTAAAGTTTATTGGAAGTGTCCAAGGCCTGGTCTCCATTCTGTAACATCTTTTGAAGGTTTTGTAAAGTTGACTACAAGAGGTAAGCTCATTTCAAACTGAAACTCTTTGAAACATGTTGATTTTTGATGTGCATTGAATGTGATTAGCTTAAATAGGTTGTATGTGACATGTTTGACTCATTTATTGTGGTATAGCATGACTGTGTTGAGCTGTGAACATGAAATTGCAAATAGGAGCATTGTTTAGGAATCCCTATTGTGTTTTAAGTTAGAGGAACATTTAGCAAAAACCAACTGGACCTTTGGATTCCTTATGAAAAGATACATGATTTTGATCTTTACCACTTTCATTTTCATGGAGTGTAGAGAAAGTTTGAGTTGCTTTTGCAACTGAGGTGTTTTAGGTCATAACCTTGCAAAGCCCAACCATGGCGCATTTCTGGCCACTAGGAACATGTTTCCTATATATTTAATTAGTTACAAGTTTGTTAATAGATGTATTGGCTACCCCAGTGGCGCTGACCTTGCCTTTGCCTTGCCTTACCACTGCCTTGTCCTGGGTTCGATTCTGATAATCAACCCTTTTGTTCATTTTTCAGGCGTGTTTTGATTTTAGCATTTAGTGATGAGTTTCTCATATATTATGGCAAAGGCATATGATTTACAAGATGTACAACCAGCGCAACTAGCATTTCCTTTTCACCATGAAGCCTAAGGTGTGGGTTCAAACCCCACCAGGACCACTCCTTTAATTTTAATACCTAGTTTTCTCTATTTTCTTCACAAACTTTCAAAAATTCATAACTCACTCAATTTTTGTGATTTTAAACCCATTCTTTTTGCATTCTTTTAGTCGTGTTGCCTATTTTATGTTGACACTTAAAAATCGCCAAAAAATATTTTTTAGGGCTTTTATTCATATGTGAACATAGGTGTTTTGTTAAGGTTACTTAGAATAATCTTGACTTCTAAGGTCATAACCTTTGATTTCCCTTACCTTTTAGGACTTGTATAGGTTTGCCATAACATATTAAGATCACATCCCATGTCTTAGACTTGTGCATAGTTATAGGTTTGGTTTTAAGTGCACTTGTAAGTGTAGTTGTTTACTTTAGAATGTGTGAACTTTTGTCATCCCCGTGAAGCCTTAGATAGGTCCTTACCTTCAATTAGGACTCCCCCCTCATGTCTATATGACATCATTGTAGATACAAAACCATCCACTTAGGTTATACCATGTACATTTGTGTTTAGATATCCCTTTCATAAAAGTGAACCTTAGAATAACGTAAGTGATACTTCCCCTTGACACAAAGTTTAGGTCAAAGACTTTCCCCTTTGTAGGTCACCACCTACTTGTTTAAGATGTTTAGACTTATATTATGCTCCCTTTAGTTATTTACCTTGTTCATTAATGAATGATTCTTGTGTGCTTACATGATACTTGTATACTTTTGAAGTGTTTGCCTTGAATGTCATCACATTCCCCATCATTATTCATGTGTTATATTCTTGTATTTTTTACCATCATTAAAATGTGAATATCATTGTCAACTTTATTAAGTTATCCCCTTCAAGTGAGGCTAGCTTGTTAGCTTTCCTCCTTAACCCTCTTTGTTCCCTTCCTTCCAAAGGAAAGTCTCTCTATTGACTTTAATGTCATAGATAGCTCATTATCCCTTGGCCTCATTAGAGCCATCTTCCCCCTTGGCCTCATTAGAGCCATTCCTTTCCCTTGACCTCATTAGGATCAATCCCTTTGGCTCATTAGATCCACTTCTCCCTTGACCTAGTTAGGTTTCCCCCTCTTGTAAGCACTATCATCATAGATGCTTACTTCCCCCTTGGCCTCATTAGAGCCACTTACCTTATAATTTAGGATTCACCTAGAGTTCTTCAACTCTATGAGCACCATCATAATGATGTTCCCTTTCCCGTTGGCCTTATTAGAGTCATTCATCCCTTAAACTTAGAATTAGGATAGAGTTTTTAAACTCTATGTGATTCTCTTCATCATGAGTATTCACTTCCCCTTTCAACTTAGACTTAGAGAGTTCTTTAACTCAATGTGAGTATCATACTCATTCCCCTTGGGAAACTTGATCATTATCAAGGGTTCCTCACCCTAGTTGAGGTGAACTATGAATGCTATGATTCTATCCTTATTAGGATATGTAGGAACGAGATGCGATGTCTTGGCGAGCATACTTAGTGTATATACCCTTAGGTCTTTACCTTTAGCACTTAGGTCTTCACCATAGGTCTTTACCTTTACCCATAGCACCTTGGTCTTCACCATAGGTCTTTACCTTACCCTTAGAAGATTCCCTTAGCAAGCAAACATAGCATAACACAAATACTAACAAAAGGCTCCTGTAGAGTACTACAGATATCTAGGATGCTAACACCTTCCCTGGGTATAACCAACCCCCGAACCTTAGATCTCTTAGCTGTGTCTTCACATAGTGCAATTAGGGTTTTCTTCGATCTTTACCCTTTCCTTTGGATAAATCAAGGCTCGGTGGTGAACTTCAAAGATGTGTGATTCAAGTTAATTAATAGCTTGATATCCAATTCTCACCGCAACAGAAATGGCGACTTCACTGAGGATCTAAGAGGGTTAAGCCTACCTTGTTTTGTTTGTGTTATTTATATTCTTTGCTTGCTTGTTTGTACATATCTGTATATCTGTATATCTGTTTGGGTTCTTCTGTTTGGAAGGGTGCTACTTTTGAGTGGTGAGATAAGTCCTAGCCCGGACTTGAGAGCACACATATGATAGGATTATGGTGTAATCAATAGTCGGTTGTTGGGAATAGTCCTAACATATTTGGCATATGATGACCACGCTCAGTGGAGGCCCCTTTGGGAATATTGATGTCTGATGCTAATAGTCGTATTGATGTCACTCTTTCTGACCTGGGAGTCCGTGATACTGAGTACCATAGTTACCCTTTACCCCACTTGGCCTTTTTAGGACGTAGTGTAGTGATTATCCAAGTGTAGACATGTGATGGTTGTCATGCGATACTACACTCAGACGAGTTTATCTTGAGAATATTATTAACCCGCACGAGTAGTCGTGTAGGCCGATAATATCTGAAAGATTTATCCATGACTCTGAGAACTTTTTAGAAACTTGATCTATAGTTGATAAAACCATAGTACACACCTCTTGGGATGGGTAAACCATGGCTCCACGCATGTGACCCCTAAACCTAGGCCTTGTGTGCTTTGTTATGTGTACATATGTTTGTGTTTATGTGTACTTGTGTGTTTTTATACATTGCCTACATACATCATTGCATCCATTGTTGGTTTTAAGGAACTCAATCATCTTTTCCTTTGTAAAATCATAGGTATCATGGATCTTGAGAAAAGAAACACTAAGAAGTACAATTTCAAGAAGCCCAACTTGGTAGAGTTGAAAAAAACTGGCAGCTTTGGTGTCTTGTCCTGAAGATTTTAGAAAGCGTTATGGAAGGTTGATTGGTATCCTTAGGACTAAGATGGAGGATGGAGTTCTTGACATGTTGGTGCAGTTTTATGACCCTTTTTACCATTGCTTCACCTTTCCCGACTACCAACTTGTTCCAATATTAGAGGAGTATTTTTATTGGTTTGGTCTACCTGTAAAGGAACAAGAGCCTTTCAGTGGTCTAGAGAAGATTCCTTCACCAAAGGATATTGCTGATGTTATTCACTTGGAGATGTCTGAAGTCAAAGCTAACCTCACCACCAAGAATGGAATCAAGGGCCTACCCTCTAAGTTCTTAATGGATAAGGCTTTCTACCTAGTTAAGATGAACAATATGGATGCCTTTGAAGCAGTCTTCGCTTTACTTGTCTATGGTTTGCTCTTATTTGCTAATATTGAGGAGTTTATTGATATCAACACCATTCAGATCTTCTTAAGTGGAAACCCTGTACCCACATTGCTTGGTGATACTTATTACTCCGTCCATCACATAACTCTTAATGTAAATGCTACCATCTTGTGTTGTGCACCTTTGCTTTACAAGTGGTTTGTTACGCATTTGCCTCGGACATCACGCTTTAAAGATAATCCAGATAAGCTTCGTTGGTCTCAGAGAATCATATCTCTGACTCACACTGATGTGTTTTGGTACAATCTAACTTATGACAAAGGAGTCATCGTTGATAGTTGTGGCCCATTCCCTCAATGTACCACTCCTTGGTATCAGAGGTGGGATTAGCTACAACCCTATTCTTGCTAGACGCTAGTTTGGATACCCTATTGAAAATAAGCCTAAGAACATCCTTTTGTCCGGTTTCTTCTCTCTTAACAAGGAAGCCAGTGTAGAAACCAAGGATAGAGTTTCGCATGCTTGGGGAACGCTCCGCAAGAGAACTAAAAATGACTTGGGAAAGCTAAACTGTTAGTTCTCTTGTATTAGGATTGGCTTAATTTTTGTAAAACAAATAATAGCAGCAATAATGTAATAGAGAATAGGATGTATAAACTTGCTAAGAAGAACAGGTTCAGCAAGATGTCCTATTGAAAATACCTAACATGTTGTGTTGAAGTTATTCAACAACTGGAACAACATGTCGAAGAAGATGTCCTATGAGGGAGCATTCGACATCGCGCCTGCTGAGCTGGATTATTGAGATTCAGTTATGTTTTGAATTGTGCAGAATATTCAGGAGAAAATTATGCATCCTATATGGCGCATATTTAAAGGTCTAGAAGATGCAATCAGAAATTATTACTTTCTAAATATGGAGACATATTAGGAAATATTAGATTGAAGACCTATTTTCTTGGAGTATATTTTGCAGCTTTGTAACAGCTATTGAAGCTGTGTTTAAAGGCCCAAATCCAGTTGGGTACAGGGTATAAATAGAAGGGTTTGTAACCCTGGAGAGTGGTGAGCCCAACATGTAGAAGACTAGGGTTTGTCTAGGTAAACCTCCCGACCTGTGGGAAGGTTACCCGTACTCCTCAAAACCTGTAGGTAAGAGGCAGTACGCTTTGTCCTTGGAGGAAGCTTTTAAGCAACTATAAGTTGTGTCTTGAAAAGTGTCGTTCTTGTTGAACTGGTGTATAGGTGAAGGGTTGTTGATGCAGTGGCTAAGATGTCATCTGCTAGACATCATTGCGATGATTGGGAGTGAGAAGGGTTTCTCATATCTAGAGAGGATCTAGGTAGAAGGGTCATTGGGTAGTGATTAAGTGATAAGTTGTAAACGGGTAGTTTAGCTTTGAATTGATACTACTGATAGTGGACTTCATCCCTGGCTTGGTAGCCCCCAGAGTATGTGTGTTCGACCGAACTGGGTTAACAATTCTGTGTGTCTTGCTCTTTTTCCTTTTCAGTACCATGTTTATTGGATTATACCTTGCCATTTATGAACATGTCAGACCAGATGTCGAATAGCATGTTCTAGGACATCTGAATTCTGCACATGCACCAGAATTTCATAAACTGTGTGGCCTTGGAACCATTCCTTCAGTGGGTTCGATCTAGAGCTCGTGATCTTAAGAATGCCATATCTCCCCGAGAGACCTCCGCTGCCCACTGTTGTATCACCCTCTATCATTCCTATTGAGCACATGGAAGAATATCAGGAAACTCTGGCAAGGTTGAAACTTGAGCGAGACACTTGGGAAGGGAAGTACCATGCCATCTATGATGAACAGATGGAGATGAAGAAACAGATGAAAGAGAAAGATGATTTGATTGAATTACTTGAGAGGCGTGTAGTAGAGAGACATGTGGCACGAGAGAATTTATTTTTCTCTAGCGTGCAACCAACTTCTAGTACTCACGAGTATTCAAGTATTCCTCCAACATCTGGCGCTTGGAAAGGAATTATTGACAAGCTAATTATGGAGAATGACAAGCTGAAGAGACAGAAGAGGATGCGTGGACTGGAGCATTTCTAGATAGGACTGCTTTTTAGGCTTAGATGTTTTTCTCTCTTTGTATTTTGAGCTTCTTGAAATGTACTTTGAAAGCCGTAACTTTTCTCAATATTAATGAAGTGAAGCTTATTTTGAAAATGTCTCTGATGTGTTCCTTAAAACTAACTGCATTCGCATTGCATCTTGCATTTTTGCTAACCCTATCAAGGAACTAAATCTTATTTTGCAGACATTGTAAGATGAATTTTGGAAAGAAAGGAACTTGGTCGTACACCTTCATGGTTCCTAATGTTGAGAAACTAAAGGAACTAGGAGAATTGATTGAAGATCCATTGGCTTTCTCAGAAAAGTATGGAAGGATTCTCCTGCTGTTGAAGCTTCGAATGGCTGAAAGACTGCTAGAGACGTTGGTTCAACTCTACCATCCCCTTTATCATTGCTTCGTGTTCCGTGATTACCAGTTGATGCCGACCCTGGAAGAATACTCTGCTTTGATGGGTCTCCCCGTCAACGATTTCCCTCCATTCTCTGGATTAGAAGATGAACTCAGTGAGAAGGATATTGCAAAAGGAACGAGACTAAGGTTGTCTGACATTCGAGCCCACATGACTATCAAGGGGGGACTTTCAGGATTGCCCGCTCAGTTCTTGTTCAAGAAGTCCCATTACTTTGCTGATAGGAAGAACACTGTGCTCTTTGAATCCACCTTCACTTTGCTAGCTTATGGACTGTTCCTATTTCCCAATGTTGAGGACTTTGTCGATGTTAATGCTATTCAGATTTTTATGCTCAAGAATCCGATTCCCACTCTGTTGGTTGATACTTATCATGCCATCCACTCAAAGAATATGCAAGATGGAGGACAGATTGTTTGCTATGTTAGTCTCCTTTATAGGTGGTTTATTTCGCACCTACCAAGGACCGCAACCTTTTGGGATGTGAAAGACGGTACCATTTGGTCCAAGAGACTCATGGAACTTACCCATTCAGACATCGAGTGGTATGACCCAATCTATGGGGGGATTCTTATGATTCACAGCTGTGGGGATTTCCCCAATGTACCTCTTATTGGTAGGAAGGGGTGCATCAGTTATAACCCCATTCTCGCTCGCCGACAGCTTGGTCACCCAATGGAGGAAGAACCTGATCCTAGCAATCTGAGGAGACTTTTTCTTAAAGAAGGAGAAAATCCGGAGTTTAGAGTCAAAATTGCATGTGCTTGGCGTTGCATAAACAGACAAAGATGGACTGCATTGGGAAATCCTGATTGTACTGTCACCGAAGCTTGCTTGGAATGGGCTCGTGAAAGAGCTCTTGTGATGAGGATGCCTTATCCGCGTCATAAGCCGCATGTAGTCCCTACAAATGAAGAGTTGAAGATGAAGAAAGCGCTGAAAGAGCTGACCCTCGACAAAGCGAGGATGCAAAAGCAAATCAACAACCTCATGAAGAATCTCCATGGAGGGGAAAGACCGTTATCCAGTGGATTAGATCCTTAGTTCCTTTTTATTTCTATTTGCTTATGTAATGAACTTTGAAGGTGTACCGCCTATTTTGTAATATTTACAAATTTTCTAATGAAAGAGCTTGTTTTAAGAAGTATCCTCAATATCTACAATGTTTGCAAAAAAATTTGTTCCTTGATAGTCTTGCTTGAATTTGCATTTGCATCCTTTCATGTATAACATGTGCATTCTTTCTTGTCGCGTCTCATCCCATCATACTGTCTTCAGAAACCTTCACACTGAATCTCCGACGCAGATACAACACTAGAGCCCGAGCTCGTCAAAAGATGTCTAAACACAACTTTGAACTGGATAGGGTCAACAACGAGTTGAATGATTTACGAGGCAACATGGGGCAGATCATGGAAGCCCTACAGGTTATCAAAGCAAAGATGGATACTCAGACCACCGTGGTCTCTAAGATTGTCACTCCAACTGTGGAGCCTTCTACGAATGTCAACACTGCTCTCTTGCCACCATATGGGTTGCCCCCTAGTTTTGTGCCACCACCAATTGCCGTGACTACTCAACATGTTGATCCCGTGGGAAATGAAAATCCCCAAGCTATCCCAACCTTCGCTCCACCTGCCGTGCAAACTCAAGTGCATCCCATTTTCCACAATCCACAACTAGTTTATGATTACCCCAAAGTGTCTGAAGAGGGGGACGAGCGCCATGAAAGGTTGAAAGAAAGTGTGGAAACTATCCAAAGAAAGATGAGAGAAATGGAAGGTAGTAACATCTTCAGTACTGATGCTAGAGATATGTGTTTGGTTTCTGGTTTAGTGATTCTACCAAAGTTCAAGACTCCAAGCTTCGACCAGTATTCAGGCGCGACATGCCCAAATTCGCACTTGATTATGTATTATAAAAAAATGGCAGCCTATGTGGATAATGACAAATTAATGATCCACTGTTTTCAGGATAGTTCGAAAGGAGCCTCTGCTAAATGGTATATGAGTTTAGACCAATCCAGAATTCACAATTTTCAAGATTTGTCAGATGCTTTTGTGAAACATTACAAGTATAATATGGATTTGGCCCCTAATCGTAGGCAGCTTTTGAGTATGTCTCAAAACAACTCAGAGTCTTTTAAAGAATACGCTCAACATTAGAGGAAGACTGCTTCCCAAGTGGAACCCCCATTGTCTGAAAAGGAATTAGCTATTTGGTTCGTAGACACTAAAAGAAGCCAGAGTTTTATGAAAGAATGATTATCAGTGTTAACACCAACTTTGCTGACATTGTGGCAGTGGGTGTGAAAGTAGAAGCTGGTTTGAAGAGTTACAAGGTGGTTAGTTCTTTAATAATTCAAGCAGTAGCTACAACAAGAAACCTCCCAGTAATTTCCATAAAAAGAAAGAAGGGGAGACAAATGCAGTCATGACAGGCAGGAAAAAGAATCAAGTTTGGAAATAGCCAATTTATCAACAGCAGTCTAACCCAAGTTTTGTTCAACAGCCAATATACCTTGTACAGTTTGTCCCACAACCTTATGTGGCAACTGTGACCCCGACTTTCAATCACCAGTCCGTGCAGCAGGTACCTATTTATTAACAACAACCCAACTATCAGCAAGCACCCAATGCCCTATCTTACCAACAACAACAGAGGCTACAAGCTCTTCAATCAAACGTTCCCTATCGAAGACAAGGGGTAAAACCTTCATTTCCTCCAATTCCAATGACTTACATAGAGCTTTACCCCTCTTTGGTCCAACAAGGTCTGATCGTCACTAGTCCCTTCGGCCCACATACAGAAAAGTCCATGCAATTCCATAATCCTAATGCCCACTGTGCATTTCACCAAGGCGCTGCCGGTCATGACCTAGAAGGATTCCTTGCGTTGAAATATGTTGTGAAGGGTTTAATGGAGAAGAAGATTCTGTCATTTGCGGATAATCAGCCAAATGTGAAGAATAACCCGTTGCCTACACATGGAACTATAAATGCTATTGAAGATGA
Organism: Lathyrus tuberosus; assembly: GCA_022829125.1. NCBI lineage: Eukaryota > Viridiplantae > Streptophyta > Magnoliopsida > Fabales > Fabaceae > Lathyrus > Lathyrus tuberosus. The sequence goes on from JALAZF010000668.1 coordinate 2,261,271, forward strand.
AAGTGATGAGGTGTTGATATTAGATACATCTAAGATCAAGACTCCTGTCAGGATTTTTCATGCAAAATTGTTTGAAGCTGGTTTGGTAAAGGTTTGCCACAATGAATGTGAAGATTGTGATGCCAGTGTCCGAGGATGCAAATTCGTTCAAGATGACATTCAAAGTTTGATTGATGAAGGTTTTTTTGCAAGTAATCAATAAAGTGAAGAAAGAGGAAGTTGCGGTAATTGAGCCCATATTCAATTTACCAGAATCAAGAGAGAAAGTGCCCATTTTCAATGTGCCGAAGCCAGGTTCTGTGGTCCCTATTTTCAATAAACCAAAGCCAATATTCAACACATCAGAATTTGTTGTTGCTTCTGCTGCCAATCAACCAAGACCAAAAATCCTCAGAAAGCCTGTTCCGTTTCGTTTCAGAAATTCTAAAGTTGTGCCATCGAAATATGAAGATACTGTGGTTAACAAAAAGTCTGGAAGTGTGGTTCCAAGGAAAGAGGTGGGAACTACTAGCGAAGAAGTAACCAATATAGCTGGGGCTGGAAAGATGACACGAAGCGGTCGAATTTATACTCCCCTCTTCAAAGGGAATGTACCCAAAGAATTCCTGAGGGTTTTGTCAGGAAAAGTCAACCATGATTTCATCTGGCCCCACACAGTTGAATTCCTGAGGAAATTAGGGTTTTGCCTGAAAAGTTAAACCTTTGACTTTTGATATTTTTGGTCCAAGGTAAAGTATTCAAGTCATATTCCATCGAGATATGTTTGGCTTTTGATTTAGAGCATGAGAAGTCAAGATTTAAGAAGTTTCTTGCAAAAGGGGAAAATTTTGGTTCTTGAAATTTTCTAAGTATGGAAGAATTCACACCTTGTGTGAACTTTGAAGAGTCATAACTTTCAAACCACACATCCAATTTTTATGGTCCAAAGCTCAATTTGAAGCTCTCACCATGAACTTTAAAATGTATTAGAGGGTCCTTCTCCAAAAAAGGCTTGGTTTTTAAGTTAGGAAGCTTGGAAGTTCAAGACAATTTATGACTTAGTGAAATTTCACTCTTTTTGCCCTAGTTTTCAGCTAACTTCACCTCCATTTTTCATCATGATCCCTTTGGATTCAGAACTTGGAGTGAACATGAACATTGTAGAGCATACTTGGGGATTTCCAAAAAGTACTAGAACACCCCAATAAGATGTGTGAGCTGTGAGTTTCGAAGCCACAAAGTTGGAGGTTTGAAACTTGGTTTTTGAGGTTTTTCACTTGATGCACTTGAAGCAAAACCACTTCCATGCTGCAAATCTTTGCAATTCAGATGTGTTTGCTTACAAATCTTCATTTTTTCAAAAGATTGCACGAATTTGGGAGCAATATCCAACAAGTTTGAGCATTATCCACTTGACATTTCCATTTATGTCATAAAGGGAGGACTTCCATTTTAGAAAAGCATGGCTTTATGCATAAAGTTGATCTTGAGCTACCAACTTGTTCTTTCTGCATGAGAACTCTTGATTTTGCACAGAAGAAAGCTCTGAATTGCTAACCACTTTTGAGGAGGTCAGTCCTACACATTGGAACTCTTGCCAAAGTCTACTTGCATTTCAACCAAAATGCAACTAAACACAACCAAGTCAATTACATTTCTGCAAAATGACTTCTCTCATCCTCTTTGTCTATAAATAGAGAACTTAAACACACTTCAAAACACACAACAAACCTGATACAAACACTCAAGCAAGGCTAGAGAAATCAGTTCTTGTATTCATCCACCCTTTGCACAAACTTGTCCAAAACTATTTCCAAACACCAAACCACTGAACCAATTACTCTAACACATCACAAAACATGTGTTAGAGCTGTTCAAACTCTCTCCACCATCCAAAACCTCTCAAATCCAAAAGTCAACTTTCAAACCTAAGAAAGTTTGAGTTTCTGCACTTTCATGGATCAGTCTTGATTCATTCCACTTCCAACCACTTTAACACTTCAAACACCATCCATAAATCATCATTCAACTGTTCAAACCTTGGATTTGCAACTGTAACTTCATTTCTTGAAGTTTTATTTTTGTTTATTCTTCATTTCTTGCAAAAGGGAATCCACTTTCTATTCCACTGGTTTTTCTTGGAGTCTAAGCATTCAATCACAACCTTTGAAGCTTATTGGAAGTGTCCAAGACCTGGTCTCCATTCAGTAACATCTTTTAAAGGTTTTTTAAAGTTGACTACAAGAGGTAAGCTCATTTCAAACTGCAGCCCTTTGAAACATGTTGATTTTTTATGTGCACTGAATGTGATTAGCTTAAATAGGTTGTATGTGACATGTTTGACTCATTTATTGTGGTATAACATGAATGTGTTGAGCTGTGAACATGAAATTGTAAATAGGAGCATTGATTAGGAATCCCTATCGTGTTTTAAGTTTTAGGCACATTTAGCAAAAACCATCCGGACCTTAGGATTCCTTATGAAAAAATACATGATTTTGATCTTTACAACTTTCATTTTCATGGAGTGTAGAGAAAGTTTGAGTTGCTTTTGCAATTGAGGTGTTTTAGGTCATAACCTTGCCAAGCCCAGCCATGGCGCATTTCTGGCCACTAGGAACATGTTTCCTATATATTTAATTAGTTGCAAGTTTGTTAATGGATGTATTGGCCACCCCAGTGCCGCGGACCTTGCCTTTGCCTTGCCTTACCACTGCCTTGTCCTGGGTTCAATTCTGATAATCAACCCTTTTGTTCATTTTTCACGCGCGATTTGATTTTAGCATTTAGTGATGAGTTTCTCATATATTATGGCAAAGGCATATGATTTACAAGATGCACAACCAGCGCAACTGGTATTTCCTTTTCACCATGAAGCCTAGGGCGTGGGTTCAAATCCCACCAGGACCACTCCTTTAATTTTAATACATAGTTTTCTCTATTTTCTTCACAAACTTTCAAAAATTCATAACTCACTCAATTTTTTTTTTTATTTTAAACCCATTCTTTTTGCATTCTTTTAGTCTTGTTGCCTATTTTATGTTGACACTTAAAAATCTCCAAAAAAAAAAAATTATTTTTAGGGCTTTTATTCATATGTGAACATAGGTGTTTAGTTAAGGTTACTTAGAATAGTCTTGACTTCTAAGGTCATAACCTTTGATTTCCCTTACCTTTTAGGACTTGTATAGGTTTGTCTTAACATATTAAGATCACTTCCCATGTCTTAGACTTGTGCATAGTTATACATTTGGTTTTAAGTGAACTTGTAAGTGTAGTTGTTTACTTTAGAATGTGTGAACTTTTGTTATCCCCATGAAGCCTTAGATAGGTCCTTACCTTCAATTAGGACTTCCCCCCTCATGTCTATATGACATCATTGTAGATACAAAACCATCCACTTAGGTTATACTATGTACATTTGTGTTTAGATCTCCCTTTCATAAAAGTGAACCTTAGAATAACATAAGTGATACTTCCCCTTGACACAAAGTTTAGGTTAAAGACTTTCCCCTTTGTAGGTCACCTTGTTTAAGATGTTTGGACTTATAACATGCTCCCTTTAGGTATTTACCTTGTTCATTAATGAATGATTCTTGTGTGCTTACATGATACTTGTATACTTTTGAAGTGCTTGCCTTGAATGTCATCACATTCCCCGTCATTATTAATGTGTTATATTATTGTATTTTTTACCATAATTAAAATGTGAATATCATTGTCAACTTTATTAAGTTATCCCCTTCAAGTGAGGCTAGCTTGTTAGCTTTCCTCCTTAACCCTCTTTGTTCCCTTCCTTCTAAAGGAAAGTCTCTCTATTGACTTTAATGTCATAGATAGGTCATTATCCCTTGGCCTCATTAGAGCCATCTTCCCCCATGGCCTCATTAGAGCCATTCCTTTCCCTTGACCTCATTAGGATCAATCCCTTGGCCTCATTAGAGCCACTTCTCCCTTGACCTAATTAGGTTTCTCCCTCTTGTAAGCACTATCATCATAGATGCTTACTTCCCCCCTTGGCCTCATTAGAGCCACTTACCTTACAATTTAGGATTCACCTAGAGTTCTTCAACTCTATGAGCATCATCATAATGATGCCCCCTTCCCCCTTGGCCTTATTAGAGCCATTCACCCCTTAAACTTAGAATTAGGATAGAGTTCTTAAACTCTATGTGATTCTCATCATCATGAGTATTCACTTCCCCTATCAACTTAGACTTAGAGAGTTCCTTAACTCTATGTGAGTATTATACTCATTCCCCTTGGGAACCTTGATCATTATCAAGAGTTCCTCACCCTAGTTGAGGTGAACTACGAATGTTTTGATTCCATCCTTTTTAGGATACGTAGGCACGAGATGCGACATTTTGGCGAGCATACTTAGTGTATATACCCTTAGGTCTTTGCCTTAAGCACTTAGGTCTTCACCATAGGTCTTTACCTTTACCCTTGGCACCTTGGTCTTCACCATAGGTCTTTACCCTACCCTTAGCAGATTCCCTTAGCAAGCAAACATAGCATAACACAAATACTAACAAAAGACTCCTGTAAAGTACTACAAATATCTAGGATGCTAACATCTTCCCTAGGTATAACCAGCCCCCGAACCTTAGATCTCTTAGCTGTGTTTTCACATAGTGCAATTAGGGTTTTCTTCGATCTTTACCTTTTCCTTTGGATAAATCAAAGCTCGGAGGTGAACTTCAAAGATGTGTGATTCAAGTTAATTAATAGGTTGATATCCGATTCTCACCGCAACAAGATTGTACAACTTCTTCCACTTTAAATTTAGAAGTAAGTGGATCAACCTTTGAGTAACAAGATTCTAAAGTAGAAAGCTTTATCTTTGGATCAAGAACCGCTCATAGAGTAAGCACACACTATAATCATGCCAATTCTTCTCAAATTTCTACATTATATTAGTAGCCATTATTTTAATAGCATTGACTTCATCTTTGATACTTTCAATCAAAACCCACTAAAATTTTCAAATTTACAAAAAATGCAAATTAGAAGTAGGATAAGATGTTCTAGAAATCAAGTTTATAGTCTTATAAAATGACAACAAGAATTCACATATTTTCTAGTCTTCTTTTGAGGGGAAACCTTAAAATTATCATTGTGAAAGAAAAGACTTGAAAATACATGTTGATACTTCAAAGCACTTTATAAAGTCAAATAAGTTGAGTTCCATCTTGTTGGATATCAAAAGACAACCCAATTGAAGTGTCAACACCACCAATAAACTCCTTAAATTTTTTCATTACCCTTCGAACCCTTCACATACTTGAAATTATCTTTACTATTTTCCAACGCATCTCTTAAAATTTTTATCCACTACTGCACATTGATAAGACTCAAGCAAGTTCCTATATAATTAGTATATTCAACAAGTCTTTAAACTTCAAAGTGTGAAAGAGATGAAGTGTGAAAACTCTCCCAATCGCGTCTGAGTGAACCGTGTTTCTTAAAAACACAAAGTCATTTTCATAAAGTAGTATGGCTAAATCAAACACACACACACACACACACATTAAAATATAATTTAAATCCCTTATTTCTCTAAGTAAATAACCCAAAAGCATCTTGGAGCGTAACCAGTTAAATCAATAAATTTCAAAATTCTTTGGACATAGTTTTGAAATGTCCCATCGATTTGAACATATACTCAATCAATTTGATAAATGCAAACATTGTCCATAAATGATTTTGATAGTTTATTAATGAACAGAAACATATATGTGTCCATTCTTTCTATTTTGAGCTTTTTAACACAATTATTTAGGGCTCCCAATCTATTGGCCTAAGGTCTCAATAGATTGAAACATTTATTTTGGCACATGGACCTTTCCTTTTTTGTGTCAACCTCTAGCCTATAAATAGAGGACTCCCCCTTCACATTTTCACATCCAGAAAATGTGATCTCTCTATCCCACTCCTCACACTCTCTCTAAAAATATTTCTTTACTTTCTCTCACTTTTGTTTAGCCATGGCGCTTTGAGATAGTCATTGTGTTTAAGTGAGGTTTTGTATTCTATAAAAGGATGTTATTATAAGTTCACCAAGGAGTGTTTTTCTCTTGGTTGAATTATTTATCCTTTAGGGAGTATTTGTTTGAGTTCAAATATTAATTCGTTAAAAGTTTGGTTTGGAGATTTCATTTTTAAATCACTATTTCAGTTTGAGAGCTCAACCCGTGTAAAATATGCACTTGGTTCGAGATTAGTCTGGTGTAAAATCTCAACTCGGTTTGTGAGCTCATCTTGTGTAAAAGCTTCATGATGGTTTAAGATTAGTCTAGTGTAAAATATCAATTTGCTTCGTGGTCAGCCCGTGTAAAATCTAGTTTTGCCTTGGGGACTAATCACTTCAAGTTCATGTTTGGAAGTAAAACTAACCGCTTCAGTCCGTTGTTGTTTGGTTGGTTGAAAGTCAGCCTAAAACTTCATTTTTCATTGTATAAGGGGATTCTAGAGTTTAACCTATTAAAAGCTCTTAAGCATTACTGGATACTCTCAAGATTAAATCTTGGGGACATGATTAAGTCTTCTTGGTCGAACCTGTATAACTCTATAGTGTTATTTCTCTTACCATTAACTCTTTATTTTCTGCATATTTGTTTTTTACTTCTATTTCTAAAACAATTTTATGTTTTTAAACTCTGAAAATAATAATAATATGTTTTCAAACTATCATTTTTCTAAATTCCACAATTTACCTCGCCCTCCTCTTGTGTGTGGAGTCATATGTCAACACACACCTCATTACCTAACTGCTTCGCCCTTACAGGCCATGTGCTTGAGGGACATCGGGATGATATATCTTTGGTTAACTACTTCACTCTTACATGCCTTGTATTTAAGGGATTATAGACTAGAAGGTTATCGCTTAATCACTTCGCTCTTACAAACATTGTAGAGTAAAGATTGTAGAATTGAATATCTTTGGTTAGACCCAACTATCATAAAACAAGGCCATTTAAGGTCAAAGTACTCGGCCTATAAACCCTTTAATTCCTAAATTATAGGAAGAATATTTGAATAGTAAAGGGGCGAGATCACATGGTTAACATGTGATCAATCTTTTCTCACTTTCTTTTCTTTGTGAAGTATCTCGTAGGAAAATGTGACAAGGTAGGAGCATGTTTTAATTATGTGGAATTTTGACTGCCCTGCCACAAACCTGAAAATAAAATCCAAAAATGCCACACCTTGAAAAATAAGTCCCAAAATGCCACTTATTTTGTCCTTTTGTGGGGTTTTTTAATTGCTTTTCAGACCCCTTCATCCCAGATGGCGACGTGTCAGGGACCTAGTGTTGGTCCGCCATCTGGGATGGCGCACTGCCATTTTTTTATTTTTTTTTCGTTTTTAATTTCTATAATATTTTTAAATGTTTTTAAATGTTATTTTAATATTTTAATTATTAAAATAATATATAATATTACAAAATAAATTTTTTTTTATAAAAAGTGATGTAATTATTTTGTACTAAATATTTTTTGAATAATTAATTAGCGATTTAATTGTATGAATTTAATTAATTTGGAATAATTTAAATTGAATAAATTAAAAATATAAAATTATGGTTTTCCCGCCAATAGCATTGTGAAAAAAAAAATTCCCTCCCTTTGAGCTACTATAAATAGAGGTGTTGAGGACACAACAAATCATTCCCCTTTTTTTCGTCTGCCTAATTGTTTCGTGTATTTCATAATCATGTATGTGGCGTGTGTTATTTTTTTTGAAACAGACAAACACATGAGGGTGTCTTTAAATCCACAATGGAAGTTCCGGCAATTGGTTTCTGCCATCAATGCAGGGTTTCGACAGTTAGGTGGTCCAATTCGATGCGTTAGGAAAATTGAATATTATTGTCCCTACATAACTCTAACGGATGCCAGCCCAGATGGTACCTACCTTCATTACTGGGACCAGGTTGAAAATGATTTGGATGTCCAGTGTATGTTTTCCGCACATAGCGGAGAAGTAAACCGCGGCGTTGTAGATCCACTTGTTTTAGCTGTTGTTGTTTAATATGTCAAGATGATCAATCATAATGGTTTGTTGTATTATTAACCGTGTTGTATTTTTTTTTGGGTTATGTTTTGTTTTGGTTATATTGTCATCCTGAATGAGTTGTATCATTATTTTGTTACGCTCAATATAAAAGATGGTGTTGTTGTTAGGGAAGGACATACAAGAGCTTCATAAATAAAAGTACAACAAAATAAAATAAAACTTGTTCCACAACTAACTGGAAGGTCCAGCTCTATTTGGACATTTTCTGCGCATATGTCCAATTTCGCGACAAATGTCGCACCGCCTTTTTTCTTTTTCAATGTTGTCCATTTCAGTTCTTATCCGACTACTGTTTGGACGACCGTTCTTTTTCCTCCGCATGCTGTCGTTGTGGCATAGAGTGTCACCTTCGTATTGTGGCCAAGTTGTATCAGTAGGGACCCCGATAAAGCTTTCCTCATAGACCTTAAACACGTTAACAACCTTGAACACATCAGCTATATGCACAGTATAGTCCTGTCTTATGCTGGAACAAGCAGCAATTGCATGTGAGCAAGGGACGTGGAAAGTTTGAAATCTTCCGCACTCGCATGTCTGATTCCTTAGGTCGACGTTGTAATGGGTAGCCGGTCTACCGTCGTTATAAGTCACCGTTTCTTGGACAATAAAGTAGAACCTTTGACGATCAAATTGCATAACTTTGTGGCTATTTGATTTGAGAGCTTCTATCTCAATACCCTTCATGTAGTTATCAGTATACACTTGGCCAGAACCCAACGATTTAGTCCATTCGTGTCCTCTTTTTCCAAAAAGAGTGCCTAATCTATAGTATGTTGATTTTACCAGAGCTGTAATTAGAAGGTTGCGTGTGGCCTTCAGAACTGAGTTCGTTGATTCAGCGAGGTTGGTGGTCATATGACCCCATCTTTTGCCTCCATCAAACGCCCTTGTCCATTTGTCTCATGGAATTTTTTCCAGCCAATTAAATGCCTGTATATTAGCTTTACGTATCTCTCGTCTGTAGTATTCGTATGTAGACTCATTTAATGCGTATCCTATGCATGAAAAAGAAAAATAGATTAGTCTATGCGAGTTATTGCCAGAGGTATATAGAAAGATAAGTTTCAGAAGATACCCATGCTATTAACTTTTTCACGAAGTTCGTTGTCCCTTATTTCTCTCATAAAGTTTTGTGCTATGTGCCTGATGCAAAAGACGTGTGAGGAGGAAAGATACTGCCAACCATTATCTGGGTTATTGTAGGTGCTTATTATCGACTTGTGTCTATCGGAGATCAGACACAGGTCGGGTTGCGGTGTAACGTGCCTTCTAAGATTCCTTAAGAAAAAACTCTATGCTTCACCTGTTTCACCCTCTACCAATGCAAAAGCAATTGGAAATATATTCCTATTACCGTCTTGAGCAACGGCCAATAGTAAAGTTCCCCTGTACTTTCCATATAACCATGTGCCATCCACTTGGACAACTGGTTTGCAGAATGCAAAACCTTTGATGCACGGTCGGAAAGCCCAAAAAAGACGGTGAAAAATCCTAGTTCCACCAATTTGTGTCCCCTCATCCGACCACACAGGAAGGGTTTCTAATTCTATGACAGTACCGGGTACAAATGTTTTCATCACCAACAACCATTGTGGGAGGTCGTTGTATAATGTCTCCCAGTTACCATAAATAGAAGCAATAGCCTTGTTCTTAGCAATCCATTCCTTCTTGTAAGAAATGGTGTAGCCGAATTTGTCACGGATATGGGCTATGATGTGTTTCACCTTTAGTGAAGCATCATCATTAATCAGAGGTTTGATACTATCATAAATTAGGTTTGAATCCAATTTGGAATGATCTTGGGACATGGCGTTAGAAGTACAGGTATGTGGTCCGCTAACCTTGGTTATCCTCCATGTAGTACCGCCCTTTTCCACTGAGGCCCTACATGTGAAGTTGTATTCTTTGTGTTCGCAAATGATTATAAGCCGTTTTGTATCTGACTTATAAATTTTATAGTCTAGACAATTTCTGATGTGAAACTGTCGTATGCCAAACACACATTGGTCTTTGTTTTCAAATTCTAAACCAAGTAACCCACCTTCGATCCGAAGCGTCCGAGGTTCTTCGAATATTGAGACATCTTCATCATCCATGTATGTTGGATTTCTCATGTGGAGTGGTGGATTGTAAAGGTCCAGCGCTTGAAGTTGTTGCCCAACGTCAAAATCATTGTCGGAGTCGTCGCTATCACTGCTAAAAAGATTTTGGGTATTAACTTCATGCACCTCTTCTATGTCACTATCTTCACCAATTTCCTCATTTGCAAAAAATGGTTCGTTGTACGTGTTTGTTGGTTCTGGTGACAACGTCAATGTAGACTCCTGACTCATTTGATATTGGTGCGCTTGTGATTCTTGCGTCGGATGCACAGTTTATGGCGCTTCATTTTGTTCGACGATACATACGTATAATTCGATCATGTTTGATACGTTATACGATGTGTGACACCGGAACATCAGGTTGACGTCGTTATCGTCTTCTATTTTTGTAGTGGTAAATGTGACACTATTATCACCTTCGTTAAAGCATGGATAGAGATAATAAATGTCAGATATACGTTGTTGAATTTTTGTTTCAATTCTTTCTCTCAGGTGGCTGAAATTGGAATTGTGACTTATTTTGAAAATCTGCATGTTTGTGTTTTGAAATACTACTCCGACATTAACATCGAAATAAATATTTCCATCGTAATGGACTTGGACTCTGTAATTGTTTTGAGCCATTGAGTGTGTGTTATGTCTGAACTAGTTGTATACAATTATATAGCCATTTTGCATGCAGACTTATAGTAGGGAAAGCAGGGACACGTGCCAACCATGCATACAGGGTCCGTCATCTGGGATGGCGGCCCATTACTAGGCCTGTGTGTGTCCGCCATCTGAGATGGAGGCCATGTACACGTGAACTTTTCATGTTGTGGTCCGCCATCTAAGTTGGAGGCCTGACACATGTGTCCTTTTTGTAGTGTATGTCCGCCATCTGAGATGGAGTATCTATACATTCATAATATTTTTTAATGTGTCCGCCATCTGGGAAGTTGGAGACCTTTCTGCACGTTTGATCTCATCAGGCACAGTATATAAGCATGCAAATGTCTCAGAAAATGCAGAGGTTGTGTGTAATGGCTCTACTAATTGGTCTAGTCTACGTTATTAAACCAGTTTCAATAGAAACTAGGGATTCTTATAATATTGTTTCTGATCCAATATCAGTTAGACTGATGGAAACATTTAGCTTCGATGAAATCAAAGAACAGATACAACATGTCACTGAAGTGGAGAGAGAATTGGTTTCATACCCTCCCATTTCAATACGCATCAGTTGAACAATTTTTAATTGACCCCCGTGAACGATACCCCACACAGCAGGTGCCAAATCATCCACAACATAATTTCTAAAACCATCAAACATCCACATCCACATCATATCAACCACAAAACTACCAAACACAGACTCAACCAACACCAACACATTACACCTTCCAAACTCCTCAACAACAACCACACTTCAGCTATCAAAGCCAATAACAACAACTCCACCAGCCACCAAGACACCACACACCAATTCCACAACCAAACTTTAATTTCTCATTCACAAACCGACCATCCTCATCCCTCGATGTGTCCGACTATTATGTCGCAACCATCGAGCCTACTGCCCTTAACCCCACTCAATTATCACAAGAATTTAGCGGGATTCCTCCAAATGATTTTTTTGAGAATTTCGAGCCGTTTCAAATTTTCCCAAACCAAACTCCTGTCATACCTACCTCTACCAATCAGCCCACAACTTCAACCACTCTTCCTCCTAATCCAACGGAAAATGTAGGTCGTGGTTGCAGAATTCGTATTCTTGCCAGATGTGGAACCGGCAGTCATTTCCTTGACGAAGATTTAGATGAAGAGGAAAATTAATTTTTTTGGCACAATCCTATTGTAATCCTATTGTAAATAATAATATTATATATGATATTATTTTTTCCCTAATGTGTCATTTAAAATTATTTAATATTCGATTTTATTAAATAAATACTAGTTAAATATCTTAATTTAAATACTTCATTAAATACTTACATAAAAAAATTGAGCCATTAATATGCTCCTTAAATATAATATCATTTATAATATTAAAAAAATATTAAATAAATAATTTTTTTATAACATTTTAATAATAAAAATAATAGAAAAATTAATTAAAATATATTTATACATTTTCAGAAAATAAAAAACAAAACAAAAAAGAGGCCTCCATCTCAAATGGCGGACCTATACAAATTTTTTTTTTAATATAACATGCTTTTTCAAAAAAATTACCAAAAAAACCTTCTCTTCAAAATATTTACGAAAGTGGCATGTTTTCAGAATCCATTACAAGGGAGGCGCCATATGGGATGGCGCCTCAGTTAGAGGCCGAGTAGCCAAATGAAATGGCGCCTCAGGTGATTTCTAGGTTTTTTTATTTATTTATTTTTTTAAATTTATTTTTTAATATTTAATAAAAAATGTTTTTGTTTTAAATTTGTGCAGAGGCATGGTTAGGAACTGTAAAAAAGAGTGTAGGCATGCAGTGTTGAGTCATGCAGAGTGTGATCTTGTCAATAGTCTAACCATGCAGAGTTGTGTGGTCTTGTCAAGCTTAGTGTAGGCATGCAGTCTTGTGTGGTCATGTCAATGTTAGTGTGTAGGCATGCAGTCTTGTGTGGTCATTGTCGTAACCCAAAATTTGACCTCCCTCTTTTGCCTTTTGCATAAGCATGCACATTTGCATCGCTGGCATACGCATTCGCATTTTTCCTCTGGTGTTTGATTACAGGATATTCAGGTTTTCCAAGCCCGATTAATCATATCCTCACTGGGTCATCACCTCCCAAAACAAGCACAAAATGAAGGTTTCCATACCTATTCATCAGTACAAGAGGTGGAAAATCGAAGTCGGGACCACAACACCTTTTTTAGGGCAAATTGGGCATATTTTGGCCTGGTTAATCAATTAACCATTTGCACTGCAATTGTGTTAATCGATTAACACAGGAAAAATAGGCACAATTTGCTGCTTTTTCATGACAGCACCTTTGCAGACATTTTGGTCTTGGATTCTAGCAGCATATGGAATATTCTAGACACCTCTAAACATTTCCAAGCTACGCAATTCATTCCAAGTGCATTTGCTATGATACTTCACTTTAAATCAAGTGCACCATGTCCCTTGTTCTCCAAGTAGTGTGGATCTTTGGATGTTGGAATTCACCTTGGGATGGTTACCGAGTTGGTTCTAACTAACCGAGTTAACTGCCTTGACTCGGTGAGTCAAGTCCAACTAACTCCTAACCTAGCTCCAAACTCAAAGCTAATTCCAAACCAAATTCCAAAACATCTCATATTCCAAACCTAAAGTCTATATAAACTCATCTCCACTCACTTTTCAATTCCACAACTATTCTCCACCATTTTTCACCAAACTTCTCACATTTCACTCTCAATTCTCTCACTTTTTCTCTGATTTCTCTACTCACTCTTCATCTTCATCTCAATTCTTCTCCATCAAACCTCACCAAAAGCTCTTATTCTTGAAGGATAATCACTTTTCACATTGAAAGTGATTAATTCTTGAGCTTAACCTTCATCATTTAGCATTCTTTGGTTGGATTTCTGGAATTACATCTCATTCTACATCAATCCAAGGGTTTCACACCATTTATTTTGGTGCAAGTTCGATTTCGGTGCATTTTCGCGTTTTTGATCGGTTTCGACGCGTTTCGTCTACAATTCAAGGATCCTCTGGTTTTCTTTGATTTTCTGCACCAAGATCACTTTGCAACATTTACCAAGGCACATCTCAGCCTTGTAGGTTAGTGGATTTCATTCATTTTATCATTTCGATCGTTTTCGTATCGTTTGCGATGTAATTTCAATATTCTTGCATGTGAATTTATTACACTTTTGATAGATCCATGATCTTGTTTATTAATTGATTCTATTGTTGATCATTTTCTATTTCTAAGCTTGATTTTTTGTGCATAATTGTTTGTCCTAGCATTGGAGTCATTGCACAATAAAAAAGTTGGCCAAAAGCACTTTTCAAAACTGATTTTCTGCTCCCCGTACAGTGTTAATCGATTAACACATTGCAGTGCAATTGTGTTAATCGATTAACCAGTGTTTTTTTGCAATTTTTCACGTGTTAATCAATTAACACTTTGCAGTGCAATTGTGTTAATCGATTAACACTGAACCAGAAGGCCATTTTCTTGCATTTTCAAGTGTGTTTGCCATGCTTTCTTCATTTTAACTTCCATTGATTGTCATGCTTGATTTTATGGATGTTTTTAATGTCATTTCACTTCTGGTTGAAGCATGTTCATGAACTTTCGATGCACATTTTCGATTATTCAATTGTTTCATGTTCTTAGCATTGTATGAACATGGCAATTCTTGCACTATCTTTGTTCACATGATGCATGATTTTGTGTGGCATTTTGATGATCAATTGGCACTATTTTGAACCTTCCATTTTAGATTTGCATTAAGTTTATTCTTCATGACTGAACTTAATCTTGTATAATCAATATTTCACTCCTTTTTGCTTTAATGACTTTTCATCCTCTTTGAAAAGTTGTTAGCATGTTTCTCCCTTGATTATTTGATCGAAACTTTGTTTCGATTAATCGATCTTCCCTTTTCCACTCTTTAGGCCTCCTTTAGAGCTTTCTCTCCCCTTCCCCCCGTGGAGTTGGAGTTTCGCGCTGTGCCTTGCATCGGAGCACTGTACAAATTGACGCCGTTATGCTGTCCGTTTCTCTACGCAGGAGCACTGTATAACTTGGAGTTGTTGGGCCGTCCGGTTCAACTTCCGCATTACACCCTGTGTGTGTTAGGGAAGGGATGGGAAGGGAGAATTCCTACTCTCATTCTGACTACTTCAGGTAGGGGACGAATGACCCTGTGCTTGGCTTAGTCATCTCTATCTCCAGGCGGTAATGTGCTTTCTTTCCCCAGTCGAGTTGATCCTTGATCACTCTTCTCTCTTTGCGATCTCTTTCGATCCTCGATCACTCCTATCACAAGCTCTCTCTTGATCTATCACCATTCTTCTTGGTTATGATCCTATGTTTCTTGGGTTAGCAAGCTTTATTCATTTCAATACCCTATATTCTTCTTGTAATCAATCATTGCTTTTGATTCCCCTGAAGAGTTTAATTTCTCTCTCTTTGGTCCAACACAGTCTTCCTGTCACGACCATTTTCCCGAGGAGTTCACAATCCTCTCTTGGTTCTTCTCCTTTCCTGGGTTAATCACTTATCCTTGGTTAATCACCCGTCTCCTCAGTTAACCACAGTCTGTCTGTTAATCACTGAGCACCTCTTGGGTTAATCACCTCTTCTTGGTTAATCACCCGTCTCTTCAGTTAACCACAGTCCATCTGTTAAAATACTGAACCCTTTCGAGTTAATCACCTTCTCTTGGTTAATCACTCGCTTTTCTCTTCGGTTGATCACAGTCCGTCTGTAAACACCGAATCCCCCGCAGTTGGCTACCTCCTCTTGGTTCGAATACTTGCACCCTTGGGTTAGTAACCTTCCTTTGGTTCAAATACCCTTCCTTCGGTTGAGTACTGTTTGTTCAGTCAGTTTATCGAACCCCTTTAGGTCACGACCTTTGCTCGGTCCTCACCCGTCCTTTGGGTCACGACCTTCATTCGGTTCTACACCCATTATTTGGTTAATCACAGTTTTCTCTGTTAAAACCAATGTTTCTCTATCCCCACAGAGTTGCAATCCTTTCTTTCCTCGGTTAACCACTGTTTATCAGTTAATATACCGAGGCCCCTTCAGAGTCAAACACCTTCTCTCGGTTCAGCACTCTCTCTCTTGGTTTATCACAGTCCGTCTGTTGACACCGGCTGCTTTTCCCCGCCAGGGTCCTACCTTCTTTCTTCGATTAACCACTGCCAGCCAGTTAATATACCGAGTCTCCCTTTTCTCTTGGTTATAACACCATCCCTTTATTTGGATCCCCAGCGGAGTCCTTTCTATTCCCTTTGCTCTTACTTTCTTGGTTTCGACACCATTTCTCTTTGTTATCCCCAGCAGAGTTTCTTTCATTCTCGGTTTTGACACCATTCTTTTCCTATTCTTTTGTGCAAACGCTCTTTCTGTGGGGTCTTACCCAGTAGAGTTTTTCTTTCATTCTTGCTCTTGGTTTTGACACCACCTCTTTCATCTCCTTGTTTCTTTCTTGTTTTCCTTTTCCTTTCAGTTCCCCGAACTACGGAAGCTCTGATTCTGCATTCTTCCGAATGTCAGATACGTAGGCATGAGATCGCAATGATCTCGGCGAGCACACTTCAACCCTTTCTTCCATCTTCCTCTTTCTCTTCCTTTTCTTCCTTCTTTTCTTCATCCCCTGGTTCCATGAACTACGGCGCTCTGACTTCCTCATTGTACTATGAGGGTACGTAGGCACGAGGACTTCGTTCCTCCGCGAGCACTTTCCTTCTGTTATTTCTTTTTTCCCCTTTCTCTCTCTCTCTCTCTCTCTCTCTCTCTCTCTCTCTCCTTTTCTTTTAGCTAGAAGCCTTTAGATAGATAACCCATCCAAGCCTAGAAGCAAGCGAAATGGTTCCCGTCGAGTACGACGGATGCGTTAGGTGCTAATACCTTCCTTTCGCATAACCGACCCCCCGTTCCCGTTTCTCTTCCCCTTGGGTTTTATCGATATTTTCCCTGTCCTTTGGGACTAAATAAAGTTCGGTGGAGACTCTGTTGTATCTTTGAGTGTGTGATTCACTCAGGTAGAAATCAGCCATCTCCAGCTGGCGACTCTGCTGGGGACTGGTTGACCTATTGCTGGTCCATCCCTTGAGGGGTATCGCCTAGTTTTGTTTGCTTTCTTGCTTGCTTGGGTGTTTATCTTTTGTGCTTTACTCACTTTATTTACGCATTACTTGCTTATGTTTATTTACTGCATTTCTTTACTGCTTTAAATATTCATATATTGTATACTCTGGATACCTGCTATATTTTCTGCTATTGTTGGGATGGGTAGATATTATTGGAGAGAAAGGTCCTAACACCGGGCCTATCATACACATAGGCTAGAACGTGGATAGTCGTGAGGCCAGCATTTTGCGCGTTGGTTATCATGAGAGCCACATCCCAGATTGTGATTCGCTTGAGAATACTTCCGTCCTGTGAGAATTCACTACGGCGGGGGATTTTCACTCTGAGTCCTATGGTTTGGGCGACCTTTCTAGGGATCACCTTGTTGTGTCTAGATCACACCTGTGAGGGGGATGGGTTTTGCAGGAAAACAAGCCACTTCATACCTTTGTTCTCTCATGCACGTCAGATCTTCACACCTACGCAGAGTTGTATATGCAGATTATCCAGAAGCTGTTGCATCTCTAACTTGCATTATTGCATAATGATATTGCATCATCATGTATGCCGAACTTTTGAACTTGAGTTATTGCATCAACATATGTATGCTGAACTTTTGCATCATCTAACCTTTGCATCATTGGGTGTTGCATATTTCATCTGCACTCCATCTGCATAAGTAACATGTGCATACATACATTTGCATTGCATTCAAACCAAAAAAAGCTCACTTTCTTCCCTTCATCAGCCAGAAGACAGTGACGACCTGATACCGGTACTTCCTCAGATCCAACAAGTCAAAAATCATGGGTGATTCTGATAATGCCGCTTACACGGAGACCTTGACTCAGTTCCAGGGTAGGATGGGTCAATTCTAGGATAACATGGATGCCATCATGGAACTCCTTCGTACTAGGAGGGATGCCAGTGTTACCTCTACTGCTGCCGCCACTGTCACTGATGCAACTGTTTTCACTCCTATTTCTGCAGTTGTTGAAGCACCAGTTAAGACTATTATTCAACCTACTATCGATTTGCCAAGCTCTCAGCCTGATTCGAATCAGGTGCCTACTGCCTTTCCATGGGGAATGCCCCTTAATTTCGCTCCCCATACTGCCTGTGGCAATGCCTTTGTACCATATCAACCCTTTGTTGTGCCCATGCCCAATGGGAACTCTGTTGCTTACTCATGGGGCATGCCTATTCCTATTCCACCTCCTGTGGTAAACCAGGATGATCATGAGATTCCTCAAACACAGACTCGTCAGGCTCCCGTGTCAAATGATATGGAGACCCTCGATGAAGATGAATATGTTCATGTTCCGGTCTTGTCTCAATCTGCACAAAATGTTGTTCACAATGTTCATTCTGGAATGCCTTACCCTGGGGCATCTGTAGCTGCTATGGCACCTCCTCCTGGTTACCGTACGGTGTTCAAATGGGTCAGATTTCTGGTCAGATGGTTAATTCTGGGTTGATACACCCGTCTCAGTTTGCCTCTCCTCAAGTGCTTGCTCCAGCCGCATCTCAGCCTCCAAATCCTCAGGTTCTTGCCAGACCTGCTAATCAGAACAAACCTGCAGACTACAAGCTATTAGAGGATAGAATCAGAGCTATTGAGTGTTTCTCTGCCTTTAACATGGATGCCAAAGACTTGTGCTTGGTCCCAAATGTTGTGCTACCCCAGAAGTTCAAGGTGCCTGTTTTGCCTAAGTACAAGGGGTTGAGTTGTCCACGAAGCCACGTCACCATGTATTGCAGAAAAATGGCTTCCTACATAGATAATGATGATCTGCTTATCCACTGTTTCCAGGATAGCGTATCCGGGGCTTCCTTGGATTGGTACATAAACCTTGAGCAAGGTAAGATCAGAACCTAGAAAGATCTATCCGAAGCATTCTTGAAGCAATACAAGTACAACTTGGATATGGCTCCCACCAGGTTGCAACTACAAAATCAAGCTCAGAAAGCCAATGAATCATTCAGAGAATACGCTCAGAGATGGCGTGAGATGGCTTCACAAGTACGACCTGCTCTATGTGATTCAGAGTTGGTTGACATATTCATAGGCACTCTTCAGGGTTTGTACTATGAGAATATGGTTGGTAGCTCATCCTCCAATTTTGCTGATGTTGTAACCATTGGGGAACGCATTGAGAATGGACTCAAAACAGGGAAAATTGTTGGCACTGTGAGTCAACAATCAGGGGTTAATAAGCCACAAGGTGGGTTCTCTGAAGAAAAGGAAGAGGAAACAAATGCTGTCATGGACGGTGTCCACTTTCAAGCGCAAACTCCCATGGCTCATGTGCCATACTGCCCGTACCTGTCGCGGTGAGAATCGGATACCAAGCTATTGGATTAACTTGAATCACAATTTTTGAAATTTCACCACCGGTCTTTATTTTATCCAAAGGAAAGGTTTAGAGAACGAAAAAAAAACCTAAGAGATCTAAGGTTCGGGGGTTGGTTACGTCTAGGGAAGGGATTAGCATCCTAAACGTCCGTAGTATTCTACAGGAACCTCTTGTTTTATTTATGTTATTTATTACTCGCTTGCTAAGGGTATATGCGAAGGTAAAAGACCTAGGTATATTAAAAGTATAAATCAAAAGAAAAGTTAGAAATGCCTTAATAAAAAAATGTCTTATTTGAGTTTTTACTATTTTTGTTATATTAAAGAAAAAGGGTAGGATTAAAACTAAATTTAGAAAATAACTAATTCTAAAAATTATTTAAGAAGTAAAATGAAATTAGTTCCTCTTGAATTATTTTCCTTTTAGATTGATAATCTTGAAAAAGAAAAAAAATATATATATATATATATATATATGTATTAAAACTAAATCTAATCATTAACCAATTTTCTAGAACTAAAATAAATAATTAAACGATTAATCCTAGCTAAATTCACTTAAAATTTAGTTAAAGATTAAGAACTAACTATCCTAAAATCTAATCAAAGACTAATTTATTAATTTAAAATAGATTGATAATTAAACAATAAAATAAATAAATTATGAAACAATTAAAAACTTAAAAAAAAAGGTGCAAGACAACCCGACTAATTGGATACAGCGGCCCAATATCTTTCAAAATGGGTTATGGGTCGTGTGCTTTGACCTGGTTTTAATTTGCCTATGCTAGTGATGAAAGCAAACCTAATGAACAAAGTTTTCGTTCAGTATTAAGACGCATAAACAAATGAATCAGAAACCGTTACCTCAAACAACACACAAGTTCCTCAGCCCTTAACTCACTCGATCCCGGATGTTTTCTCCTTCTCTTGGTCTTCAATTTCCTCTCGCGATCTTCTCTGTGTGTCGCTCGGACTTGTCGGAGGAAGCACCGGCGAGCAGTGGTTCGTGGCGGTTCTCTGTGGGGTCGCGACAGTGTATCCTCGTGTAGCGGTCAGATGAATCGTCGATGGATATACCCGATGGTGGTGCGTGATCGGAAGCGTGACGGTGGAAGATGATAGCGTCGGAGCTCCGGGGATGACAACAGCAACTCAGGTGGTGGCTTCCGATATGTTTGCGGCAGCGGTGACGAGAGGATTTCGACAATGCCGATGATTTCAACGGTACGTATTCTTAATTTGTAGTTACGTTGTTCTTGATGTTTCTGAAGCTGTGTTTAGGGGTTTTTTATGAATTTGGTGTAAAAGCTGTGGTTGTGAACTGGTTCATGGTGTATGTGAATCCTCTCCAAACTCATGTGAATATGGTACTCGCGTGTGTATGATTGTAAGCTCTCCCTCTGATTTTCTCTGCGAAACTATGGTGTGTACGTGTTCCTTCGTTTGTGAATGTTGTTCGGTCTTGCAGGTTAAAATGGTGAAGGAGGTGTTTGTGATGAGATGATTATGAAAGGGATGGAGTGTCTAGAAATTCAGTGGTATATGTGTATAGTGTGAGAGGCTATGAATTTTTTCTGATGTATGTTGTCATCTTTTTCTCCGTAAAATGCTTTCTCTTTTATAGCCCCTTGAGTGAAAATCTTTGATTTAATGATTCAAATATGCTGTCAAAACATCATCATGAATTCTCTGTTATTTCAGTTCAACATGTTTCTTGGATGAATTGAAGAACCTTCCTTGTTTAGCTTGAAGTATTTGATCATGTTTTTTATTGGATTATTGCTCTTGATTCTGTGATAATTGATTTCCATTTTTTCCCTTGGTTGGTTTTTTCGTCACTGTATTTATAGGCTTCATGAGCTTAAGTCCTGATTCTTGTAATTAAGTGCGAAATATTGTGTCGGAAACGGTTCTGGAAATAAAACAAAGCTGTGATTCTGAAAATGGTTTTGGAAACAAAATAGATTTGTCTTGAACATGTCTCTTTGCTTTTGATCTCTTTTGATTTTGAAATCAAATTCATGCCGGAACCGATTTCGGAAAGAACATTACAAGCTGATTCGTAGCCTTCTTTTGCCATGAATACACTTCCGTTTTCATTTTGATATGCTTGTAGACAACGTAGGAAGTAACTTGATTTTTGTCCGAAACATGTTTGGACCTTGCTTTAAAAAAGAACACGTGTTGCTGCTGACGTATGGCATTAATGCACACCCTTTTGAAGTTTTAAATGCAGGTTTATTGATTATGAAGGATCCGTGGGAAGTCTTCCTTTTATGATGAAGAGGTACTTCTAGCTCAGGTCTAGAAAGCTCACAGCCCTTTCAATTTTAGAGTAAGGTTCCAGTATGGTATTGAGAAAAGAAACAGGACCCACATTAAAAAAGCTGCCTCAATAAGAAAGAGTTGAAGAAAGATGGTCACAGCAGAATTCTCTTCCATTTAGGAGTTAGGATTGGGACGATAATCACATGAAGCAAGTACAAGGCAGTTTTTTTCTTTTATTTTTCGGGAACTTTGGCTTGTGAAATCGATTTGAAAATAAACTTATTTGACCTTTGTAACCTTGAATGCTCTTTGTAACCTTTGAGATTTGAATCAATTTGAATTTTGTATTTTGAACTTGATATGAATCACTTGGAAACTTGTGTGAAAGATCATGAATATTGCTTCAAATTTGTACATAGCTCAAGGATGTAAATGAAACAAGTCATTGACTTTGTATGTTTTTCTCTTGCATCAAATGTAACTTAGAGTGAAGTTTTAAAAATTTGCATCATGCACTTTGGATACTTGAACTTGAAAGTGAAAACATATTGCAAATTGAATAACTTAACTTTGGACTTGAGGTTTGTACAAACAAGGAATCAATTCGAACTTGTAGAGAGATATGAACTTTTCTTTGAGAACCTCTGGCCTAACATTTGATTCAAGATTTTTCAAACTTTATCAATCCAACCCTTTTTGAAATCTGAAGAACAAATCATGGTTTCACCTTATGAATAAGACCAAAATATTCCTTGCAATAGACTTGCTTTTTTTCGTTACTCGCACAATCAAAGAAAGATTTGGATGATGATGAACCCGATACACAAACCATGCAGATACAACCTGTAATATCATCTGCCGCGAAAACAATAACTAGTCCGCAAACGGCCACGTTCCACACCAAGAAAACCCTAATTCTCTTCGGGAGTATACATTGAACTTCTGAGAAATCCTGAGGAAAATGAGCGGTATAAAATTTTAGGAAGCCATTAATCAGAATCCGTTGATCATGTCTTGAGGTACGTGACTGAGAGAATGAACACCAACTCCACTTGAAACCAATGTTCCTACATAAACCTGTTAGTAATAAAAGCATGCAGATATGCAAAATGATGCGCAGAGAGGTGGAATCTTATGGTCAAAAATTAGGGTATGACAGATGCCCCTATTTTAGTTTCTTCTATCTGGAGATGTGGAGATTGAAATCTTCGTCTCGACGAGATAGGAGGGACTTAAATACAAACATGCACAATTTTTGGCCCTAAGATGCCACGAGATGTATATGACATGACATGAAATGTTATGATATGAAATTAATGCAAAGACAAGGATCCCATGGGGAATGGTATCACAGGGAAAGTATAGATGGGGAAAAGGCAATGTCATTCCGGGAAAGCATCAGAATCACAAAGCGAAAAATCTGGAAAACATCACCCAAGAATGGCATTAGATGAAAAAAAGGACAACAAACATTCAATAATGACTTTGAATGAAAGGCAAACTCATAATATCTGAGAAGACATCTGATGAGAATGAGATAGAAAGTGTAATTCGAGAAGGCATCGGACACAAAGAAACCATTCATCCAATAATGGCTTTGAATGAAAGGTACACTCACAATATCTGATAATGGCTTCAGATGAAAGTGAACAAGGTAAAGAAACCAGACATCCAATAATGGCTTTGAATGAGAGGTATAATCACAGTATCTAATAATGGCTTTAGATGACTGTGAACAAAGACTCGATCTGGAAGAACATCAGAAAGAGAGACACATTTGGAAGAACATCAGATGGTAAAGAAACCAAACATCCAATAATGGCTTTGAATGAAAGGTAAAATCACAATATCTAATAATGGCTTTAAATGATTGCGAACAAAGACTCGATCTGGAAGAACATCAGAAAGAGGGACTCATCCGGAAGAACATCAGATGGTAAAGAAACCAAACATCCAATAACGGCTTTGAATGAAAGGTAAAATCACAATATCTAATAATGGCTTTAGATGACTGTGAATAAAGTCTCGATCTGGAAGAACATCAGAAAGAGGGACTCATCCGGAAGAACATCAGATGGTAAAGAAACCAAACATCCAATAACGGCTTTGAATGAAAGGTAAAATCACAATATCTAATAATGGCTTTAGATGACTGTGAATAAAGTAAAGAAACCAGACATCCAATAATAGCTTTGAATGAAAGGTATAATCACAATATCTAATAATGGCTTTAGACAAAGTGAACAAATACTCGATCTGGAAGAACATCAGAAAGAGGGTCCCATCCGGAAAAACATTAGATGGTAAAGAAACCAGACATCTAATAATGGCTTTGAATGAAAGGTGTAATCACGATATCTAATAATGGCTTTAGACAAAGTGAACAAGATAAAGAAACCAGACATCCAATAATGGCTTTGAATGAGAGGTATAACCACAACATCTAATAATGGCTTTAGATGAATGTGAGGTAACAAGGTGAGACCCAAGAAGGCATTGGATGTAAAGGGACCAGTCATCCAATAATGGCTTTGGATGAAAGGTATAATCACAATATCTAATAATGGCTTTAGATGATTGTGAACAAAGACTACATTCAAGAATAACATTGAATGCGAAGAAACCAATCAGCCAATAATAGCTTTGAATGAAGGGTACGACTCAAAATCTGAGGAGGCATCAGACGCAAATGAGACAAAAGGTGAAATCCAAGAAGGCATTGGATGTAAGGAAAACCACAACGTCCAGGAAAGCATTGAACGAATCTGAACAAGGAGATACCCAAAAAAGCATTGGACGAAAGCGACAATATTTGTTTGGTAGGTGCCAAGTGAGTTGGACTTTGACCACAAGGCAAGACGTGGATAACGACACAACTCATGGAGAAATGCAAATGAGGATGACACTCCTTGCTATGCATATGTATATGAATTATGCATATGATATATGATCAAATGCAAATGTAAATGCAATGCAGACGTCGAAGACACGGCTCGACTCTTTTGTGGAAAAGACAAGACTGGAAGACTGATTCTTCAACACATATCACTTCCATTCAGCTCTGGGACTAAAGATGCTACTACTGAGCACAATCTCTGCCACACTGGTAAACTGTATCAAAATTCATGATCCTTGTAGGAAAGATGGAAAACTGCCTGAAGATTCTTCAAGTAAACTGCCCTAGATTAGTTGACTGTTGCAGATGAACTGATTAATTGCTTCAACTGGTCTGATTCTTGAAAATGACCACTTGCATTGTGCTCTTGGAAAGCTTGCCCCAGCTTGAGTCTTGAAAAAAAATTTCTGTATAAACCAATTCTGGGAAGGGCTTGCCCCTAAACAACAAATCTTGAACTGATTCTCCAACAGGATTTGGAAAGGACTTGCCCCTGATTAGATCACCGACCCAATTTCTCAAATGTTTGAAAATTCCTTAAGAGGAAAGCCAGATTGCAAACAAAAGTGTTCATACAAACATAGTAAACGCAAAGTTCATGCAACTTTTGAAATCAAAATCATTTTTGGAAAGAGGTAAAACAATAGGGTCACTGGTCAGAACACGGTGGTTCAAGACGTTTAAAAGTGAAAAGTAAAGCAAAAGGTGTGATGCCGAAATAGATGGTCTGCAAAGATCTTTAGGAGTCAGTTTACGTAACCTCGTTGTAGTATGCTTTCAAAATAACCTTGCTTCAATTAGGTCTTTTGAGGGTTATAACGTGGTCTGGTTCACGGTTTAAGAAACAAAGGATAAAGGCTCAAAGTTTATTTGTACCCACCCAATCTTCGTGATGATCTCCAGTCCTACACTCAGTCAACTCAGACTTTGCACTCAGGTTCCCATAGGTTAGGGATTGCATTGATGATAGCGATGATGGTTCAGAAGTCAAGGGACTTTTGAGGTGACAGTCATTACTTCCTTATAACTCTTGGTTGTTTTTTTCATTGAGGACTTTCATGGTCTCATTTTTATTAACCCTAACTTTTGCCTGAACTGTTTTTTGTGAATCTTACAGTCAGCGGGATGCCCCGATTTTTTTTGTCTGCCTAAGTCTCCTTCACAAGTTTCGACTTAGCGGGCTTTTTCCTTTTTTGATTTTTTTATCTTTTTTTTTAAAGAAAGTGACTTCTTGGCTTAATGATTACGGCGAACCATCATCGACTTTTGACTTGAAAGACATCTTCGACACTTGCTTGTTGCGTGCGAAGGAAAAAATTGAGAATGCAACCTTTTTGTTGAAGGATGTCTTGCATGAAACTCTTGTATTTGAATGCACAATCAAGTTAACTGAGAACTACCCTGCCCCAGGTTAAGATTGCGGGTTTTTATTTGTAAAGAAAAGAAACTCCTACTTATAAGCTCAAAGGGGTTGACGAGGGGTTATCTTCCTTATTTCTCCAGTGTTTGGGAATTGAAACAATGCCTTACATCCTCAGCAAAGTTTTGATTTGAAAGCATACCAACAGCAATTATGAGTGTGACGTTTTCATCATCCTCCCTCCAATCTTAGCATAATCAGAAGGAAAGTGGAAAAGAGATAATTTTTTGTTTTTGTTTTTGTTTTTGTTTTTTTTTTTTTTGATAAAGCGTAAAGATGTAAATAACAAAAGCAAATGAAGTTGAATCCAAAAGTTGCAATGCTCATTTTATTAATTATGAAAGTACAAACATGATTTGAAAGCAAACAGCTAATACAAGATAAGGAAAATGCAAACAAAAAGAAACAAAAGTCTAGTGACTAGTCAGAAACAAGAGTGAGCTGTCCTGTCTGAAACACTGAAGCCTGTTGAAGTCAGCTGAAGCCTCACTTAGCGTGCTCTGGCGAAGGATTATTTTTGACATTCGGATTGGTGTCACGAAAGGAGAGAATACCAATTCTGATCAGTTCTTGTACTCTAGCCTTCAACGCAAAGCAATGTTCCAAGTCGTGGCCTGCGCCACCTTGATGGTATTCACAATGAAGATCGGCCCTATAACCGGCTGGAGGAGGATTTGGAGGAGGAGGCAAAGGCCTTGTAGTAATCAAACCTTTCTGAACTAGCCCAGGATAAAGTTCAGTGTATGTCATTGGAATAGGATCAAAATTATTCCTATTACGGTACTGATTCTGTCCAACAGCTGGACGTTGGGGAGCTTGAGCTGGTCGTGGAGCAGTAACAACAGGAGTAACAACAGCAATATCAGGGTGGTCAGCATATTGTGGTCGAGGACGAGGCCTCCTGGTTTTGAACATAACAGCATTGGTCTGATCTTGTCTCTTCTTCTAAAAATTCCCATAGAATTTCTTAGCACCATTAGAAGATTCAGCAGCCTTAGATACTTTACCATTCTTAAGTCCTTCCTCGAGTCTCTGACCAATAGTAACCAAATCAGTGAAGCTGGAGGAAACACTACCAATCATCTTCTCCCAGTAGAATGGAGACAAGGTGTCCATAAACAATCCAGTTAATTCTTTCTCTGCCAAAGGAGGTTCAACTTGAGAAGCCAACTCTCTCCAGCACTGAGCATATTCCTTGAAAGACTCTTTATCCTTCTGAGACATGTTTTGCAGCTGACGGCGATCAGGAGCCATGACGAGGTTATACTTGTATTGCTTCATGAAGGCATTAATAAGATCCTGGAAACAGTGAATGTTGTTCTGTTCAAGATTCATATACCATTTGAGAGAAGCTCCACTCAGACTGTCTTGAAAACAATGGATAAGCAATTTCTGATTCTTGGCATGAGCAGCCATCTTTTGGGTATACATGACCAAATGAGCTCTTGGGCAAGAATCACCTTTGTACTTCACAAAATCGATAGCCTTGAACTTAGCAGGCATAACAAGGTCAGAAACTAAACCCATGTTTTCTGCATCAATGTTGAAGAAATCAGTACCCTCTACGGCTTTGAGTCTCTTGTCTATGGTCTGAAACTGTTCACGGACAATCGCGGGTTCAACGAAATCTTCATGGTCTTCACCCTGAGCACTGACAGCATTGTACTCATAGAGGGGGTTCTCAAATGGAGGTCGAGTAGTCTGGGCAATAGCATGAACCACAGGTCTAGGCTCGGAGAAAACTGGAACTTGAAAAACTGGTCCAACAGTCTGACCAATCATACTAGTAGATGCAAGAGGTGGAGAGTAGTTGTGAGGTAAACCAAACTCTGGCCAAGTGGAAGGTGGCACCTGAATAGGTTGAGGATCAGCAGTTGAAACTTCTTGAATGACAGTCCTTTGAGGTGGTTCTCCTCTAGCAATCAAGACTTGGAGCATTTCAGTGAGCTTTGCCATGCTTGACTTAAGGTCGTCGATCTTCATTCGCATCTCAGCATTGTGTGCTTCTTGCTCTGCCATTATACGTCTGTAATTAGCTCTAGTCTGGTATCGATGTCGAGGAATCAGCTTGACAACTCACAGGTGACACTGAAGATAAAGATAGATGGAAATGAGTTGCTGGACGAACGGATGTATGCAAAGGTGCAAATGATATGCCATGTGATGCAATGGTTTCAAGGAACTCAAAAGTAGGTTGCAAACATTTCGGAAATAGGTTTTATTTTATAATCCATGATTTTTTTTATTTTGCAAGGAAAAAAACAATTGAGTTTCTTGAAACCAAATGGTTATTCATGAATGCATGAATGGATGGATGCATAAACACACATATACACATATACAGGTAAACAAGCAAGGCTTAGGATTGAAGATCACGAGCATGAAGCCATGGTCTACCCTTCCCAAGGTATGTACTAGAGGTTTATTTGTACCTGCCGAACGGGTTCTACAAAGTTCCCAGAGTCTACAATCCATCTTTTGGATATTATCGATTTTCCAAATCACTTGGTAGTCAATAATATTCTCAAGAGAATCTCGTCTGAGTGTAGTATCGCGTAGCGACTATTGCAGAAATAGACTCCTGCATAGTCCCCGCACTACATCCTAATAGGCCAAGTTGGGTTAAAGGTAACTACGGTCCCCAGTCCCGAGGGCCTTTAGATCGAAACCATATCGTCTTCACGGATGAACTCGTTGGACAAATATTTTATTCGAGAGGGCCTAGACTGAGTGGTGAAGTCTCAATTTACTTTTTCAGGAATCGACTCCCTCAAAGTATCATTGAAGTCTCACCGTTTTCCTATCTTAATTTCACTCTAGTCCGGGTGTAGGACTTTGTCTAGCCACACAACTTGTAACCCTGCACACAGAAAAACAAAACATAACAGGTATATATACAAATATAAATATATATAGGCAAACAAGTAAATAAATAACATAAAATAAACAAGTTATGGGAAACCCTCGAAAATCCCCAGTGAAGTCGCCATTTCTGTCGCGGTGAGAATCGGATACCAAGCTATTGGATTAACTTGAATCACAATTTTTGAAATTTCACCACCGGTCTTTATTTTATCCAAAGGAAAGGTTTAAAGAACGAAAAAAAAACCTAAGAGATCTAAGGTTCGGGGGTTGGTTACGTCTAGGGAAGGGATTAGCATCCTAAACGTCCGTAGTATTCTACAGGAACCTCTTGTTTTATTTATGCTATTTATTACTCGCTTGCTAAGGGTATATGCGAAGGTAAAAGACCTAGGTATATTAAAAGAATAAATCAAAAGAAAAGTTAGAAATGCCTTAATAAAAAAATGTCTTATTTGAGTTTTTACTATTTTTGTTATATTAAAGAAAAAGGGTAGGATTAAAACTAAATTTAGAAAATAACTAATTCTAAAAATTATTTAAGAAGTAAAATGAAATTAGTTCCTCTTGAATTATTTTCCTTTTAGATTGATAATCTTGAAAAAGAAAAAAAAAAAATATATATATATATATATATATATATGTATTAAAACTAAATCTAATCATTAACCAATTTTCTAGAACTAAAATAAATAATTAAACGATTAATCCTAGCTAAATTCACTTAAAATTTAGTTAAAGATTAAGAACTAACTATCCTAAAATCTAATCAAAGACTAATTTATTAATTTAAAATAGATTGATAATTAAACAATAAAATAAATAAATTATGAAACAATTAAAAACTTTAAAAAAAAGGTGCAAGACAACCCGACTAATTGGATACAGCGGCCCAATAT
Organism: Lathyrus tuberosus; assembly: GCA_022829125.1. Classification (NCBI taxonomy): domain Eukaryota; kingdom Viridiplantae; phylum Streptophyta; class Magnoliopsida; order Fabales; family Fabaceae; genus Lathyrus; species Lathyrus tuberosus. The sequence continues at coordinate 2,290,917 of JALAZF010000668.1, forward strand.
CTTTCAAAATGGGTTATGGGTCGTGTGCTTTGACCTGGTTTTAATTTGCCTATGCTAGTGATGAAAGCAAACCTAATGAACAAAGTTTCCGTTCAGTATTAAGACGCATAAACAAATGAATCAGAAAACATTACCTCAAATAACACACAAGTTCCTCAGCCCTTAACTCACTCGATCCCGGATGTTTTCTCCTTCTCTTGGTCTTCGATTTCCTCTCGCGATCTTCTCTGTGCGTCGCTCGGACTTGTCGGAGGAAGCATCGGCGAGCAGTGGTTCGTGGCGGTTCTCCGTGGGGTCGCGACGGTGTATCCTCGTGTAGCGGTCAGACGAATCGTCGATGGATATACCCGATGGTGGTGCGTGATCGGAAGCATGACGGTGGAAGATGATAGCGTCGGAGCTCCGGGGATGACAACAGCAACTCAGGTGGTGGCTTCCGATATGTTTGCGGCAGCGGTGACGAGAGGATTTCGACAATGCCGATGATTTCAACGGTACGTATTCTTAATTTGTAGTTACGTTGTTCTTGATGTTTCTGAAGCTGTGTTTAGGGGTTTTTTATGAATTTGGTGTAAAAGCTGTGGTTGTGAACTGGTTCATGGTGTATGTGAATCCTCTCCAAACTCATGTGAATATGGTACTCGCGTGTGTATGATTGTAAGCTCTCCCTCTGATTTTCTCTGCGAAACTATGGTGTGTACGTGTTCCTTCGTTTGTGAATGTTGTTTGGTCTTGCAGGTTAAAATGGTGAAGGAGGTGTTTGTGATGAGATGATTATGAAAGGGATGGAGTGTCTAGAAATTCAGTGGTATATGTGTATAGTGTGAGAGGCTGTGAATTTTTTCTGATGTATGTTGTCATCTTTTTCTCCGTAAAATGCTTTCTCTTTTATAGCCCCTTGAGTGAAAATCTTTGATTTAATGATTCAAATATGCTGTCAAAACATCATCATGAATTCTCTGTTATTTCAGTTCAACATGTTTCTTGGATGAATTGAAGAACCTTCCTTGTTTAGCTTGAAGTATTTGATCATGTTTTTTATTGGATTATTGCTCTTGATTCTGTGATAATTGATTTCCATTTTTTCCCTTGGTTGATTTTTTCGTCACTGTATTTATAGGCTTCATGAGCTTAAGTCCTGATTCTTGTAATTAAGTGCGAAATATTGTGTCGGAAACGGTTCTGGAAATAAAACAAAGCTGTGATTCTGAAAATGGTTTTGGAAACAAAATAGATTTGTCTTGAACATGTCTCTTTGCTTTTGATCTCTTTTGATTTTGAAATCAAATTCATGCCGGAACCAATTTCGGAAAGAACATTACAAGTTTATTCGTAGCCTTCTTTTGCCATGAATACACTTCCGTTTTCATTTTGATATGCTTGTAGACAACGTAGGAAGTAACTTGATTTTTGTCCGAAACATGTTTGGACCTTGCTTTAAAAAAGAACACGTGCTGCAGCTGACGTATGGCATTAATGCACACCCTTTTGAAGTTTTAAATGCAGGTTTATTGATTATGAAGGATCTGTGGGAAGTCTTCCTTTTATGATGAAGAGGTACTTCTAGCTCAGGTCTAGAAAGCTCACAGCCCTTTCAATTTTAGAGTAAGGTTCCAGTATGGTATTGAGAAAAGAAACAGGACCCACATTAAAAAAGCTGCCTCAATAAGAAAAAGTTGAAGAAAGATGGTCACAGCATAATTCTCTTCCATTTAGGAGTTAGGCTTGGGACGATAATCACATGAAGCAAGTACAAGGCAGTTTTTTTCTTTTATTTTTCGGGAACTTTGGCTTGTGAAATCGATTTGAAAATAAACTTATTTGACCTTTGTAACCTTGAATGCTCTTTGTAACCTTTGAGATTTGAATCAATTTGAATTTTGTATTTTGAACTTGATATGAATCACTTGGAAACTTGTGTGAAAGATCATGAATATTGCTTCAAATTTATACATAGCTCAAGGATGTAAATGAAACAAGTCATTGACTTTGTATGTTTTTCTCTTGCATCAAATGTAACTTAGAGTGAAGTTTTAAAAATTTGCATCATGCACTTTGGATACTTGAACTTGAAAGTGAAAACATATTGCAAATTGAATAACTTAACTTTGGACTTGAGGTTTGTACAAACAAGGAATCAATTCGAACTTGTAGAGAGATATGAACTTTTCTTTGAGAACCTCTGGCCTAACATTTGATTCAAGATTTTTCAAACTTTATCAATCCAACCCTTTTTGAAATCTGAAGAACAAATCATGGTTTCACCTTATGAATAAGACCAAAATCTTCCTTGCAATAGACTTGCTTTTTTTCGTTACTCGCACAATCAAAGAAAGATTTGGATGATGATGAACCCGATACACAAACCATGCAGATACAACCTGTAATATCGTCTGCCGCAAAAACAATAACTAGTCCGCAAACGGCCACGTTCCACACCAAGAAAACCCTAATTCTCTTCGGGAGTATACATTGAACTTCTGAGAAATCCTGAGGAAAATGAGCGGTATAAAATTTTAGGAAGCCATTAATCAGAATCCGTTGATCATGTCTTGAGGTACTTGACTGAGAGAATGAACACCAACTCCACTTGAAACCAATGTTCCTACATAAACCTGTTAGTAATAAAAGCATGCAGATATGCAAAATGATGCGCAGAGAGGTGGAATCTTATGGTCAAAAATTAGGGTATGACAGTACCCATATGTTGCTGCTGCCCAGTACCAACAGCCACCGTATCAACAGCCTCCTCAGGCTCATGATCAGCAAGCCCAAGGCCGAGAGCGTCAGAATCAGCGTAAGCCCAGGAACAATCTAGAATGAAGGAATGTTCCTCTAGATCCGATTCTTGTGACATACACTCAACTTCTCCCATATCTGGTTCAGAATTCGCTGGTGGTTCCCAAAGCTCTGAAGCCTCCACCAGAACCATTCCCACCTGGGTATGAGCCCAATGAGCAGTGCGGATATCATGCTGGGTCAGCTGGCCATTCAACCGAGGATTGTAAAGAAGCATTTAACCGTTCAAGGTGAGAGACTGTGGGTGAACGAAAATCCTGTGTCCGTGTAAGGGTCGAGACCGCAAAAGAATCTTCTGAATAAGCCTATGAGCACTTCCTCAACATCGGCAACCATTATGTCATTCCATATTTCCCATTTGTAATCTTTTTGTTTGTCAAGCATTGTTCACTTGTAAAACTTGTTTGTTTTTAGATGATGATAATAATGAAATGAATATGCATATTTTGAATAAATTCATTCGTGTTCACTCATACTTTTTATCAATATCACACATTTGATCAAGCAAAATCAAAAAGAGAATGATGAAATCAAAAAGACATGAGATCACTGTCTATATGCTTTTGAATAAAACCATGTTGAGGATGTAAGGCATTTGTTCAAATCCCCAAACACTGGAGTTATAAGAAAGATAATCCTTAGTCAACTACTTTGGGCCTTAAAGTAGGAGTTTCTTTCAGTACACACAAACCCTCAATTTTAACCAGGGGCAGGGTATTTTTCAGCTAGTTTGATCATGCGTTCAAATTTCAAAAGAGGAGTACCCCATTCTGAGGATCAACCACATCCTATCCCTCGCAAGAGGTCGAAAAAATCGCAAATCCACAATGGTTGTCTCTCATCGACCAAAGGAATGAGGCAGTCACTACTCACCTTCACAAATCAAATAAACACGTGTCACACGATTTTGTTCCAAAAAAAAATCAAAATCACAAAAGCAAAAGAAAAAAAAGCAAAAGAATAAAAGCCCACTAAGTCAAAAACTCAAAAGCAAATGACTAAGGCAAAAATTAGGGCATCCCGTTAGACTGCAAATTCAAAATAATCAGTCTACGTAAAAATTAGGGAAAACAAAAAAAACAACACAGAGAATCAAAAGAGCAAAAATCCTCAATAAGAACAAGTTCGTGTGATCACATGTGACAAAAACAAAAGGTGAGTGACTTCCGCTCCAAAACCATCGCCGGTTCCTCTACCATCACATCAACCGTTCAAAATACTCTTTTGAAAGGTGAACGCTTGTGTCAAACTAATTGAACGTAGGACTGGAGAACATCAATGAGAATGGGTGGGGTAAAATAATTTTTGAGCCTTATATCCTTTCTTTCTTAAACCGTGAACCAGGCCACGTTACAACCCTCAAAAGGCCTAATTGAAGCAGGGTTTATTTTGAAAGCATACGACAGTAAAATTGCGTCAAAGCTGACTCCTAAAGATTTGCTTATCATTTGTGTCGATACTGACATGGCATTCTAGATGGTGATCCATTCACTATATGTCATAATCTTAGTGAACATACTTGGACTTCAAAACTGACATATGCATGGCATTAACATTGTCATTTTCAAAACAAACACTTTTTACTTGCGAACAAACACTTGACATCAAGAAGGTTTCCACAATGGAAAGTGTGATCACCTCAAGGGGCAAAACGCCTGGAAAACTCCATTGGGCCCAGCCACCCTAGGGTTCAGTCAATCTGAGCCAATCACGACGAGATTCGACAAATCTCTCCATGTTTATTTGGTCAGGGGAATTCCTCCAAAGATCGATCAGACAGGGGAAAAATCACTTCAGAGCTCACATTGAGGCAAACCACCTCAAGAGCGCAAGAATCCAACCTCTCCAAGAGAAGGTTAATCAGGGGCATACTGTTCCAATACACTGGGGCAAGATCATCCTGTGACACAACTGTTTCCTACCGTATGACGATGGCAATCCATGCAGATACCCAACAGACTGGGGCAGAGTCAAGCTACCAAGGTACAGGTTCTCTCCCCATTTTGAGGCCAGAGCAATGGTACAACAACAATCGCTGATCCAGAAGTAGGTGTCGGGGAATCACGTCTTTATGGCTTACACCCTAACCTCAACTCTTTCACTTATCACAATAAAAACACTTGAACCATTGCATAGACCTTCCTCACACTTTGATCACGTCGCTTCACTCATGTACATCCTTCATCTGGCATAGCACGAAGCCTTGACGTGAGCTTAATCCAACTTGACATCTTTTCAAAAACCAACTACCTACATTCTGCATATAGTAATAATTATCGCATAGCATTGCATTTTCAAATGCATAAGCATGTTTATCAAGACGAAGCATTACGCTATACAGGTTCAAACGCACGTCCCAATCAAATCCCAGTTCTCGTCTAGTAGCCAGTTCTCGTCTGACTTATATATTAAAAACCTAGTTCTCGTCTGGTAATCAGTTCCCGTCTGGCTTATCTTTGCTTAAATCCAGTTCACGTCTGGTAAACTTAATTCCAGTTCTCGTCTGGTCGTCAGTCCTCTTCTGACTTATCTCTTTAACGTCCAGTTCTCGTCTGGCTCATCCTCGCAAAACCCAGTTCTCGTCTGGTAGTCAATTCCCGTTTGACTTATCTCTTAAATCCAGTTCCCGTCTGGTAGTCAGTTCTCATCTGGCTTAATCAAAATCCAGTTCTCATCTGGTAGTCAGTTCTCGTCTGACTTGCCTCTTCCAATTCCAGTTCTCATGGTCAGTCCTCGTTTGACCTGCCTCTTTAAGATCCAGTTCCCGTCTGGTAGTCAGTTCTCGTCTGACTTGTCTCATCAATTTCAAGTTCTCGTCTGGTAGTCAATTCTCATTTGATTTATCTCTTTTAAATCCAGTTCCCGTCTGGTAGTCAATTCTCATTTGACCTGTCTCATCAAAATCTAATTCCTGTCTGGTAGTCAGTTCTCATCTGGCTTATCCTTGCAACGTCCAGTTCTCGTCTGGAAAATTTTTATCCAAGCCCAGTTCGCGTCTGGTGTTCAGTTCCTGTCTGACTTATCTTTACATAATTCAATCCTTGCCTTGTAGTCAATCCTCGTTTGACTCATCTCTTTAGAGCCCAGTTCTCGTCTGGCATACTTTTTCAAAGTCCAGTCATCGTCTGGCAGTCCTTTTCAACGTCCAACTCCCGCCTGGTAAACTTTTCCAGAACCTTTTCAATCCTTTGGCCCGTCCAGAACCTGCAAAGTTGCGACATTACACTTGCATCCCTGCATTGCATAATATCAAGCAACATGTAGTAACGCATACATAGCATATGCATCGATCATACTCCCTCTCTTTTTTTGCCTGACTTATCTCCCAGCAGATTTTCAGCAAACTTTGCACTCATCTATTCAAACACTTTCAACTCTTCTTTTGTCACCGTCGGCCAAATTCTCGAGCTACTCTTTTATTTAATCCCCTTTTACCTCGAATCATCGAAAAGCTGGCGCAATTCGTACATTCAGGTCCAAGAGGATTAAATAGGGCAGCTGTCATAACCCGAAATTTGACCTCCCTCTTTTGCCTTTTGCATAAGCATGCGCATTCGCATCGCTGGCATACGCATTCGCATTTTTTCCTCTGGTGTTTGATTGCAGGATATTCAGGTTTTCCAAGCCCGATTAATCATATCCTCACTGGGTCATCACCTCATCAAAACAAGCACAAAATGAAGGTTTCCATACCTATTCATCAATACAAGAGGTGGAAAATCGAAGCCGGGACCACATCACCTTTTTTTAGGGCAAATTGGGCATATTTTGGCTTGGTTAATCGATTAACACAGGAAAAATAGGCACAATTTGCTGCTTTTTCATGACAGCACCTTTGCACACATTTTGGTCTTGGATTCTAGCAGCATATGGAATATTCTAGACACCTCTAAACATTTCCAAGCTACTCAATTCATTCCAAGTGCATCTGCTATGATACTTCACTTCAAATCAAGTGCACCATGTTCCTTGTTCTCCAAGTAATGTGGATCTTTGGATGTTGGAATTCACCTTGGGATGGTTACCGAGTTGGTTCTAACTAACCGAGTTAACCGCCTTGACTCGGTGAGTCAAGTCCAACTAACTCCTAACCTAGCACCAAACCCAAAGATAATTCCAAACCAAATTCCAAACCATCTCATATTCCAAACCTAAAGTCTATATAAACTCATCTCCACTCACTTTTCAATTCCTCAACCATTCTCCACCATTTTTCACCAAACTTCTCACATTTCACTATCAATTCTCTCACTTTTTCTCTGATTTCTCTACTCATTCTTCATCTTCATCTCAATTCTTCTCCATCAAACCTCACCAAAAGCTCTTATTCTTGAAGGATAATCACTTTTCACATTGAAAGTGATTAATTCTCGAGCTTAACCTTCATCATTTAGCATTCTTTGGTTGGATTCCTGGAATTACATCTCATTCTACTTCAATCCAAGGGTTTCACACCATTTATTTTGGTGCAAGTTCGATTTCGGTGCATTTTCGCGTTTTTGATCGGTTTCGACGCGTTTCGTCTACAATTCAAGGATCCTCTGGTTTTCTTTGATTTTCTGCACCAAGATCATTTTGCAACATTTACCAAGGCACATCTCAGCCTTGTAGGTTGGTGGATTTCATTCATTTTATCATTTCGATCGTTTTCGTATCGTTTGCGATGTAATTTCAATATTCTTGCATGTGAATTGATTACACTTTTGATAGATCCATGATCTTGATTGTTAATTGATTCTATTGTTGATCATTTGCTGTTTCTAAGCTTGATTTTTCGTGCATAATTGTTTGCCCTAGCATTGGAGTGATTGCACAATCAAAAAGTTGGCCAAAAGCACTTTTCAAAATTGATTTTTTGCTCCCTGTACAGTGTTAATCGATTAACACATTGCAGTGCAATTGTGTTAATCGATTAACTAGTGTTTTTTTGCACTTTTTCACGTGTTAATCGATTAACACTGAACCAGAAGGCCATTTTCTTGCATTTTCAAGTGTGTTTTCCAGGCTTTCTTCATTTTAACTTCCATTGATTGTCATGCTTGATTTTATGGATGTTTTTAATGTTTTTTCACTTCTGGTTGAAGCATGTTCATGAACTTTCGATGCACATTTTCGATTATTCAATTGTTTCATGTTCTTAGCATTGTATGAACATGGCAATTCTTGCACTATCTTTGTTCACATGATGCATGATTTTGTGTGGCATTTTGATGATCATTTAGCACTGTTTTGCACCTTCCATTTCAGATTTGCATTAAGTTTATTCTTCATGAATGAACTTAATCTTGTATAATCAATAATTCACTCCTTTTTGCTTTAATGACTTTTCATCCTCTTTGAAAAGTTGTTAGCATGTTTCTCCCTTGATTATTTGATCGAAACTTTGTTTCGATTAATCGATCTTCCCTTTTCCTCTCTTTAGGCCTCCTTTAGAGCTTTCTCTCCCTTTCCCTCCGTGGAGTTGGAGTTCCGCACTGCGCCTTGCATCGGAGCACTGTACAAATTGACGTCGTTATGCTGTCCATTTCTCTACGCAGGAGCACTGTACAACTTGGAGCTGTTGGGCCGTCCGGTTCAACTTCCACATTACACCATGTGTGTGTTAGAGAAGGGATGAGAAGGGAGAATTCCTACTCTTATTCTGACTACTTCAGGTAGGGGACGAATGACCCTGTGCTTGGCTTAGTCATCTCTATCTCCAGGCGGTAATGTGCTTTCTTTCCCCAGTCGAGTTGATCCTTGATCACTCTTCTCTCTTTGCGATCTCTTTCGATCCTTGATCACTCCTATCACAAGCTCTCTCTTGATCTATCACCATTCTTATTGGTTATGATCCTATGTTCCTTGGCTTAGCAAGCTTTCTTCGTTTCAATACCCTATATTCTTCTTGTAATCAATCATTGCTTTTGATTCCCCTGAAGAGTTTCATTTCTCTCTCTTTGGTCCAACACAGTCTTCCCGTCACGACCATTTTCCCCAGGAGTTCGCAATCCTCTCTTGGTTCTTCTCCTTTCCTGGGTTAATCACTTATCCTTGGTTAATCACTCGTCTCCTCAATTAACCACAGTCTGTCTGTTAATCACTGAGCACCTCTTAGGTTAATCACCTCTTCTTGGTTAATCACCCGTCTCTTCAGTTAACCACAATTCGTCTATTAAAATACTGAACCCTTTCAAGTTAATCACCTTCTCTTGGTTAATCACTCACTTTTCTCTTCGGTTGATCACAGTCCGTCTGTAAACACCGAATCCCCCGCAGTTGGCAACCTCCTCTTGGTTCGAATACTTGCACCCTTGGGTTAGTAACCTTCCTTTGGTTCAAATACCCTTCCTTCGGTTGAGTATTATTTGTTCAGTCAGTTTACCGAACCCCTTTGGGTCATGACCTTTGCTCGGTTCTCACCCGTCCTTTGGGTCACGACCTTCGTTCGGTCATACACCCGTTCTTTAGTTAATCAAAGTTTTCTCTGTTAAAACCAATGCTTCTCTATCCCCACAGAGTTGTAGTCTTTTCTTTCCTCGGTTAACCACTGTTTACCAGTTAAAATACCGAGGCCCCTTCAGAGTCAAACACCTTCTCTCGGTTTAGCACTCTCTCTCTTGGTTTATCACAGTCCGTCTGTTGACACCGGCTGCTTTTCCCCGCCAGGGTCCTACCTTCTTTCTTCGGTTAACCACTGCCATCCAGTTAATATACCGAGTCTCCCTTTTCTCTTGGTTATGACACCATCCCTTTATTTGGATCCCCAACGGAGTCCTTTCTATTCCCTTTGCTCTTACTTTCTTGGTTTCGACACCATTTCTCTTTGTTATCCCCAGCGGAGTTTCTTTCATTCTCGGTTTTGACACCATTCTTTTCCTATTCTTTTGTGCAAACGCTCTTACTGCGGGGTCTTGCCCAGTAGAGTTTTTCTTTCATTATTTCTCTTGGTTTTGACACCACCTCTTTCATCTCCTTGTTTCTTTCTTGTTTTCCTTTTCCATTCAGTTTCCCGAACTACGGAAGCTCTGATTCTGCATTCTTCCGAATGTCAGATACGTAGGCATGAGATCGCAATGATCTCGGCAAGCACACTTCCACCCTTTCTCCCGTCTTCCTCTTTCTCTTCCTTTTCTTCCTTCTTTTCTTCGTCCCCTGGTTCCATGAACTATGGCGCTCTGACTTCCTCATTGCACTATGAGGGTACGTAGGCACGAGGACTTCGTTCCTCCGCGAGCACTTTCCTTCTGTTCTTTCTTTTTCCCCCTTTCTCTCTCTCCTTTTCTTTTAGCTAGAAGCCTTTAGATAGATAACCCATCCAAGCCTAGAAGCAAGCGAAATGGTTCCCGTCGAGTACGACGGATGCGTTAGGTGCTAATACCTTCCTTTCGCATAACCGACCCCCCATTCCCGTTTCTCTTCCCCTTGGGTTTTATCGATATTTTCCCTGTCCTTTGGGACTAAATAAAGTTCGGCTGCGACTCTGTTGTATCTTTGAGTGTGCGATTCACTCAGGTAGAAACCAGCCATCTTCAGTCATGTCAAGGTTAGTGTGTATGCATGCAGAGACACGTTTCTTGTAATATTTTTCTGCCTATTAATACACTTGAAATATACATCATACCATCACATACATTCAAACCATTTGTATTCTGCAAACTATTTCTTCCAAACTTTAAAGTTTGTAACCCATTTCTTTCTAACACAAATTCAGATATGGCTCAAAGACCACAATACTTGATAACTGCACATATCCTTGGTGAGATATTTGATTGTCCAATGAGTGGTTTCAATTTTAGGGATACAGAAGTGACCAGGTTTTTAATTGATAGAAAAACAAATTTCTATCACTTGAAAACCCAGTTAGAGAAGAAATTGCAGTGCGGTCCAGTTGGGCAAATTATATACAAAAACCCTATCTTTTTTTAGGGGAATGAGTTGTGCAAATTTTTTCAGATGAAAATACGGGATGATGATGATGTTCTTAATATGTTTCTCAGCCATGAGCATTCTGGTTTCAATGAGGTTGAGTTATATATTACGTTACAAAATCAACCATTGTCTCAACAACTTGAGGTATCACAGGTTTTTAACGATTCCGACAACGCACAAGTTGAGTTGGACGTCGTTGACAAGGAGGAAGAAGAAGCGGAGGATGTTGTTGATGAAATGATAAACGGCGACGAGGCAGACCAATTGCTAGACAATCATGTTTATTGCCCACCTCAACACATGAAAACACTAAGCTTAGGCGAGGATCAACCAGCAACAGATATTTTTTACGACCCATACAAAAAGACGGGGGGAGTACTAAAAGTTGGAGACAATTTTCGTACAAAAGAAGATTGTGTCTGAGCAATTAAACAATACCATTTGAACTTAGCTACAGATTATAGAGTCGATCGAACAAATCCGACTCTATACAAGATCTACTGCCGCAACGAGGTCTGCCCCTTTAGACTAACCGCATCTTTCTGGAAGCGAAGCGATTCCTGAAAGATAAGGTCAATGGGCCTGGAGCACACGTGCATACTAACCAATCCAAGTTAGGATCATCGCAAGCTCGGCTCTCAGATGATCTGCAACGAAATTCTATCAATCGTGAGCGACAACCCTTCTGTGAAAGTTAGTACCATCATAGCTCATATGGTGCAAAGATACAACTATACTCCCTAGTACAGGAAGGCGTGGATTGTTAGGACGAAGGCGATTGAAAGGATTTTTGGAAATTGGGAGGACTCTTACAATGAACTCCCAAGATACCTCGTCGCCCTAAAACACTATGCTCCAGGTACTGTTGTCTTGTTAGAGACGTTGCCGGCATATATGCCTGACGGGAATTGTGTAAGTGGAAATGGCATTTTCCACAGACTCTTCTGGGCGTTTGAACCATGCATCAAAGGATTTACGATTTGTAAACCTATAATTCAAATTGATGGAACATGGTTGTACGGAAAATATAAGGGCACGCTACTAATGGTCGTGGCACAGGATGGCAACAACAACATTTTCCATATCGCATTCGCTCTAGTTGAAGGGGAGACTGCTGGAGGTTGGAGTTTTTTCTTAAAAAATCTCCGACAATATGTTGCTCCCCAACCTGACGTATGTCTGATCTCCGATAGGCATCCCTCAATCGATAGTGCTTACAAAAATCCTGATAACGGCTGGCAGGATCCTCCATCGAGCCACGTTATTGCATTAGACACATCGGGCAAAATGTCCTGCGGGCGTTCAAAGACAAGGGCCTAAAGCAGCTGGTTACTAACGCGAGATATGCATTAACAGAGCCTACGTTCAGATACTACCGGGACGAGATCAGACAAACAAACCCAGAAGCATTGAGTTGGATTGATAACATACCACGGGAGAAGTGGACAAGGGCGTATGACAATGGGCGGCGATGGGGCCATATGACAACAAACCTCGTTGAGTCTATGAACTCAGTATTCAAAGGCATCCGGAACCTGCCGATAACCGCTCTTGTGAGGTCAACTTATTTTAGGCTCGCTGTGCTCTTTGATACCAGACGTACTAAGTGGGTTTCGGTCATACAATCTGGGCAGCTGTTTAGTGACTATTCCATGACATTCATGAAGGACGAGGCTGCAAAGGCTAACACACACGTCGTCACGGTCTTCGACCGTTTTGCAGGACACTTCAGTGTAGGAGAGTCTATTGATCACAACGAAGGACTGCCTAGGGGATCTTATCGAGTGGAACTAGATAGGAGTTGGTGTGACTGTGGAAAGTTTCAGGCATTTCGTATGCCTTGCTCCCATGTCATAGCAGCCTGTTCCAAGGTCCGATTGGACCCAACCAACTATCTCCATGTTCTTCACCAAGTCAGTATTGTATGTAATGTGTACCGTAAAAGTTTTCAAGTGGTCGCAAAGGAGGACTACTGGCCTACATACGAAGGCGAAATTGTGTGGCATAACGACTTGATGCGAAGAAATAAAAAGGGTCCCCTATCAGCAGCCGGATTCAAACGGAGATGGATACAACCGAAAAAATGGTGAGGTTGTGTAGTTTGTGCCGCCAGCCAGGCTACAATCTTACTAAGTGTCCAAACGTGGCAGGGCTTAGCACGGCGACATAGTTCCTTATGTAATCTTGTCTATTTATAATAAGAACAAATTTCATTTCATTGATGACATACTTAACTCAATACAACAACATAATAAACCCAAACGAAACCTAAACGAAACAACTTAAATCATAAAATAACAACAACAAACTCAAACGAAACAACTCATAAAATCAGCTTATCTAGGCAATTACAACCATCAACTTAATTTCCTGTTCTAACATCATCATCATGAGGACGCCAGCATCATTTTCCACTTTCCTCCAAATCCGGGTGACTCCGTCTGGACCAGACTTCTCAACCATCCTCTCTATCTTCCTGATCTTTTTACCTGCCTGAAATTCTTTTGGTAGCCAGCGGCGAAGTTCCCTGTGCAAATGCTCCAACGTCTGGGTGTTCCAGAGTAGCATCTCCAATGGAGGCTTGACAGCTGAGTATATAACTAAGGAATTTCGTTTCATCGATGGAAACTCTGACCACTTATCCTCCGCTGCTGATGACGACGGCCGGCTATTTGTGGATGAAGACATGGTGTTGAGTAAGGGAGACTTTGGGATATTGGTGAGGGAAGGTAGGAAATTAGGGTTTCGGTGACAGTTGTTGTGCAAAAACAAGTGAATGTGAGCCCTTATTTATAGGCACATCATAACCTATTAAATAATATAATTATTTATATATTAATAAAATATAATTATACATTAAACATAAATATTTAAAAAAAAAAAAAATTGCCCTGAGGCGCCATTTCATTTGGCTCAACCTCAGGGAATTTTTTAGGGCTCAAACCTTGGCTTGAGGCGCCATATGGTTTGGCTCATCGCCTCTAACTGAGACGTCATTCCATATGACGCCACCTTGTGAGTGGATTTTCAATCCCAACTACTTTCGTAAATACCCTGAAAACTTGGTTTTTTTGGTTTTTTTTTTTTAAATTAGTGTTATATTAAAAAAAATTCACCTATACATGCTGTCAGTCATGTCGTCATCTGAGATGGTGTTGTCTGAAAAACAATAAAATATTGCCACAAAAGGACAAAAAACATGGCATGTTGGATAATAACTTCTCTACCCACCATAAAAAGTTGAATAGTATACCTTCAACCAATTAATCAATGCCATATTATTTTATTATATTTAATTATTTATTTAATAGTTTAAATTTTGTAACTTCCCAATACATTTTACTCTAATTTACTTTATGGGTAACTTTACCCATATTTTTGAGGTGGGTAGATAAGAATTCACTATTTTTTAATGTGTGGTATTATGAAAATTTTTTTCAAGAACATGGCAGGAAGGGAAAAACCTCTAATTATGTCCAATGAGACTCACTCAGTCAATAACTAAAGATGGTCATGTAGATTAACTACATCTCCTATATTTAATGTAGGACTCACCACAGTCACTTCGCTAGCGACTCAAATCCCAAAGACGTGTTGTCGAGTTTGTAGGCAACATAACAAACCCTCGACTAACTCCTCTATTAGACGACTGCGTCTATAAATACCTAGCCAAACAGTCGAGTAGATTCATTCACTTTTTCAGATATTATAACAAAAATCCTTATTGTGCTAAATAACACCTGCAGTTAGTATCAATTGTACTTATAGCAAGTTTTTGATTTATGCTGCATATATCCTTGGATTTTCACAGAAGAAACAGTGATGGCTGATTCTTGGTAGTAAGGTAATCTAAGATTATTTTGGTGCGCCAAGAGACAAATTACACAAATCTAACAAAGATCAAGAAGGAGAAAAACCAAAGATAAAGTTGAAAGGAAATTGTTGGTAGTTGGTTAGTTGATAGTTGATAAAAGATAGTTTTAGAAGATTGTTTAGAAGAAGGCTATGTTATTGATTTCTTGGATGATCAATTACATGATACCAATGGCCTATTTATAGGCTCAAGTCACTACCTTCTACATTACATTAGTTCTTTCTAGAGTTTTCATGATAGATGAGTATCATGATAGTTCTAGGTTCTTCTATCATTTTAATATACTTATAGTTCTAGATTGTTCTACCATATTCATAACTATTATAATTCTAGGATCTTCTACCATTTTCCTACATATTATATTTAAGAATATTCTAGAAATTTGTAGCAATTTCAACACTCCTCCTTGATGCAAATTTCTGTGACTCCAAGCATAGCTCGTAGCTCTTCGAATCTTGGTCTCGGCAACGCCTTCGTGAATATGTCTGCAATTTGATCTTCTGTTCTGCAGTAGTCGAGTTTGATCTCTTTAGTTGCTTCAGCTTCTCTGATAAAGTGATACTTGATTGCTATGTGTTTTGTTCTGTTGTGATGTACTGGATTTTTCGCTATTGCAATTGCTGATTTGTTGTCGCAATTGATTTTAGTAGGCCCGTCCAGTTTTTCTCCCATGTCTTCAAGTATCCTTCGAAGCCATATAGCTTGACTCGTTGCTTCAGCAGCTGCCACATACTCTGCTTCTGCTGTAGATTGTGCAACCGTAACTTGCTTCTTCGACGCCCAAGAGAAAATTCCCGATCCTAGTGAGAAAGCATAGCCAGAGGTGCTTTTCATGTCATCTACCGAACCTGCCCAATCACTGTCGGTGTAGCCAAGTAATCCTGAGTTGCTTTCGGTAGTGTACCATATACCTAATTCTTTTGTTCCTTGTAGATACCTCAAAATTCTTTTTCCTGCTCCAAAGTGTATTTGACTTGGGCTTTGCATGAATCTTGATAGAAGACTTGTAGCATACATTATGTCTGGTCGTGTAGCTGTCAAATATAGGAGGCTTCCAACTAGACTTCTGTATATGGAAGCATCAGCTTCTGGTGCTCCATCATTCTTCTGTAGTTTCTCATTTGTTATGAGTGGAGTAGCGACTGGTTTGCAACCATACATCTTGAATTTCTTAAGTAAGCCTTCTGTGTATTTCTTTTGCGAAATGAATATTCCTTCTTTTCTCTGACTTACCTCTATACCGAGGAAGTAACTCATCAAACCAAGGTCGGTCATCTCAAAGGTCTTCATCATGTCTTGAGACTTGATGTAAAGTGTAGGCTCACTTTTGCTCCTCCTGAATCCTCGACCCATGAAATACTGATCTATTCTGCTATACCATGCTCGAGGTGATTGCTTCAAACCGTAGAGTGCCTTTCTTAGTCTTAACACTTTGCTTTCGTCTCCTTCAGACATGAATCCTTGTGGCTGCTCCACATAGATCTCTTCTTCAAGTACTCCGTTGAGGAAGGCAGATTTGACATCTAGTTGATGTATACTCCATCCTTTTTGTGCCGCAAGAGCTATTAAAGCTCTAATGGTATCAAGACGAGCTACTGGTGCAAATGTCTCATTGTAGTCAATCCCAGGTTGTTGTGAGTAACCCTTAGCTACTAGTCTCGCCTTGTGTTTTTGTATGGTGCCATCAGGGTTGAGCTTTGTCTTATAGACCCACTTAACCCCAATGATATCTTTTCCAAGAGGACGATTTACTAACTCCCATGTGTTGTTTTTTTCGATCATCTTTATCTCTTCTTCCATTGCCTTGACCCATACTTCCTGCTTTGACGCTTCTTCAAAGCTTCCAGGTTCAAGAATGGCCAAGTTACAGGTTTCATATATATCCACCAAGGATCTTACTCGTCTTGGATTAGACTCTGGTGATGATAGTTCTTGATCTTCTTGTTGTGGTGGAGGTGAAGCAGATTCACCTGAGTCTTCTTCCTCAGCTTCTTCTTGAGGTAGTTGGACTGGTATAAGGATGTTCTTCTCCACTTTTTCTTCATCCCAATTCCAAGAAGCATTCTCATCAACTTCAACATCTCGACTGATGATGAGTTTTTTTGTTTGCAAGTTGTAGACACGGTAGCCTTTAGAGATAGTGCTATACCCCAGAAAGATACCTCGTATAGTCTTATCTTCAAGCTTGTGCCTCTTCACGTCTAGAATATGAATGTAGCATATAGATCCAAAGACCCTTAGGTGCTTTGCTGATGGCTTCTTTCCATTCCAAGCTTCAATTGGAGTCTTATCTTGTACTGCCTTAGTTGGACATCTGTTGAGTATGTAAACAGCAGTGTATACTGCTTCAGCCCAGAATGTGTTAGGAAGTCCCTTCTCCTTGAGCATCGATCTAGCCATTTCCATAACTGTGCGATTCTTTCTCTCTGACACACCATTTTGTTGAGGAGAATATGCGACTGTAAGTTGTCGCTCAATGCCTTCATCCTCACAAAATTTGT
This sequence comes from Lathyrus tuberosus, assembly GCA_022829125.1. Classification (NCBI taxonomy): domain Eukaryota; kingdom Viridiplantae; phylum Streptophyta; class Magnoliopsida; order Fabales; family Fabaceae; genus Lathyrus; species Lathyrus tuberosus. The sequence goes on from JALAZF010000668.1 coordinate 2,308,002, forward strand.
CAAACTCGCGGGACGTGTATTCCTTGCCTCGATCACTTCTTAGTACTTTTATCCGTTTTCCACTTTGATTTTCAGCAAGGGCCTTGAACTTTTTGAAAACTCCAAAAGCTTCTGATTTTTCTTTTAGGAAATAGACCCATGTCATTCTAGAGAAGTCATCAATGAATAGTATGAAGTACCTGTTGTTCTCGTGTGATGGCGTTCTCATTGGTCCACAGACGTCCGTATGTATCAGCTCCAATAGATCTTTCGCTCTCCATGCTCCGCTTGTTGAGAACGGAAATCGGTGTTGCTTACCAACGAGACATCCTTCACACACTTCATTATTCTCCTTTATGCTTGGAAGATCTCTCATCATATTCTTCTCATGTAACAACTTCAAGGCATGTGTGTTGAAGTGGCCAAATCTTCGATGCCAGAGCCATGAATCATCAACTTGCACCTTCATGGCAATGTTAGTTACATATTTTAAATTTAGCGGGAAGCTTCTATTGCTCTTATTCATCTTCACTTGGGCTATCTCAGACCTTTTATTTTTGTTGTCTAAGATTTTGCATACACCTCCTTCAAAGTGAAGTGTGTAGCCTCTCTCCATCATTTGGCCAATGCTTAGAAGATTTTCTTTTAGGCTGGGAACTAGTAAAACATCATGGATGAGTCGTGTACCTTTATTTGTCTCCACCATGACAGTGCCTTTGCCTTTTGATTCAACCACACTTCCATTTCCCAGTCGAACTTTGACTTTGACAGACTCGTCAATGCTTTTGAAAATAGTCTCATCCTTAGCCATGTGGTTGCTACATCCACTATCCAAATACCAACTTCCACCTTTTTCTTTGATTGAGTCTTGAGTGGCATAGAACATACATTGTTCTTGATCATGCTCCTCTGCGATATTAGCTTGATGCCTATTTTTGTTGCGACAATTTTTCTCTACGTGCCCGAACTTCTTGCAATGGTTGCATTGTGGCATATTACGGTACCAACAAATTTTCTCTGCGTGGCCTAGTCTTTTGCATATATTGCATGGAGAATTTTTATCTAGCTTGTTCTTAAGGAAATTTCTAGAAACTTCTCTTCTTCTGGAAGTTTCTCCATAATTTTTCTTTCCTCCACTTTCTTTATTTTGAGGATGAAATGTTAGCTTTGACTGGAAGGCATTTTCTAGTGTATCTTCTTTATGCCTATACAGTCTTTGCTCATATGCTTCAAGAGAGCCCACAAGTTCTGTCACTGATAGAGTGGACAGATCTTTGGTTTCTTCAATCGTTGTCACGATTGGGTCAAACTTTGGGGGCATAGTAATTAGAATTTTTTCAACGATTTTCTTGTCAAGAATTTCTTCCCCAAAAGCTCTCATTTGATTAACTATTTCTTTAACTTTAGAATAGTAATCTTTAACTGTCTCAGACTCCTTCATCTTCAATAGTTCAAAATCTCTTCTTAGAGATTGAAGTTTAACGGCACGTACCTTATCGCTTCCTTGAAACTCCTCCTGCAGCGTGTTCCATGCTTCTTTGACAGTCTTAGCTCCCATAATTCTTGGAAAAATTGCATCAGTCACCGCTTGTTGCAAGGTGAACAACGCCTTTGAATTTTTCTGTTTGTTTTGCTTCAACTCTTTTTCTTGAGCTGCATTAAGAGCCGAAGTATCCGCGGGAACGGTGAAGCCTTTTTCTACTATGTCCCATAAATCTTGAGATGAAAAAAATGTTTCCATTTTAACACGCCAGAAATCATAATTTTCACCATTGAAAATAGGGACAGAAATAGATGATGATTGAGTGGTGTTATCCATAGTTTATAAAAAAAAATTCGGAGTGGGTTTATAGTACAAAGAAATTTTTTGTAGTAGTTTGGAGAATTTTAGAATGTTAGGTAGGTAATATAACTACGCCCAATATATGACCGAACGTAGCTCTGATACCACTGTTGGTAGTTGGTTAGTTGATAGTTGATAAAAGATAGTTTTAGAAGATTGTTTAGAAGAAGGCTATGTTATTGATTTCTTGGATGATCAATTACATGATACCAATGGCCTATTTATAGGCTCAAGTCACTACCTTCTACATTACATTAGTTCTTTCTAGAGTTTTCATGATAGATGAGTATCATGATAGTTCTAGGTTCTTCTATCATTTTAATATACTTATAGTTCTAGATTGTTCTACCATATTCATAACTATTATAATTCTAGGATCTTCTACCATTTTCCTACATATTATATTTAAGAATATTCTAGAAATTTGTAGCAATTTCAACAGAAATCCTAGAGACATAGAATGAAGAAAAAGAAAGAAAATGAAGATAACAAAAAAAAAAGCAATAGCCAAAAGAAAACTGAAAAACACATGTTATTTTTATGAGAAAATATCACAACCTAAATTTAACAAAATGCTGTTAAAGATGCCTAAAATGTTTAAATTTGTTACACTAAGACTAATTATTAAAATGACATGCATATTTTCCTAAGTGTGTGTGTGAGTTTGTGAACTAAATCTACACCTAAAAAAAACACTATAACTTGTTATTCATTGCCCTTGTCTTCACTTTCCTTATTAACTCTTCCTTCTCTTGTAGAAACTGATGAAGACTTTCATTTGTATAAGGAGAAGGCATTGTGCATGGAGGTGCATCACTTGGTGACACCACCATAGACTCAACCAAGAAACGTTTCCTCACACCACGCATAGAACATGCCATACTTTCAGCACAAATCTCAACCGCTCCTTCCGGTACTCTCGGTTCGAATCTCAAAAGCTTTGCATAAGTACTTAATTGATGAAACATGTAATCATAAACAAAGTTCATCTTTAAATTATCTCTTACATACTTGGTTCCTCCTTCTCCTATTGCTTGTGCCTGCAATTCATAGTGTTGAAATATGTTAGAGAAAGTTTTGTTTTTGCTTAGTAAGGTAAACATGAGGAAGAAGATGGTTACACTAGCAAGGTGAGTGTTGCCCCAATCTACTGCAAATTTAATGTCTTCACACATGTTTTGGGCACTTATAGGCCAATAGTGCTGCAAAGGTAGCATGCTTCTTGTGAAAAAATCATAGTATATAGGCTCTATGAACATTGTCATGGAGTCACAAGCTATGATGTACTTTTCACTCACAGACCATGTTGCTCCTTCTGCATAAATCTTGTACCTAAACATATGTAACATGACACATGGTTAGTTTCAAATATCATATCCGCATATTCGTCTTAAGTTTTCAGAGATCCTGGGTTGGTTAACTACGATTTAACTGTGACAAAATAAATAGTTGGTTGATCCCGGGCAGTACTTCGCCTTGCACGCCTTCAGAGATGAACCTGATCATATGTAACAAATTTAAATAGGAAACACGGAATTTGCATACCTATAAGTACACTGATCTTCCAATTTTGTGTCATTGAAACTTTTCGATTTCTCTTCTTTCCAATGCTGAAAAAGAAAAAAGATATAGTCTTTGAAAAATCTATGCAACTAGTCTATAAACAAAATCAAGAGACGTGTAAGGTTATGTACTTACGATGCCAAATATACGAGCATTCCAATCGTGTTCCTCGGAGGTGTTACACTTGATGAGTTCTTTTCGAATGTTAGCTACGGACGGATTGCCCTTCCAATATGCATAAGGTATTCTATCCTCCCATTTGACATTCTTGTTGCCTTCTTGTATCTTATACAATGTTGTTTCCCATGGTCTTATGTTGAGTTCAGCCCTAACAAGTAAAAAAAAAACTTCCTTTTATTTTAATTTAATTAGATGAAACCTTAAACTGTTGATCCGATAGTCTCTGCAACCGCATCAGGCAGCAATTTAAAACCATACATGAAACATGAATGAGATCGAAGGGAATAGAAGTTTTACCAACCCCAGAAGGTCCAATCAGGAAAAACAATATCGTAGTAATTTTCCTTTCCACAATAATGAAAAATAGGTGGAGGTGAAACATCAGATCCTTGAAAATTTGTTTTTTCCACAACAGTTTTATCTCCACATTGAAACATTAATTCCAAATCAGGTATTTTTCCAGGGTACAATCTTAGAAGTTGTAAGATTCCCCATATTGTGAAAACATCTCTTGTTTGAAAAGCTTTTGCAAATTTTTCTACGTATAATTTTCCATTCACGATCACAACGCGAAAATGCGATAGGTTTTGGCCTTTTTCAACCATTTCTCTTGTGATTCCTGTTTTCTCCCATGGTTTGAGATCTTCATGGATCCATTTGAAGTAATGTGGACATGATGATGAGGGTGTTGGATAATCATTTAGGTGAAATGTTGTTGGGTAGTTTGATGAACATGTTGTAATGTTGCAATTTAGTGGGAATTGAGGTTGTTGTTTGTTGTTGTTGAAGACTTTTATTGTCTTCAAAATAGTAGTGCTTGTTTTGGTCTGAAAGAAAGAATATGAATAAAGAAAAGAATGTCATATGAAATCTATAGAAGGACACCTCTGAATGAAGTGTATATGTATCTGTGTTTGAAACCGACAATGATACTTGTTATTACGTGTCATTGTTTGTGTTGTGTTTCTGGTGTCTCTTTCATAAAATATGAATAAGAGTTATAGATAGTGTATCTTTGTTTGTGTTGTGTTTCTGGTGTCTCTTTCATAAAATATGAATCAAAATTATAGATAGTGTATATGTTTTAGTGTCTAAAATCGACACTGACACTTAGTTACGTGTGTCTGTGTCGGTGTCTGTCTTTCATATAAACATGAATAAAAATTACATATTTTAAAGAGATGAAAAAAGTGTATGGATTTGTGTCTAAAACTAAAAGACACTGACATTTATGATTACATGTGTTGGTGTTAGTGTCGTATTGCCTGTGTCTATCATAAATATAAATAAGAGATACAGATTTGAGAGATGAATAGTTATAAAAATGTGATGAAAAACTTACAAGATCAATTTCCAAGATCAAAGAGCTTGTAACAAATAGAATGAAGATGATGGAGGAGAAGGAAATCCATGTCTTCATTATGCTAAAACATAACTCATTGTCTCTCAATCAATTGATATGCGAGAGATTAGCCTTAGAAATCTACGATCTTAATAATAATTCTGCATGTGCCAATTGCATGATGCAACTGCTTCTTTTTATTTATTTATTTGGTTATTGGATTAATTAAAAGTTACTAATTTCAAGAAATTCTAAATATAGAATCTCTAATTTTATTATTATTATTATTATTATTATTATTATTATTATTATTATTATTATTTAGGTTAATGCCTATTTCCCTCGATTGTATATTAGTAATCAATTGTATTTTTCTTAATAATTATTTAGTCATATTGTTTTAGATAATTCCAATAAATGATAATTAATAGTTATGATAGTGTTGCAAATCTCACAATGAATAATCTGTTACGATATGGTGTCATTATTCAGAAAATCGCAATATAAATAATCGTTCCGATGATAAAGATAGTCATGCAAATCTTATTCCCTTTGTTTAATTATCATCCTTATTGATATGCTGAGCCTTCAACCATACTTGGGAATAGACTCAAGAGAGATTTGATTAGCATGTCTCTTAAAATAAGGCATTTTATTAAAAGTATGTTTTTGATAATATATTTCACTTGTAAATAGAATATTTAAAAATATGTTTTTGGTAACCGAATTTGATATATATATATATATATCTTCCCAAGACAACCCTAAAGGAGGTACACCTCATGTCATCTGCATATACCTTATACATCCCCTTAAGACGATCCTCTAAAACATTTATACCATTATGTCTCGTCCCTAATTTTGCCAAACCATATCAACACATGTATTAGTTTCAAAAAACATGTTTTATACGAAACTCCACTATCTTGTTCAACTCCTTGTGAATTTGTCTCAATAAGCTCATATCTACACCCATGTGATAGTTCTCATTGGTGATGGCCTTATGCACTTCTTTCTAATCAATATGTAACTCCACTCTCGTTATCCTTCTTTTGTGCAATAATTTGAGTATTTCTAGCACTTCACCATAACTTTGCATTCATAACATTGCATCGTCCAAGCGTTTTTTTGAATCTATCTATCCACCTGCCATGACAGTCCTTGACTATACCTCTACATCCTGCATCGAGAGTTTGAAAGACATCACCATCAATATTCAGAGCCACCCAATTATTTCCAAGTGGTTGCCTTATACCACTTTAATTTTTACTGATGTTTTCCTCCACAACTAAGTACTCCTCATGTATTGTTGGACACACTCTTTAATGTTTCTAGCCAAATCCTGTGGCATGATGAAGTCATCTACATAGAGTCTTTGATTTCTCCATTGCCAAATATAATGACAATTTGTTGCCCATGTTGTTTGCCAATTATCACCATCTTGATTACTGATGCTATAATTTTGTTGGGACAAGTTTGGTTCTACAACTATCATTATGTTTTGATGATAAAAAAGTGTGGAGAACAATTTTGTACTCTGACTAAATTTGTTTAGTGCGCAGATAAAAGAAAATAGATTTAGACTCTGAAGAAGTCAAATTTGAATGCAGACGAAGTCTGAAGAAAGCTATTAAGCAAAACATAAACTAAGGACACATTATGAGTATAAAGGAAGAATACAAATGTGTGTTTAAAGCATGGTCAAGCTTCAGAATTATCAAAGTCAACACTCATACAAAAGACCATTCAGAACGATTATGTCAAAACACTTTAATCTTTACTCATGCTTCAACAAATTTCTTTACATGAAGCCTCTGACTAAAAGTCAGCGAACAAAGAAAATATAACTCTGAACAATCTGAAATGCTGAAGTATGTTGATCAAAAAGAGACTCTAAAGTCTGGACGTCATCAGAATCTGAATCATTGGTATTGTTGTAGAAGTTCAGAAGATATTGTCTACTCTAGTTGCCACCAGTAAACACTTCTGAAGAAGGCACGTCTGATACATTCTGTGTCATCCTAACCTTATAAAGTCTTCAGAATCTAATAGGTTCTGAACTCTGAACTATTTATCATGTATGCCAAAACATTATTCTAGAGTATTTTAATGGGTGAAGAGTTACTATGCATTATGCTAATCAAACGTCAAATAAAAAAATTACTATTTCAAACGGCTTGAAAAAGAGTTTTCTACCTATCCAAGATTTTCTGTTGTACCTACCTACTCTCCAGCAAAAGGTGTACCTCGAATAAAGCTCCAATCATATACTTCAACGGATCTATTCTTTCTATATAAAAAGGTCAAAGGATTTTTGAAGAGTGAAGCATGATGACGTATGAATACTAAAAGTAAAAGGCTTCTAAGCTGAAACTTCATGATGAAGAATATACATTAAAATCATCATCAAGAAAGAAATATGAAGAAACACTGAGCTTTATTTTAAATATTCCCATTGTAAAAACTGAATTATATAGTTTGTATCTGTTTATTTGAAGCATCTTGTAAACACAAAACTTGTTACTGTAACTCTGATTTTATTCCTCAAGTGACAAGGATGGTCAGGATATTGAGAAGTCAATGATCGTCAGCTTTCTCAAGCGACCAAATTGTTGGAATAATGTTGGTTAGGCAAAAATATACTCTGGGTCCTTTAAGTTATTTCATTGTAACAAGACAGTCCCTTATGTTTTTTTCGCTACAAGTTAGTCCTTTGTGTTACCTAAAGTGTTCACCATTGACCTTTTTCACAAACTCCGTTCCAAAAAAAACTTATGTGGCACTAATGGCGCTGATGTGTCATTTAAAGAGATGATGAAGAACACGTTGAAGATGCTAGTCTATGTCATAATGTTGTTAGTTTAGATTTTTGTAGTGTTGATGTGTATTTTGGTTCAGAAGTGATGATCATTGTTAATTTTGATGTTAGTGTCGTAAAACATGACTTTTGGTACCTTCATGTAACACTTGCTGACAATGGTTAATTCTTCAATTCTTCCTATTTTGTGTTGCAATTCTATACCAGTTTTGTTACAGTAAAATCGTAATTTGTACAACAGACAAACTTGAAGAACTTGGTTGTTACAATTTAAAAACAAATGGGACCTGTTTGTAGCGAAAAAAACATAAATAACTGTCTTGTTACAATAAAATAACTTAAAGGACTCTGGGTATATTTTTTACTATTGGTTAATATTATACCCCTTGAGTTTTGATGATAACAAAGTATTTAAAGAGACGCTTGAGGAATCTGCATCTAAAGATCAGACTCTAGTTCTCTGAAGGCCACTTCTGAAGACTCTGGCTCTGATGGTGATCCAGACTCTGAAGAAGTCAACTCTAAAGAAAGTTAGCCTCTGGTGACCCAGACTTTGAGCTTCAGAAACTAAGAAGTAGACTCTGAAATGATAAGCCTTTAAAAGGAGAAGTCTGAAGAAAGTCAACCTCTGAAGCAGAAGCTCTTCAACCAAGGCAACTCTAACTGACTCAAAACTTTTGATCACGTGAAGACTTAAGGAAAAATCTCTCTCTTTGTGCCTGAGCTTGAACAAATAATTGCTTTTTCAAAAATGTGCTTTGTTGATGTGTCTAATCAAGTACAAAGCTAGTCCAACCTTTTTAGTGAAAGTCTTCAACGCCTATTTTTCTTCTATCTATGAAAGGAGCTGTAGACCTGAAGAAAATATACACAAAGCTTTACTAAATACGCTACCACATGACTCTGAACATTGGCAATCAAAGAGAAGTTACTCTGTCAATTTTTTTTTTGACTTAGAACATCTTAACACTTGTATATTTTTAGAAGTTCTTAAGTATTAGAGTCTTTCTAAGTTGTATTGTGTCTACACCTCTGATTGCATAAGTGTATTTGCTACCCAAATCTCAACAATTTGTTTAGAGTCAGAAGTCTCTTGCTTTAGTGCTTGAGCATTTAAAGTCTCTTGCATGTGTGCTTGAGCATAGAAGTCTATTACTTGTGTGTTTGAGTAAAGGAAGTCTTTAGCTTATGTGTTAGAGCAATGAAGTCTTGAGCTTGTGTGCTTGAGTAAAGAAGTCTCAGAGTTGTGTGTTTGAGCAAGGATATGACTTGTACATATAAGCAAAGGAAGTCTCTTGCTTGTGTGCTTGAGCATTTTTAATATGTTTGGTTATAGTGGAAATCCCTTAAAAGTACAAGGGGCTTGGACTACTCTCAAGGTGTGAGAGGAACCAGAATAATTGCTTGTGTTTTGTGCGTTTACTTTACTTGTTTATGTACTTAACTATTCCGCGACTGTCAACTATGATCTTCCAATTCAAATTCTGGTTCAGAATTTGATAAGGATCTTCAAAAGCAATCCAAGCACTTATGAGTCAGACTCTGAACTAAGTGTTCAGATTCTGTTTGAAAGCCATCAGAAGCATATGTTTAAAAAGCTTAAGAAGAAAAAGGCAACACAATTCAACTCCTTCATTCTTGTGTTTTTCTCACCTTCAGTTGGCATTAGAGCCTAGTTTGTGCTAAACACTTAACATTGGTGCAGAAAAGATCCCGAAAAGGATCCTGAACTGACCAAACCCGATATCTGCGAATCGCGTGAACCAGACATTCTTGTTGTTTTTCGGCTTTATGAATTTTGACAATCTCAAAACATATTTTTTTTCTCTTCATCACTTAAATGTTTTAAGACATATTTCAACAATATGTATTGTGTGAATATGAGGAGATATGGATACTAAGATACTTGTACTCGCACTCATACCCACTTATTTTAGTGTATAATTACGTTTGTGTCCATATCTATTTTACAAATTTTTACCTTATATATTATAGGAATGATGGGTACCATTGATTATGAGTCAAATTACCATCTCTATAATAGGCTAAAAATGTCTTGTGGCATGAGATATTGAAGAGGAAGAAGACAACATAGTAGAATTTATTTTATATTATATATTTTGTTTTAAATTGTTTGATTTTTAACACAACATTATTTATTATGTATTATGGATAACGTATTATAATACTACTTTATATTACATATTTTTCTTAATATATTATTATCATAATATTATTGTTGTTGATGTTTGTGTAAATTAAAGGTTCAAAGATTAACAAAACATGTATTTTACCGTCAAACAAGAGTTCAGATTCTATAATCTAGAGGTGTCAATTTAGGGGGCTGGGGTCTAAATTTCAAGGCCCCAAAAATTGAAGGGCTCAAAATTTTAAAAATAAATTAGCCTCAAAATATATATGTCCCTTAAATTAAGGGCCCCTAAAATTCAAGTAGGGCCTCAAAGCCCCAACATTTTCAAAACTTAATTTTTTTTTTCAAATAGATTTTTTCAATCAATTTATTTAAAATCGTTTTTTTTTATTTTAGGAAAAAAATCAATTTTTTTATTTTAAAAAAAAATCGGTTTTTTTTCATTTTCGGAAAAAATCGTTTTTTTTTATATTCTGAAAAAATCGTTTTTTTTTATATTCGGACAAAATCGGTTTTTTCATTTTTGAAAAAAATCGGTTTTTTTATATTTGGAAAAAGTCGGTTTTTTTTTATATTCGAAAAAAATAGGTTTTTTTTCATTTTTGGAAAAAATCGGTTTTTTCATTTTGGAAAAAATCGATTTTTATATATTCGGAAAAAATCGGTTTTTTCATTTTCGGTAAAAATCAGTTTTTTTATTTTCGGAAAAAATCGAGTTTTTTTATTTGCAAAAAAAGACAGTTTTTTTTTCGGAAAAAATCGAGTTTTTATATTTTCGAAAAAAAAACAGTTTTTTTTATATTTTAGGAAAAATTTGAGTTTTTTTTTTTTGGAAAAAAATTGTTTTTTTTTATTTTCGGAAAAAATTGTTTTTTTTTAATTTTCGGAAAAAATCTGATTTTTTTATTTTCGGAAAAATCAGTTTTTTTTTTTTCAGAAAAAAATCGGGTTTTTATTTTCGGATCGATTTTTTTTTATTTATGAAAAAAATCGGTTTTTTTTATTTTTGGAAAAAATCGTTTTTTTTTTCATTATCGGAAAAAAATAATTTTTTTTCATTTTCGAAAAAAATCGTTTTTTTTTTTGTATTTTCGGAAAAATTCGTTTTTTTTTTTATTTTTGGAAAAAATCAAATTTTTTTATCTTCAAAAAAAATCGTTTTTTTTTTTTATTTTCTGAAAAAATTCGTTTTTCTTAATTTTCGGAAAAATCGGGTTTTTTTTATTTTCGGAAATAATCGGTTTTTTTTTTTCTTCTAAAAAAACTGGTATTTTATTTTCGAAATTTTTTTTTTTTTTTTTTAATTTTCAGAAAAAATCAGTTTTTTTTTTATTTTCTAAAAAAATCAGGTTTTTTTATTTTCTGAAAAAATCGGTTTTTTTTTTATTTTTGAAAAAAATCGGTTTTAAGAAATAAACAGTTTTAAGAAATAATCGGTTTTAGAAAAAAAATCACTTTTATAATATAAAATATTTTATTTCAAATAAATTAGAATTTGAGTCCCTCACTTAAGCTCCATTAAGAATAAACATATGAAGGAGCTTAAAAATAAGGGGTCAAGAAAATATTCATTTAGTAAGGGGTCTAAAAAAATAGGGCCAACAAGAGGCCTAATTATTGAAGCTTTGTCATTTGGGGCTTTTTTGACATCTCTACTGTAACCTAAACGATATTAGGCTATTTTACACGTTTTGAATAAATTCCAAAGAAATTTTTGAATTATTTAAGAGCTTATGAAAAGATTGAAAATGAAATAAACTAGTGTGTTTGACCTCTTGTACATATCCTTCGAATATAGTAATAATCTTAATACAACGTGACGTAATGTATTTTTATAAAATAATTCAATCTTTCAAATAGGGATGACAGGCAGACCCAAACCCGCGGGACTCACCCGCACCCGAACCCGAGACAGGTGAAAATCCAAGTTGACTGTGTTTGGATTCGAGTTCGGGTGCCATCCGATATTTCGGATGCGGGTTTGGATAATGTAAAATCCGTGCCCGAAATTCGAAACCACACCCGCTATATATATATATATATATATATATATATATATATATATATATATATATGGGAAATGCTAACATACATCCAAAATTGGTGGGCCCCACACAAAAATACACTACATCTATTTTCTTTCTATTTTTCTTTTTCATCTTTTTAATGTGGATCCCACCCAAAATTGGTGGGTCCCACACAAAAATACACTAAGGTGTATGTTGCTAACGGGTGTGGACGTAGGTGTTATTTTGCCACCCAAATAGTCCTTGGATTCGGATTCGAGTAGTAATTTTGGGTGCAGATTTGAGTAGTATGAAATCTGCACCCGACCCGACGAGTTGTGATCTCTACTTTCAAACTAACAATTGTGTATGTGAGAGTGATCATAAACAAGAATTGACGTAGTAAGTACTCCACAGAAAAGCAATCACCAAAAACTAGAAAACAAGAGAAAATTAATAACTTGATGAAAGAGGGAACATGATTAAGAATAAGACTTACTTGGTCAATCCGATGTATGATAAAAGTGGTTGAAGCAAATAAAAACATGAAGATGAAGAAGAATAAAGCTGAGGTTGAAACCCATCTCTTTGCTTTGTTGTATGATTGATGAAAGCTTTGACTATTAGCCATAGAACAGAGTTTCCTACTTCCACACCACACCTTATGTTGATTGATTATAATTCTTAAACCAAAATATATGCATCAATACCTCAAATAGATGGAATATGGTATATGATGTGTTTTATAAAAAAAATTAGGATAAGTGGCAGATAGATGGTACTTTTGAAAATTAGGCTAAGTGGCAAATGAATGGTACTTTTCAAAATTAGGAAAAGTGATAAATGGATGCTAAATGTAATTATTTTTCTATAATGAGTTAATTATCATTTTTTTATAAATAAAATTAACATTATTTTATGCTCTAGGTACAAGACCAGAGAAATTAATCATGGATTGACTGATTGCATTTTATTACTACCTTCAAAACCAATATATTTAACTATTTAATTAAGAAGTAAGAATACACAACTTCCCTTATCTCATCAACTAAAACTATTTCTAAGGAATTAGTCTTATAAGGTTAAGAAAGATAGGCACCTAAATAATGTATTTTTATAATACATGAGTCAAATGTCAAAACTACTTATTTGAAAGAAAAATAAAAATTGGGGGAAAACCGCAAAGGTAGAGCAATTAGATTCATAACTTTGTGGGGTGGGTAAGTTTGCATTGCATCATCCATCACCCTAAGTGTCAAATGTGATGAATGTAAAATGTGAAAAAACAAAAAAGGTTTGGAAGGAAGTTGAAACATGGTTGGGGTGAAATACCCTAGACAGTTTAGTTGCATAGATATTTTTTTAGGCTGGGCAAGATTACCAGAAGTTGGAACAGCTCTAAGTTACATATGGCTGGTCGTGTTGGTGTATTTAGAAATGTAGAAACCGAGTTTTATTCAATGGTACCATAGCATCTTTTAAGGATATATTTCAAGATATCATCACAAGCTCTTAGAGATGGAAGGTCTTAAACATTTAGAAAAAACCCACTGAAAGTTTGTATGAGTGGCATAAGATGCCCATGGATTTTTAAAGTTAATCAGTAGTCTATTTCTGATTTTGTTTTGTTGGGTGGAGTTGGTGTTTTAGTATGTTTTTTTGGTGTTCCTGTAGCGTTTCTTTGGCTCTATGTTTTGGCATAGCAGCAGGTTTAAGGTCTGCATAATACAGCCTTAGTATCTTTTGTAATTTGGTCTCATTTGAACCTAATTAATGAAGTATTGATTATTAAAAAAAATGATATTTGTCTTCAGATGGTGGATATTAACTTATATTTTTTTAAGAATAGTGAATTCGGAAATAGAGATAATAGTAATGGTTGTAGTAACCACGACAAGAAAGTTTATCATTACTCAAAAATAAAAGTCTCTGTAAATTAAAAAAATTGTCGATAAATATAAATTATTAAGGATTTGTCAACGACTAATGAACCGTAGGTAAAATACTCTTTGGTAAAGTTTATCAAGGGTCACAAAAACCTACGGTATTGCGCATGGCTAAACCGTGAATGTTTTATCGATAATCATAAGTTTTTTACAACAAAGTTTTCGTCTTACTCTGTCGAAGACAAAGTCGTGAGTGATATTACACATACATCTAATTAAATTATTTTAAAATGCTAAATTATAATAGTATTTTAAAAATAAAAATGTGATGTGACAGAATATATATTTGTCATTAGTTGACAGAGTAAAAATATTTTATACTGTCAATATATATTCATTTTTCTCGTTAATTCGTCTAGGAAATATCATTTTTTTCAACAATAACATTTATGAATACCTTACAAACTTTATATGATTTTTATTTATTTACGGGAGACAGGAATAACACTGATTTATATGACTATTTTTTCATAACTTTTTATGTATCAAATAACAAACTATATTTATCATAACTTTGATCCTTGTGTAATCAACAAAATATACTGCAGGTTTTACTTCATCTAACGAAAAAATGATTATAAACAGAGGGAAAAAAAGAGGGAAAAGGAGAGGTGAGAGAGTGGATTGTTAGCGAGATATAGAGAGAAAGTTAGGGTGCAGTTCCCACCATAAAGTCAGTGGATCCTCCCCCTTTCTTAACCACTTCCACCCCCTCAATTCATGTCTCATTTTTGTTGACATCCCCTCTTTCAACTAGTTGAGTCTTAGAAAGAATAGTTTTTTTACTTTAAAATCCCAACTTTTTTTAATAACTATAACAAACAAAAAAATATGTTTGTCTTAAGATTATTTAAAAATATAATCACTTTTTAAATAAGAGATCATTTTAATATTTTCTAATTATAATTGTGTTAGTTTCTACAAAAAAATATTTTATCAAAAATACTTTTATATTTAAAATGAAAAATATTTTGACAAGTTTTTACAATAATGTTTTTAAATATGAGATAAACAAAAAAAGATTTTAAAAAAATATAAAAAAAAAGTAAATTTTTTTTATAAAAATTAAAACATTTTACAAGCACTAAATGACTTCTACTATATTTTTAAGAGGTTAGGAGATACACTCATTGTCATTCAATAAAAATATATTGTTTTGTCATGTCATATAAATTTTTAAAAAGTACAGTTTGATTTGACGGAATTCATGGTCGTGATTAATTGATAATATAAAATTTTACATTGTCAATGCATCACTCATTTTGACTATTTTTAATTATTTTATGTCAAAACAATTTCTATGTGAAAAAAAAAATTAAAAAGAAAAATCTTTAAAATGATTTTAAGAAAATCAAAAACAGGTTGAAAAAGTTAATTAAAAAAGTTGAGTGTGCGATAGTTAAAAATTGGTAAGTACAGGGGTTAAATTTTAATTAGATAAAATATGAATTCTAGCCATTACCAGAACTTTTTCACTTTTCACTTCTCAGTCACAAAACGCACACACAGAGAGTGGGAAGGAACAACAATGGCTAGCGGC
Organism: Lathyrus tuberosus; assembly: GCA_022829125.1. NCBI lineage: Eukaryota > Viridiplantae > Streptophyta > Magnoliopsida > Fabales > Fabaceae > Lathyrus > Lathyrus tuberosus. Next base: position 2,323,371 of record JALAZF010000668.1, read on the forward strand.
AGTTTGAAGAAGATGTTAACCTTGGCAATCGGAGAAGGCGTATCTTCTGCACAAGCAACGATATTCGGTCATCAATTGAACCCTACCGGCAAGAAATCTGCTCACAAGATTCTCCGCATGAAAATGTTTGGTGAAAAAGTTGCTCAATGGTACCCTCATGATATCAACAAAGATGACCCTCTTGTTATGGCTCGTCAACAACAAGAGTAATTAGTCTTTCTCTTTTTGATAATGATTGCTCACTATGTGTTTGTGCTTATGTCTCTGTGAAATCGTTTTCCTTTGTTTTTAAGTGTTTTTGAGTTTTTATGTGGACTTAATTTATTTTGTTAATGGATTGAGTATGGTTATAAACTCCACTTCTAATTGGGTGTATGATGGGTATGGTAATTCAATTTGGGTCATGCAATTAAGAGAAAAGTCTATTGTAATGAAAAATTTCTTGGGTTGCTCTCTATGTGTTTGTGTTTATGTCTCTATGGTGTAGTTTTTTAGTTTTTATTCTTAAATTCTAAGTGACTTTGATGGAAATTGATTTATGCAGTTAATAGGAATGTTTGTTGTAATGAACTGAAACCATGTTTGTTGTAATGAACTGAAACCCATTGTAATGGTAAAGGGGTTGAATGATTTTCCATGGGATTTTAAAGGGATTTTAATGAACTGAAACTACTATGTCCTATATCCATCCTTTAAAGACCCCTCATCAAGGTCTTTCTGCACCCCACAAGACCATGGGGTTGAATGGTAAAAGAACAATGGGAAATGGAATCCTTCATGTCGCCATTGATGGTCTCAATCTCTATGACATTAGGCCGAAAGTTCAGCTTGGTGAGTGCTTTCTTGTAGAAGCCGAAATTATTCTTAATAAATAATTAATTGGTTTCATGGTATGACGGAGAAGATGAAACGTATCCTTTTTAGTTCTCTCTTCCACTTTGTGTAGATGAATTGATCTCAATAATAATTGAAGTACTGATCTTTTTCTATGGCATCTGAGGTCTTGAATCCAACTCTAGCGAACATCAAATGAGTTGCTGATTCGTCAAATGGGTAAGCGTAGATGTGAAGTGAAGAAATGTAGGGAGGATGTTAGCTAGCTCGGTTTTAATTGCTTGGTAGATTAGGAAGGAATAAAGCTGAGTGTGAAATAGAGAGATGAGTTTCTTGGGGAAAAAAACCTACCTAAATAGCATTTTTTTTAATGGTTACCCTTAAACTTTACTCACTCAACTTGTAGTCTACATGGTCATTATTAGTATATATATTTAACGAACTGAAACTACTTCATATATGGATATTCTATTTATAGTTTATCATATTGACAGAAGAGAGTAAAGTTTTATATATGAATTTTGGTTCCATTTTGTAAATGTGTTTCATTGATGTTATCGATTTTGTAAGACTGCTTTTTTTGTCAATATGAAAACTTATTGTAGATATTAACCGTAATTTGACATGTTATTTACAGCTTATCTTACATTCATTTCCACCCTTTCAAGAACTTTGATGCATTTGTTATTTTGTTCTATGTAGACGCTTATCAAAGCTTGAAATGTTGAAGCGTCGAGGTAAAGGGCCACCCAAGAAGGGACAGGGAAGGCGTGCTGCAAAACGCAACAAATAAATTATACTCTTCCTTATCTTGAAGTCATTTGTTGGGTATACTGTTTTAAATCAAATACTAGTAGTTGTTTCAGCAAACACCTTGAATTTCATTTATTTTATCCGAATGACAGATTTTTTGTGTTATTCTTGGAGGAAAACTTAATGCATTTGAAAGTGATTTCTTTGTCTTTGTTCTTGTGGTTGTGATTTTCTTATCAGTCAAGAACCTAGTTTTGCACTATAGAAATCCTTAAATTGACTGTTATGCACCACCTGTTACTCACTTGGAACATGATAATTTGCAGTTGTTTTGCTACTGACTGATTAAATATTGCAGCAATCGACATTTATTTTAAAGCTCTTTGGTTGCTGTTTCTGCCATTTACATAACATAACAATAATACATCATTCACATGTCACAATAAATGATTATCCAATGCATCAATCATATGGTATCATCAACTAAGCCTTTGGTTGTGCCTTGAAGTCCATAAACACATGTTTCCTAAACTTAAATGTGACTTAGTAGGTTTATCTGACTCACTCAATTAGTCATTCTATTTTAAATTCAAATAGTTTAGTAGGATTAACTTTGTGAATTAGCCAAAATAGGGGGATGGAAAATGTAACTAAATATACTTTTTATTATATGAGTTTTGATAATTTGTGTCTTGAGCACACGATAAATAATTTAAAAGTTGGTACTGTGAAATTTGTTCTCCATGAAGTTCGTAGACGTGTTCCACCAAATAGTCCATTGGCTCCAGAATGGCATCAGATTGACAAGAGGAAAAAGACTTGGCATCTGATACACTCTTTTCTGGAGAAAACTCTTCAGTTTCGCATTATCAAATACGATCAAAAGTTTACCATTCACCAAGATTATGGTATGTGCGAGTTAGAGTGATTGAGACACAAGACTTTATTCTGTCTGATAAATCTCAATTCTCAGATGCCTATGTTAAGATACAGACTGGTCACCAGATCTTAAAGACAAAATTGGTTCAGTCAAGAACCAAAATATGCGATAGGATCAGGAGCTGATGTTTGTTGCTGTCGAACCCTGTGATGAACCTTTGATCCTTTGTGTTGAAAATCGTCTTGGTCCCAACAAGGACGGGACAATTGGGGTGGCTGTTATTCCTTTGACCAAAGTTGATAAGTGTGCTGATGATAGAATTATCCGTACTAGGTGGTATAACCTTCAAGAATCCATGCCATCTGTGATGGATGGGGAACATGAGAAGACAAATGATGTATTTTCTAGTAGGATTCACCTTAGTGTCTGTCTTGATGGTGGGGTACCATGTTTTTGATGAGTCAATTTATCATACTAGTGATCTTACACCCACCTCAAAGCAGCTCTGGAAGAAGCCAATTGGCGTTTTAGAACTCGGCATTCTAAAAGTTGATGGACTTCATCCGATGAAAGCCAGGGATGGAAGAGGGACATCAGATGCATACTTTATGGCAAAATATGGGCGAAAACAATCAGTAATAGTTCTCGCTGTGGGGGTGTTTGACAATTGTCAAGTTAATGGTCCAGATAACATAGATTTGCTGATTGGTAAAGTTTGGGTCCGAATCTCAACCCTTGAAACCGGCCGCGTGTACCCAAACTCTTACCCTTTACTGATGCTTCATCCTTCAGGTGTTAAAAAGATGGGTGAACTGAACTTGGCTATTAGATTTTCTTGTTACTCAATGGTTGATTTGATGCAATTGTATTTTAAGCCTCACTTGCCAAAAATGCACTACAAAAGGCCGCTTAACGTTATGGAACAGGAAATGCTGCGACAGCAGGCTGTCAATGTTGTTGCTGCTCGCCTTAGTAGGGCGGAACCACCTCTTAGAAAGGAGGTAGTTGAGTATATGTCTGACACAAAATCTCATCTTTAGAGCATGAGACGCAGCAAAGCAAATTTCTACCGACTGATGACTGTGTTTTCAGGATTTCTTTCTGTAGGACGATGGCTAACCTGGAAGCATCCTATGACAACGGTGCTGGTGCACATTCTTTTTCTGATGCTCGTGTGTTTCCCTGAACTTATCATGTCAACCATGTTTCTCTACGTGTTTGTTATCGTGGCATGTGGAACTGGAGATTCCGCCAGAGACACCCTCCTCACATGAACCCCAAACTCTCTTACACAGATGGAGTGACCACAGATGAACTTGATGAGGAATCTGACACATTTCCTTCCACAAAGAGCCCTGATATTGTGCGATGGAGGTACGATCGCTTAAGAAGTGTTGCTGGAAGGGTTCAGAGTGTTGTTGGAGATTTAGCTACTCAAGGAGAGAGAGTCCAAGCGCTTGTGAGCTGGAGTGATCCTCGCGCCAGCTCCATGTTCATGGCTTTTTGCCTTGTGTCTGCTGTTTTGTTGTATATGACTCCCTTCCAAATTCCTATTCTTATAGGCAGATTTTACTTTTGGAGACACCCAAGGTTCCGGAGTAAGGTACCACCGGCACCGGCTAACTTCTACCACAGGTTGCCTGCCCTCACTGATAGCATGCTGTAAATGGTTTCTGTTGTGCGCGACAGTGTTTGAATCTAGCATTGAGTTTTTGGCAGTGATTGTAAAATCCTTGGAGCTATCCATGTCTTTGTTTTATTTTAGTGTTAAGTACAATTGGTAAACTTTAGTAACATTTAAAGTTCTATGCTTACAAGCCTTTCCTGTAGTAAACTTTAGTGCAGTTCTATGCTTCCAAGCCTTTAGGAGATGTATGTATCAATTTTGTGGTAAACTTTAGTGCAGTTCTATGCTTACAAGCCTTTCCTGTAGTAACATTTAATTTTATGCTATTAGGAACCATGCACAATGAAACTAGCTTGATGATGACTGGTGTAAGAAACTCAGCTGAATTTTTCATGTAAAAGTTGCAGGTTTTTGGTAAGGAAATGAGAAGGATAATGAAAGGACCCTTTCAAATAAAGTTTCATGTTGGACCAATGAATGTCTATTTAACCAATATTGTCACTGTTTTTTTTTCTCAGTACAAGCCATTCAAACATCTTTAGAGGTGTTAACAACATTGTTCATTTTTTTTTACTACCAATATCCAGTCCACTGGACCGATTAAATCGATTCGGAGGAGAGTTAAGGTAGAAGTGAATCCAACCCCTTCCAATTTTAGAGCAATGAGATTTGTAAATAATTCTGCGTCACAACCTTTTGTAGAGTGCTCCATTCAATACCGCCTATATAAACTCATTTTTTAAATAATATTTTTTTAGTGTCGTGGTCTTTTAATTTAATTTATAATTTCATTTTAGTGTATATATAAATCATGTCATAAATCTTCGTTTAAAAATCTATATTAAAATAAAGAAATTCTTAATGCACTTCATAAGCTTCTTGTGCACCACACAAAATTTTAAAAATGTTTCTAGTTTTCGGAAATGCATTTTTGGACACACAAAAAAATTAGTTAACGTTAAAATATTTTGGAGATACATTTCCGGAATATTTTGGAGGTTATATTGCGCCAGACTCTTCTCCTTCTCCATTTCATATTTTACTCAAAATTCAACTTCAAGCTCTCAAATTTCTTCTCTACACCAAGTCAAATTTCATTCAACAAGGCTCAAGGAAACATCAATCTTCATCGGTAACATCAAAAACAACATCAAAAACATCAATTTCTTGTAAGCTTTTTGAGTTTTCGATAAATGTTTGAGTTTTTGTGTAAATGAGTAGAACTCAATTATTAGAGTTAGAAATGAGTAGAAATAACATTTAAGATAGTTTAGACATAGTGTATTAGTTGTTTGTTGGCTGAAAATTATGATCAAAACAAGTTTGTTTGAGATTGCATGGGATACATTACGCCATTGACGCAACTTCTGAGTTGCAGGAAATTTCAGAGATGCATCTCTGGAATTTTTTTGCGTTTTAGTTTCCCAGATTTCGGAGATGCATCTCTAGAATTTTCTGCAACATTTTTTATTGGTTATGTGTTGTTTGCCTGCACTAATGGTCTTCCTTACTTTAATTTACAGGCATTATGGCTGATAGGCTGAGGCACGAGGGCGGGAGAAGAGTCAGCAGGTTCCAGAGGCTCCTGGTCCCTCTGTTCAGGCAGAACCGTCTATTTTTGGGGCTCATGCTTCTCCTCATGCCACTTCATCATCTTCTTCTCGTAGGAGACGGGATTCACCATCTGATGCATCACCTCCTTCATCCTCCCGCAGGCATTAGGTTTCACCAGTGCCATCTCCTATTGTTGATGTTGTTGATCCTGTCCCACCTCTTACTGTCAATGCTGCTAATCCAGTCCAACCTCCTACCGCTGATGTTGCTGATCCAGTCACACCTTCTGCTGCAGATGCTGAGCCAGAGGTACTTGGAGGAGGTCCAATTGATTTGTCATTATTACCTTTGTATCCAAACTATACTGCGTGAAATATCTTGGACAGAGAGGTAGAATTAGTTGGATTCATTATTTTTTTTTACGTTAATGTTAATTGATTTGTCATTATTTTTCTGACATTGATTATTTCTGACAAATTTCAGGAGTGTGATCCGAAGAATTTTGTTAACCACATGAGAAAGATTGTTGTCTTGCCTCAGCCGAATGAGGATTGGTTTCAGTCAATTTTGTCCTTATCTGGCCTGAAGGACTTGTGCATGACCGGTTATACTAAGATCAACCACGGGATGCTTAATGAATTCGTGGAGAGATGGCACTCAGAGACCTCATCGTTTCATCTCCCGCATGGTGAGATGTCTATCACACTCGACGATGTCTCGTGTTTGCTACATCTTCTGATCAGGGGGAGATTCCTAGATCATATGAGGATGACCAAAGACGAGGCACTCGAGATTATTAGGGATGACAAACAAACCCGGACCCGCCCGCACCGGCCCGAGCCCGCCCTGAAATTAACGAGAAAACCCCGATTTAATTGGGTGCGGGTGCGGGTGCGGGTGGAACCCGGTTCTTAACTACGGGTGCGGGGGCAGGTAGACACTAAGACCCGCCCGCACCCGCCCCTGCCCCGCCCCCGGATAATGCATTTTATTTTAATTCCCTTATTTTACTTATTTTAATATTCATTTATTAATTATATTTTTAATTAAATTATTAATACTCCTATTGCAATTAAAATAATCAAATTTATCAAGTTAATATTTATTTACTAATTAAAATTTTAATTAAATAATTAATTAATTTATTAAAATAATCAATTTTTTAATTAAAATTATTAATTTTTATTGCAATTAAAAAGAAATTATTTTTTTGCGGGTGGGGGCGGGGCGGGTGCGGGTGCACCCGTTCACTACTGGGGGCGGGTCTGGGTGGTAAATTTTTACCCCCGGTTGGGTTTGGGGGGGGGGGGGGGGTGGGGCGGGTGTGTTACATGGAGGCGGGTGCGGCTGCGGGTATAGTTAAACCCGCCCCATTGCCATCCCTAGAGATGATGATAGAGTATCTAAGGGTTGATCCAAGGGAGGCGGTGAAGGAGTTTGATAAGACCAGGGATGCTCATGCTAGATTTGAATACCTGAATAAGGTATATAAGGCTGAGATTTTGATAGCACAACAAGCTGATGGTGATGATGAGTAGGTGGCACTCTACAGATTGCATGCATTAAGAGCATACCTATTTTATTTGGTTGGCACTGCGATCTTTATGGACAAGAGTGCAACTTATACAGACGTCGTCTACCTACGATACTTCGTGAATTTCGAGCGGATCCATAAGTACAACTGGGGGCGACTTGTTTGGTCTACCTGTATTTGAAGTTGAAAGAGGGTTGTATGTGGAAGATGAAGCAGGTCATAGGAAATGTCACACTACTAACGATAATAATTATTGGTCTTTGAATATTTTTTGTCATTTTAATATAATATTTGCAAAGTCACTGATGATTCGTGTGTTATAAACTTTTCATTTCAGGCTTGGATCCTTTAGCACTTCTCGCGCATCTCTGATTGGGCGAGTGTACCTGAGTACGCTGAGGATATGTCGTGTGCTACTGCTTTTATCCCGCTCAGAGGGAACCAGGCGACCGAGCCTTACAGAGTCTATCTTGACCGTTTAGTTGTTGAGAACATGCACTTCAACAACTATGTTGAACATCATCAAACGCGACCATTTGACGACATAATGCTATACTCTGAATGGGTGGCCTGCGGATCGTGTCTCACTGCTCCTCATCTTCCTGAGTGCGTTATGCGGCAGTTCGGATACACTCAGACCATTTTTAGACACCCTGATGTTTGTGCTCCTCCTGCCTTGACACTTAGACAGATAGAGGATATGTTTATGATTATGAGAGTCATCTGGTACCGGAGGAGGCACGCGCTACCATAGCTGAGAGCGACTGGAGTTACATCGAAGGTTACATCAGATGGTTCTTCAAGGTGTCACGATCGTACATGATGCATGCTGCTCCAGGAGATACGTCGAAACCAGCTCATCAAAAGATACTGGAGGAGGAGCAGGCAAAGCTAGATCATAATGATGATGTCTTACCTAGGTGTCGTCGTATAGTAAAGATTGCGCAGGCAGACATTTACACATGTATCTCCCCTGATGGGTTTGATGTCAGACAAGTCCTAGATGCCATCATCACGGAGGCACATGGAGCATTGTTGTACCGGAGACATCGTCGTAGGACAGGGGGTTGATGGCTGAGGAGGTAGACGAGGCAGAAGAGGTAGAAGAGAGATTGTCAGACACACAGTAGTCTCTTATTATATAATAGTAGTACCATGGCCTGTACTTTATTAAGACGGTCTTACTACTGTATTGATCTCGATTGTACGACATTTTGACATTTATTGGTATTTTATTTTTTTATGGAATTTTTTGTCTATCTGGAATTATATACGTCTATTTTTTATTTTCGATTGTACGGTATAATTTAAATCTTCATCTGAATACATATAAACAACATATAAAATGAAAGACCTATTTTGATATGTTTCGAATATGTATCTCGAGAATATTCTGGAGATGCATCTCTGGTACAATTCAAATGTATAATTGCTTCTAAATGAGATTCATCTCAACCTATATGTTTTAAATTGTTACGGAGATGCATCTCCAGAATATTTCAACATTTATTCAGAATTTGGTGCGTCCGGAGATGCATCTCCAAAAACTAGGGGCATTTAAATAATTTCGTGTGGTGGCTAAGAAGTCTTAAGGGTGCATTAAGAAATCCTCTAAAAAAATAGATTTTTTTTGTAATCCCCAGATTCTTCCATTATCTCTAGTTAGGCTTTAAAAAGACACGAATCTCCTTTTTAATGCACATGAAATAACGAAGATTTTAACTTGCCACCCCCCATATTATACCTGGCGCCTTCCAAAATTTTAAAATTCCCAAAATACCCTTACTAATATTTACCAATCAAATTTTACTTTTCTTCTAAAATCTTTACTTTTTTTAACATAGAAAAACGAAATTTTTGGTAGTAGTTTTGAAATTTCTGGTACGTCATTTTTCGCATTTATGAAAATTCACGCATTTATACTGGAAATTTGAAAAATCTGGGGAAAAAATACCGAAAATTGCAAAAAAATATGGTATCCATTACCGGAAATTGCCAAAATTTCTGAAAAAAACAAAAACTTCCAGAAATTTGTGAATTTCCGGTATACCAGAAATTTTGAATATATTTGAAAATTTCGGTAACAGGGCAAAAATTAGGAAAAATGTATTATTTGTGTGGTCCGAAGCCAGCAGGGTCATCTACAGATTCATGTAGCGATTGTACGCAGTTCTACACCACAGACAAAGTATGTTTTCTATGTAACTAGTTTAAATTAAATATTTTCTCGCCCTTATATGATATTTTTAGTATACTTTTTATGTGATGTAAATGGCAGATATTTGAGTCCAGATCTGAAGTATTAGTCTGGACACAGAATATTGGCAAACAACATGGTATTATAGTTGTGATTGTTCACTCTGATACTGCAAATGGCCAGTGAGGTAGGAAAGATAAATTGATTATGGGTTGTGAGAGAGCAGGAAATTATAAAAGGAAGAATACATCTGAAAACAGTAAATCCTTAAAGGGAATTTATAGTATGAAAGTGAAATGCCCTTTTAGACTGAGATCTGCGTCGAGTGGTAGCGGTTGGAAGGTGATGGTTAGGTGTGGGTTTCACAATCATAAACTATCTGAGGATTTAGATGGCCATGACATATTGGGTCGTCTAAAAGTTCATAAGAGATAGTTTGTGAATGACATGACGAAGTTGTTTGAAAAGTAATAGTGTGGGTTTTTGTTATCGTATCCACAGGGATTGTCGGATATTTGATGCTTGCCGTTCAATAGTTGTGATATTCTAAGTTAAGGTTTTCAAAAGTTTCACTTGTTGTTATCATTCACTTGTAGCAAAGATTAATTAGGTCACAAAGATTTTTGTAAAAGCATGTTAAGGTTAGGTTTCATCAATCCTATTCATGTATAAACAATTAATCAAGCATATGAACTCGGTTTCCGACCAATATAACCGTGTATCCTCCCGACTACGTTTGTGTCTAAAGCGGAATCGTGAGTACCGTTGTTTAGACCGTTAGATGATGTCTCACGCTAACAATCTAAGCAACGATCATTAAGATCAATACAATGCGAATAGCAAATCCCAAATCTATGTCTAGAGTTTGGTTTTTAAGAAATGAAATTGTTAGGTCAAGAGTTGTAAAGTCTATGTCTAGAGCAAAACAATTCACAAATGGATCATTAAGAGAAAACAACATCATCTATATTGATCAAAGACTTTGTTCATATACAAGAGATCAATATCAATACATAAAAACAGAATCAACTACCTCTAACCTCAACATTGAGTGATTAGCTACCACTTCTCATGGTAGCTTGGATGACAAGTAAAGAGAGGAGATGAATGAGCATCCACGCTGAATAATCGAGAATGGATGCAAAATCAGCTTCTCCAATGAAAATACAAGCTTTTCTGAACAAAATACTGTAAACCCTTAATTCTAATGTAAAAATGAGCAAGAGATCCATTCCAAAAAGTAACAATTCTATTTATACACTTTTCCTAACAGCACCATTCGCCCAGCGAAGGCATTCATTCGCCTAGCGAATGACCAAAAATATGGCACATTTAAGTGCCTCAGACTTAAACCGCCCCTCAGAATTATCGCGGGTTCGCTAGGCGAACCAAAACATTCGCTTCGCGAGCATTCGCTGCAACCTTCGCCCCAGCGAAGCTTGGGTGTTTTCAAAATGGAAAGTTTCTGCCACCCTTCGCTGGCACATTCGCCCCGTGAGCACATCAGCGAGCATTCGCTGGCCTACTCGCCCAGCGAATTTACCCAGTTTTCCTACTGTAAGTTTTGCACACTTTCTGCCACCATCTCGCTGGAATCCTCGCTGACGTTCGCTAGGCGAACCTTCGCTGGCACCTTCGCCAACACTCGCCTAGCGAATACTGTTGTTGATTTCAATTCTTTGGCAGCTTGCACTATTTCTTTGGGTCTTCAAACTTTGATCTTTTCACTCCTATTTCTGCACATTTAGCACACAAATTACAAGCACCACAAGTATATTTCAAATAATGCACAACAACATCAATTCACACTAAAATCAACCTATTCCACATGAAAAGTCATGAAAAATGCCAAATAACTCATACTCAAATATATCATGATTGACATCTAACAGAAGTATAACATAGCTCCACGATTTCTGCCTTGAAAGCCAAAGATCCAGAAAACCTCACCAGTGTTACCAAGTGTATAAAGCTAGAGCTACATACAAGGCGAGCAAGAGAGGTTCATTGATGGAAATGAAAATGTTATTAACTCTTATTCATAGAGAAAAATATATGTGTTGGACAAGAAATAGGGAAGACTCAAATGTTGTCGTTGATATCTTCTGGACACATCCTGATTCAATGAAGCTGTTGAATATGTTTCACTTGGTGTTGATTTTTGATTGTCCATACAAGACAATTAGGTAATGTGCATCGTGATCATACCTTGATATCATTTCGACATACTTTGATTTATCAGATTTTTTATTATTTGCATCGTGATCATACAGGTATCGGTTACCACTACTTAAGATTGTTAGTGTTACGTCAACAAAATTGACGTTTTCGGTATGCTTTGCCTATTTGGAACATGAAAGGGAGAGGAACTTCAAATGGGTACTGGAGAAGATCAAATATTTGTTCTTTTCCGAGAAATTGCTACTGGATGTTGTGGTGACAAACCGAGAACTTGCGTTGATGAATGCAATTGAGGCTGTGTTTCCAAAGTCAACTCATCTGTTATGTTCCTTCCATATTTCAAAAAAAGTTAGCATGAAATGTAAAAAGTGTTTTAAATTAGAAAGACATGAACATGTCATGGATCTATGGAACAACATCATGTATGCTAATAGAGATACTAAGTTTGTCGCACACTTGAAGCACTTTGAGACTATTTGTGTTGATATTCCTTTGTTTGTTAAGTATGTGAGTGAAACATAGTTGAGACCTTATAAAGAAAGGTTTGTTGCTGCTTGGACTAACATAGTCACTCATTTAGAGAACACAACAACGAACAGGTACACATACTTCTTCTCGATGTTATTACATTACTAAGCATAATTTATTATATTGGCTCATTTTGGTTTAATTATGGTTTTTAGGGTGGATTTTTTTCATTGGAAACTAAAAAACATGTTGACTACAAGCCGGGGAGATTTATGACGAAGTTTGGATGCTGTGTGAAATTTTGGCTTATGCAGACAGCAAATGTCCTAACACATGTCAAGACATTGTGCTACATAATCATTTAAACTCAGAGGCGCAACAACAGACTGATACCTTGAATATCAGAACTGCACAATCACAGATGTCACGACATCTGATCTAACATATCAGTTAAGAACAATAACAAAACTGTAAATTGCATAATGTTAAATAAGACAGTATGTGTTGACCCAGTTCGATGCAATTCACCTACATCTGAGGGATACCAATCCAGGAAGAAGATTTCACTATCTTGTAGTATTACCCTAAAGTTAAACTTCTCCGTTTACAACTTTATCCTAATCACTACCCTTAATGAACATCTTTATCACAGTTAAACTCCATCATTTACAACTTTTGATATGAGAGACCTACTCACTTCCTTAATCACAACCTGTGATATCTCTGTCTTCTGCCAATTCAGAATCTCTGTCATGCTTTCTTGACCAACAAGTCATCTTAGACTTGCTTCAAAGCTCCGTCCAAGAACGATACACAGACCATTGCCTGAAGGCTTCTGGTTCTGTCCTTGTACCTATGCCTTCCACTCTGCATCCATATTACAGAGGGAGACTTACAACTCCTAAGAAAGCCAACGACTCTCAAACCCTAAACCCTTATTCAACACAAGAGAACTAGGTTACAAAGTTACAAGTGATACAAAAGGTACATTCGATATCAAAACCCTATGTCTAAGTCTTCTTATATAGTCTTCTGTTGGGCTTTCTATCTTTGATCCCGTGATTCCTTGATCTGTTCCTTAATTCTTGCAACAGATTAAAACCTGCTAACTTAGTAAGTCAGTCAGGATGTCGAGTCACCATGCTGGAACATCTCCTTCGACATCCTTTTCTTCTGCAGATTCTTCAATTATATCATCAGAATGTTTTAGCAAAATTTAGTCAAACAACAAATGCTTTCAATCTCCCCCTTTTGACAAATTTTGGCTAAAATATTTTCTTCTGCATTCTGCAATCAGCAAGACTCCTACATCAAGACTCATCTTAAGAGTTGATTGGAACTAAGGTCCTAAGGTCTGAGAGAGTCTCCCCCTTAACATATTCCCTCTCCTTTCAAGAGAGGTCTTGAGAACCAGAAGACTCCTCCATAAACGAAACAGCAGTTGTAGGCTTCGTAACACTGAGAGCAAAGATTGCGTAACTCAGGTCACAAGACACAACCTGCTTCACAACTCAGATCACGGGAATCAAGGAAAAAATGAATGTTAAGATGTCAGAACATCTTAACCAACATTCTTGCAAAACAACTGCAGGAATGTACCCATACCCATGTCCTCCTCCTCACCTCCAACAGAAGTAGCCTCATCATCATCAGCTTCGTCCTCACCCCCTCCAAATATTGGCCTGGCCTCAGGCCAACCAGCATGCACTAGGAACTGCTCCCTAGTCATTATAAGATGCTCAGAAGAAGGGTCACGGATCTGCAACTGAAGAGCCTGCAAGGAATCATGAATATCCGTCATAGCACGCTGCTGGGCAGCCATCCAATCCCAGTTATAATTGCAGATCTCCTGCTGATATGGATAATAGGCCGGCGTTGCCGGCTCAGAACCCTCCTCAGCTTCAGCAGCATCATCAGCACCAGCACTAGAAGAGCCTCCAACCATCCCTCTAGCCTTACAGAACTTATCCACATACCGATCATCAATAGCAGATGGAATAGTGACCTGCCTGCGGGCTGGCATATCAACACCAGCGTGAGCACACAAGGACATGATCAGACATGGAAAAATAAGCGGGGCATCATTAGACGATCCCACTTTTTCGCCACAAACAGTGCATCAATTGTTCGGTAACTTCCTCGATCACTAAGAAGGAATCTTTTCTCCGGCAGGATGCTCTTTCTTTCAAGGGTCTCATACCTGGCAGCCTGCTTAGCTCCCCTGAATCGTTCTTCGTCAAATCGCACGGGCACTTGTCTGGAGGTTTGAGCCTTTCGCTTCTTAGCCGCGTGAATCGCCATTTTTGGTGCCATCTGCACATAACAAATAATGAAACCAAACAAGGGCAACAAACGCATTAGCAACTAAAAACAACCAGCCAGAGCTCTGCATTGACAAGTAAAAAAATTAAAAATCTGCTTCTGTTCGCGCCAGACTCGCTAGGCGAAGTCTGGCGAATGCTCGCACAGACTCGCGAGGCGAACGAACCAGCGAAGGCGCGATTTTTCAGAAAAACACAGTTACAAACAGTCCCTCTCCCATCTCCTAATTTCAAATACTACTCTAGTCATATTGCTTATGTAGTTTCTAACATGCAAGACAAAAGTAACATGACAGAGTATACCAATTTTTCACAAAACCCATATTGATCAATTAAGAACATAAGCAATGCCTACAGAAATAAACTGTAAAGAGTAAACAAACCTGAATTTCGCACTGTTAATGGTGGATTAGGGCAATTGGAAAGTAGAAGGAGATGAGTGTTGAAGTGTACAAGAGGAAATGAAAGGAAAAGAATGACACGGAGGGAAATGATGAAGAGGTCAAGAGGCTAGGGTTTTGCCCCCCTCTATTCTGATTTCAAAGTGGGTCTTGGGCCCAATTTGGTGGCCCACCCACAATCCATTTTTTTCTGATGTGGCAGAAACTTGGGTTGGTCTGCCTCGCTGGGTTCGCTGAGCGAAGGCCAGCGAATGCTCGCCCCAGCTCGCTAGGCGAACACCAGCGAACAAGACCAGAATTTTCAAAATTTTTCCAAACTGTGCCACAATTTTTAAGCATCATAGTGATATCTAAACATTCTCAAAACAGAAATAACAGAAATACTTACAATGTTGGGGTGCCTCCCAACCAGCGCTTGTTTAACGTCGGCTAAGCTCGACGGACCACCGCAATCTCACGGATCGCGTAAGGGAACAATGACGGGATTCCGCTCGAAATCTCCTCCAAGATAAACTTTCAGCCTCTGTCCATTGACAGTCCAACTTTCCTTTAACTTTGTGTCCTCAATTACAATTGCTCCATAAGGTTTGATTTCCACAATCCGAAAAGGTCCGGACCATTTAGATCTTAATTTTCCGGGAAACAATTTTAATCGAGAATTGAACAATAAGACCAGCTGTCCGACCTCAAAATGTTTGATGACAATTCTTTTGTCATGGTAAGACTTGACACGATCCTTATACAATTTATTGGAATCGTACGCCTGAAGGCGCAATTCATCCAACTCGTGTAATTGCACTTTTCTTCTTTCCCCGCTTAGAGTTGGATCAAAATTCAAAAATTTTAAGGCCTAAAACGCCTTGTGCTCCAACTCTACCGGCAAGTGACAATTCTTACCATAAACCATTTTGAACGGTGTGAGACCGATCGGAGCCTTAAAAGCGGTCTGATACGCCCACAAAGCATCATCTAATCTGTTGGCCCAATCTTTTCTCGAGGCCGAGACCGTTTTCTCTAAAATCCGTTTAATTTCACGATTAGATACCTCTGCTTGACCGTTAGCTTGTGGATGATATGGTGTAGCAACCTTGTGCTTCACACCATACTGCTCCAAAGCTTTGTCAAGCTGAGTGTTACAAAAGTGAGATCCTCCATCACTTATTAACACTCGAGGAGTACCAAAACGTGCAAAAATATTTTTCTTCAAAAATTTTACCACTGTTTTTCCATCGGCTTTAGCGCAAGCTATCGCCTCTACCCACTTGGAAACGTAATCCACAGCGACCAAAATATATTCATTAGAAAATGAAGATGGGAATGGACCGACAAAGTCGATCCCCTAACAGTCAAAAACTTCGATTTCTAACATATTTTGTAATGGCATTTCTTGCCGCTGTGAAATACCGCCGCTTCTCTGGCACTTGTCACAACTAAGGGCATGCGCATGCGCATCTTTGAATAAGGACGGCCAATAAAATCCAGACTGGAGGACTTTAGTAGCCGTTCTTAACCCATTAAAGTGTCCTCCGTAAGGAGAGTTATGACAGTGCCACAGAATACTCGTGGCTTCCTCCACTGACACACACCTTCTGAGGAGGTTGTCAACACCAAGTTTAAATAAATGGGGTTCATCCCATACAAATGACTTGGCATCAGACAAAAATTTCTGTTTTTGGTGGTGCGTTAGACCGTCCGGTATCAATCCGGTGGCTTTGTGATTAGCCATGTCGGCGAACCACGGTCTAACTTGCACTCTAAAAAGTTTTTCATCAGGGAACTCCTCTTTTACCTCAAATTCATTCTTGGTCACCTCAACGTTTACCAAACGAGATAAGTGATCTGCTACCAAATTTTCGGATCCCTTTTTGTCACAAATTTCAATATCAAATTCCTGTAACAAAAGGATCCACCTAATAAGCCTCTGCTTAGAATCAGGTTTGGTAAGCAGATACCTTATAGCGGTATGGTCAGTGTAAACGATGACTTTCGCACCAATCAAATAAGAACGAAACTTCTCCAACGCATACACTATGGCGAGCAACTCTTTTTCAGTTGTCGCATAGTTAATTTGAGCCTCATTTAGCACCTTGCTCGTATAATGTATAGCGTGGAAAACCTTCGTTTTTCTTTGTCCCAAAACAGCCCCCACCGCATAATCGCTAGCATCGCACATTAATTCAAAATCCATTTTCCAGTTTGGTGCAACGATTATCGGTGAAGTTGTTAAACTGTTTTTCAAAAAATTAAAAGCAAAAAGACATGACTCGTCAAAGTCAAAAACCTTACCTTGGACAAGCAAGTTACTCAACGGCTTCGCGACCTTTGCGAAGTCCTTGATGAATCTCCGGTAGAACCCGGCATGTCCAAGAAAGCTCCGTATTCCTTTGACATTCATCGGCGGTGGTAATTTCTCGATTAAGTCCACTTTAGCTTTATCAACTTCTAGGCCTTTTGAAGACACCTTGTGCCCGAGCACAATTCCCTCTTTAACCATGAAGTTGCATTTTTCCCAGTTAAGGACCAGATTAGTTTCCACGCACCGCTCCAACACCGTATCTAGATTTTTCAAGCACAAATCAAACGATTGCCCAAAAACTGAGAAATCATCCATAAAGACCTCGATTGTCTTTTCGATCAAGTCCGCAAAGATAGCTTGCATACACCGCTGAAAAGTAGCCGGTGTATTACATAATCCAAACGGCATCCTCCTATAAGCAAAGATTCCGAACGGACATGTAAAAGCAGTTTTTTCGTGATCATCCGGGTTAACAATGATTTGGTTATAACCCAAATAACCATCCAAAAAACAATAAAATTCTTGACCGGAGAGACGTTCGAGCATTTGATCCATAAAAGGTAAAGGAAAATGATCTTTTCTCGTAGCTTTGTTCAACCTACGGCAGTCGATACACATCCTCCACCCGGTAACCGTCTTTGTTGGAATAAGCTCATTTTTGTCATTTCGGACCACCGTCATTCCACTTTTTTTTGGCACCACATGCACCGGACTAACCCACGGGCTGTCGGAAATAGGGTAAATCATTCCGGCGTCCAACATTTTCACCATTTCTTTTCTTACCACTTCTTTCATGATTGGATTAAGGCGGCGTTGAGGTTGAGCAACCGGTTTAAAATCCTCCTCCATAAAAATACGGTGCATGCAATATGACGGACTAATGCCTTTGAGATCGGACAATGTCCATCCCATTGCATCTTGATTCTTTTTCAGCACTTGAATTAATCGGTTTTCCTCATTTTCAGACAAAATATTACTTATGATCACCGGTTTATTCCCTCCATCATCAAGGAAAGCATACTTCAAGTTGGAAGGTAACATTTTCAATTCAATTTTGGTTGGTTCATCATCATTAACTAATTTTTTTAGAATTTCCTCTTCATATTCCCATGGTTGCATTTCATCCAAAGCTTCAAGTTCTAATAAGCACTCTTCTAAAGCTTGTTCTTCTTCAACCGAGAATATTTCCAAGGACTCATCTAAAGCTCTTTGTAACGGTTCAATGACATGCATTTGATTTGTCACCCCCGAACTTGCCTCTTCCGTTACATCAATTCGAAAACAATCACCCTTTTCCTTCTTGTGCTTCATGGCATCATAAAGATTGAAACAAACCTCTTCATCTTGGACTCTCACTTTCATGAGACCATCGTCCATGTCAATTGCCATACGAGCAGTTTTCATGAAAGGCCTTCCAAGAATCAAAGGTGCATCCTCATCCTCATCCATTTCAATGACAACAAAATCAATTAGAAACAAAAATTTGTCCACCTTGACCAACACATCTTCCGCTACACCGTGAGGACGGGTAGTGGATTTATCTGCGAGTTGCAAAGTCATTTGAGTGGACCTTAATTCCATATGGCCTAAGCGTCTCACAATCGATAATGGTATCAAGTTGATGCTAGAACCCAAATCAATCAACCCATTGCCCACATACATGTTTCCTATCGTAACCGGCAATGTAACTCTTCCCGGATCACATTCTTTCCGAGGGAGAGTCCGTTGAATGATTGCGCTATAACTTGCATCCACCATAATAGTTTCTTGATCTGTGTATCTTTTCTTCTTCGTAAGGATGTCCTTCATGAATTTAGCGTATTTGGGCATTTGTTCCAAGGCCTCAGAAAATGGGATATTTATTTGTAACTGTTTAAAAATATCCATAAACCGAGTATAATGCCTTGCACTATCTTTCCTTGTAGGAGCATGCGGATAAGGTAAGTGTTGTATCGGAATATTACTCACCGGCTCTTTTCCTTTTTTCGTTCTTTTCACTCTTTCCTCATTATCAATTTTTCTCTCATTCTCCTTTTTTTCTCTCTCATTTTTTTCTATCTCTTTTTCAACTACAACACCCTCAACATTCTTTTCTACTTCTAATTCCTCACTCACATGTTCTTTTTCAACCACAACCTCCTCCTCCATTACTCTTTTACCCACATTCATGTCAATCTCACGTCCACTTCTTGTAATAATCGCTTTACAATCTTTCGGATTTGGAAGAGTAGTTGCCGTAAAGGGACCTTTTTGTTGATCGGCCAATTGTTTAGATAATTGCCCGACTTGTGTTTCGAGGTTCCTTATCGCAACATCTGTATTCTTTTGATTAGACATGGATATTTGCATAAATTGTGTTAGAGTATCTTCCATCTTTGTATTTCCAATGGGAGCTTGAGGAGGTTGGGTGTAATTTTGGTAAGGTTGACGATTTGATGGCCCGGCTTCTTGCGGTCTCCATGGTTGTTGATAACCTTGGTTACCACGTTGTTGGTAACCTTGGTTGGCTTGTTGATATGGAGGACGGGGTTGGTAACCTTGATTTCCCGCATAGTTTGCTTCCTCCACAACCGGAGGACAATAACCGGTCAAATGGTCACCTTTGCATAACTCACACACTAACACTTGCACCTTTTTACTTGAAGATTCATGCATCTCCTTGAATTGTTGAGGCAGCTTAGACATTTGCTTTGTTAACAGCTCAACCTGTTGTGATAACAATTTGTTTTGTGCAAGGATAGCGTCACTTGTTCCTAATTCCAACACACCCGGCGTCCGTTGAGCAGGTCCACGATTGTGACTACCTTGATGATCGTTCAAGGCCATTTTATCAATGATAGCAGTGGCTTCCGCTGCAGTTTTGCTTAACAACGAACCACCCGCGGTGGCATCCAACAAGGTTTTGTGTACTAGCTGCAGCCCATTTCTGAATATATGAATTTGTGACAATTCATCGAAACCATGGCCTTTGCACTTTCGTAACATTGATTTGAACCTCTCCCAAGCTTCGTTGAGAGATTTGTTAGCTCCTTGTGTGAATACCGCTATAGCGGTCTTCGCTTCCATGAACCGAGTGTGCGGAAAGAATCTTTCCAAAAAAATTTCTTCCAAAGCATTCCAATCAGTCATGATGGCAGTTGACTGATCAAGGTACCATTCCTTGGCCTTCCCAATGAGGGAATGCGGGAATAGTCTCTTGAACAGAGACTCCTCTTCTGCTTCCGGTGCACCCGTCGCTCCAGCGATTTCATAAAATTTTGTCAAATGGGTGAAAGGATCTTCATGATCCATACCCGTAAACGGACTTTGGTATAACAGTTGGAGGATTCCGGTCTTCATCTCAGCATGACGACCATTGTTTGCATGACGGGCGAACTGAGCATTATGCCTCGGACTGTTTGTACAAGGCCTAGAAGCAGGTGGTGGTGGTGGTGGTGGATCTCCCTCCATAACTGGAAGTATGTGTGGAAATGGTGGTGGTGCAGATGTACTTTCCTCTTGTTCTCGCCTCTGTTTCGCTAGCTGCCTCCTTCTTCTAGTTCGGCTATTGATTCTACGAGCGGTTCTTTCAATCTCAAGATCGAAAAGAAGTTGGTCCGCCGGTAGTTTCCCTCGCATAAACTAAGTCTGCACACTAAACAAACAGATTAACAAGTTCAAGATAAAGCGGTAACAGCTTACAATAACTCAACTATCGCAATGCTTGCAATATCAACTAACAATCCCCGGCAACGGCGCCAATTTGTTTGAAAAGTAATAATGTGGGTTTTTGTTATCGTATCCACAGGGATTGTCGGATATTTGATGCTTGCCGTTCAATAGTTGTGATATTCTAAGTTAAGGTTTTCAAAAGTTTCACTTGTTGTTATCATTCACTTGTAGCAAAGATTAATTAGGTCACAAAGATTTTTGTAAAAGCATGTTAAGGTTAGGTTTCATCAATCCTATTCATGTATAAACAATTAATCAAGCATATGAACTCGGTTTCTGACCAATATAACCGCGTATCCTCCCGGCTACGTTTATGTCTAAAGCAGAATCGTGAGTACCGTTGTTTAGACCGTTAGATGATATCTCACGCTAACAATCTAAGCAACGATCATTAAGATCAATACAATGCGAATAGCAAATCCCAAATCTATGTCTAGAGTTTGGTTTTTAAGAGATGAAATTGTTAGGTCAAGAGTTGTAAAGTCTATGTCTAGAGCAAAACAATTCACAAATGGATCATTAAGAGAAAACAACATCATCTATATTGATCAAAGACTTTGTTCATATACAAGAGATCAATATCAATACATAAAAACAGAATCAACTACCTCTAACCTCAACATTGAGTGATTAGCTACCACTTCTCATGGTAGCTTGGATGACAAGTAAAGAGAGGAGATGAATGAGCATCCACGCTGAATAATCGAGAATGGATGCAAAATCAGCTTCTCCAATGAAAATACAAGCTTTTCTGAACAAAATACTGTAAACCCTTAATTCTAATGTAAAAATGAGCAAGAGATCCATTCCAAAAAGTAACAATTCTATTTATACACTTTTCCTAACAGCACCATTCGCCCAGCGAAGGCATTCATTCGCCTAGCGAATGACAAAAAATATGGCACATTTAAGTGCCTCAGACTTAAACCGCCCCTCAGAATTATCGCGGGTTCGCTAGGAGAACCAAAACATTCGCTTCGCGAGCATTCGCTGCAACCTTCGCCCCAACGAAGCTTGGGTGTTTTCAAAATGGAAAGTTTCTGCCACCCTTCGCTGGCACATTCGCCCCGCGAGCACATCAGCGAGCATTCGCTGGCCTACTCGCCCAGCGAATTTACCCAGTTTTCCTACTGTAAGTTTTGCACACTTTCTGCCACCATCTCGCTGACGTTCGCTAGGCGAACCTTCGCTGGCACCTTCGCCAACACTCGCCTAGCGAATACTGTTGTTGATTTCAATTCTTTGGCAGCTTGCACTATTTCTTTGGGTCTTCAAACTTTGATCTTTTCACTCCTATTTCTGCACATTTAGCACACAAATTACAAGCACCACAAGTATATTTCAAATAATGCACAACAACATCAATTCACACTAAAATCAACCTATTCCACATGAAAAGTCATGAAAAATGCCAAATAACTCATACTCAAATATATCATGATTGACATCTAACAGAAGTATAACATGGCTCCACGATTTCTGCCTTGAAAGCCAAAGATCCAGAAAACCTCACCAGTGTTACCAAGTGTATAAAGCTAGAGCTACATACAAGGCGAGCAAGAGAGGTTCATTGATGGAAATGAAAATGTTATTAACTCTTATTCATTGAGAAAAATATATGTGTTGGACAAGAAATAGGGAAGACTCAAATGTTGTCGTTGATATCTTCTGGACACATCCTGATTCAATGAAGCTGTTGAATATGTTTCACTTGGTGTTGATTTTTGATTGTCCATACAAGACAATTAGGTAATGTGCATCGTGATCATACCTTGATATCATTTCGACATACTTTGATTTATCAGATTTTTTATTATTTGCATCGTGATCATACAGGTATCGGTTACCACTACTTAAGATTGTTAGTGTTACGTCAACAAAATTGACGTTTTCGGTATGCTTTGCCTATTTGGAACATGAAAGGGAGAGGAACTTCAAATGGGTACTGGAGAAGATCAAAGATTTGTTCTTTTCCGAGAAATTGCTACTGGATGTTGTGGTGACAAACCGAGAACTTGCGTTGATGAATGCAATTGAGGCTGTGTTTCCAAAGTCAACTCATCTGTTATGTTCCTTCCATATTTCAAAAAAAGTTAGCATGAAATGTAAAAAGTGTTTTAAATTAGAAAGACATGAACATGTCATGGATCTATGGAACAACATCATGTATGCTAATAGAGATACTAAGTTTGTCGCACACTTGAAGCACTTTGAGACTATTTGTGTTGATATTCCTTTGTTTGTTAAGTATGTGAGTGAAACATAGTTGAGACCTTATAAAGAAAGGTTTGTTGCTGCTTGGACTAACATAGTCACTCATTTAGAGAACACAACAACGAACAGGTACACATACTTCTTCTCGATGTTATTACATTACTAAGCATAATTTATTATATTGGCTCATTTTGGTTTAATTATGGTTTTTAGGGTGGATTTTTTTCATTGGAAACTAAAAAACATGTTGACTACAAGCCGGGGAGATTTATGACGAAGTTTGGATGTTGTGTGAAATTTTAGCTTATGCAGACAGCAAATGTCCTAACACATGTCAAGACATTGTGCTACATAATCATTTAAACTCAGAGGCGCAACAACAGACTGATACCTTGAATATCAGAACTGCACAATCACAGATGTCACGACATCTGATCTAACATATCAGTTAAGAACAATAACAAAACTGTAAATTGCATAATGTTAAATAAGACAGTATGTGTTGACCCAGTTCGATGCAATTCACCTACATCTGGGGGATACCAATCCAGGAAGAAGATTTCACTATCTTGTAGTATTACCCTAAAGTTAAACTTCTCCGTTTACAACTTTATCCTAATCACTACCCTTAATGAACATCTTTATCACAGTTAAACTCCATCATTTACAACTTTTGATATGAGAGACCTACTCACTTCCTTAATCACAACCTGTGATATCTCTGTCTTCTGCCAATTCAGAATCTCTGTCATGCTTTCTTGACCAACAAGTCATCTTAGACTTGCTTCAAAGCTCCGTCCAAGAACGATACACAGACCATTGCCTGAAGGCTTCTGGTTCTGTCCTTGTACCTATGCCTTCCACTCTGCATCCATATTACAGAGGGAGACTTACAACTCCTAAGAAAGCCGACGACTCTCAAACCCTAAACCCTTATTCAACACAAGAGAACTAGGTTACAAAGTTACAAGTGATACAAAAGGTACATTCGATATCAAAACCCTATGTCTAAGTCTTCTTATATAGTCTTCTGTTGGGCTTTCTATCTTTGATCCCGTGATTCCTTGATCTGTTCCTTAATTCTTGCAACAGATTAAAACCTGCTAACTTAGTAAGTCAGTCAGGATGTCGAGTCACCATGCTGGGACATCTCCTTCGACATCCTTTTCTTCTGCAGATTCTTCAATTATATCATCAGAATGTTTTAGCAAAATTTAGTCAAACAACAAATGCTTTCAATCTCCCCCTTTTGACAAATTTTGGCTAAAACATTTTCTTCTGCATTCTGCAATCAGCAAGACTCCTACATCAAGACTCATCTTGAGAGTTGATTGGAACTAAGGTCCTAAGGTCTGAGAGAGTCTCCCCCTTAACATATTCCATCTCCTTTCAAGAGAGGTCTTGAGAACCAGAAGACTCCTCCATAAAAGAAACAGCAGTTGTAGGCTTCGTAACACTGAGAGCAAAGATTGCGTAACTCAGGTCACAAGACACAACCTGCTTCACAACTCAGATCACGGGAATCAACGAAAAAATGAATGTTAAGATGTCAGAACATCTTAACCAACATTCTTGCAAAACAACTGCAGGAATGTACCCATACCCAGACAGCAGCAGAAAACCATTCTCCCCATTTTTAGCCAAAACTTGGCAAAAGTGACTAAGACAGCTTTTGACTGTTTCTTCTTTTAAGAAACCCGACCAAAGAATCCATTACATGCACACATGTTTTATAACAATGTCTTGGCATCATGTCAGACATTGTCTATTATTCCTGGATTCTTCTTCTAATTTGACGTTACAGAGACTTCTTCACAAAATTATGATCACAGTCTGCAGAGAAAAATAAATTCTCCCAGACTCAACCAGTGATTCTTAAGCATCCAATAAGAACCATGTAACTTGTACTGCCAAGTCTCCCCCAACTTGCAACAATACAAATATGTCAATACATCCTTCTCGACATCTCATCCTCCCAGGATGGACACATAATCACAGCTTTCTTGATGCACAATACAAACTGGAACTCCACTGCACCCCTGCAGAAAAACATCTTAGATCAAGGAGCAACTCCCCTTATCTAAGGTAACTAGTGCTCCTCCACAGAACACCTAAGCTGATGAATGGAAAAAATAAGACGCATCTTCATGTCTTCAAGGCCGCACCCTCAGTTCGAGCCATCTGTTGAACACAATCATCAACTCTCTTATTGCTTCTTCTGACAAGAACCAATAATCACTCACACATGATCACCATCATGCTACCCGTGAGGAAATAACAGGATAACCATCCTACCATAACAAGCTCTTGGCTTAAGATCAAAGTCCCATTGATCCCCCTCTTCCTGCAACCATCTACACACCACACGAACTCCTCTTGAATTCTCATGTATAGACCTCCAGCTGCTTGAGGCACAAACCAATTGAATCAGAATGCTTCACATTCCTCAAAGAGACGCACATGGCCCCTTAGTTTGTTATAACGATGTTAGATATCGTATGCATGCTCCAGAACTTCACAACTGCCAAACTGATCCACTACTAGCATGACTTGCAGCCAGGGGCAGTATCCCCTACGCAAGATTTTCCAGTGACCTTACCAAGGCCAGCAACTGAGATAGACACCCCATAATCCATGACAGTCATTCCTTATCATTCTCCCGTATGATAACCTGGAATACTCCTGATTTTCTGGTGAATATCCACTTCTGAACGCATAAAAAACCAGACCTTCATGCAATCAACCTGTGATCCACTCCAGTCTTCTCCACACCATACTCTTAAGGCAGTTCTTCTACTCCATCATTCTCCTGTATGACAAGATAGATACTCCTTAGACATGATGTAGCCAACAAGTTCCTAGACCAGAACTTAAGAATCCTCCACCAAGGATAACCAACCCAAAAATGTTCTAACATCAGTTAGGACATCTTCCACACATCATAGACACCACACACCATGGTTCTTGATATGCTCCACCACTGGACTTACTATCAGCATAGTAATCCAAACTGAAGATCTTCACACAACACTGCTGTTGAACCCTAATTTTTACCCCTAAGATTTTGCACATTTCATTTGCATTTCATACCATAAACAAGATCACAATCTTTTTTTCTCCTGAGTATCTGTGTATTTCTCACTTGCTTTCTTACTTGTTTCTCATTTGCTAACCTCTAACCAAATACCAAAAAATTTGCTGCAGTTTCTCTCTCTGTGTGTTGTGCAGGTTTGTCAAAGACAATGAAGTGGTTTCAAGTCAAATGTGATTGTTGTTCTTGATCCAGTTCAGATGGATGTTTGACCCGATCTTGGTCAAACTATCAAGCTTGCTTCATCTGCCTGTCATTTGTGCCAATAGTTTGTTTCTCAAGCAGTGATGGTTCAAGGTCAAGATGTCTTGTGATTCTTCAGTTTGTCAAGCATTGATTTGGGTTCAGAAAGTCAGATTTAAATGGCCGTTGTTTCAGTTATAGTTTCTTCAGTGGTGATTGTGTTGCATATGTTATCAGAGGCTTGCGAAAAAAAGTCAAGATTGGTTTTGGGCTAAAAATAAAGATTTGCTACCCATGATCCTTTTTCATATCTAGATTAATTATCCACCATTCTAAACCATTTCTTATCCATTTTTTGTCCAAATTCTCATGTGAAACCATTTCTCTAAATTTCCATATCCATATTCACAATCCATTTATAATCCATTTCTAATCCATTTTTATTTACATTATCCAATATCCATCTCCAATCATCCACTTCATAAACCATTTCTCTTTTAAAACCAATTCAATACCCTTTTTTTTTTCAATTTAAAGCCCATTGTCTCTTTATTGATCAATATAAAAATTTAAAAAAAAAAAGAAAAAGAAAAAAAGAAGAGAAAGCCAAAATACACGGTCCAGCCATCAAGCCATTCCAAAAAGCCATGTTCAAGCTACCAGAAGCCTCACACACTAAGAGCTACTACATCATTCCACGTCACAAGCCATTTCCAAAAGATTACAAGCAAAACAATAACTCCAAGCCAACAAGCTGAGCTGCAAATGAATAAGCTGCTATTGAAGTCATTCTTCACGCAAGTTACAACACACAATTACTGAAGCAAAACACATCAAAACAACATGGAATGATACGCGAAACGCAAGCATCGTGTGAGCTGCAAATACACTTGACTACAAAACTCAGGCACAACGTTGCGAAACGACTTCGAAGACGCGTTACAACACAAAACGCAGCACTGCAGGAGGAAACGATTTCAAAACGACAACCACAAATTCCCCTTCATTTGCTATAAATAGGAGCAATTCTTCTTCAATTTTTTAAACTTGAAAAGCCTCTCAAATCTCTACAAAAATTCAAACTCAACCAAATTCAAGCTTCAAATTCATTTTCATTTTCAAAACTTCACAAACCTGCAGAAAATTCACAGAGAACCAATTCAATTCCTCAAAACTCTTTCTCAATTCAACCTTCATTTCCAAACTTCAAATAATTCAAACCTTCAATCAATTTCTCGCAAGTGAAACCGATTCATCAACTTCACACTTTCGCATCTCACACAACTCACAAATTAATTCAATCTCGCAACTCACTGCCACGATTCACACAGTGACGTCAACAACACATTCAAAAAAGGAGAGGACGAAGATTAGAAGTTTTCAAACCTGGTTTTGAAGGTATTGGACCGATTATGTGTTCTTCGATTCGATTTTGCTTATGGACGATTCTCGAAATTGAAAGCACCATCGTGCTCCTGTCTTGATTCTGATCATAACCATGTGAAAGTTGAATTCTGTCGCGCCGTTTCGGTAGAGCTCAAAGTTTGTTGGCTATGGTAATGTACAGTAACTTTGCGTTCAATGGAAGAAGAAGATGAAATATCGTTTCTGATTTTCTTAATTCCTCTTTATTGCATCTTGTTTCTTTTTTTTAATACTTTCAACATGGCATTGGGCTTGGCCCGCCATTTCATGAGGTTTTACTACCCCACCTCCATTTTTTTTAACAAAAAAACCTCCCTTTTTTTTTTAATCTCTTTTTAATTTTCTTTTTAATTCTTTTATCTTAAATCTACTTTTTCAATAAACTTTTTGTTAGATATTACCATTTTGTTTTCTTTTTTTTACTTTAATGTTTTTTTTTTAAAAAACTCTTAGAAAATATTTTAAATGAAGATATATTTGTTTTTTTTTATTTCTCTTTTTAATGTTATTGGTTGTGTGGATCATAACATGTTAGATCCACTTTTCTTCATCTTTTTTCCTTTTGATCGATGAAAGGCTAAAGGATCTTGAAATTTCTTTGTTGAATTTTGATCAAAGACTAGATCGTTACCATTTTTCTTTTCGTGCGGTATTGCTTTCGGATGACAATTTATATATCGTTCATCTAGCATGCATTATCACAAAGATCTATTGACCGGCCTCATTGTAGGGTAATTACCCCGTAAATTACTCGGCGATTGCTTAACATAGCGCAACATATGTCCCTTATCGGAAAACGATCAAGAATGATTAATTATTTGTCTTTTGGTTCAAAACTTATGAAACTTGTTGTTAGGAGGCTTTGGTCTTATCAATCCTCTAATGAGTTCTCATTAACCTTGACCTAAGTGCAATTATTCAATTATTATTGATCACTAACTCTAACAACTAATCACTAACTTACTAACAATACTATTGTACTAACTTTTTTTTTACAATTCCTTCTTGCTTCTTATCTCTTTTACTTTTATGCTTCATTTTTATCATTTCATATCATGTTTATGCTTCCGCAATTTTTCCTTTGTCAGTTGGACATATGTTTGTGCTTATGCCTTTTTACTCTTTGTCCACTTGGAGCAAAAACATTAATAAAGGCTAAAACCTCTAAAAAGCGTGTGCTTCTAATCTTGGACTATGGTTACTATCCTTTGCAATGGACATGGAGTTTTGCACTTAGACCCTGGACTTCAATGCCATTCTTGAATCCTTGGACCTAGACCTTGGACATCCAATGCAATTCTTGGAACCTTGGACTTAGAACTATGACATTTTCCCTTTGCTTTGGAATTGTGGTTCAAAGACTATGAAGCTTGCTTGTGTGGTTAGGATATTCTTATCCTTAGCTTTTACTTTATGCTTTAGGATAGTCACTTCTTCTCCTCCCCATTCTTCAATTTTCAAAACTTTCCCCCTTTTTCAAAACTTTCTTGATTTCAAACTATCACCTCTTTCATAATCAAACATTGACTTTGTCAAGTGATTTTACTCTTTTCTTTTCATTTCTTAACAAATGCTAAACTACATAAGCATATTGACACTTTTTTTCAAAAGACTTAAAAAACATCAAACTCATCACTCTCTTTTTGTGCCCTCGTGCACTTTTTCCTTTAACTTTTTCATAAGTTTAGACATGATTCATTTCTTTAAGCGGAATTATTCGCTTGGAAATGACGACTTGTCTTTACATTAAAAATCAACCAAAACAAACAATTTTCATTCTTTGTACCACGAACTATGGGGTTTTGATCGTACATTGCACATCGTGGGTACGTAGGCATGAGGCGACAAGTCTCTCCAAACACAAAAATCATAAAAACAATTTCTCTTCTCATCTCCTCAATCACTTTTCAAGCAAACTTTTTCAGACCAGAAGCGGTAGATATTTCAAAGGGCTCCTATAGAGTACTATAGACGTTTTGGGTGCTAACACCTTCTCATTGCGTAACCAACCCCCCTTATCCGGTCTCCCTTCACTTGTTCTTGTTTAGAGCTTGTGTAGGTTTTGTTCGCTCTTTTTCCTTTCCTTTTTTGGATAAAATAAAAATGCGGTGGCGACTCTTGCTTTTCGAGTTAAGTTAATCAATAGCTTACACTCACGATTTTGCCGCTACATAAAAGTGGCGACTCTGTTGGGGACAGATTGACCTCTTGTTGGTCCATCCCTTGAGGGGTTTAGCCTACTTTTATTTATTTACTACTTTTTGTCTGATTTGCTTGTTACTTGTGTGTTTTGTTTGGAAATTCTTCTGTGTGGTGAGATAAGCCCAATACCCAGGCTTGAGTGTACACCTAAGACTAGGATGGAAAGTAGTGGGACCTACGCGCCGTCTTGGTACGTTTGGTGTTCACGAAATTCACATCCAGACGAGGTTTTCTTGGGAGATATTCTGACGTGCGTGTCTTGCCCATTTCGGGGTGTTGATCTAGAGAGCTGTCGACTCTGGTGACCATTCCCGATGACTCAGTTGAGGCACTCCTCCCAAGAGGCAATAATGGCAGACCAGAAATGGCAAACCCGTTATGCTTCTTGATCCGAGGACCCGAAGCTGAGAACTTTAGAATCCTTTAACCCATCTTGGCCTTACTAGGACGTTGTGCGGTGGCTATTCAGGTGCAAACTTGAATCAGTTGTTACGCGATACCACACTCAGACGAGACTCTCTTGAGAATATTATTGACTACCAAGCAGTTGGGAAATTGATAATATCCGAAAGATGGGTTGTAGACTCTGAGAACTTTTTTAGAACCTTGTTCGGCAGGTGTTATACCTTTAGCACATACCTTTGTGGGATTGGTTCTTAACCTTGACTTCATGCTCATGACTCGAACCTTTGAACCCGTGTGCTTTGAGTGATCTTGTTTGTGGTTGTTGCATCCATGCACTCTTGCATCCATGAGAATACATGTGCATTCTTCCCAGTTGTCTCAGAAACTCATTTCAACTGTCTCCTTCTCTAGTTATCTGTTCACCGTCAAGCTGTTTCCTCAACACAACTACGAAACTAGAGCTGCTGTCAGATTGAGAATGGAAAATCAAGAACAACACAAAGCCGAAGTCAGAATGAAAATTGATGAGTTGAAGGCCGGTATGACCAAGCTCATAGAAATGCTGCAAGTTCTGATTGCTAGAGGTGAACCACCTCAGAGGACTGTGATTGTTGAAACTTCAACTGCTACTGTTGACCCTCCACTGACTCAGCAACCAGCTTCTACTTGGCCAGAATTTGGGTTACCTCCAAATTACTCGCCACCCTTTGCAACTACTCCTGTGTTTGTCTTACCAGTATCTTCAGCTCCATTGTTCACTGAACCTCAGCCTATTGTGCATTCTGTTTCTCAAGCTATTCTTGAGAATCCTTTCGTGCACCATGATGCTGGTCCACAATCTGAAAGTCAGGGAGAACCTGGATACATTGAAGAAGTCAGAGAGCAATGGCAAACTCTAGACAAAAGGATAAGAGTCGTGGAAGGAAGTGATGTCTTTAATGCTGCCGCAATGGACATGTGCTTGGTTTTCGACTTGGTTATTCCTCCAAAATTCAAGACTCATGATTTTGAGAAATACAAGGGGCACGCCTGTCCCAGAACCCACTTGGTGATGTACTGCAGCAAGATGGATGCTCATGCCAAAAATGACAAACTGCTCATTCACTATTTTCAAGACAGCTTGAGTGGGGCTTCAATGAAATGGTATATGGGACTTGATAAGAACCGTATCCAAAGCTGGAAGAAATTGGGTGATGCTTTCTCAGAGCAATATAAGTACAATCTGGACATGGCACCTGATCGCCATCAATTGCAAAACATGTCTCAAAAAGAAAAAGAATCCTTTAAGGAGTACGCTCAGCGCTGGAGAGAGCTAGTTGCTCAGGTGGAGCCACCCTTGGCTGAAAAAGAATTGACTGGATTGTTCATGGATATTCTTCAGCCACTCTTTTGGGAAAAGATGATAGGCAGTGTATCATCTGGTTTTGCTGACCTAGTCACTATTGGAGAAAGACTAGAAGAAGGTATCAAGAAAGGAAAGATTGCTAATGTTGAAGCCTTTAGTGGTGCTAAAAAGTATACTGGGAATTTTCAAAAGAAAAAGGATGGTGATACCCATGTTGTTTCAGTTGAAGGAAAACCTTGTCGTGGACAACAACAATATGTAGCTGCAGTTGCTTCTGTTGTCAATGCTCAACCAGTTCAAGCTCCTCGTCATACTGTTAGACAAAATCAGAATTGCAATAGGGTTAACTTTGATCCTATTCCGATGTCCTACACTTAGTTGTATCCATGTCTTGTAAAGAAAGGTTTGATTACAACGAGGGATCTACCTCCTCCTCCAAATCCTCTCCCAGCCGGCTATAGGGCTGATCTTCACTGTGAGTTCCATCGAGGTGGGGCAGGCCATAACTTGGAAGGTTGCTATGCATTGAAAGCTAGAGTACAAGAATTGGTGAACTCAAAGATTCTGACTTTTCTTGATGAGAATCCCAATGTTGTCAACAATCCTTTGCCAGAGCATGCCAAGTGAAGTTTGAGTCAGTTCATACGGATCATCTCCAAAAGCCAGTGTTTCAGACAGGACAACTCATCCTTGTTGCCGATTAATCACTAGGCCTTGTTTCTTTCTGTTTGCATTTTTCTTTGATTGTATTGATTGTTTGCTTTCGAACTTTATTTGTACTTTCATCATAATTTCAATGAAATGAGCATTGTAATGTTTTGATTCAATTCATTTATATCCACTGTGTGTATCTTTATGCTTTCTTTTTCACAAAACAAAAATATTTCTCCTGTTCACTTTCTTTATCAAACTTTTGTTTATGCAAAGATTGGAGGGAGAATGATGAAAACGAAATACCTAAAATTACTGAACTGTACGCTTTCAATTAAAACTTGGCTGATGATGTATAGGCATTGTTTCAACTCCCAATCACTGGAGAAATAAGGAAGTTAATCCCTTGTCAACCCCTTTGAGCCTAGAAGTTGGAGTTTCTTTCTATACGAAAAAACCACAATTTTAACCTGGGGATGGGTAGTTCTCAGTTAATTTAACTGTGCATGCAAGACGCCTTCCAATAAAGGTTGCAATCAAAAGTTTTCCTTCGCACACATCAAAGAAGTGTCGAAGATGTCTTTCAAATCGAAAGCCAATGATGGTTCACCGTAATCATTAAGCCAGGCAGTCACTATCTTTAAAAAAAAATAATAAAAAAAATTAAAAGAAAAGCCCGCTAAGTCAAAACCTATGAAGGAGATTTAGGCAAAAATTGGGGCATCCCGCGGACTGTAAGCTCTAATGACACAGTTCAGGCAAAAGTTAGGGATAACAAAAGAAAAATCAAGAGGTTACCAAAATCCTCAAAGACAAAACAAGTTGACTGAGGTCCTCATCAAAAACAACAAAATGTGGTAAGGGAGAAGTGACTGTCATCTCAAAAATCCCTTGGCCCTTGAGCCATCATCATAACAATGTTGCAATTCCAAAATCACCTGGAACCTGAATGCATAGTTTGAATTAACTGAGCATAGGACTGGAGATCATCATGAAGAATGGGTTGGATACAAATAAACTTTGAGCCTATATCCTTTGCTTCAAAAACCATGAACCAGACCACGTTACAACCTTCAAAAGACCTAATTGAAGCCAGGTTTCTTTTGAAAGCATACTACAGCAAGGTTGCGTAAATTGACTCCTAAGTTTATTGTCAATCATTTGCTTTGATATCATACCTTTGCTTTATCTTTCATTTTTTAGTGTCTAAACCGCCGTGTTTTGACAATTGATTCATTTGCTTTACATCAATAATATCATTCCAAAAATGATTTTTGATTTCAAAATTGCATTGAGCTTTGCATTAAAATTGCCATGCTTGTTTGAATAATCCTATTTGCAGGCAAACTTTCCTCATTAAAAAATTTTCAAACAGTTGAGAAACTTGGTCAGTGATCCTATTAGGGGCACATTACTTCCAGATCCTGTTGTGAATCAGTTCAAGATTTGTTGCTCAATGCAAGTTATTTTCAGAATTGGTTAACCAGAAGATCTTTTTCAAGACCCATACTGAGTTTAGCCTTCTCAACATTCATTTCAAGAACTGAAGCCATGATCAGTTCATCCCCAACAACTGAAGCCATGATCAATTTATTCTCAACAGTAATTTCAAGAACTGAAGCCACGATCAGTTCATCCCCAGCAACTGAAGCCATGATCAGTTTATTTCTCAATAATCATTTCAAAAATCAGTTCATTTTTCCCCTGTAACAGTCAAACTGAAGCCATGATCAGTTTATCCTCACCAGTCAATCAATATGGGGCAATCTTCTTCAAAAATCCTCAAGATGTCTTTTCTCAAAAGACCATAAGCCTGATATAATTCATAAGTGTGACAGAGATGTGTTCAACATCTTCTCTCCAAGCAGAGTAGGCAGTGTTCCTTGTGTTGAGGAATCAGAGTTCCATTCTTCCCTCACAAAACAGACTATCTCAGTTGTCCTATCATATGCATTGCATACATAAATTATTCATATATCATTGCATAGAGAGATTTTCATAGCTCGAAGTGTGCTTCGCGCTCATATGCATTTTTCCGAGGTCTTGTTGCTTTCAATATCTTACCTTGAGATTAAAGTCCAACTTACTTGGAACCTACCAAAACAGTTGCTTGTCTTTTCATTCAGTGTTATTCCTGGATGTCTTGTTTATCTTCTTTCTTTCCAGTGTCATTCCTGGATGTTGTCGTTTCCCTGTGCATTTATTGTTGTTGTTAGATGTTTGTTTTCTTTCATTCCAGTGCTATTCCTGGATCTTTATATTTTCTCACTCCAGTGCCATTCCTGGATGTCTGTCTCTTTTGATATCTAGTGCCATTCCTGGATACCTTGTTCCTCTTGTTTCTCCCAGTGTTATTCCTAGAAGTTTTGCCTCTCTTCTGTAATCCCTGTTATATCTGTTTGGATATCTTTCAGTGTTATTCCTGAAAGTCTTATCTGTTCATTCAGTGCCATTCCTGGATGATTTTTCTCCTTTGCATTCAGTGACATTCCTGGATGTCTCTCTCACTATCATTCAGTGTCTTTCCTGAATGTAGTGATTTACCTTTACTTTCAGTGCCATTCCTGAAAGTTCTTATCTGTTCATTCAGTGCCATTCCTGGATGAGTTTTTTACCTTTACTTTCAGTGCCATTCCTGAAAGTTTCATCCGTTCATTCAGTGCCATTCCTGGATGATTTTTCTCCTTTGCATTCAGTTCCATTCCTGGATGTCTTTCTCATTACATTCAGTGTCATTCTTGAATGTAATGATTTACCTTTACCTTTCAGCACCATTCCTGAAAGTCACTGCTCACTTCATCCAATGCCATTCTTAGATGTTGAGATTTCTTCTGTCCAATGCCATTCTTGGACACCTTTTCCCCAGCCAAGTCCAATGTCATTCTTGGATATCTCTGATGTTTAACCTTGCCATCCAATGCCATTCTTGGATGTCCCCTATGAAGTTGTTCAAGTGGAATTTTGTTTATATCCAATGTTATTCTTGGATGATTCTGATGTTTGTTGTTGCCTCATTCAATGCCATTCTTGAATGTTGTAATTCCTTTCATCCAATGCTATTCTTGGATATCTTATCCCAAATATAGTGATTTTCACCTTCATCCAATGCTATTCTTGGATGGCGCTGTTGTTTTTACCAGAAACTTCCTTGTTGCTGTCCAATGCCATTCTTGGACGTCTATTAGCATACCTTTTTGTCTCGTTTGTAGTTTCCATCCAATGCTATTCTTGGATGTCACTACTTGTCTTCCCAGGGTCTTGTCCCTCTCTTTCCAACTATTGATGGATACTTCTTGTCACCTTGACAGATCTCCAGAAATAGCTTGTGTGTCCTCGGCGTGTCTTTTCATGCCATCTCTCTCAATTTACCGTATCCCTTGTTTCAAGTTTCCCCGCAGTCTGTTTCATCCTTTGCATTCATAACATCTTGTGGCATCTTATGGCTAAAAATTTGGTTTTCTATATTTAAGTATCTTCAATCTTGTCGAGACTAAGTTTTTAACCTTCATATCTCCTGATTGAAGAAACTTAAATAGGGGCAGCTGTTGAACCCTAATTTTTACCCCTAAGATTTTGCACATTTCATTTGCATTTCATACCACAAACAAGATCACAATCTTTGTTTCTCCTGAGTATCTGTGTATTTCTCACTTTCTTTCTTACTTGTTTCTCATTTGCTAACCTCTAACCAAATACCAAAAAATTTGCTGCAGTTTCTCTCTCTGTGTGTTGTGCATG
Organism: Lathyrus tuberosus; assembly: GCA_022829125.1. Lineage (NCBI taxonomy): Eukaryota > Viridiplantae > Streptophyta > Magnoliopsida > Fabales > Fabaceae > Lathyrus > Lathyrus tuberosus. Next base: position 2,359,382 of record JALAZF010000668.1, read on the forward strand.
TTTGTCAAAGACAATGAAGCGGTTTCAAGTCAAATGTAACTGTTATTCTTGATCCAGTTCAGATGGATGTTTGACCTGATCTTGGTCAAACAATCAAGCTTGCTTCATCTGCCTGTCATTTGTGCCAATAGTTAGTTTCTCAAGCAGTGATGGTTCAAGGTCAAGATGTCTTGTGATTCTTCAGTTTGTCAAGCATTGATTTGGGTTCAAAAAGTCAGATTCAAATGGTTGTTGTTTCAGTTATAGTTTGTTCAGTGGTGGTTGTGTTGCATATGTTATCAGAGGCTTGCGAAAAAAGTCAAGATTACTGAGCCACTAGCTTGAACAAAGAAAAACTTCAGAAACCCAGAGAGAAATAAACTCTCATCCACCAAAAGAAGGTATACTTCCATCCTCAACCCAAAACTTCTGCCACAAGCTCCCAGAGAACCAGAACCTCCTTATGTTTTTAACTAACTACTCTTTTGCACAAGAGCAATCAGTTTCAAGCATCCTGCTTGAATGCACACTATGAAACCAACCAAATGCCACCTTTTAATTAATCTCAATCTTTTTCAGAACTCCCACAAGATACACTAATCCACTAATGAAATCATATCTTCAAGTCATATGAACTACTTAGTCCATAGCAAGACATCTTGGATTCACCAAGCCTCTTAGACATGTAACATCTTCTCATCCACAGCTCCCGCAAACTGCATGAGATAGACCTTTTTGAAGCATCCATAACTTCCATTCTCCGGTAGATCACCTTATCTTAAGCTGATGTGCCACATCACCAGCTGAGACTTCTGATGTTAAGCTAGATGTCAGAACATTCTGATACGATATCCAACTGCTGAATTCAGTCCTCCTTCTGCCACTTAGAAGAACCTCCTCCCTTTGCAGAATAAGAGTTCCATGCTCTCATAGACTTGATTCAATAACCAAGTTTGAGTAGAAAACCTCTATCCTGCTTTGAAACTCCAAAGACTCCACACCTGCCACGTCTGAATCGTCAGAAAATAAGTAGTCCAAGACTACACCATAGTCAAACCAAAGAATGCCACTTTCCTTAGTAAAGCAGATTATAGAATGTCAGAGATAACTGCCACTTAACTTTGACTTCCAAGAAGAGCAAGATCCATGCTCCAAAGCACCTAGATCATAAATAAACCGATCCAAGTTGTAACCATCAAGATTATGATGCATTCATCTTGATCTTCAATAGTATCAAAGTCCATACCAGTTTCTTTCCAGGAAACTCTCCAGAGAACACATGCTTCTTTCACACCCGAATGAAGCCACTTCTTAGGTCACCACCTAAGACAAATAGATGCTAAAGCGTATGCAGTACCCCTCCCATGATTCTGCACAACCTCTGATGATGAGATGTTCCAACATCTTGTTGAACATCAACAATCTTGACTTTCAAGGATAATCAATTAAATACTTGTGGATTCCACAAATAGTAATTGATCTTAAATCCTTGTCCAATAACCCTTCTTCACTGTTGTAGCTAAGCTCCACCAGATCACTTCATGAACACTTATCAAGTATTCAATCCTTTTGCAAGTATCTTCTTTAACAATCAGTGTTGAGATACCAAGGTTGCCACCCTTGACTCAAGTAACTAAGACTTTCTCTGAACAAATCTTATTTACCTCAACAATTCTTCAATCAGATTGGATCCACTCTTAGGGTCAAGAGAGATGAATCCTTCCTTGTTGTTTTTAGATGGTGAAAATAAATCACCCCCACTTTCTTCAGATTGTGTTTCAAAGAAACACCTTCTAGTCAGAAGAATAACTAGAAGACTCCAAATGCACGATTGAGATGCCTTTATGAGTAGACTTGAGAGAATTCTCAAGTATCTTTGACAATCTAGCCGATCAATAATTTATCAAACTCTCAGAGCAAGAACTTGATAAACTTAAACTCAACTACTCTCCTCTTTAACTGACTTCAACTGCACCAAGAAACCAAGCTTCCAAGTACCAAGTCACCATACCAGATATCTACCAACGACTCCATTCATTCCATCGCTCCCGACTTTGGAATAAAAGAAAACAGTTATCTTCACTTATAGAGGCCGACGATTGAGATCTTCCACCAACTGTCTTCAGTAACAACTCCAGAATCCCATAATTCTAGAGCTCTTCCATCAGAAACACATGCAGCGGAACCACCAAGGAACAGATCCTGCTTGCCCTAATAAGATGTCAGAACTTCTTATATGACACCCTAATAAGAGAACTAGCAACTTCTCCTGTAGTTGTTGTAGAACCTCCTCAGCAACATGAACAACCTCCGGGTTGCTCCCTTGGATCCAAAACATCCATCTCGTCCATTAATACCCTTGAGTATGTTTGAGTTGATTGATCTGATCTTCAAAACTTCTCCTTGTCTAAACTCCAGAAAGTATCTCCCAAAGATCTCATCTAGAACCAGACAGGATGCCTGCTCTGATACCAATTGAAATTCTGGCCTATGCAGACAACAAATGTCCTAACACATGTCAAGACATTGTGCTGCATAATCATTTAAACTCAGAGGCATAACAGCAGACTGATACCTTGAATATCAGAATTACACAATCACAGATGTCACGACATCTGATCCAACATGTCAGTTAAGAACAATAACAAAACTGTAAATTGCATAATGTTAAATAAGACAGTATGTGTTAACCCAGTTCGGTGTAATTCACCTACATCTGGGGGATACCAATCCAGGAAGAAGATTTCCCTATCTTGTAGTATTACCCTAAAGTTAAACTCCCCCGTTTACAACTTTATCCTAATCACTACCCTTAATGAACATCTTTATCACAGTTAAACTCCATCGTTTACAACTCTGATATGAGAGACCAACTCACTCCTTAATCACAACCTGTGATATCCCTGTCTTCTGCCAATTCAGAATCTCTGTTATGCTTTCTTGACCAACAAGTCATCTTGGACTTGCTTCAAAGCTTCGTCCAAGAACGATACACAGACCATTGCCTAAAGGCTTCTGGTTCTTTCCCTGTGTCTATGCCTTCCACTCTGCATCCCATATTACAGAGGGAGACTTACAACTCCTAAGAAAGCCGACGACTCTCAAACCCTAAACCCTTATTCAACACAAGAGAACAAGGTTACAAAGTTACAAGTGATACAAAAGGTACATTCGATATCAAAACCCTAGGTCTAAGTCTTCTTATATAGTCTTCTGTTGGGCTTTCTATCTTTGATCCTATGATTCCTTAATCTGTTCCTTAATTCTTGCAACAGATTAAAACCTACTAAATTAGTAAGTCAGTCAGGATGTCGAGTCACCATGTTGGACATCTCCTTCGACATCTTTTTCTTCTGCAAATTCTTCAATTATATCATCAGAATGTTTTAGCAAAATTTAGTCAAACAACAAGTGCTTTCACTGTGAATACCATGTTGAAGTTGCAGCTAGGTTCAATTAGAGTCTCATTTCAAAAAAAATATTATCAACATTGAGCATTTGTATAACACTTCATTCTATACCAACTTGCACAGTTTTATTTCAAGGCTGTGTATACAGCACATTGGGAAGGAACTAGAATGGATACAATTTGTTGGTATAAACAAAGATGTATGTGGTTGCTTCATTAGAACAACACATGAGTTACCTTGTGCATGTCAACTTTCCAGTTTCCAAATACAAGGCAATCATGTTTCTTTAGATCCAATTCATGTATTTTGGAAGAAATTACACATTGAAGAGCATGATGTCAGTCATGAAGATAGTGGTACAAAGTTAGATTTAGAAGTAGAGTGTGAAAATTTGAAGAAACATTTCAATTATTTGGATATTGTAGGCCAGAGGGTGTTGAAGAAAAAGGTTCGAGAACTAACACATCCATCCACAACTTCAATGTGTCCACTGCCAGTGAAGTACAAGCCAAAGAAGGGAGTTAAGAACAGAAAGGGTGAAGAGAGTGATGTGCATCGTGATCCTTCACAGTGGGAGTATGGTGAGGACTTGCGGGGGAGTCAGACTATAAATAGATCATGCGAAACCAACAGGAAGTCAACAGTCAAGTATGTCGGGTCAGAGTCAAATGTCCATTACATCTTCGAGGCATCTTTACTTGTCTCAGTTTCCTGGTTTCTTGCATCCATACATTGATGACATTATTGATGCGGGTGATGGTGGAAATTGTGGTTTTCGGGATATTGCAGCTTTACTTGGATGGGGCGAAGAGTCATGGTCGTTGGTTCAAATGCGGTTAGATACTCAAGTTCATCAACACCCAAAATTGTTTTCCAATTTGTTCTATGATACGGTCTCTGAAGTTAGGAATTCCTTAAAAGTATAACACTTGGGTGTGTAGGGTCGAGAAAAATGGATGATGATTCCTGATATGGGTTACTCTATTGCTTGTCGGTACAGTATCGTATTTGTCTCCCTGTCAAAGAGACTTAACATTACCTTTTTCCCTCTTACCTTAGCTCCACCTATGTATACAAGCAGGCATAAAATCATTGTTGTTGGTTTTTTCAACGATAATCATTGGATTCGGGTAAAGTTGAAACCTGATAGTCCATTGCCTCCCGTCACTGACCGTTGGAGATAAAATTGTACTAAAGATGCAAAAGCATGGGAATCAGCATATGCAGGACGAATTAGGCACTAGGAATATGAAGTTAGGAAGTAATCCTAATTTGTTATGTAATCTTGTATGTAACACATTTTTTGTGGAAAATATGTATCCATTATATGTGATGAATTTTTTATCGAATTGTTTATGCAGGTCGCTATGTCAAAAATACTGAAATTTTATATTTTTGGAAATTTTGGGCTCATACTAGAAATTTTGAAATTTTCAGTATTTCGAAAATTTAAAATTTTTGGTATTTTTGGACATTTTACGTAAAATCCATAATTTCTGGTATATCTGAACTGGAAATTTAGAAATTTTCGGTATGTTTTTACCGGAAATTTGAAATTTCCGGTACATGTCTTACGGGAGCGGTAAAAAACTGTAACTTTACCAAATTTCCAATATAGACTCAAAATTTTCGATAACATACTATAAATTTCAAATTTTCCTGAATTTTTTCAAGGGTGTAAAGGTAAATTTGCTTAAAATGGGGGGGGGGGGGGGGGGGGGGGGGGGGTGGGGGGTGTCATGTTCAAGTGGGAGGGTGTCAAATTAAATGCTCGAAATAATGTAATAATCATTTAATGCCTTTATTTTTTTTTACACATTCATTCTATTGCAACAATTTTAATTCTAATTATTTTGTTGAGTTGAGTTAACAAGGTTTTGTTTTTGGCTTCACAACTAATTAATTTGTATTTGTACCTTAAATTGTACTCACCTGAAAATTTAGGTTATAAACGTGTTTTTTTTAGTGTTCTAATAGGGAATACAAAATATTTGGTGAAATGATGGAGTAGAGATTTAATATTATGGAGTAGATTCTGGTGTAGCAGTGCAGAGGTGGACATACAAAGTTAACATTCCAACGCCCGAGTCAGTGAAAGAGTAAAAAATAAATGTGAGTTATGGTCCAGAGAATACCTCGGATTTCACGTGGGATGCTTATATATGAGGGGCGGTTATGGATGTACTATGCTTCTCGGTGTGGAATGTAGAAGGTCATCCGATGACATCTAATGGTAGGCAGCAATCCATGGCGTGAATCCAGTGTGAGACTCTAGAGCAGAGTTAACTGTATCTTTAACGCCTTGGTGGACTAACTTTAGACTAATGACCGAACCTGCGAATATTCTAGACATACTTTGTGGTGATGATGTGAGTGAAAATTCATCTCACATTGAAATAGTAGACCAAAAAATGGCAATCGTCACTTTTTTAGCAGTCAATCGGTCCATTACAAACCTCATTGTTCTTAGTGATAGTTCTGGTTCTGGTAGGGTTCTATTGAAGATGACAACGAACCTTCGAGTTCCCATTCTTGAAGAAATACAAATGATTATGTGGAATGAATCAGAGGGATAAACTATGATCATCTCATTACCAGGGATGCTGATGTTGGTCCTTTTTCTCCCACCTAACATATGGTGAATCCAGCGTCTGTCGAGGCTTATTGGGATTACCTAAGGGCCCATCTCTTTATTAACTCATTTAGACTTGTAAATTGTCAAGAACCTAGTCATAAAGAGGTTAGGGATCATCTCAACTTTCAGATCATTCCCTAATTTATGACATGCATTATCTTTTTCCTGATAGTTGAGAGGACAAGATTTGAAAGGAACGTCAAGGTCCTATAATGCGTGCTCATGCTGCTTAGCACCGTTGGGCAAAAATGAAGTTAGTATGGACAATTTCTTTCTTCAGCAACACTCATAGTTTGAAGGATGCTTATAGAGATGTGTGATCTTCCCCCGATTGATTTGTTTCCCACGTTGACTCCAACAAGAGAATATGTAGCTTCTTTGATGGATGTTTCATACCTCTCTATGAATTTCAGTTTTCCAAGCTAAGGTTTAAGCCACCTTTTAACTGTTTTGAGGATGAGGGTTGAATCATTTGAAAATTTCTCTGGCCCAACTGAACCTGATAGCTTGAGTCTTCGTCAAAGTATTCTTGCACTGGTGTGAGTACCGGGGAAAAGTGATGACTTTGATGTTATTCTTTAACCACTTCAACGTGACGCACACTTTTGTTAGCAGGGATCGGGGACAACACCTTCTTTTGCTTCACCAACCATTCAAGATGTTTAATGCTTATCTTAAGAGCTGGAAAAAATTCAAGGACCATTACTTTTTGGTGATCCCTCATAAATAATAGGGTCACTCTATCTTTTGCATCCTTCTAGAAGATGATACTTTCCCTTCTGGGCCCCTTGTTCGGTGTACGTTAAATGTAAGGACATGATTTATAAATATTGGGCCCGAAACCAATTTTTCCGCTCTCCAAAAACATATGGCTTCACTTGTAACACCTTAAACCCTGAAACTTATATAAAAAGAATTACTCGATAATTTAAGGTATCACCAACAATCACCAATTAAAACTCATCAAACATTTGCAATTTATGCATCGGAATCAACATATTAAAATCTTTCAAGTTAATCTCATCAATAAAGTATTAAACTTCTCGAAACACCAAATCAACATTGATCAAAACATAACAAACTCCAGTCCATGATGTTACACGATCAAAGTACTAAAACCACCAAATGCGATAAAGCACTACTACATAAAACCCCTTTAACAACGGTTGAAAAATATATATAATAACGCATATCAAGGCGCTGTTATGTAGAGTTTTATGGTAAATCGCTACTTATAATCATGGCCCTGTGACCGTTGTTGTATTCTGGAAAGCGCGCAGTATATAACAACGGTTATGCTTAACAACTGTTGTGATAGATAAGGTACTGGTTTTGAAACCCAGCAATAGCAAATTAATTACATTAGATGACGGTTAATGTAGACAACCGTCGTGGAAAGTACCCATAGTTTATTATATACAAATGTATATTGCTTGGTTTACCATACACCTATTTAAAGAAATACAACCATTCAAATTGGCAAAGAAATATATAATCTGAAAATTAAACTATTCTTAAAAACCAACTAAAACACATTTTATGTTCTTTAACAAATAATATATGATTCAATAGTCTGATTCTTTCAATGCATCGATATCTTTTATTATAGTTTACCTCATCATCGTCGCATATCAACGCGATTGTAAATTATATCGATGAATAGAAGCAAATAGACCATTGAACCATATATTATGTGTTAAGGAACATAAAATGTGTTGAATAAGACGGATGCGATTTGAAAAAAATTGATTGATATAGGTTGGTTTTCAAATACATCTTAATTTTCAGAATATAAGTTTCTATGTCAATATAAATGATTGCATTTTCATTAAAAGGTAAGTGAAACAAACAATATACATAGTATATAATAAACTAAACTTGTCAGCCTGTATAAGAATTTAAAGAACAAAACATTGCTAAGTCACAAGAAGCCTCTATCTTGTGACTTAGCAATGTTTTGTTCTTGTTTTGAGAACATTTGTCAACAACATACAACAAATCCATGCAACACAATAAAAAAACATATATTATTTAAGCAACAAAACCCCAAGTGGGACTGTAACAAATCAAGATACATTGAGTCAATAACGCACCTCTTATTGAAAATAATCGTGGAACTGTAACAAATCAAGATATATCAAGTTCATCTAGTTTATGAAGCAATGAAGAAGAAATATAAGGTGGGTGAAGTTTATACAATAACTTCATACTTCTTATATTTTTTTTCATTGCTTCAAAAACCATATGAAACTTCACCATAGTATACGCTTGCTACCACCATCATCACCATGTCTCTACAAGGAAACACAACAAAAATCAAACTTAACCCTAAAACATCAATAACATAATGTTTTCCACAACATCCTAAAACCAAACCCTAAAACAATAATCCTAGAAATAAGAGAGCAGGAGAATATACCATCTTCGCCGCCGTAGGAGTTTGCGTCGGACCTTGCTCCCGTCAGATATCCTTTAAGCTTCTTTTCTCCATTCACTTGTAATAGTATTGGTTAAGATTCATGAGAGGAGAGGGTTGTGTTAGGGTTTTCTTTAGAGAGAAACGACAGTTATGAACTGGGCAACAAATAGTTTCGTTTATATATTAAAAGCTGATCGGAGGAGATCAGACTGGATCGTCATGGCCTTCGCGTACGGCAGATGATGGTGCTCGTAGGAGATGAGGGGGTGTACCTGCAAGGCACTCTGACGCTCAAGTAAGAAAAGGTCAGAGAAAAGGGCAAGTACAAAGTACGTTCTTAGGATGATTATTGGATACCTGACCCTCTCAATTGAGAGGGTTTATATAATGCCCACAGTGCGTGGCCAACGGTCCCTATTTTTGGGGCGAAATAACCGTTTCCCGAAGAATAGGTAACTGCCCAAAACTAGCCGTTTCAGGGTGCCCAAAACTAGCCGTTATGTCGGGCAAAGGCGTAGTTCCGGGCACATGCCCATGACTATCCTGGGACTAATGGAGCCGTGCATAACGGGCAGAAGTACCGGGGAGGGGAAAATGTCCTTGGGGTTCATCCGTCCAAGGGTACCCGGTTGGAAGGCAGAGAGGTAAATTTTGCCCTTCGTGGATTGGACTTAGGCAATTGGGCCGTTCTAGGAGCAGAAGTGGATTGGGTCATGCCTAGCCATTGGTCCAGTCCAGAACAGGAGCCCTCCAAGTCGTTTCTCCCGAGCATGGGAGTGATAACTTAAGGATAGCCCGTTGTTCCAGGGAATTATAACGGAGTCGTCGTTTCATGATGGAGGGAGTTTTCTCGTGGTGCCCATGGGCCCTAGTGTTGTAAGGCTCACAACAGCGTTTGGTTTGCCCGGCGTACGGGGAGACCAACGGTTAGGAGGAACTGAAACGATGGGGCGCCACGTGTGCCTCGAGCCCTGTGCTGCAGTAACTAGGCAATGATGGCTAATCTAGGGCCATTATGTCCTATACGAGGTCCTTCTGCACGTGCTCCCCAGCTGTATATAAGGAGAGAGAGTCTGGTCATTTACACTTTTGTTTCTCTCTCTTCTTCTTCGTCCTTCTCAGAGGTTCAGTTCATCGCCGCCGTCGATCGTTGCTTCAGCCACCGCAACAAGCTTCGAGCATTTCTTCTTAGCCTTTCTGACCACGTAAGTCCTCTACTTCCTTGTTTTCCTCCAATTTTTCCATTCTCATCTTAGAATGCATGTGGTTAGGTTAGTTTTAGGTGTGATAGTGGTACCTCTCTGGTGGCTGTTGGTGGTGGGCGGTGGCTAGGCCATCTTCCACTGCTGATGTGGCCGCCGGAGTCCTTGAGGGTGCTTAAGAGTGGGGTTGTTACCGGTGTTGTTGTGATGATGGCGCATGCGTAACCGACGTGGTTGTTCAGTTTTCAGCGCTCTGATGCAATTTCCGGTGGATGTATGAAGTTTTCGGTGGATCTTCAAACGGAAACTGGGAAATGGTTCGAGGAATCTCCTCATTGTATGAGGGGTTTGCCCCGAACATCTCCTCGTGGGAGGCTCTTGTATTTTTGTTTAATTTAGGGCTTAGGCCGGGGACGCCGTCCTTGGCCATTTGCACGCCCTTTCACTTGACTAGCGGTGGAAGGGTGGATTTGATTTCGCGGTCGAATTCACTTTTTTCCTCTGCCTTTCAGGTGATCGAGATGGCGACAGGGCCCGACGGAGAGATTTTAATAGATTTGTCTCAAGAGAGATCCTCGGAGAGTAGCAGCACAGAAGCTTCAACTGCCCCTAGTGAAGTCGGGGAGGAGCTCGAGGAAGATTCCGCGGAGGAATGGTCGGTGGCAGAGCCTGCCGAGCATGAATCTACCTTCGCGACTTTCACCAGGGACGTTTTCACGATTGTTGGACCAGAGGGGGAATGGAAAGTGCATTTCCCCTCCCAAGACGATCGAATCTGTACGGATTACAGGGAAAGATTCTCCATGTACGAGTATGCCTTTAAGGAGCTGGGGTTGAGGCTGCCTTCACTGACTTCCAGCAGTCTATTTTCGTACACCTGGACCTGGCCCCGTCACAATTACACCCTAACTCGTTGGCGTTCATTCGCGCCTTCAAGCTGACCTGTGAGTTCCTGAAGGTAGGAGCCACGCTGCCTTTGTTCTTCACCATCTTCCATCTTTAGAGGCAGGTCACGGGGAGGAGATATGGCTGGGTGTCGTTGAAGCAACCTCGAAAGTTGTTTAAGCCCTTCTCGGAATCTATCCGGACATTCAAGGAGAGGTTTTACATTAGTGAACCTGTGTCGGGGCGAGCCCAAGACAGCACATACGTTTGGGCGGTGTCCATTGACGAGAATGGTAATGACATTCGTGACGAGGACGGGAAGTTGATCGGGGACAGAGAGTTCAAGTTTCCCTTTCATTGGAGTGGATGTCATTTCTCTAAGGAGCCCAATGGTTATGTTGCTCAGCCGAGCATGTTAAATGAATAGGACCTGGCCGGCTATGAGACGCTGGTGAACTATGTCAATTCTTTCCGACTTGCTGATTGTTGGACGAAGAAGGGTGACCCAATTATTGAGGAGGATGGTAGTCATTGGGTGGAGTACCGTTACATCAATACAAAGGCGCTTTTGGAGTGCAAGACTCCTGCAGATGCTTATAAGCTGCTCGGTAGTTTTAGCTTTATTTTTTTCCCGACTTGCCCGAATCGTGTTTTCTTCGCCATCATCTAATATGTTTATTGTGTTTTTGCAGGTGAGAAACCTTCCGCCCACGAAAGAATTGTGAAGAATGTTGTTGCGAGGAACAAGCCTGGTGCGGACGCTCCAAAATCTCGATTTCCCCTGCGGGTACCTCCTCCTCCACCACAGACGGGGAGCTCCTCGCACATCCCTTCCTCTGCTCAGGGGCCTCTAGCGCCTTTGGCTTCAAGGTTCAAGCGGACCAGGGCCAACGAGCTGGTGGCCCTCAGCCGGGCGGCTGAAAAGTGCAAGTTCGAACTTCCTCCCTGCCTCCATGACAGGAAATACTTTGAGGGGACGTCTCTGGTGGTTCCTCTGGCTGAATCTCTTATGTTGGAAGGCATGGATCGTCCGAGTAAGCGGGCATTGTTCGCGCAAGATGCCTCCGCGGTGGTCCGTGTTTTGGAGATGGCGGCGGTGTACGCGGAGGGTGATACCTCCTCCGAACTTGAGCTTAAGAGGGCCCAGACGACGATAACTGCCTTGGAGGAGAAGTTCAAGAAGGCCAAGGAGGAGGCCAATGTTGCTTCCGCTGCGAGGAAGACATCAGACAAAGAAGCTGCCCGGTTAAGGGGAGAGAATGAGACTTTGACTGCTGAGAAGAAAGCTGCTGAGGATCTGGTCGAGCAACTGAGATCTGTAGGTGCTCTAGCCGAGGATGAGCCTGAGGACTTAAAGGTGTTGAAGACCAGGGCGGAGATAGTTGCTCGTATGCTTCGGGCGGAAGAGGATGTGTTTTCCATTGGGGAGGAATCGTTCGAGAATGCTATGGGCCAGCTCAGGATGGTGAACCTCGACATCCAAATTTCCAAAGACGGTACCAACTTTCTCGGCCATGTGGAGAATGGCAAGATAGTAGTCCTTGAGTTTCTTAACCTTGGTGTCGAGCATGCCCGTCCCGAGGAAACCCAGTCGCCGCGACCTATCCCCGAGCAGTCAGAGTGCGTCCAGGATCAGACGGAGCGAATGGAGGTGTTGCGGTGAGAATCAGATAACAAGCTATTAATTAACTTGAATCACACATCTTTGAAATTCACCAACGAGCTTTAATTTATCCAAAGGAAAGGGTAAAGAACGAAAACTCTAAAAAGATAATCTAGGTTCGTGGGTTGGTTATACTAAGGGAAGGTATTAGCACCCTAAGTATCTGTAGTACTCTACAGGAACCTCTCGTTTGTATTTATGTTATGTTAAAGTTGCTTTCTAAGGGAAAGTGCTAAGGTAAAGACCTAGGGGTATGTACACTAAGTATGCTCGCCAAGACATTGCATCTCGTGCCTACGTATCCTGACGGGAATGGAATCAGAGCATTCGTAGTTCCCCTCAAAGGGGTGAGGAACTCTTGACTGTGGTCAAGGTTCCAAGGGAAAAGTAGGGTCTGACAGCAAGACACCTACATGGAGTGCGGCGACTCCAAACCTAAGCCTAGGTTATAAAAGGGAAAGCAAGTCTCGATCGCACGGCGGCATGAGAAAATGGAATGATGGACAAGGCTATCCTAAATGACGTGGCGATCAACTATAGGGTCATTTCCTTTGGAATGAAGTACATGCAATGGAGAGACAAAGAGAAAAACTCGGTATCAGGAGTGAAATAAACAGCAATATATACAACAAGAATTACATCGAAGTGAACATCAGGAATCAAAGACCAATCGTAGCAAAAACGAAGAGAAATAAATTCAGGATGGAAAAATCATAAATTAGTAAAAGATGCCAACTGTTAAGATTAAATAAAAATGAAATCTAAAACAGAAATTCAAAAAAATAAACCAAAATTACTTAAAAGCTAATTAACTAAATTTAATTAAATAATTCTAGAAATAATTAACTAATTAAACTAATTTCTAATTTAGATCTAAACTAAAAATCTAACTTAAACCTAAACTAATTAAAAGAAGTCTAAAGCTTAAAAAACAAATAACTAAATCTAAATACTAATTAGATTAAACTTAATTAAAACGAAATAATTAAAACCTAATTAAGCTAAATAACAAATTCAAAAGAAATGTGACTAAATTCTAAGACTAATTTATTCAAGGTGTATTCTGAAAATCATGGGCCAGGTAAAAGATGTTAAAAACAAAAGAAGGTGAGCCCAAAGTCCACTCTACAAGCGGGTCGCGGACCATAGGTTTCGAGTTTGACCCGTTTCAGTCTCTTGAATCAAAAGAGGGTCACTTAGGAACCCTAACCAAAACACGGTTTCTCTCCTTAAAACAACACCTTCAATAGCCGCTTCGCTAATCAACAAAAGCTTATGAGGCAAATCGATCAAGAAAATGAGTTTCGACATCCCACCGTCTCTCTCACAATCATGCTCGCGGTACTCTTTTCTCTCATGGATCGCTCGGCTCGCGATGGTTCTTCATCTCTCTCATAATCGCTCACGATCGAATTCACAGACGGAGAGTGAAATTTCTGCCACTACTCGCCCTCACGATACACCAGGCTTTCCTTATTACAACCAGCTTCTCACTTTCTTTGGTACTCGTCGCGAAAATCGAACAAGGCAAACGCAAGAAACAAAGCATCGTACGTTAATGGACAAAACAACAAATTGGAGTCGAATTTCAGAATCAGACTCAGCACTAAAACGATTAATTTATCAAAGTTTGAAGCAAGAGGTTACCGTCTGCGGCGACAAACTGAGAAAAAGGTAGAGTACCAATTCGTTCTTCCTCCTCTTTTCTTCTTCAATTCCTCATCTGCCTTGCGCTACAATTCGTTGATGTTGTAAATTGTTCTTGTGAAATTTCTGATGATTTTTTCTGTGAGATTTTGCCCCTTCAATCGAATGCTTCTATGACAACTGCTTCTGATGGTTTAGTGTAGTTTGAGGTAACGTATGGGTGACGTTGATGGTAGTTGGTGTGGAGGGAGTATGGCTGTTATTTGAAGTGAATGGTTTTTGGTTGTTGTTTCTATTATGAAGACATGAGCATGGTTATGAGGGTGAACCGTGTGGCTTTGGATTCTGGATTTTCATTATTGGTGATAGCTCTGTGGTCTGTGATGGAGGGTGGTTTAGAAGTATCCCAAGTGAGGTTTTTCTTGCTGTTATGCTGTTGTGTTTAAGGTATCAGTTCAAAGAGACGAAGAGGTTATGGATCTGTTTTCATGATGATGGTGAAGGTGATAACATGGTAATATGGAAGGTTTGTGTGATGAAGAGGGTTGGCGAAGATGGGAGGAAACGAGGGAGTAAGTTGAGAGTTATCCCCATTTTAGGATGAAAATTCTGGTATGTATCTTGTTTTTTTTTCTTCTTAGAAATCAAACAATCCTCCCTGATTACACTTCATCTGTCTTGTTAAAATTGATGGGTCCCTCTCAAAATGCAGGATTCTTGGAGTGTTGTGTTCATTGTGTTGCTGTTTTGGTGAATGTTTATTCAGGCCCTGCAAGTTGTATAGCAGTAGGTTTTGTTTTGTAACAAGTTTTGGCATGATTCATTGTTGCAGAGTTTTGGTCATTGGTTGTGTTCAGGCTGATGTCGCTGGTTTACCCTTGGTCAAGGCGCGCAGGATTGTGCAGTTTTTCTTTTGGGTGTACCAACGACGCAAATGATGCAGGACAAGGATTTTTGGAGGCTTGTGTAGTGATACAGGTCTCGTTGTGTAAGTCTTAGGAGATGCAGGACTTGCAGAGTCAAAGGTGCATTGAGTTGTTATTGTTGGATGTACAAGTTTGGCAGCCTGGTGAATGTTGCAGGAAAAAAGAAGTGGTACGAGTGTGTATTGGGATATGGTGTAGGATTTGGGTCAAAGATAGTATTGAAGTAGCATACAATGACAATTGATTTTTTTGTATTTTGGTATTATATTATAAATAAAAGAAAATGGACTCTATGTATTTAAAATGATTTTTTAGCACACAAGAAAACAATTGATAAAACTAAATAAATTAAGCTAAATCAAAAAACCTAAACCAATTCAAAACTAAATTAAAATTAAGGTTAATCAAAACTAAAAAAAATAAAAAGTTAAACAAAAATTAAAATTAGATTAAATTTAAAATTAAAGTTACAATTAAAACAAACTTAACTTAAATATACCATATAAGAAAAGAAATTAAATTAAAATTAAATTATAAAAACCTAAATATCTAAGATACTTATAACAAATTAAATATAAATAAATATAATAATTACTAAAATAAAAAAAAACAAGGAAGAAGAAAAAACATGATCCATGAGATGTCTATAAAAAAAACAAGACGACTGACTCAGAAAAATATGCGAACGATAAGAATATCTGAGGGTAAAATTTGGGGTACAACAGTTGCCCCTATTTAAATATTTTTACCGGATGACATGAGTGATGACAATCCTCATGCAATCATGGTGAAAGGTATTTAAATATAGATAACTGAAAATTTTGCCCTTAGATGCAATGACATGCTATGCTATGGATAAAAGAAAACTAAATATATAATCCTGACATGCTAAGACTCTAATATGATGAAAATGATAGAATGATAAATGCAAAATGCTGACAAAACGAAAGCAGACAGGGACAAAGTCCACACAATGAGCAATCACTCACTGGGATGACAAAACACTGGGGAACAGAAATAAAACCGGGGAAAACCTAAAGTGATGAAGCAACTGGTTCATGCGTGACTGACTGACACTTTAGAAAGAAACGATAACACAAGATCCTCAATGGAAGTAGCACCGAAAAGACGATCTCCACTGGGGAATCAGAAAACAAAGACTCAATCTAAAAGAACATCAGAAAGAGAAAGGCACACCCGAGAAGACATCAGATGCAAAGAAACCAGTCATCCAATAATGGCTTTGAATGAAAGGTAAACTCACGACATCTGAGACAGCATCAGATAGACGTGAGAAAAGTAAGGATCCAAGACAGCATTGGATAAAGAAACCAAAGTATTCAAGACAGCATTGAATGAATGG
The DNA here is from genome assembly GCA_022829125.1 of Lathyrus tuberosus. Lineage (NCBI taxonomy): Eukaryota > Viridiplantae > Streptophyta > Magnoliopsida > Fabales > Fabaceae > Lathyrus > Lathyrus tuberosus. The sequence continues at coordinate 2,375,511 of JALAZF010000668.1, forward strand.
TATAAATCACGATATCTGAGACGGCATCAGATAGACGTGAGAAAAGTAAGGATCCAAGACAACATTGGATAAAGAAACCAAAGTATTCAAGACAGCATTGAATAACTGGTATAAATCACGATATCTGAGACAGCATCAGATAGATGTGAGAAAGGTAAGGATCCAAGACAGCATTGGATAAAGAAACCAAAGTATTCAAGACAGCATTGAATAACTGGTATAAATCACGATATCTGAGACAACATCAGATAGACGTGAGAAAGGTAAGGATCCAAGACAGCATTGAATAAAGAAACCAAAGTATTCAAGACAGCTTTGAATAACTGGTATAAATCACGATATCTGAGACAGCATGAGATAGACGTGAGAAAGGTAAGGATCCAAGACAACATTGGATAAAGAAACCAAAGTATTCAAGACATCATTGAATGAATGGTATAAATCACGATATCTGAGACAACATCAGATAGACGTGAGAAAGGTAAGGATCCAATACAACATTGGATAAAAAGAAATAACAACGTCCAAGAGAGCATTGAACAAAGAAATACCCAAGAAAGCATTAGATAAGAGGAAAGAGCTTTCAGGAATGGCACTGAATGCAAAGGAGAAAGCTCATCCAGGAATGGCACTGAATGAACAGATAAGACTTTCCAGGAATAGCACTGGAGTGAAGGAATGTAAATATCCAGGAACGGCACTGGAATGAAAGAAGGTAACGATTTGGTAGGCGCCAAGTAAGTTGGACTTTGACCACAAGGTAAGACGCGAATAACGACACGACCTCGGGAGAAATGCAAATAAGGATGAAACACTCATGATATGCATATGTATATGAATCATGCAGATGATATAAGATCAAATGCAAATGCAGGTGCAGATGCTTACGACATAGCTCGACTCTCTGGGAATACAAGACCAGAAGACTAATTCCTCAACACGTCATTCTGCATGGGGACTATAGATGTTATTACTGAACATATCTCTGCCACACTAGTAAACTGTATCCAAATTGATGATCCTTGTAGGAAGGATAAAGAGTTGCTTGGGGATTCTTCAAGTAAACTGCCCCAGACTAGCTGACTGTTGTAGATGAACTGATCATTGCTTCAGCTTGATTGATTCTGGAAATGACCGTTTCATGGTGCTCTTAGAAAGCTTGCCCCAGTCTGAGTCTTGAAAGATGATTATTTTATTGTACACTAGGAAGGCTTGCCCCAGTATGAGTCTTGAAAAGTCTTCTGGATAAACCAATTCTGAGAAGTCGCCATTAAACCACAAATCTTGAACTGATTCTCAACAGGATATGGAAGGAACTTGCCCCTGATTGGATCATCGACCAAGTTTCTTAATTGTTTGAAAATTCTTTAATAAGAAAGCTAGTTTGCAAACAAAAGTATTTGTACAAACATGGTAAATGCAAAGTTCATGCAACTTTTGAAATCAAAATCATTTTTTTTGAAAGAGGTGCAAAGTAATATGGGATACTGGTCAGAACATGTTGGTTCAAGACATTAAAGTGAAAAGTTTAAGCAAAGGGTGTAATGCCCAAAATAGAAGATCTGCAAAGATCTTTTGGAGTCAGTTTACGCAACCTTGTTGTAGTATGCTTTCAAAATAATCTCGCTTCAATTAAGTCTTTTGAGGGTTATAACGTGGCCTGGTTCACGGTTTAGGAAACAAAGGGTAAAGGCTCAAAATTTATTTGTGACCCACCCAATCTACGTGATGAACTTCAGTCCTATGCTCAGTTAACTCAAACTATGCACTAAGGTTCCCAAAGGTTGGAATTGCACTGATGATAGTAATGATGATGGTTCAAAATTCAATGGACTTGAGATGGCAGTCACTGCTTCCTTACTAAACTGTTTGCCACTGAGGACTTTCAGGATAAAGGATTTAAAGATTTCCTCCTTTGGTTGTCGTACAAACCTTTCTTTCTTATTTCTTCTTTTTTTTTTTTTAGTGACTGCCTGACTTAAGGATTACAGTGAATCATCATTGGCGTTTGACTTGAAAGACATCTTCGACACTTGCTTGCTGTGTGCGAAGGAAAATTTGTGAATGCAACCTTTGTTGAAAGGCGTCTTGAATGCTACTCTTGTATTTGAATGCAGAATCAAGTTAACTGATAACTACCCTGCCCCAGGTTAAGATTGCGGGTTTTTATTTGTAAAGAAAGAAACTCCTACTTCTAGGCTCAAAGGGGTTGACGAGGGATTAACTTCCTTATTTCTCCAGTGTTTAGGAGTTGAAACAATGCCTTACATCGTCAGCAAAGTCTTGATCTGAAAGCATACTAACAGCAATTATGGGTATAACGTTTTCATCATCCTCCATCCAAACTTTTGCATAATCAACAGAAAGTGGATAAGAAATTTTTTTTTTTGAAAGAGAAAGCATTAAGAAGTAAATAGCAGACACAAATGAATTGAATGAAAAAGTTGTAAATGCTCATTTCATTAATTGTGAAAGTACAAACATAGTTGAAAGCAAACAGCTATTACAAAATAAAGAAAATGCAAACAACAAGAAACAAAGGCCTAGTGACTAATCAATACAAGGATGAGCTGTCCTGTCTGAAACACTGGCTTTTAGGAGGATAATCTGCTGAAGTCGACTGAAGCTTCACTTGGCGTGCCCTAGCAGAGGGTTATTCTGAACGTTAGGGTTGTCTTTAAAGGAGAGGATTTTGTTTCTCATCAGTTCTTGTACTCTAGACTTCAACGTAAAGCAACCTTCCAAATTATGGCCTGCACCACCTTAATGGTATTCACAATGAAGATCAGCCCTATAGCCTGCTGGAAGAGGATTTGGAGGAGGTGGCATAGGCCTTGTGGTAACCAAACCTTGCTCAACCAGGCAGGGATACAATTCAGTGTACTTCATTGGAATTGGATCAAATTGATTCCTATTACGGTAGTGATTCTGTCCAACCGCTGGACGTTGGGGAGCTTGAGTTGGTCGTGGAGCAGCAACCACGGGAGTAACAGCAGCAACGGTAGGGTGAACAACATACTGAGGTTGAGGACGAGGCCTTCTCACTTCAAACATTACAGCGTTGGTCTGATCTTCCTTCTTCTTCTGAAAGTTCCCATAGGATTTCTTCACAGCATTGGAAGATTCAGCAGCCTTTGATACTTTTCCGTTCTTAAGACCTTCCTCGAGTCTTTGGCCGATGGTAACCAAATCAGTGAAGTTGGAGGAAACACTTCCAATCATCTTCTCCCAATAGAATAGGGACAAGGTATCCATGAACATTCCAGTCAATTCCTTTTCGGCCAAGGGAGGTTCAACTTGGGAAGCCAACTCCCTCCAGCGCTGAGCATACTCCTTAAAAGATTCCTTCTCATTCTGAGACATGTTTTGCAGCTGACGGCGATCAGGAGCCATGTCAAGATTATACTTATACTGCTTCATGAAGGCATTTGTGAGGTCTTGGAAGCTATGGATAGAGTTTTACTCGAGACCCATGTACCATTTGAGTGATGCTCCACTCAAGCTGTCTTGAAAACAGTGGATAAGCAACTTCTGATTCTTGGCATGAGCAGTCATCCTGCGAAGATACATGACCAAATGAGCTCTTGGACAAGAGTGACCCTTGTACTTCACAAAATTTGGAGTTATGAACTTAGCAGGTATAACAAGGTCTGATACTAAGCCCATGTTGTCTGCATCCACATTAAAGAAATTAGTACCCTCAACGGCTTTGAGTCTCTTCTCTATGCTCTGAAACTGCTCTCGAACAACTTCAGGTTCAACAAAGTCTTCACGGTCTTTACCTTGAGCACTGGCAGCATTGTACTCATAGAGGGGATTCTCAAAGAGAGCTCGAGTAGTCTGAACTATAGGTTGAGGCTCGACAAAAACAGGAGCTTGAAACACTGGTTTAGCAGTCTGACCAATCATAGCGGTAGATGCAAGAGGTGGAGAATAGTTGTGTGGCAAACCAAACTCTGGCCAAGTTGAAGGTGGCATCTGAACTGGTGGAGGATCAGTGCCTGAAACTTCCTGGATGACAGTCCTTTGGGGTGGCTCTCCCCTAGCAATCAAAACTTGGAGCATCTCAGTGAGTTTAGTCATGCTCGACTTAAGGTCATCGATCTCCATTCGGACCTCAGCATTGTGTACCTCTTGCTCTGACATCTTGCGTCTGTAATTAGCTCTAGTCCGGTATCAGTGTCGAGGAATCAGCTTGACGACTCACAGGTGATACTGGAAGATAGAGACAGCTGGAGATAAGTAACTGAACAGGAAGACGTGTGCAATGAATCATGCAAATATGCAAATGATATGCAATGCAATGCAAACAGGATACAAAACACATGCAACAAGATCAAGGGTTCGAGATCATAGCATGAAGTCCAGGTAAAGAACCAACCACAGGGTGTGTACTAGGGTTCTTGTATCTGCAAAGCAAGGTTCTAAAGAGTTCCCAGAGTCGACAACCCATCTTTCGAATTTTATCAACTTCCCAATTGCTCGGTGATCGATAAAATCCTCAAGAGAGTCTCGTCTGAGCGTAGTATCGCGTAGCAACCATTTAAGATTACTCCTTCATAGTCATCGCACTACATCTTAAAAGGCCAAGTGGGGTAAAGGGTAACTAATGGTCATCAGTATCCCTGGCACCAAGTTTGAAAGTGGCAACGCATTCAAGATTGCTCGCTCAGCATATACCACCCCCAAGAGGGCCTCAACTGAGTGTGGAACCTCAAGTCAATTCCTTTGGGAATTCTCCCTCGAAGTCTCCTTGACTATGTCCACGATCCTATCATATGTGTACACTCAAGTCCAGGTTAGGACTTATCCTCACCACTCAAGGTAGCAACCCTGCACACAGAAAAACCCAAGCACAAGCAGATATATATACAGATATGAATATGTACAGATATACAAACAAGCAAACATGTAAGATAACACAAATACAAACAAGGTGGGCTTAACCCTCTTAGGGAATTCCCCAGTGAAGTCGCCATTTCTGTTGCGGTGAGAATCGGATAACAAGCTATTAATTAACTTGAATCACACATCTTTGAAATTCACCACCGAGCTTTAATTTATCCAAAGGAAAGGGTAAAGAACAAAAACCCTAAAAAGAGAATCTAGGTTTGGGGGTTGGTTATACTAAGGGAAGGTATTAGCACCCTAAGTATCTGTAGTACTCTACAGGAACCTCTCGTTTGTATTTATGTTATGTTAAAGTTGCTTGCTAAGGGAAAGTGCTAAGGTAAAGACCTAGGGGTATGTACACTAAGTATGCTCGCCAAGACATCGCATCTCGTGCCTACGTATCCTGACGGGAATGGAATCAGAGCATTCGTAGTTCCCCTCAAAGGGGTGAGGAACTCTTGACTGTGGTCAAGGTTCCAAGGGAAAAGTAGGGTCTGACAGCAAGATACCTACGTGGAGTGCGGCGACTCCAAACCTAAGGCTAGGTTATAAAAGGGAAAGTAAGTCTCGATCGCACGGCGGCGTGAGAAAAGGGAATGATGGACAAGGCTATCCTAAATGACGCGGCGATTAACTATAGGGTCCTTTCCTTTGGAATGAAGTACATGCAATGGAGAGACAAAGAGAAAAACTCGGTATCAGGAGTGAAATAAACAACAATATATACAACAAGAATTACATCAAAGTGAACATCAGGAATCAAAGACCAATCGTAGCAAAAACGAAGAGAAATAAATTCAGGATGGAAAAATCATAAATTAGTAAAAGATGCCAACTGTTAAGATTAAATAAAAATGAAATCTAAAACAGAAATTCAAAAAAATAAACCAAAATTACTTAAAAGCTAATTAACTAAATTTAATTAAATAATTCTAGAAATAATTAACTAATTAAACTAATTTCTAATTTAGATCTAAACTAAAAATCTAACTTAAACCTAAACTAATTAAAAGAAGTCTAAAGCTTAAAAAACAAATAACTAAATCTAAATACTAATTAGATTAAACTTAATTAAAACGAAATAATTAAAACCTAATTAAGCTAAATAACAAATTCAAAAGAAATGTGACTAAATTCTAAGACTAATTTATTCAAGGTGTATTCTGAAAATCATGGGTCAGGTAAAAGATGTTAAAGACAAAAGAATGTGAGTCCAAAGTCCACTCTACAAGCGGGTCGCGGACCATAGGTTTCAGGTTTGACCCGTTTCAGTCTCTTGAATCAAAAGAGGGTCACTTAGGAACCCTAACCAAAACACGGTTTCTCTCCTTAAAATAACACCTTCAATAGCCGCAGGAAGAAACTAACAGAGATTTGAATCGCGAATCAACAAAAGCTTATGAGGCAAATAGATCAAGAAAATGAGTTTCGACATCCCACCGTCTCTCTCACAATCATGCTCACGATACTCTTTTCTCTTATGGATCGCTCGACTCGCGATGGTTCTTCATCTCTCTCATAATCGCTCACGATCGAATTCACAGCCGGAGAGTGAAATTTCTGCCACGACTCGCCCTCACGATACACCAGGCTTTCCTTATTACAACCAGCTTCTCACTCTCTTTGGTACTCGTCGCGAAAATCGAACAAGGCAAACGCAAGATACAAAACATCGTACGTTAATGGACAAAACAACAAATTGGAGTTGAATTTCAGAATCAGACTCAGCACTAAAACGACTAATTTATCAAAGTTTGAAGTAAGAGGTTACCGTCCGCGGCGACAAACTGAGAAAAAGGTAGAGTACTAATTCGTTCTTCCTCCTCTTTTCTTCTTCAATTCCTCATCTGTCTTGCGCTGCAATTCGTTGATGTTGTAAATTATTCTTGTGAAATTTCTGATGATTTTTTCTGTGAGATTTTGCCCCTTCAATCGAATTCTTCTGTGACAACTGCTTCTGATGGTTTAGTGTAGTTTGAGGTAACGTGTGGGTGACGTTGACGGTTGTTGGTGTGGAGGGAGTATGGCTGTTATTTGAAGTGAATGGTTTTTGGTTGTTGTTTCTATTATGAAGACATGAGCATGGTTATGAGGGTGAACCGTGTGGCTTTGGATTATGGATTTTCATTATTGGTGATAACTCTGTGGTCTGTGATGGAGGGTGGTTTAGAAGGATCCCAAGTGAGGTTTTTCTTGCTGTTGTGTTTAAGGTATCAGTTCAAAGAGACGAAGAGGTTATGGATCGGTTTTAATGATGATGGTGAAGGTGATAACAGGGTAATATGGAAGGTTTGTGTGATGAAGAGGGTTGGAGAAGATGGGAGGAAACGAGGGAGTAAGTTGAGAGTTATCCCTATTTTAGGATGAAAATTCTGTTATGTATCTTGGTTTTTTTTTCTTCTTAAAAATCAAATAATCCTCCCTGATTACACTTCATCTGTCTTGTTAAAATTGATGGGTCCCTCTCAAAATGCATGATTCTTGGAGTGTTGTGTTCATTGTGTTGCTGTTTTGGTGAATGTTTATGCAGGCCCTGCAAGTTGTATAGCAGTAGGTTTTGTTTTGTAACAAGTTTTGGCATGATTCATTGTTGCAGAGTTTTGGTCATTGGTTGTGTTCAGGCTGATGTCGCTGGTTTACCCTTGGTCAAGGCGCGCAGGATTGTGCAGTTTTGCTTTTGGGTGTACCAACGACGCAAATGATGCAGGACATGGATTTTTGGAGGCTTGTGTAGTGATACAGGTCTCGTTGTGTAAGTCTTAGGAGATGCAGGACTTGCAGAGTCAAAGGTGCATTGAGTTGTTATTGTTGGATGTACAAGTTTGGCAGCCTGGTGAATGTTGCAGCAAAAAGGAAGTGGTACGAGTGTGTATTGGGATATGGTGTAGGATTTGGGTCAAAGATAGTATTGAAGTAGCATACAATGACAATTGATTTTTTTGTATTTTGGTATTATATTATAAATAAAAGAAAATGGACTCTATGTATTTAAAATGATTTTTTAGTACACAAGAAAACAATTGATAAAACTAAATAAATTAAGCTAAATAAAAAAACCTAAACCAATTAAAAACTAAATTAAAATTAAGGTTAATCAAAACTAAAAAAATAAAAAGTTAAACAAAAATTAAAATTAGATTAAATTTAAAATTAAAGTTACAATTAAAACAAACTTAACTTAAATATACCATATAAGAAAAGAAATTAAATTGAAATTAAACTATAAAAACCTAAATATCTAAGATAATTATAACAAATTAAATATAAAGAAATATAATAATTACTAAAATTAAAAAACAAGGAAGAAGAAAAAACATGATCCATGAGATGTCTATAAAAAAAACGAGACGACTGACTCAGAAAAATATGCAAACGATCAGAATATCTGAGGGTAAAATCTGGGGTACAACAGGAGGAATGATTTCTTTTTATCTTGTTGTAATGTATCTGGCCTGGGTGCCGTGTTTTGATGTATCTTTATTTTGTTTGGGGGCATGGCCCCTTGTTTCATAATATGCACAGCTTGTGGCCATTGTGGTTACTTTAAATTAATTGTATGCGTCCGGTTAGTGTGGCCGGTTTTGTATGTTTACGCATGGCTTTTATTGCTTATTTTTTCTAAGTGTTGCACTGTTGCTCGATAAGCTTTATCCCCGCAACACGGATTACTGATTTATTTTAAGATTTGGGGAATTGCTCGACGTAGATGTGTTCGACAGTGAGGGGGACTGCTCGAACGGTCGGGGAAGTGGTTTCGCCAGTGATGAGACTAGGATCTCGGTTGAGGTACTAATCCCATAAGCTTGGACTATTCCCATCGCGAGCTGGGTGTCCTGCCTAATTGGTGTGGAAATGGAGGAGCTCGACTCAGGTATCCCCGTTGTGCGCAGACTCTGCTCGTTCCATAAGCAAAAACTGGCCGGCATTGTAAAATGGACTGTGCTTACATCGGGGCACGGTCCTGTGGTCGAGCCGTCTCCCTGTTAGGGGTGATCTCGTCGGCAGTTAGTCCGACCTCGTAGTTGGCTCTAACTATAGTATTGTTTGAGCTTTTCAGCATTCCATGGTCGAGCAAATGGTTCTCCGTTCAGAGTTTCTAAGTAGTAGGCTCTGGTGCCCGTTTTGGACTTGACCCTGTAGGGTCCTTCCCAGTTCACGACCAGCTTTCCTTCGCGCGAATCCTTCTGGTTCCTACGTAGTACCAAGCTACCAACGAAGAAGTCACGCTTTATGATCTTAGCGTCGTGGCGTAGGGTTATTTGTTATTTCAGCGAAGCTTCGCAGAGATCTGCTTCTGACCGTATTTCTTCCACCAGATCGAGCTCTTCTCTTAAGGCTTCGTCGTTCATCTCCTCGTCGAGAGGAGCTTCTGTTCATCTGGAAGGTTCCCTGATCTCCACCGGTATCACCGCCTCGGTTCCGTAAGCTAATCGGAAATGGGTTTCCCCAGTGGTGGAGTGTGGTGTTGTTCTGTAGGCCCAGAGCACGTTATGTAGCTCTTCGACCCATCTCTTCTTGGCGTCGCCCAGCCTTCATTTTAGACCGCGGAGGATTACCCTGTTCGCAGTCTCTGCTTGCCCGTTGGTCTAGGGATGCTCAACGGAAGTGAAGTGTTGCTTCGTGCCTAATCTGGCGACGAAGTCCTGGAACTTCCCGTCCGTGAATTGTGTCCCATTGTCGGTCATGAGGGCCTGGAGTACTCCGAATCGCGTGAGGACGTTCCTTTTGTAGAAGCGGAGTATGTTGAAGGCTGTGATTTTGGCGAAGGCTTCGGCTTCTATCCACTTAGTAAAGTAGTCGACGGCCACAATTAGAAATTTATTTTGATAATATCCCATTGTGAAGGGGCCCAGTATGTCTATCCCCCACCAGGCGAAGGGCCAAGGCAAGGATAAAGTCTTCAACTCGTTGGGGGGTGCCAAGTGCATGTCCCTGTGGCGCTGGCTTCGGTCACATTTTTGGACGTGCTCTTTGGTGTCGTGTTGCATGTTCGGCCAATAGTATCCTGCTCGCAGGGCTTTTCGCACCAAAGATCTCCCTCCCAAATGTTGTGCGTTGATGCCCTCATGAATCTCTTGGAGGATTTCGGGGACCTTGTCCTCCTTGACACATTTCTGGAAGGGAAAGGAGAATCCTCGTCGGTAGAGTTTGCCCTCAATCAGCACATATGAGCAAGCCCGTCGTTTAGTCACGCTGGCCTCCTTGCGGTCCTCGAGTAGTTCCCCCTTGGTGAGGTAATTATACACAGGGGTTATCTAGCAGTGGCGGTCTCCGATGGCGTTGACGTCGAGCAGCTCTGATGGTTTCTCGATGCTGGGTCGGGCGAGTATTTGTTGTACCTCTTGTCCTTTTCGGCCATAGGGATTTGATTGTACCCCGAATAGGCGTCCATGAAGGACAAAGGTTTGAAACCTGCAAAATTATCTACGAGCTTATCGATGCTCGGTAAGGGATAAGCATCTTTCGGGCAAGCCCGATTGAGATCAGTATAGTCAATGCATATGCGCCATTTTCCACTATGTTTCTTGACAAGTACAATATTGGACAGCCATGTTGAATACCTGGCCTCTAAAATGAATTTTGCCTCTAAGAGGTCTTGTACAAGTTTTTCGGCAGCCTGTACCTTTTCGTCGAATTGTTTCCGCCTGCGCTGTGCGATGGCACGGGCAGTTGGGTCAATGGTCAAATGGTGGCATGCGGTCTCAGGGTCCAGGTCGAGCATGTCTGCGCACTCCAAGCAAACAGATCAGCGTTGTCTTCCAAGCATTTCTTCAGCTGTTGCTTGACCTCATCGGGCAGTCCAACACCAATCTTCACCCCTCTGTTGGGGTTATTACTGAAGGCGATGACTTCAAACTCCCCGTCTGGAACTGGGCGCATGAGGGCTGATGTGGAGGAGTTGGTCGTCCCTGTCGACGCGCCTTCACTGCTATCTTCCTCGCCTTCATCTAAAATTCGGCTGTCAAGGTCGATGGTGTGTACAGGGAGTGCAGGTTTCTTGTCCGGTTGGCCGTCTTTGGATGAATGATCTTCCTCTCTTGCCCGCTTAGCTGCTTTGGGTGCTGCACCGATCTGGTTTTGTCCTCGGATCGCTGCTTCAAAATATCTACGGGCAGCCTCTATATCCCCGTGCAATGTCGCAACGTGACCCTTCTCCGTATAATACTTTAACTTGAGGTGGACAGTTGACGGGACATCAATTAGCTTCGTGAGGGTCGGTCTCCCTAAGATGCATTGGTATAGTGACAGGCAATCAATCACCAGGAACTGGGTTTTGATTGACCTGGACGCCTCTTCTTCCCTGAACGTGACCAGCAGCTCCACATACCCCCGGGGTCTGGCCGTGGCTCTGTTGAATACCTACAAATCAGACCCCACGTGTGGTGAGAGGTTTTTCTGGTCCAGCTTGAGGGCACGAAATAGGCCAATGTACATTATGTCCACCGAACTACCCTGGTCGACCAGGATCCTTCTGACGTCAGTGCTTGCCAATCTTGCCCTGATGAGCAAGGGGATGTGTGAGTTCGGATAGCCCCCAGGCAGCTCTTCGTGGCAAAAGTTGATCGGTTGGGAGCGCCCCTTGATCTTCTCAAGTGTGGATAGCCGGTCAGGACTGCAATCAATGAGTTGATCAAACTTTCTCTTGACAGATCCCACCGTCAGCTCGTTGTACCCCCCGCATGAGATAACCATGGTCGTAGGGAATACTTCCCAAGTGCTGTGCGCGAATATCTAGGAAGGTTCTTCGAAATAATCAGGGATGGCAAAGTCCTCTGGTCGCGTGACAGATATAGCGACCTGCGGGGGAGGACTAGGTGGAGATGATTCTGCTTCCTTGTTTGAGTTTGAAGCCTCTCGTCGTGAAGACTCACCTTTCTTGATATATTGTTTCAAATGACCCTCCTTGATGGGGATCTCAATAGCATCTTTAAGGTGCACGCAGTCCTCGGTCGTGTGGCCATGGCTGCGGTGGAAACGGTGATATTTACTTTTGTCCACGTTGCCTTTGGACGTCGTTGGTTTGGGGAACCTGACACCTCCCTGTTTGAATTCAGTATTGACGCATTCGGAGAGAATACGCTCGCGAGGAGCGGTGAGCAGAGTATACTCCGTGAATCTGCCAGCAGGCCCTTTATGGGGATAGTCTCGTCGCCTCTCTTTTCCTTGCCTGGATGTCTCCGGCTCGTCTTTTTTTGGTGCCCAGGTGCTTTATCAATCTCTTGCGTCTCGGGCATGAAATGCGACTTCCTTCTCTTTGTACTGTATATACGCTTCAGCTTTCCGGAGAAGTTTCATCAACGTTCGGGGGGTCTCGATTCCGAAGGCTTTGCGAAACTCGCTTTTTGGTCTCAAGCCTTTCTCAAGGAGATACTTTTTCATATGGTCCGTCGTGCGGACCTCCACGGGCTCTTTGTTAAACTGTTCAATATATGTTTGCAGGGACTCGTCCCTGCCCTGTATGATAGCTTCTAATGTGGCCTCCGACTTGGGATGTCGTCGAGAGGCCGTAAAATGTCGGGCGAACCAGGTCTTCAATTCTCTCCAAGATGTGACCGACCCCCAGGGAAGGCGCTTGAACCAAGCCATAGCCCCTTTCCTGAGGGTGATTGGGAACAATCTGCACTTTATGGCTCCACTCACATTGTGGTAGTGGAGCATTACCTCTATGTTTTCTATGTGTTCGTCGGGGTTGGTGGTCCCGTCGTATGTTGCTAGAGCAGGAGGCTTTTTTAACCCGCGAGGAATTCTAGTGTCCATGATCTCCTGTGAGAGGGGGCCATGGACATCGTCGTCACTGCTTGTGCTCGAAGAACGGGAAAAAGAATAGCTACGACCATGGCTTCTGCTTCATCATGGAGAATGCATGCGCAGGTGGCGATGCTCGTACTTTTCTGAGTGCCTAAATATCTTCGACGCATGGGAGCGTCTTGACCTCCGCAGAGGAGACCGGTGTCGTCTTCTTGCAAGGTCAGATGTGGGATCTTCTGATCTTGATCGTCTTTTCTCCAGGGAGAGGCTTTTGGACCTGTCACGCCTCTGTTTCTGAAGGGGAGACCGAGGACGTGGAGAAGGGATGCGAGGTTTCTCCGAGGATAAGCGCTCCTGGAGGACGTGCTCAAGAGCATTGATCTTTTCACCTTGTTGGAAGATCAAGAGGTTTGACCTATTGAGGGAGGCAATGAGAGCAGCCATGTTGGGGTCAGTGTTTTGTGGAACCGGAATAGGCTCAAAAACGCGGTCAGCAGCCTGCGCCCGAGGTTTCACGTCATCGAGAGTAGGAGAGGCGGCTTTCCCGTCTCGATGATCTATCTCCCGGAAAGCAGCTCCTGAGAGGATGTGGTCGGCGTTATCAGGGATAACGGCGACAGTAGATTCTTGACGGACAACATCATTCTTGGTAGAGGCCATGATGATCAGATGAATTATGGGGGGGAGCTTTGGTCTTTTAGGTGAAAAAGAGGGGATCTTGAATGACAAAGGCGGGGAAGCTAGTTCCCACAGACGGCGCCACTGATCGAAGGTGATTAGACTGGATCGTCGTGGCCTTCACGTAGGGCAGAGAAAAGGGCAAGTACAAAGTACGTTCTTAGGATGATTATTGGATACATGACCCTCTCAAGTGAGATGGTTTATATAATGCCCCCAGCGCGTTGCCAACGGTCCCTATTTTCGGGGCGAAATAACTGTTTCCCGAAGAATAGGTAACTGCCCAAAACTAGCTGTTATGTCGGGCAAAGGCGTAGTTCCGGGCACATGCCCATGACTGTCCTGGGACTAATGGATCCGTGGATGACAGGCAAAAGTACCGGGGATGGGCAAATGTCCTTGGGGTTCATCCGTCCAAGGGTGACCGGTTGGAGGGCAGAAAGGTAAATTCTGCCCTTCGTGGATTGAACTTAGGCAATTGGGCCGTTCTGGAAGCAGAAGTGGATTGGGTCATGCCTAGCCATTGGTCCAGTCCAGAACAAAAACTATCACTTTTCGTTACGGTTGAAAACTATAACCATAATTATATTTTATATTTAAAAATAATAGCAAACTATATCACGACGGTTATTCATAATAACCGTCGTGATATCCCTTATTTTCAAAAATAAATAAAAAAGAAAGGAGCGCCTTAACCTTAAATGAAAAACATTTTTGCCACAGCTGAGGTTCGAACCCATGAAAGATTGATTCTATCATATCGGTTATACTTACAATCGTTATTATACATTATAAATTTTTAATTAAAAAATATAATATAAAGTTAGTGCCTGAGTTTAGAGATATCGCCACGATTTTTGGAAGAACCGTGGTGACTTGGGCGTTGTTGTTTGCGTGTTTTGTAGTAGTGCGATAAATAAAAATGAAGAGTAGCTCCAATAAGCCACCTTCCACACACAACAATAATGCTCGCTCCTAAGAATCTGCAAGATGTCCATGGTGGACAACATGAAGTAAAGGGATGAGAAACAACATTCTATATAAATAGTGTAAAGAATGCGAAGGTTGATAACATACAACATAACACACATTCAATACATAATCGACATCACCATAGTCTCACACCCAATTATAACAATATACAATTATATGTATGCAATGTGACTCATGGCACAACGTGAAACTTATGCTTGTGGTACCATTATGAATAACATAGGTCCATCTTGCTCCTGAATTTCCACCATAGGACCAGAGCATACCAATTCGCTACTAACACCTTTCGTAACGCTTCATCGATTACCATTTGGAACCCGCTACCCGCTCCTGAATCCACATCATCGAACCAAAGCACAACAAAACTAGATTGAAGTCCGTACACCATGATGCATGACTTTCAACATGTAATATCACCCAATAGCAACACCACATCAAATGCGTATTCACACATCATTTAAACATGTTAAATCATTTTAACATCAATTCATCATCAAATAAACACAACGATTCACGCAATTATCCATACATTTTGTAACATACATTCCTACAGTTAACAATACGTCTACACATCAATTATCTCACCAAGAACTTCTATGAGGTACCTCTATGTGTTAGCTCTCCAAAGCTTCAAACGGCACCTCGTTTGGACCCACGAAACTAAAGTTAGGCCCTAAATCGTCGGTTAACACAACATAGTTCAAAACAACAAATTTTCAAAATTTGGCCTACGCCAATCGATTGACATGACATCAAATACGTTTACATTTTGTTTCTCCCAAAAATCACATTTAAAAGTCGTGAAATCAATTAATTCTAAATTACAATCGATTGTCATAGTTATTTTTTTTCAAAAAATTTACACATGCAATCGATTAACATGGAGTGTCAATCATTTGTCATAGGCTAATTTTCCAAAAAAAATCCCAGTTTTAACACATGACCTTCATCCTCTTCATCCCTTATCCTTCATACATCATTTCAACCATTATTCCCACATTCAATTACCCCATAATATGAATTTAACAGTACACCATATTATTATCACAATCAAATGTATTATAGTACACATATCACTCAAGAATCGTGGCAATTTGACATACAATTCAATCATCACTTTCATCAACATTCATACTCATGTTCAAAGCTTCAAAGATTCATCAATGGCAGAAATTCATGTATTCATAAACAAAGTGATTCACACATGAATTCAATCACATCAATCACATAATTAACACAATCATTCATGAATTTGTCAGATTTTAACTAAACAACTACACATCAAAATCAAATTATACAATCCTACTGAGAGTAAGGACATCTGTTCTCTACCTTTTCATGCTATACACCCATATCAAAGCCCTTTCTCTCTCGTTACCTTAGGTTCCTTGCAAAAATTCAAATTTGGATCAATGGTCTTCCTCTTTCTTAAAGCCTGTTGCACCCCGAAATTTGCCCTCTTTACCTTTTACTAACTGGCTTATGTTTCATTGCATTTTTTGCATCATCATGTGTGCATATCATTAGCATGGGGTCAGGGTAAAGTCCTATCTGAGCATCACAACATCAAGGGTTCACAGGTGGCAAGGGATCTCAAGTGGATTACTCCCTCCTAACCAGTGCGTGAATTAGGGTTTTGAAATTCTTGGGTTTATTGCTCCAAAGGGAAAGATCCTTGGGTTTTTATCATCAACAAATGGCATATCTTATCTTTGTTGGAGAGGATACACATCATATTCAGAGGAATTTGGATTTGGAGACTGTGTTATTTCCTCCTAGACTGAGGGTACCAAAACTGGGGTTTGCTATAAAGTCAGTTTATTTCTGATTTTTTAGGCAAGACTTTATTCCATGGTATTCCTTGTGTCCCTGAGTACCTAGGAGTGGAAGATTGGCCATCAGTTTGGTTCAGGAGAAGTTCAATTGACCAATGGGTTGAAAATCAGTTAACTTGGTAAAAAAGTTAACTGTGGTCAACACAAAGTCAAACCTCAAGATTTTTGGTCAACATCAATATTATGGGGTGAAATTCATCATTTGATCAAGGGTTGATCATGATTCATCATAGAAACCTCAGAATCATCAAGAATCAGGAGTTACTAAATTAGGGTTTTTGTAGGGAAAGTCAACTGTACTTTGACCAGGCCTAACTTCCACATACTTCATCAAAAACTCCTCAACCAAAGCCCATCTTGAAGGAAATTTAATTCCCTACAACCTTGTGTCTCACAAGCCAAGTCCAGAAATGCTTCATTTGGGATATATGAGCCAAGACATTATAGGTCATTTTGAAAGCCAACAAAAGTCAACCTTTTTCAAAAGCTCATAACTTGAACATGGAAGATCAAATTGACATGGGACCAAAAGTTTTGGTTAGAGGACATCTTGAGGTTTCTAAAAAGTATTAGTTTGCATTAAGGAGCTAAAAATTGAAGGAGTTATGCTTAGTCAAAGTTGGGCAATTTTGAGGAGGTGCACAAAGCAAACTATGCCTAAAATCCAAATTTTGACAAATGGGCCATAAGTTTCTTAAACCAAACTCAAACATAAAGCCATGCACGACCCAAAGATCATATATTTGATTTTTCCTCATTTTATTTTATTTTTATTGGATTTAATTAGTTAAAATTCAATATTAAATGAAATAATTCAAAAATAATTAAGCAATGGATTATCCAGGCCCAACTCATCATCAGAAGAATAAACCTAAGTATTTAAAGCCTATTCATGCATTGGTTAGGGGACACACACGTGAATTTGGAGAGGAATCACAACTTGTACCCTAATTCTTGAATTCAACAAATCTCGCAATCTACAAGGGTTCTTCAAAAACTTCTTCCACAAACTTCTTCCTGGTGATCTCTAGAGTGAAAATCAACCACCATTCGCAGCCAAAAGCAACTACACGTGTGGAACTATCTCAGGTAGGAAGGATTTTTAAGGATCCTAAAACTCTCCTTTTTTACGTGAATATTGTTGTGTTTTCATCACTGATCATGCTGATATATTTTGTTTTGAATATGGATGCGTATATTGCCTGTACCGTGCGTTTAAAATTTTGTGCACTAACCTTGTTTCGTTCGTTTTAGATTATTCGTTGGTTGTTTGCAAATTTGGATTCCTTGTGTTTTTCTAGGTGGGGTAGTGTAGTCGCACGCGCGTTTTGGTCCCCTTTTTGTTGCAGGTGACCGGAGTAGGGGCCGGAACCCTAACTCCGGTGGTGGCCGGAAAACCAGTCCGGCGGGACGTTCCAAGGAAGGAGACAAAGTCCTGGCCGTTGATTCTCCCAATCCAACGGTCCAGGTCGCGCCACGTGCTTTTTATTTTTATTTTTTTTTAATTACAATCAATGATTCCGTGTTTATTACCCCCACGGTATTATGGTGTACGTCCACTTATATTCTTTGTCTTGTTTACTTTTTGTCTTGTTGACCAAATAAGGGACGCAGGATGCATCCAACGATTGGTGTAAGGTCAACTGATTGACTGAGGGACCACGCAAGGCCCTTTTTTATTTTTTTTCTCTTTTCTGATGGATTTAGTAGCTGTGGGCTGCTATTCACACCCCACCCCCAGGCCCATTAACCATTCCAACATTCTTTCTTTACTAATTGCACCCCCAGCCTCTTATTTCATATTTTATTTTATTATTCCATTATCATTTTCATTTTTATTTTTAAAAATACCTAAGTGCATCTAAAAAATCCTAAAAAATTCGTACATCACATTTATCATCTTAATAATTTTTTACAAATTTTATTTTTTATTTTTATTTTATTCTCATCATTTAAATTAATTGTTTAATTCAACTTCTCTTTAATTACACATATAATGCATACTTGAGCCTCTTCATTTTATTTCTCTTCATCTATAAAATGTTTTCCATCCGTTCTTTTTGCATTCATTCATTAACATTCTAAGGTGCCTAAAAATATTTTTCTTTCATTTTTAAATATTTTTCATGTTGCATTTAGGTCCTTCTCTTTGGCACATCGAACCCTCTCCCTTACTTGAGTTTTGTATGATTATTTGAATGGCTAACACTTTGAATTTTTGCAGGGGTTTTTTTAGGTTGTTTGCCTCTGGTTGAGGAACCCTAGTGTGTAATTTGGGAATTTTAGGAATCACTTTGCTAATTATCTGATTTATTTTCACTTGAGACTTTCTCGTGTATGCCTCTTTGATCTTATCTGATTATCTTGTTTGAAAGGCACTTGTGCCATTTGCTTTGAGGGTGTTCCTTTGATTTCTAAGTTCATGATTAGATTATGCTCATTATTGTTTGCCCTTGCTTGAGTGTCATTCACCTCATTCCTTTTATTTATATTTGTTTCTCACTAACCTTTTATGCAGGATCAAGGTAAGTTCCTTAAGGGTATGGATAAGTGTCCATGGTCACCCTTACTTTCTTCTCTCCTATCTTTATTCTTTAGGGTTTAGGTCGTCTTCAAACCTCACTAACCCTAGGGCCATCCATGCATGACAACTTTAGGATTCCTAGTCTCCCTTTAGAGTCACCCTTGTGTCTTATCTCTTCTCATCTCAAATTTCTTTAAACCCTTTAATAAGAATAAGGTGTATTGCGCACGAGCCTTAAGTATGGGGAATGAGAAATGAGGGGCTTCCTCTCATCTTTCTAGAGTGCTTAGCGAGCGTCCTGTCTTGGGACGATGCGTTAAGTATTCGCCCCTGTGCCCTAGACTTTGGTGCAATGCAACTCATGAACTAACTTAAGTCACTTCTGTCCTAAAAAACACAAACCAACTTCAAACTTTTTTGTCCTTCGGGACCTTCAACTTAAAGGCTATTTTCGAAAAGGGCACGTTACCTTCCGTCTGAGTCGCAAACAGGCATCGACCCTAACTGTCGGACGCGAACTTAACGTCGCTCATAAAAAACACGAAAAGAACTTGGTCCGAACTACGTTGACTCTGAATTCCCCATTGCACAAAGGGGGTACGTAGGCCTAGGACGTCGACGTCCTACCGAGTCGGTCTTTGTCTTTCCCTCTCCCGCTTAGTACAGCCCTAGATGATAGTATGACTTACCATTAGAATAAACAACAAGCGTGGATCCCATCGAGTATGATGGACGCGTGGGGTGCTAGCACCTTCCCCTCGCGTAACCGACTCCCGAACCCAGGTTATGGTTGCGATGACCATTCCTTTCCCTCTTCCTAAGGTTTATGCAGTGTTCCCTTTCCCTCTCTTGGGATAAATTTACACGGCTGGCGACTCTGTTTTTCCGCGCCACTCTCGCGTTTGTACCTGGATGAAAATCCCGGGAGCGACAGCTGGCGACTCTGCTGGGGAACATGGTTGACCTATGCCGGTCCATCCCTAAGCGAGTCAATCCTAACGCTTGCTTGTCTTTGTTCTCTTTGGGTGCTTTGTTTTTGTTTTGCTTTATGTGTTGTATTTTATTTTTATTTTTACCGCATTTTCTGCATTTCATATTTTATTACTGTCATGCTGCTGTGCTGTGCTGGCTGTCTTTGTTTTGCAGGTTGGGTGGGTCTGAGAGCTAAGCCCAATACCAAGGCTTGAGAATACCCTAGGACTAGAGTGGAAAGTAGTGGGACCTACGTGCCCGCTTGGTATGTTTGTGTGTTCATGAAATTCACAACCAGACGAGGCTATCTTGGGACGCAGTCTAACGTGTGTGTCTTGCGCATGTTGGGGTGTTGATCTAGAGAGCTGTCGACTCTGGTGACCGATCATTGAGGACCTTAGTGGAAACATCCCTCTTTAGTGGTGACAGTGGCAGACCACATCCCGTGGCAAACCCATTCGCACCCGAGGGCCCGCTTTGGAACTCGCATAGGATGGCCCCTACGTTTTGAAGAGAATCAGTGGAGGCACTCCTCGATTGACTTTAGTACTGTACCCAGAAGGATGAATGTATTATTGTTTCTCGACCTCAGTGCCAAAGCTGAGGACCTTCCGCCTTGGAGAATCAGTTAAGGCCTCCTCGATTGATGATGATGCCAAACCAGAAATGGTGAACGTATCATCATTTCTCGACCTAAGAGCCCGGGATACTGAACATCTTAGTACCCACATGTGAGAGGGGATGGGCGTTTGCAGGTTTGCAGGTAACCGAAACCTTCAACCTACCCTATTTTTCTAGATTTCTCATCAATGCCTGATTATTTGGGTTCCTCAGTGGTTCAGAGTTCTGGTTTTCTGGTTTCTCGTTCAGCTAACAGCACAGCACATCCAGCAGTGTGCCTTGACCCCATGTTTGCATAAGCATATCATTTTTCTTGCATTCTGACGTGTTTGACATTTTTCAGGGCTTGCATCTTACCCTTGATTCCGGTTTTCTGAGGTCGCTTCAGTATGGATGTTCAGAGAAAGAAGACTGTCGCCTATTTATTCCCAGAACCGACTTTGACACTGATTCACAAACTGATTAATATGGCTGGTTCCGGAGTTGGTACAAAGTTCAGGGGAAGGTATGGAAGACTTCTGAAATTTGTCTATAATATCTCCCAGTATGAGAAGGATGTCATTCACACACTTCTTCAGTTTTACGACCCGTATCTGCGTTGCTTCACTTTCCCGGACTACATCTTGGCTCCGACGTTAGAGGAGTTCTCATTTATTTTGGGAATTCTTATCAGTCATGATATAGTTTTCTTTTCTGAAGAACACCCCGGGGTGAAAGATATGGCTGTTGCTCTTCATGTTGATGAATCCGTTCTTAACAGTAATATTGCAGAAAAACAAGGAGTTAAGGGTTTCCTATTGAAGTTCCTATTTGATCAAGCTTGTATACATGTCAAAGAGAAGAACTGGACTGCTTTCCAAGCTATTCTAGCTGTGTGTATCTATGGGATTGTTCTGTTTCCGAATATTCCTGATCTGGTGGATATGCACACCGTCAGGATCTTTATTTCGAAAAATCCTATACCTACCTTGCTAGGTGATGTGTACCATTCAGTTCACTATAAGAATGAGAATAGGCGTGGGAAAACTGTGAGTTGCTGTGCGCCGCTCTTAGGTACTTGGTTTCTGAGTCGTCTCCCTGAATCTGGCGCTTTCGTTGATACGAAAGATTCTCTGAAGTGGTCTAAGAGGGTTATGGGCTTGACTGCTGATAACATCGTTTGGATTAATCGTGACTTGTTAGGAATGGAGATTATTTGCAAATGCGGAGAATTCCCTAATGTTCCCTTGATAGGGAGGAAAGGTGGAATTAACTATAATCCCTCCTTAGCTATCAGACAGTTTGGCTATCCTTTGAAGAATCCACCCGAAGAGCGAGATGTCCGAGAATCCTTATTCTTCAATGGTATTGAGGATCAAGGGTTGATAAGGAAAGTTGTGAATGCTTGGAAACAGGTAACTAAGAAGGGTAAGATTCCATTCGGGAAAAGTAACAATCGGGTTTTCCCTCCCTATAAAGAGTGGATTAAGAAGAGAGCAGAAGATGAGCTTCTTCCATTCCCGGTGG
The DNA here is from genome assembly GCA_022829125.1 of Lathyrus tuberosus. Lineage (NCBI taxonomy): Eukaryota > Viridiplantae > Streptophyta > Magnoliopsida > Fabales > Fabaceae > Lathyrus > Lathyrus tuberosus. Next base: position 2,397,282 of record JALAZF010000668.1, read on the forward strand.
AACCACCTTTATATCCTTTGGTGATCGAGCCTCCTACCACCGTCGAGTTGGAGAAGTATACCACATTATGGGCTGAAAAGGAAAGGTTGCGGGAAGAGAATAGTGAGCTAAAGAGAGAGATTTATCAGTGGAAGCATGAGCGGGGTGAAGCTGTTCATACCGCCAAGTTAAAGACAGAGCTCCTTGCTAAAGCAGAAAAAGAGCTTGCTGACATGGTCGCGTCCAGAGAGAGAATGAAACAAGCTTTGGATGGTATCAGTAGCGTTCTCAGGTCCAAGGAGGAGGAATTAGGCAAAGCTTTGTTGAAAATTCACAGGCTCAATGATCACCAAGAAACTGCCATGGCTGAGAATAAAAGAAAGGAAGACGACTACATAGCTAAGATTGATCAGTTGAAGTCGACGCTCAAGAAGAAAGACGCCGAGATCTTACCAGGGATATTCAAGAGACAAGTAGTCGAGGGTCGACTCAAGGAAGCCATAGCCTCCATGGAAGAACTGAAAGTCCAAGCTGAAGTGAAGAAACCTAGACATGAGGGTCCTAGCATGGAAAGTGTTTCTGGAGAAGACGCTTGGGAGTTACATTGCCGATACTTGGATGGGATCATACACAGGAGAGACCTTCTCATTCAAGGGATAATTCAGAGGCCGAAGCATCCCGATACCAGAAAGCTGTTCAAGGAGGTTCAAGACTGGTGCAGATAGAATAATGGATGGGGGGGATTGACACTTTTGGACTTTGATGACATGCCTTAGATTTCTGTCTTCTTTCATTATATGTGGATCACCACCAGGCTTGTTGGTTGGGACCTACGGTTTTTATGTTCATATTTGTTGTCTTGAATTCGCGATTGTTGACATTTGACTTTTCTCTGGTTTTCTTATTATATGAGCAGAAATTCCATTATATCTTGTTACTGAACCGGAATCAAGGGGTGGATCGCCTTGTGAATTTTCAAACATGTCCATTTGCATTTGCATAATCATTTTGCATAACAGGTGTTTATCTCCGGAATTCTTATCTTGTTCTCATCTCAGAATTGCATATCAGTACATTCACCGGTATTCTACCAGACAGAATCAGAGGAGACTCATGGATCAGCTACAGAATGAGATCATTGAGATGCGGACTCGCATGAATCAATTCATGGAACTAATGCAAGGTGTTGCTCAAGGCCAGGAGCAGTTGAGGACTCTCGTTCAGCCACTGATTGCAAGAAATGAGGAAAATAGTAATAATGATCAGAATGGCCTTGCTGGCGGGGGTATTCCCGTTTCTGGTGTTGTGATTCCTCCGGGCGGAGGAGAAAGTGTTGTGATTCCTAAGGCTGGGGGAGGAGGTAATGGTGTTGGTGCAAATCATGGCCGTCAGTATGATGATGTTCAAGATGATGCATTTTCTCTGCCAGATGGGGACGTTGGTCCCCAGGCTGACAATGATCAGAGGATCAGGTTGATTGAGGAACAGCAGAGGGGTGTTATGAATCAGGATTCTGTGGGAATGGATTTAGAGGATTTGGGGCTGGTTCCAGGCGTTGTGATCCCGCACAAGTTTCAGACACCCACTTTCGAGAAATATAATGGTATGTCTTGTCCAAGGACCCATGTCAGAGCATACGCAAATAAGATGGCTGCGCATGCGAAAAATGAGAAGCTGATGATGCATTGCTTCCAGGATAGCCTATCTGGGGCATCCTTGGAATGGTACATGCAACTGGAAAGGAGGGATGTGCGTAGTTGGAGAGATCTGGAAGGGGCATTTATCAGACATTACCAATATAACACTGATATGGCTCCTAATAGAACGCAATTGCAGAATTTGTCGCAGAAAAATAATGAGAGCTTCAAAGAGTACGCCCAGAGGTGGCGTGAACTAGCAGCGAGGGTTCAGCCTCCCATGTTAGAGCGTGAAATGATAACTATGTTTATGGCCACCTTGCAGGGTCATTACTTTGAAAAATTGGTACCGTGTATGTCTGGAAAGTTTGCTGATTTGATCTTGGTAGGAGAGATGGTGGAAAGTGGAATTAAGGCGGGGAAAATATCAGGCGGTGATGGGTCCTCATCTGGAGGAGGTAAGAAGCCCTATGCTAGTGGTTATAAGAAGAAGGAGGGAGATACAAACTCTGTGTCATCACATCATGGTAGAGAAGGTCCTCGTCAGAATTTCAATCAACAGGTGGCTTCTGTGACCATCCCAGTAGCACCTCAGCAGCCAGCGGCGTCTTAACAGCAAAATCAGACTCCTTACCGATCACAGCCTCAGAATAAGCGGGATAGGCATTTTGACATTCCACCTATGTCCTACGCTCAACTATTCCAGCATTTGTTAAATCTGAAGATGGTCCAGACAAGAACACTGGCTCCACCTACTGGTAATCCACCTCCTGGTTATGACGCCAACGCCCACTGTGAGTTTTATTCTGGGGCACCTGGACACCATATTGAGAACTGTAAAGCTTTTAAGCATAAGGTTCAAGATTTGGTGGATTCCAAAGCCATCAATTTCTCCAATGACGTTCCAAATGTGAATCAGAACCCGATGCCAAATCACGGTGGGCCGAAGATCAATGCTATTATTGAAGATGGTGAGGACTTGAGTTTGATTTCAGATGTGAACGAAGTACAAACTCCCTTGGGTGTGGTGAAGGAAAGACTATTGAAGGGAGGGGTATTTCCCGGTTGTGTTGGATGTGTGTCGCAATCTGGCGGTTGTGATTTACTGAAAGCCGGTATTCAGAGAATGATCAGCGAAGGGGTATTACAGTTTGACAGAGGTTGCAAGCAGAGTAATGTTACTGACAGAGAGGTTGAGGTTGCCACGATAACAATTCCGTTCAAGACGATAACTATATCAGCACCGACAAGACCAGCGCCGGTCACTATCACTGTTCCTGGACCAGTCCCGTATGAGACTACCAAGGCCATCCCATGGAACTATGGGGCCGAGGTGTTTGTTAATGGTAAGAAGCACGAATTGGAAGACACATCAGTTGTGAATACATGGGTTGGAAATCTTGCTGAAGCTGGGGCTATCACTAGGAGTGGTAGAGTCTTTATTCCGTCCGAGAATCGGGCTGGTAGTTCAAGTCAAAGCAGAGGTAAACAAGTGTTGGATGAGTCTATACAGGGGCAGGAAGCTAATAATTCTATGACAAAACCAGGCGGGGACACTTTCTCAGAAGACGTAGAAGAGTTTATGAGGTTGATCAGGAAAAGTGATTACAAGATTGTTGACCAACTTCACCAAACTCCATCGAAGATTTCCATTCTATCCTTACTATTGTGCTCTGAGGCACACCGAAACGCATTACTAAAGGTTCTGAATATGGCTTATGTACCACAGGAAATATCTGTTAATCAGTTAGAAGGGGTTGTGGCTCATGTGAATGCTGGGAATGGTTTGGGTTTCACCGATTTAGATCTGACTCCGGCTGGAGGAATCACAACAACGCTCTGCATATTTCAGTGGAATGCCATGGTTCTTTAATGTCGCATGTATTGGTTGATACTGGGTCATCTTTGAATGTGTTACCAAAGAAGGCTTTGATGAAGCTGGATACTCGTGGGTTGATTTGTACACCAAGTGACTTAGTGGTACGTGCTTTTGATGGCTCCAAGAGGTCAGTTTTTGGGGAGTTAGTTCTGCCAATCAAGGTGGGTCCTGAGGTTTTCAACACCACCTTTTATATAATGGATATTCAGCCTGCCTATAGTTGTTTGTTGGGTCGCCCTTGGATTCATGGTGCTGGGGCAGTAACTTCTACGCTGCACCAGAAGTTGAAGTATATGGTGGATGGCCACGTTGTGACTGTTTGTGGCGAAGAGGATATTATGGTGAGTCACCTATCGACCTTCAAGTATGTAGAGGTGGACGGTGAAGTACAGGAAACTTTGTGCCAAGCCTTTGAAGCTGTGAAAATTCCCGGAGAACTCCCAAAGGCAGTCAGTCAGCCTGAGGTGGTTGCCCAACCAGAAATTATCAGACAACCAGAAGTCCCAATGTCCTCTTTCAGAGAGGCTCGTGCTATAGTTGAAGCTGGTGGTTCTCAGAGGTGGGGCAGTGTTATTAATGTTCAGAAGAAGCAGGATACCTATGGGTTAGGGTACAAGCCACCCAGGCGTGCTGAAGAGCCTCCCAAGTTCTATGGTCCAGTCCGTTTCACCAATGCCGGCATGTTCTTTGACAGAGTCAATGCCATTGAGAATGAAGGAGATAGTGATTGTGACATGGATGGATGGATTCGTCCCTGCATCCCTGGTCGGAGTTTAGGCAACTGGTCCTCCGAGAGAGTCATCTAAGTGACGCGCCCGGAGTAATTTACTTTTGTTTTCTGTTATGTTGAGTCCTACGTTCTGCCCAAGACGTAGTGATACTTATTTGTAGGACTTGGATGTTTTATTTGTTTTTTTTATCATCAATAAAGGACGTTTTTTCATTCAAATATTTTGTTCCCTGTCTTTCTATTTTTACTTTTTGCATTAACCCACATCAAAATGGCAATGTGTTTTCTTGTTTGTTGCACTCATAATGAACATAAAACACCCATCATGCAGGTTCCTTTGTTCAGATTCCACCCATGACCTAGCTATGGCTCGATATGACTTTGACAATCCTATCTATCAAGCCGAAGAAGAGACTGACGAAGACTGTGACTTACCAGAAGAATTAGCCAGGCTACTAAAACAGGAGGAAAGGGTTATTCTACCTCATCAGGAGGAAGTTGAGACTGTTAATCTGGGAACCGAGGACGTCAAGCGGGAAGTAAAGGTTGGGGTTGCTTTGGAAGACACTGTTAAGAGGAGATTGGTTGAGTTACTTCGAGAGTATGTGGATATCTTTGCCTGGTCTTACCAAGACATGCCTGGGCTTGACACCGACATTGTTTCACACCGGTTACCGCTTAAAGAGGGTTGTACTCCAGTCAAGCAGAAATTGAGAAGGACTAAACCAGAGATGTCTGTCAAGATCAAGGAAGAGGTACAGAAACAGTTGGACACCGGATTTCTTGCTGTGACAAATTATCCTCCGTGGGTTGCTAATATTGTACCTGTACCTAAGGAGGATGGGAAGGTCAGGATGTGTGTGGATTACCGAGATTTGAATAGGGCGAGCCCGAAGGATGATTTCCCGCTCCCCCACATTGACGTGTTAGTGGACAATACTGCTCAATATTCTGTGTTCTCCTTCATGGATGGCTTCTCTGGGTATAACCAAATCAAAATGGCCCCAGAGGACATGGAGAAGACTACTTTCATAACACCGTGGGGAACATTTTGCTACAAGGTAATGCCCTTTGGATTGAAGAATGCTGGGGCAACCTATCAACGGGCAATGGTGACTCTCTTTCATGATATGATTCACAAGGAGATTGAAGTCTATGTTGATGACATGATTGCGAAGTCACAGACAGAGGAAGAACACTTGGTGAACCTTCAGAAGTTGTTTGAAAGGTTGAGAAAGTTCATATTGAGATTGAATCCGAACAAGTGCACTTTCGGTGTGAGGTCTGGTAAATTGCTGGGTTTTATTGTTAGTGAAAGAGGTATAGAGGTTGATCCTGCCAAGATAAGGGCCATACAGGAGATGCCTGAGCCAAGGACAGAGAAAGAGGTTTGTGGTTTCTTGGGGAGGTTGAATTACATTGCCAGGTTTATCTCTCATTTAACAGCTACATGTGAACCTATTTTCAAGTTGTTGAGAAAAGATCAAGAGGTCAGGCGGAATGAAAATTGTCGAGAGGCGTTTGAGAGGATAAAGACGTATTTGCAGGAACCTCCAGTCCTCATGCCACCGGTATCTGGGAGACCGTTGATTATGTATCTTACGGTTCTTGAGAATTCGATGGGTTGTGTGCTCGGTCAACACGACGAGACAGGTACGAAAGAGCATGCCATTTACTACCAGAGTAAGAAGTTCACTGATTGCGAATCAAGATATTCTATGTTGGAAAAGACATGTTGTGTACTCGCTTGGGCAGCCAAGCGCCTGAGGCAGTATATGTTAAATCACACAACCTTGTTGATTTCAAAGATGGATCCGATTAGGTATGTGTTCGAGAAGCAAGCACTTTCTGGAAGGATAGCCCGTTGGCAGATGGTTCTGACAGAATACGATATCCAGTATGTTTCCCAGAAGGCCATTAAGGGGAGTGTTCTGTCAAAATATCTTGCTGAATAGCCGGTCGAGGATTATCAGCCTATGAAGTTTGAGTTTCCGGACGAGCATGTTATGTTTCTAAAAATGAAGGATTGTGAAGAGCCTCTGCCTGACGAAGGACCTGAGATTGGATCACAGTGGAAGATGATTTTTGATGGGGCTGTCAACTCATATGGTAATGGAATTAGGGCAATCATTACAACTCCGAAGGGTTCTCATATACCTTTCACTGCCCGGTTAGCATTCGTGTGTACCAACAACGAGGCGGAGTATGAAGCATGCATCATGGGGTTAGAGGAGGCAATTGATCTGAGAATTAAGAACCTCGGTGTCTATGGTGATTCCGCGTTGGTGGTTAATCAGATTACAGGAGAATGGGAGACTCGTCAGGCGAATTTGGTACCTTATAACAACTATGCCAGAAGGTTGTTACCTTTCTTTGATAGGGTGGATTTTCATCATGTGCCCCGAGCTGAGAATCAGCTGGCTGATGCGTTGGCAACATTGGCATCCATGTATAAGGTGAACCGTTGGAATGAAACTCCGTCGATTAGAATCATGGGTCTGGACAGATCGGCTTTTGTGTTTGCAATTGAAGATGTGTCTGATGGTAAACCGTGGTATCATGATATTAAGGTTTTTCTGAAGAGACAAGAGTATCCAGAGGGTGCCTCCACCAAAGATAAGAAGACGCTGAGGAGGCTGGCAGGAAATTTCTTTCTGAACAAGGATGATGTGTTATATAAGAGGAACTTCGACATGGTCTTTCTACGTTGTGTTGATGAATATGAGGCAAGCTCATTGATGGAGGAGGTTCACGAGGGTTCGTTTGGTACTCATTCCAGTGGACACACCATGGCTAGGAAGTTGTTGAGGGCAGGATATTATTGGATGACTATGGAATCAGATTGTTTCAAGTACGCCCGGAAGTGCCATAAGTGCCAGATTTATGCAGATAAGATGCACGTACCGCCTACGCCTCTAAATGTGTTATCATCTCCTTGGACGTTTGCAATGTGGGGTATAGATATGATTGGAAAGATTGAGCCTACTGCTTCCAATGGGCATCGTTTCATTTTGGTTGCCATTAACTATTTCACGAAGTGGGTGGAGGCAGCCTCGTACGCCAACGTCACCAAGCAAGTGGTAGCCCGGTTTATAAAGAAGGACATCATCTGTCGCTATGGGGTCCCAGAGAGAATCATTACTGATAATGGCTCGAATTTGAATAATAAGATGATGAAGGAACTGTGTCAGAGTTTCAAGATCGAACACCACTATTCTTCCCCGTATCGTCCGAAGATGAATGGGGCTGTTGAGGCAGCGAATAAGAATATCAAGAAGATTGTGCAGAAGATGGTGGTAACATATAAGGACTGGCATGAGATGTTACCTTACGCCCTACATGGTTACCGTACTTTGGTGCGCACGTCGACTGGGGCAACCCCTTTCTCATTGGTATATGGTATGGAAGCAGTTTTACCCTTAGAAGTTGAGATTCCGTCCTTGAGAGTACTGGCAGATGTGAAGCTTGATGAAGCTGAATGGGTGCGTTCCAGGTTGGATCAGTTGAACCTTATCGAAGAAAAGAGATTGGCAGCCATCGCACATGGTCGTTTGTATCATAGCAGGATGAAGCACGCCTTTGATCAGAAAGTGCGTCCTCGGAGTTTTCAGACAGGCGAATTGGTTTTAAAAAGGATCCTTCCTCCTCAGACAGATCACAGGGGCAAATGGACTCCAAATTACGAGGGGTCGTATGTAGTCAGAAAGGTTTTCTCTGGGGGAGCCTTACTACTTTCAACAATGGATGGCGAAGATTTTACTTCCCCTGTGAACGCAGACGTAGTCAAAAAATACTTCGCATGAAAGAGACCCGCTGGACACAAAAAGAAAGTCCAGGCAAAAAGGAGCATCCCGGCGAACCTTAAAAAGGAAAAGGTTCGGGCAAAAATTAGGGATAAAATATAAAAAGAAATGTGTAAACCCGCAAAGTCGAAAACCTGAAAAGGCGACTTTGGCAAAAATGGGTATCCCGGTGGATTGAAAACCTGAAAAGGGCGATCCAGGCAAAAGTTAGGGATTTATAAGTGAAAGGCTACGGTCTGCGTTCGATCTGTGAGCACTCTCGATACTTGGAAATTCTGAAAGGAAGGAATCAGTACAGTTAGTCTCTTCGAAGGTCAAGACATTTGTGGATAAGCAAGTCATATGGGTCATAGCTAAGTCAAATCATGGTGGATATCTGTTCCCACATTGCCGACATTTGTATTTTCTTTTACTTTTTGCGCAATTACCTCTTTCTAGGAATTGCTTCCAATTGTAAATGCCTATTTACAGGCCACTTTTCTCAATAAAATACTCATTTCACTCAAAGAGCTTCCCATTGTTTTGTTTTACTGTTGCTTTTACTGTTTTGTTTGCAAAAGCGTCCGATATTTTTGATAAACATTGCATATAAAACTGCGAGCTTTGCGGAGCATAACGAAAAGCAGTAGAAATTACTTAGGCGTTAACGGTGATTGTCATGTTATGGCATATTCTGTTTGCTGTTATTTGACTTGCAGGGCAACAGGATCATACTTCCCCAGCAGCTTGCTCTCCCCAGCATTGAGATTGCACTCTCCTCAGCAGAACAGACCTCCCCCAGCAGGAGACTTGAGAAATACTTTCTCTGGATCAAGACATTATTTCCCCACAGAGTCTGAACGCTTGTTTTCCTCAGCCAGTCAGGAAATGTTTTTCTCAGCAGTAACGGTGCAATCTGGTCCTCAACAAATAGGTAAGCTAGATGTTATCCGCTAGTAGGGTGGATGTCAGCATTTACCGTCCCCTCAAGCAGAGTTTGGTGGTAATCCTCGCAACAGTTTGCCCAACGGTGGTTGACATCCCCAGCAGGTTTTAAAGTCCAAGTGATATTTGGCACTCTTCTGATTCAGGCCGTAGCCTCCCTTTTCAAAAGGTTATGTATAACCCCCAGTGGAGCAGATGTTCTTTCGAGATTTCATCCCCAGTAGAAGGTGTTGATCCAAAGAGTCGGTTGGAGTGATCCTTCTCAACGGAGTTCCTGTTCAGAGGACAATTTATTTTTGTCGCCAGTCTTTTCTCTCCAACATTTATTTTGCTGGAGGGACCCCTTTTTGCATATCATAAGCATCTGCATTGCATCCTCTAACACATAGCATTTTCATTTGCATTCGAAGCATAAGCCAGGTGATACTTTCTTTGCCAATTCTCTTTCTCAGCAGAGATGGCATAACTCAGGAGATTTTTTTGGAGAGATGCGTTCCTCATACTTGTGTTCCCCGGCAGAGTCTTTTATTTAGACTTCTCCTTCCCCAACAGAGTCTTTTATTTAGACCCCTCCTTCCCCAACGGAGTCATCTTACCAGTAGATTTTGAAACGAGGTGGTTTTAAACCAGAAGTCTCGTTTCACGTTATCCCCAGCGAAGTCGCTAGATTCTCTTTATCAGCAGAGGACAACAATCTTTTGAAGATTTTCTTTCGTCAGTTTCCCTTTATCAGCAGGGATGGCATCAGTTTGCTAGATCCTCTTTATCAGCAGAGGACAGCAATCTTTTGGAAGATTTTCTTCCGTCAGTTTCCCTTTATCAGCAGGGATGGCACCTATTTTGCTAGATTCTCTTTATCAGCAGAGGACGGTAATCTTTTGAAGATTTTCTTTCGTCAGTTTCCCTTTATCAGCAGGGATGGCTTTTGTTTTGCTAGATTCTCTTTATTAGCAGAGAACAGCAAGCTTTGGAAGATTTTCTTCCGTCAGTTTCCCTTTGTCAGCAGGGATGGCATTTATTTTGCTAGATTCTCTTTATCAGCAGAGAACAGCAAGCTTTGGAAGATTTTCTTTCTTCAGCAGGGATGGCATTTATTTTGCTAGATTCTCTTTATCAGCAGAGAACAGCAAGCTTTGGAAGATTTTCTTTCGTCAGTTTCCCTTTGTCAGCAGGGATGGCACCTATTTTACTAGATTCTCTTTATCAGCAGAGGACGGCAATCTTTTGAAGATTTTCTTTCGTCAGTTTCCCTTTGTCAGCAGGGATGGCACCTGTTTTGCTAGATTCTCTTTATCAGCAGAGGACGACAATGTTTTGAAGATTTTCTTTCGTCAGTTTCCCTTTGTCAGCAGGGATGGCTTTTGTTTTGCTAGATTCTCTTTATCAGCAGAGGACGACAATGTTTTGAAGATTTTCTTTCGTCAGTTTCCCTTTATCAGCAGGGATGGCTTTTGTTTTGCTAGATTCTCTTTATCAGCAGAGAACAACAAGCTTTGGAAGATTTTCTTTCATCGGTTTCCCTTTGTCAGCAGGGACGGCATTTATGTTGCTAGATTCTCTTTATCAGCAGAGGACAACAATCTTTTGGAGATTTTCTTTCGTCGGTTTCCCTTTATCAGCAGGGATGGCATCTATTTTGCTAGTATCTCTTTATCAGCAGAGATAGCGATCTTCTGGATAGTTCTTCGTCAGTTTCCCTTTATCAGTAGGGATGGCATTTATTTTGCTAAATCTCTTTATCAGCAGAGATGGCAATCTGTTGAAGATTTACTTCGTCGGTTCTCTTTATCAGCAGAGATGACATAACTTCGGAAAGTTTGTTTCGTTTAATGCCCGACATAGCAGTATTTATAGCTAATTCTCCAGTGAAGGATTGCAAATTTCTGGGTTCTTTGGTATTCAATCTCCGTGTATCCTGATTATCTGAAAGTTGTCGCTATCAGGCCCTCAGGACCAAGTTGATTGAATAGGGGCAGTTGTTGCACCCCGAAATTTGCCCTCCTTACCTTTTACTAACTGGCTTATGTTTCATTGCATTTTTTGCATCATCATGTGTGCATATCATTAGCATGGGGTCAGGGTAAAGTCCTATCTGAGCATCACAACATCAAGGGTTCACAGGTGGCAAGGGATCTCAAGTGGATTACTCCCTCCTAACCAGTGCATGAATTAGGGTTTTGAAATTCTTGGGTTTATTGCTCCAAAGGGCAAGCTCCTTGGGTTTTTATCATCAACAAATGGCATATCTTATCTTTGTTGGAGAGGATACACATCATATTCAGAGGAATTTGGATTTGGAGACTGTGTTATTTCCTCCTAGACTGAGGGTACCAAAACTGGGGTTTGCTATAAAGTCAGTTTATTTCTGATTTTTTGGGCAAGACTTGATTCCATGGTATTCCTTGGGTCCCTGAGTACCTAGGAGTGGAAGATTGGCCATCAATTTGGTTCAGGAGAAGTTCAATTGACCAATGGATTGAAAATCAGTTAACTTGGTCAAAAAGTCAACTGTGGTCAACACAAAGTCAAACCTCAAGATTTTTGGTCAACATCAAGATTATGGGGTGAAATTCATCATTTGATCAAGGGTTGATCATGATTCATCATGGAAACCTCAGAATCATCAAGAATCAGGAGTTACTAAATTAGGGTTTTTGTAGGGAAAGTCAACTATACTTTGACCAGGCCTAACTTACACATACTTAATCAAAAACTCCTCAACCAAAGCCCATCTTCAAGGAAATTTAATTCCCTACAACTTTGTGTCTCACAAGCCAAGTCCAGAAATGCTTCATTTGGGAGATATGAGCCAAGACATTATAGGTCATTTTGAAAGTCAACAAAAGTCAACCTTTTTCAAAAGCTCATAACTTGAACATGGAAGATCAAATTGACATGGGACCAAAAGGGTTGGTTAGAGGACATCTTGAGGTTTCTAAAAAGTATTAGTTTGCATTAAGGAGCTAAAAATTGAAGGAGTTATGCTTAGTCAAAGTTGGGCAATTTTGAGGAGGTGCACAAAGCAAACTATGCCTTAACCCCCATAACCACACATATTCCAGTTGACTGTCTCATCGTCATGACAGAAACAATTGTAAACTTCAACAATCTAAAATCAAATAGATGTGATATTACTCCTTCAATGGAAGCTCAAGGTTGGAGTAACTATTTCAAGAGGTTGGATGGACCGACCTACGGTTATTTGGTTAAGGATTTCTGGATTCATGCGAATGTAGGGAGAACTCTCATTAGTTCTTCAGTTTTTGGAAGAAGAGTATTCATATCTGAGAAGACTGTTGCAGATCTCTTGATGCAAGAGAACAACGGATTCTGAATCACTAAAAATATACTTAGTGAGGAAAGAGAGGCTAAGGTCATGGCTTCTATTTTCAAAGATGAAGCTACAGTTGAGAATCAAATTTTCCCAAATTTGAAGGATTCACTACAAGTTTGGTTCTGAATCCTACAAGGAAGTGTCTTTCACCATCTTCCTTCAGATCAACTTAATGACACTAAAAAATGTGTCATATTCCTTCTCCTTAAAGGAATTAAGATCCATCTCCCTTCTGTTCTCTTCAAACTTCTGAAGGAAGCGATAAAAGACTCCAGAACAGGTTCTGACACGGAAGTCAGACATATTCCATATGGAAGACTTATTTCTGATGTTTTGGTTGAATCAGGAGTAGTTAATGATATTTTAATCAATGAGGGAGAATCAAGAAAGTTGCTTAAAAGCGCATGAAAGATTCTCAGATTTAAGAATCTTAAAAGAGAAAATTCCACTCTGGATAATACATCATTTAGGAAATTAACATTGACCCCAAGGGTTCCTGTCGAATGATTTCCAAACTTCTTCAAGCACAATCAAGCAGATGTAGGAAACTATCTGCAGCAATTTAAGGAAGACGACATCAGTATTTGGATTAATATGAAGAATATTATTGATGTGCTACAAGAACTATCAAGATGGAAGAATAGAGAAAAGAAGCAGAAGAGTACTGATGATGGAGAACCTTCATCAAAAAGATTTAAAACGATAAATAATGCATTAACATCCGTCAAGGATGATACTATCACAAGAATTCATGACTTAATAGATGCTTCCAGTTCAAGCATAGATCCCTTAGAAGTGAGAAACATCTGGACTGAGTTCCATGGATGGATCTTAGAGGAAATTGTAAAGAACAAGAGATTGGTTGTCTCTCAAGCAGAAGAAAAGCTGCATTCCGCAAGAACTGGTGAGTCTGGAAATTCGTTCTCATCCTCTTCATCTTCATTAGGTTCCTTTTTAGTCTAAACCTTAGGAACCTATCCTCTTAGGTCTATGTTTTGATTACCTTAAACCTTTTAGGATTGAGCTCAACCTATGCTTTATGTCTTAAAACTATTTTGCGGTTCTGTGTTGATGTTTCAATCTAATTGTCCATTAATGATAATGCCTTATCTGATCTCTAAAAATGATATATCCCTGTTCTTTATCATATTAACCTATATATGCTTAAATGCTCTAAAAATGACAATATCTTTTAAATCTATCATATCAATCTAAGCCTAAATGCTCAAATGCTCTAAAACTTTTTGATGATGACAAAAAGGGGGAGAAAGAAATATGATTTTGATTGGTAAGAAAGAAATCTTAAAGGAAAAGAATGCAACTCAAACAAGTAATCAATCATATAAAATGCGTTACTACTAACGTTTGTTGTTTGATGTTTAACCAAGGAACTCTAAACAAGTTCACTAGGCATTCTAAGAACAGGTTAAGAAAGAAGAATTCTGTTAGAAGTTCTTATGAACTGTTGGTCATATGATAGAAGTTGTACACTTAGTGAACATGTGTTCAGAATCAGATCTACCCAGTATTGTTCAGAAGTTGAGAACTGTCTGAAAGTCAAAGTTTATCTTGATCTCTGTCTCACTTGGTTCAGAAGCTGTAAGCTATCTAAGAATATGAGATTCAAAACGTAAGAATCGGAAGAAGAAAACTCTGAAAGCAGTCAAGACAAAGTCTACATCTCAAGATGCTTATTCAGAAGAACTGTGCAAATCAGAAGTCAAGAATTGTCTGAAGATCCGGATTGAAGATCCAAGAACAAGTAGTTCTGATGTCTACCAAGAACCAATTAAGAAGAAAATGATTTGGTATCAGACTAAATCAACAAAAGGTAATCAGACTCAGTATACATAAAGATTGGTATCAGACTCAGTTTACAGTAATATCAATCAGAGCAAAGCTGTGAAATAGTGTCAAATACCTTCATTGGTATCAATCTCAACACACTAAGGAAATACCCTTCAAGTGGTATGAAAAGAATTCCTTCAGTTGGAATCAGACACAACATACTCTGGTATAACTCTGTATCAGACTAAGACTAAAACATGTGTACCAGTTTCAGAGTCAAGCGTTGATTGATCACAATAATTAACCTTTAATTGGTATCTGACCAAAAAACAAGTTTTGATGAACCACTGAGTTGTGACAGTAACAAGGTTCTGAGATGAAGACCTGTGTTTAAAAGTCAAACTCTGAAAAAGTCATGATCCATATTGGTGATTAAAAACTCATATTCCTGAATTGCGGTTCTGAAGATCCCAATATCTGACTTGTGGAAATTAGGGGGAGACTACCCAGAAGATTCAATTTCAAAATCTAAAATCTTCACAAAGTCTGAAACTCAGGGGGAGTTTCTCAAAAGACAGTGTCTTTCTCTGATGAATAGCGATGCTATGTTATTAGATAAGAACTGTTCTGTTTGTGCTTAAATGAATCTGCTGAAAAGTAGAAATGCTTCAGATGCCTCTGAAGATTATAAGCTCTGATACGACTACAAAGGAACTGAGTTCTGAAGATCTGAAGATGGAAGTTCTGATGAACTAGTCCAGATGCTAAAGAGTCTCTGTTTTCTTATAGACAAGATAGAGAAGTAATCATTTTCTATTCTTTGTTCTGGCAACTCAAGTTGTTATTCTGTATAACTTTGGATCATATAAGATTCTAGATGATCACAGATAAAACTTTGAGGATAACACATTCAGGGGGAGCTGTTGTTCCAGACTCTGAATATGTTTGTTTAGTGATTACCTTGTATAAAATGTTCAATCAAAATACTTGGTTTTGACATCATCAAAAAGGGGGAGATTGTGAGAGCAAGAGTTGTCTCTACAAGTCAATCTATATTTTGATGATAACAATACGTATTTGTGAAAGAACTATTTTATGTTCTAACGTGTGTTATGTGAAGATCATAATCATAGGAGATATCAGATCCAACAAGCACCAGCCAGATGTGCGTAATTGATAATATGTGAAGTTACTATGTGTGACACAAGTCGCAAGAAGCAAGAACGCTTATATATCTGATCATGATCAGTCAGATCCAAGGATGCCGATATTGCTGTTGCAATGCTCTTGTGGATGCTCTCTGAAAGTGGTTGTGATTTTGAAGATAGCAAAGTTTCTGAAGAAGATAATCTTCTAGAGAACCGAAGTGCTGAAGACTCTCATGACTTGAAGCTCTGAAGGCGGAAGGCTCTGAAGACCAAGTTCAGAAAGACTCTGAAGACTTATGTGTTCTGAAGATCATGGTTCCAAAGGCCAAGTGCTGAAGACTCTGAAGACAGATTCCTAATGGACGAGTTCTGAAGTTTCGGAAGACTTGAAGTAGTAAAGGATAATGTTCTTAAAGACAAGTGTTGAAGTTCTGAAGACTGATTCCTAATGGACTTCTTCAAAAGACTAAAGACTTAACGTATCAGATATCCTGTTAAGAAGGCTCTACTCATGCTTCAATAAATTACCATCATAAGCCTCTGAAGTTTGGAACTCAAATGTTACCGTTGTGAACGACTGTACACAGTGTCCAAGAAAGATATATCCCGTCACTTCTCCCACAGTAAAAAGGAGATGTGTCAGTACAGCTAATTATTACACAACGTCTCTTTTCTAACAGCCAACAGTATTTCAACGGCTATATTTTACTGGGCTATTTAAAGAAAGGAGTGAACGCTTCTGAAGGTATCGATTCAGTCCATGAATGGAGAATTGATCAAAGTCATTGTGTGAAGATAGCAACAACGATGAGTTCTCGTTGTAACACTTAAACATTCAAAGTTATCGCCATTTACACATGTCCATTATTGTTGGAGCTTAAGATCATCATTCAACACAACAACAATGAATTAGTACAGAAGCTGTTGATGAAGAATACAACATTGAAAATCAGTCAAGTCATCAACCACTTTCTCGTCAGCGCTACATTGAAGATCTGAAGCAAGGAGTTGTTGCTCAAAGCTTGCTCAACCAAGAAGACAACGAAGAAGAAGATCTACAAGATGTCAACAACTGTCAAATCATTATACATCTCTGTAGTTTCTTAGAATAGCAAGGAGTTGTTGCTCATATCTTGCTTGAACACTTGTGTGTTCTTTGTACTTAAACTTAGGAGTAATCTGCTTATTAAGAAGCATTATTGTAATCTCCTGTTAAACTAATTCTTGGTGAATTAGGATTCCTTGAGTGGTCAGTGTGACCGGAGACTCGAGAAGACAATGGTTGGGTGTCATTGTGGAAAAGCTTGAAATAGGGTCAGTAGTGTTATATTCATTGTGATGAATCCCTGAACGTCTAGCTGTTGAAATCCTAGCAGTAGATCTTGCGAGATTGGAACCTGCAGGTCAATGTTCGTTATATTCATTAAGTTGAATCCCTGAACGGTTCATTGTGGGTTAGTTACAGTTGCGGTTGTGCATGTTGTTAGTCACCGGCTATTGCCCGTGCATCTGTAATCGAGATTGATTATAGTGGATTAAGACCTTGTGTTCAAGGCGAAATCACCTGAGGAGGGTGGACTGGATTAGCCTTTGTGGTGAACCAGGATATATCATGTGTTCTTTACTCTTATGCTTAATGTCTTTGTTTATGTTGCTATATTGAGTATCAGAACCTTACATAAGCAAGTCAGAACCTTGCAACTCTGATAAGCTTCCGCTCTACAAGTTCTGAATGATGTACACAACGTTCAGACTCTTATTGGTTATCACGCTCTAAGCATTACCAAGTCTGAATATAACTTCGCAAGTCAGAGTCTCTCAACGAACTCTAATGTAACGTAAAGTGTCTCATGGACAAGAAGCAAAAAGTTGTTAAAAGAGTAAATACACAATTCAACCCCCCTTCTTGTGTCTTTCTCGTACCTTCAGAACTTATCTCAGGTTTGGTTTGATCAGCACACAATTAGGAAGAAAAGAAGAAGAAGAAGAAGAAGAAGAAGAAGAAGAAGAAGAAGAACTGAATAAGAATCCTACAAGAATAAGAATCTTGTCAAAAAAAGGACACAATGATGTTGCACAAGACAGGGAATAGTAACAACGAGTACCAAAAGAGAAAACATCATTACCTAGAGGTTCTTATCCAGCAAATGTTTCAATTACACAAGATGAATTACACCTTTATGAAAATTTAAGCATTATAAAAGGTTTTGGAAAACTTTTTGCTTAAACTATTATGTCAAACATAAAGAATCTTCTTCTGAATCTCAGAAACTGACAACTTTCAGAAGCTATCATCCATCAGAGTCTAGTAGATCTAGACTAAGATAGAGATATCATCTGTCAGTTACAATACTCTAAGATTCTATTTAGAACTAGCACTTAATCTTGAAATAAGAGTCATGAGTAATAGATGAATATTGAATTGAATTCTAGACAGCTAACACACAACGGTAACGACACAAAAGGTGAAGAAACTATTTCTATAAATAAGATCATCATCTGGCTTAATAAGATATTAAGTATAGATAAACACAACAGAGTTTCCTCTTAAATATTTCTGAAGTTCTTCTTTTCAAAAGAATTTCTCTAGAAGTCTAACAGAAACTTTGTATTTACATCTATACAAATGTTTCATTGAATTAAAAGATAAACCAGAGAAGAACAAGCATGCCTTTTTTTTTCCAGACTTGACCAATAGAGTCTGAACACAACTTTGAGTGGATTCTAATTCAATGGTTGTCTAACCATTGATTTCACTACTCTCATAAAATTCAGTACCACCAGTACTTGAATCTGGTATGTTGGCTCTTCCTCCAATAAATGTTGTAAACAACCTTATGGAAGATGCCTCTGCTTTTTTCCTTGATATCTATAGCAGATACATTATGATACTCATATTTCTATAAGACCATACATGTAAGTACAAACAGACTCTTATTTACCTTATGTCTTTTCTTGATAATAAAATCATAAACCACTCCAGAGTATAAGTCTAGAATGAGATATAATACGGACTAAATCTTGTTCTAAGTAGAGTCATTAATCTCATTGTCTATGATTAAATCTTTTGACTTTGAAATTAATGACAAGCTCAGAACTAGATGGTGTTAACTATCATAAGTTGACATAAAGCAAATCAAAGTACTATCTTACTACAGTTGACAGGAACCAAAGAGAGATTGAAGACTTCTCATAGAAATGTATTTTAATACAACTTCCATGATGATCCTCAATCAAGAAGCAATGGGGTTTCCTAAGATATCACCTTAAGGAACAGACTCCATATTATCAAATATTTTGAAACAAGATAGATTTGACAACATCTCTTGCTCTTTAATACTTGATTTTTATTTCAGAACACAGATGCTTCTTTTCATCTGTATCCTGCACTAATATCAACTTCAAAAGTTTAGACATTGAAGAGCATCTGATATTAGGTTCTGGTAGTGTTTCTTCTTGCTTTCAGATCTGGGAAATCAGTTGAAATACAAGTATTTTAGAAGCATCTGAAGTTACTCTTCTACCAACAGATATCACAATCCATTCAGTCATTATGGAAGTTCTTCTGACAAGAAACCTAAGTTTCTTATCATTAGTCATTCCAAAGAACTTGAGTTAAATTAAGAAGGTGATCTGTTGAATAGTTTTTCATCATCTAATTTTATTTCTTTCCTTTAAATACTGCAAGACAATCCTTCAGAACACATGATATTCAAGATGTAAACATCCTGAATAACTGTGATCTTAGATTTAAGTCTCAGAGAAATCTTCTCATAATTTTCTTGAAAAGATTAAATGAAGTGTAATTGTTCAAGCTTCAAAAAATGATCCCCACAAATCCAAGCACAAGAATTCAAAGATTGTCCAAGCATCAGACACATCCATGATGTTGACATACTCAGAAGTGAGATAAAGTATCTACCAGAATGCAACTACCTCTGAAGATATTCAATATACATCTTTTGAGCTGGTGAAAGAGATTTTCAACATGATCATCTTTATACCATTAGCTTCTATAGTAATACCTTTTCAAGGATATTCTAAGACCTTCAGCAACCCTTTATCAAGACCAATGAGTTAAAAATATGTTTAGCTTTTCCATCATTTAAATTTAATGGAACAATCCTTTGAATATGGTAGGAAAAGCCATATGATATTTTTCATGTGGCACTTGATTCCTTCTTGAAGAAGAATTATACTTTTCTTATTGGATCATTATCTGCGCCAGTGTTAAGTGTTAAGCACAAACCGGGCTCCGATACCAATTAATGGTGTGAAAAGTACACAAGAAGGGGAGATTGAATTGTGTTTTGCATTTTCTTTAATTTAACTTTAGATCAGAGTTTCAGAATCAAAACTAGTGTTCAACATCTGTTTTAATTCATTGGCAACAGATATAACAGAAGTAAACAAATAACAGCAGAAGACACAAAAGATTTATCCTGGTTCCTCCCCTAACTAAGAGTACCCCAGTCCCCTTGCCTCACAAGATATTTTCATTATAACCACTTCATGATTACAATCGTTTATGCTTCTGCATAAGTCTTTTACACTTGCTCTGACCAACTGTCTGAGACTTTCTTGCTTATAGCACATGTCTTAGACTTTTGCTCACATCCTCTGACTGAGCCACCTTCTCTTATGGCCATCCATACTAAGACTTCCTTGCTCACATCCTCTGACCGAGCCACCTGCTCTTTTGGCCATCCAAACTGAGACTTCCTTGCTCAAGCTGCACTTTAGGCTTCCTGCTCACGCCCCTCAGACGGAGACTTTCCCTTTGCTCAATCATCCTAGATGAATAAAAATTTCACAACTCAAGCACTTAAGCAATGAGACTTATGTGGCTTAAACATTTGGGCTCAAAACTTCTTCTCAATCAGCCTTGTTGATTAAGACTCTTACAGCTCAAGCACAAAGTAGGAGACTTACGTAGCTCAAGCATCTTGGCTTAAGACTTGTTGCTTGAATCCCAATGAGACAAAACTTTTGCTTAAGAACATAGCAATAGACTTTGATATAAACTGGTGAACAGGCTCAACAGGATAGAGAACAAGGTGTACATGATACAAGTATCAGAGGTACGGGAAATCACCATAACAAAGACCTAAACTACTTAAGATTTGTAAGATATACAATGTTTAAGAAATCTTAAGGCTTTTACAATTACAACCTACAAATAGAAAATCTGCATATTACAATAGAGTTGATAATCGCTTGATCTTGCTACTCCTTGTCTGGAGAATCCTTGTTCTTGTTTTCAGTAAAAACCTTCGGCCATATTTATAGCCTTTACAGAAAACTAGACGTTGAGGAAGTAACTTGATCATGTGTCTTTGTCTTTGCCCTATATTACAAGAGACATTGAAGATGGATGCATAGCAGATTCTGAATCCAGTGTGTAACACGTTTGACCTTTAAGTCTTCAAGAGGTTCTCGTACTCATAGAGCCTTTAAAAGTAGTCATCCATAAAGCATGTCAGCTTTTCTTGAGCCTTGCAATCTGACTGACAAACTGATAAGACAGTACAATTTGCTTTCTGCAATACGAACGACTTCCAACTTTATCACCAACTCTGAGTGGTACCATATTCTGATATACGGTTGCCAATGTAGTGACTCGTCTATATATTGGACCTTCAGCACTTGAGTCTGCACCAAGCCACACCAACAAACGTTCTTCAGATTCTGCCACCAGAAGCTAGCAATGAAACAACTCCCAAGTGTGCTAAGTAAAACAGATTCTGATTATTTATGTATAAGAACAAGAACCTGCATAAATAAAACACACATCAAATAAACTATTGTTCTTTTAATACTTTTGTTATCATCAAAACTAAAAGAGAATATGTCATGAACAAATCTTGTTCTAACACCGCATTGTAGTATTATGCACCCGCCGATTGCAGAAAATAATTTTGAACTGAAACCTTTTTTGATTGGTATGGTGTAACAAAATTATTTTGTTGGGTTATCATCTAAAAACGTGATCCTTCCTCTTTCTATATTTGTTGATAATTGTGGTATTGTTAAGGCTAATGGTGTTAACCAAAAGCTATCCACCTCTATCTTGCCCGCCAATTCGATTACTTAAATGACTCAATTGAAAGTAGCCTATCTTGCATGGTACTTTCCTCCATGAAAAATGACCAAAGTTAGGAATGAGATTAATAACTTTAGACAAAAAGACTGGGAACCATTGTTTGACGCGTGGGAGCGTTATAAGGATTTGTTAAGACTACGCCCTTTTCATGTGCTTGAGAAGTGGATCGTTATCCATACCTTTTATAACAGTCTCTTTTACTCCACATGGAGGATCTTAGATGTGGCTTCTAGTAAAGCCCTCGTGAATAGTCCTCAAGATGTTTCTTATAACTGGATAGAAGAAATGGCCAAAAATCACCACTCATAGGGAAGCGTGCGACAAGTTGCCGCTAAGTCTACCATTAAGACCAGTGATCTTTATAAGATTAATGTGTTTGAACATATGAACACAAAGGTGGATCCCATTTACCAAAAGATGGATAGTCTAAGCATCTCACCTCTTGCATCTGTTACTCATGTTCATGTTTCTTCCGTTTCCTCCGCCACTCTCTACTGTGAAAAATGCAGAATTAATGGGCACACTAATAGAGATTGCTAAATGATCCTCGCCAAGGATCCACCTAAGAAAATGTCAACTTTATGAATAACAAACAACATAATAATCCGCATTCTAAAACCTATAACCTAGGGTGGCAAGACCACCCTAATTTCTCATATGGTAACAACAACTCCCAGCAAGCTATGGGACCGCCAGGATTCTAAAAACTTATGCCAATTGAGCCTAAGAAATCCAACTTAGAACTTTTTATGGACACAAACTCATAAAAATGATGAATTTATAAATCAAAACCTCCCCACGAATGAGGAACTTAGGCGGTTTACCACTAAGATTGACAATGTTGCCACTAATATCAAATTATTGGAGACTCAGATCTCCCAAGTAGCTCAACAACAAGCTTCTACCTCTATCCTTTCGTAGTCATTTTGGGGGAACCCGAGCAAAATCCTAAGGGACATTTAAATGTTATGACAAATCGTAGTGGTAAGCAAATAGGTAGTTCTAATGAGAGAGAGAAGAAAAGGTTGAAGAGAGTGTGCCAACACCACTTGAAAAGGAGGTTGTTAAAGAGGTTGCCCTTTTCCCACAAAGGCTTGTGAAAGTCAAAGTGGAAACCCATTTCAAAAAGTTTATGGAACTTCTCAAAAAGATCCACCTCAATGTGCCTTTCACTGAGGTATGCTTACTTGATAGTGCTGAAACCAACAAAGAAAACATTGAAGTTAAGGTCTATGAGGAAATTTTGGACAAAAGTCCCATTTCCACTTGTCATACCACAAATTTGTCCTACCTGTGTATAACTTTCATCTGTACATCCATCTACTAACCATTATTCAGAAAATCCAAAAAAATGTGTTTTCTTTAACTTTATCCTTCTTGAGTTGTTGCAAAGGTACATTTGAGGCTATCAGGGTATTTGTTGTAGTGTTTGAGGTTCAATGGTCAGACAAGTTGGTTTTAGGATCAAGGTCTGGTTGTGATTGATTCAAAGGATGTATGTGAAGCTTCAATCAGGGTTTGAATCAGGCAATTCACTTGCATGTTGATCAAGTTATCAGGCTGTGTTGAATTTAATAGTTCCATTGGTTTAGAGGTTGTCAAGGACTAGATCATTTCCAATTTAGGGTTTTGGTGCATTTTATGGATTCAATTCAAGTATGGCGTTGGATAAAGCTTAGTCGAAGTGTGCATCTGTGGTTTTGAGTTGATAATTCATGATCAAAGGTTATCAAAGGAGTGATTCGAACCCATTATTCATCCTCCATTATTCAAACTCCACTTCATTTATTCCAATATCCATTTTACTATTCTAACTTCCAATTACTCATTTTGTTAATCTAACTTCTATGTTGTTCCAAACCATTTCAAATGTCCATATTTCATTATCATTATACAAGTCCACCTTTCACAAAAATTACAACAATAAGAAAGCCCATGTTAGATTCCCAAACTTCATTTCAAGTTGTTTTACAAAATTGTACTAAAAAAATCAAAAGTCTTGCAAAAACAAAAAAAAAAACATATTTCAAAAAAGGCCCATAACTTTTGTCTACAACAACAAGAGTCCATATTATGTTACATTTCAAAAACTCATAGCTCAAAATTACAAAAAAAATATATAATAAAAGAGAAGGGACCAAGGCCATTGGCATTGAGGCAGTTATTGTATCAAAATGTTGTGCCAAGTTTTGTTCACACAACCCACACCCGTCAGTACGAACACACGCTGTAACCGCAAATTGAGTCAAGCTTCTTTGTTCACACTACACCATGAATAGCGAATCATCACACAGCCAGTATCAAAATATTAAGAAAACCATGATTCCACCCCAAGCCATTATCAATACGCAACGGTCATCCATGCCACGCGATTTCACGATGTATTTGATCCCACCAACCTGCAGTAACTCATGAAACAAGTCATGACCAAAGAGCAATACAAGGCACTCCGTTACAACTTTTTCACATAAACCGTACAACAAAATTTCACCAAGCCACAACGTCCTACCCACAACCTGCAATACTGTCATACCACACACAATGAGCTCCACGCATAACCTTGTCAGTACATCACACAAACCATAAACCCGCAGAATATGGAAAGAGAAATAGTACATTATGCCAAACCATTTCGCAGCAGCATCTCAACTTTCACGCCACCCTGCGCGCAACCAATTCACACAGGACCCACACGGAAACCATTACGCTGCAATACGAAAACAAATACGCACACCACCTCAAGCCAAATTTCACCCAACAATATCCAAGCCTTTTCACTCACACAATACACACTGTAAAAAATCAGAATTTCCAGCTCACAAATCCTTCGTACGATTGTTTCCCCATTCTACCCTCACGCACCCTCTATAAATCCAGCCCTTCTCACCCTCACAAAGGAAGCTCTCAGCCCAAGGACCCCTGTCAAATTCTCCGCTCAACTTCACCTTCACAAACCTAAATCTCAAACCCAATCGTCTTCAATCAACCCTAAAACCTTCTTCATCCTAAACCCACTCGAATCCAATCCTCACTACAACTCAGAAACTGATTCAATCCATACCCCCAAAACCCAAACCAGAGAAACTGAAACTCACCCCAAATCATAAATCAGAAAGAATGAGATGAAGAAGAGAGAGTGAGATAAATCAACGCGAACCGAAAACAGAAGTGAAGAAGATTATACGAGGAGAGGGAGATCTTGCAAAGAAGGTCGGTCTTGGAACCTTAGCGACGCGAGTTGTTTCGACCTTGTTGTTTTGTTCGTCTAGTTTCATTGACTATGTTCTGCCCTTTTATTTTGGTCTTCAATTTCAATTGTTGGTTTCATGACCCTGTTGTTAAATATCGCTAATTTTTTTCTGTTTTTCATGGAGAATGTGACCTTCATTTCTTGGGCTTTTGAATCAACCCAACCGCATCCTATCCCGGTTACACTTCTCTGTTTCTTTTTCTTTTTCTGTTTTTTTAAGGTGGGCTTTTGGAGAGCCCATTTGGGCTAGCACACACCATCTCCATTTTTATGCCCCCTTCTCTTTAATATCTTGTTTTAAAGCTTTTTATTTATTATTTTTTTTAACTTGTTTTGTTAAAAATCTTGGTTAAGTTTCTCTTGCTAATTATTTGGATGAGTTTTTGTTAATAGAGTTTTGTAAATTTCCGTTAACTATTTATTGGCTATTTAGATTTTCACTTGGATTTTTAATCTTCGATTTTTTTCATCTTTCTATTTCTTTTGGGCCAATTATATAACAAACATCTTGACTAGTTGATTTATTCAAATCAATCTACAATCTTGATCAATATGAGGCCATTTATTTTTTCTTTTTATCGGTCAATGAAAATCTAAAACCAAAGATTATCGATTTATCGATTTAAGATCTTGGTAAAGATGAGACCTTTCTTATTTTCGATCTCTTTTCGATTTCCATTTCATTTCTTATTTTCTATTTTTGTTGGTTAATGAAAGTCAAATATCATAGATTATTGATTTCTCGATTAAATCTTCATTAAGACGAGACCATTTCAATTTCATTTCGATTTTCACTTCATTTCGCATCTTCTATCTTCCTTTTCATTTTCGATCGATGAAGTCTTTCTATTCGCGAATGTTGATTGTTGAAGCGATCAACCTTCATTATTTCAAATCTGTAGTGAGTGATCATCGAGATCTCTTTCTATACTTTGGGATCGTGATAGGTTACCTTCGATTAATCGACGAAAGTTTGTGATTAAGACGAGATCTTCACCTTTTCTTTTCGTGTGGCACGATTCAATTGGAGAATGATCCTCAATATCATTTCTCCATCGTGTTTTAGCACAAAGATCAAATTGTGCATCCTCCTATAGTATGATCTTCATCATAGATCGTGCTACGATGGCTTAGCGCTACATTGGACCCGATCCATCCGATTAACCACTAACTTTACATTTCCATCAATATTATCTTGATTTACTTTTATGCCAATATTATATCTTGTTCATATTATCTTGATTATATTATTGTTCATATTATCTTATTATTATTGTTCATATCATATTCATACTTATTCATCTAACACTCTTTTGGTTTCTTTGTTCATATCTTAATCAAAACACACTAACATTTATCGAAACAATAAAAAACTCAATTGGCGGGCTGTTGATTACTATCCTTTGCTTGGAGCTTTTGTCCGACTCTTGCTCAAGGCTTAGTGTAGGACACCCTGCACACACGCGGCTTCCTCTTGGGCTACCTTACAATGAGACCTTTTATTTCATGTCATCCCCTGTACTTTACATGTACCCCGCTCTCATTCCGATGTACACATTCATTGTTTCTTTGATTGTGGTTTGTTTACTAGGAGCACTCCTAGGGACTAGCATAAACAACCCATTTTCAAACTAATTCTCGATTCCTCATCGAGCCATTTTCAAAACACACCCGTAAGTCGATTGCTCATTAGCATCGTCATCAACCTCATTCACTTCATCGTGGTTTGGTTATTAGGAGCACCCCTAGGGACTAGGATCGATTCTCACACCTATTTTCATCAAACTCTCGATTCATCGTCGAGCCATTTTCAAAACAGCCTCTTTTCAACCAAACCCTCGATTCGTCGTCGAGCCATTTTCAAACTAACCTCTAACCAAACTCTTTTCTAACCTCTTCGCATACAAATAAACCCTTGATCCAACGTCAAGCGGATTTTCACAATCAGACCTCAAAAACGACTAACAACTATCGCAACTCTTTTTCAAGGTGAAAAATGGGGGTTCAAGTCTTTGATCTCTCTTCGGTTGTTTAGGTGCGGGTTCTCTTACTCGTGTGTAAGCGATTGATGCCTCTAAAACACGTCCAACTCGAACACCATTCGTCCAACCTTCAAACACTTTTCAAACCATCAAACCTTTTCAAACTCAACCAACTTAGATGAAAAAGAGAGAGAGCTAAATCTTTGACTCACTCTCCCGATTACTTGGGCCCGAGGAATCTTTCTTAAGTTCAAGTAATCGTCATCTAAACCACCCATTTCCCCTCCGTATCGAATCATTTTCCTTTACCTTTCCGCATTTATTTTTTTGAGAAGAAAACAAACAAACTTAGCTAACGAGTATCGCGATTCGAATTAAGAGGTTCCCGTTGAGTACAACGGATGTGAGGGGGTGCGCGTACCTTCCCCTCACGTAACCGACTCCCGAACCCAGAATATGGTTGCGACGACCATGTTCTTATCTCCTCCCTTAAAGGTTTTCTCGATATCTTCCTTTCCCTCTTTTGGGATAAATAAAGTTCGGTGGCGACTCTGTCGAACCGTTCCGTGCCTTTCGCGCGAAGGGTCGTGTCTTCGATGAAGCGATTTTTTCGAGGTGCGACACCACTCACCAAGGCATCGAAGCTCTTTTAACATAAAGCGACAAACTTAAGCAATAAAAACCCCAATTCAAAGTGAAACAACTATCCATAAAATTTAGGTACGGATTTCTTGACAAGGAGAAAAGCCGACCCGTGATAGTGAACGCTAGTTTTGGAGATGCCGAGACTAAAAAACTTCTTATTGTCCTTAGGAAGTACCCAAAAGTCATAGGATACACTATGGACGACCTGAAAGGCATTAGCCTCTCTGTTTGTATGCATAAGATTTTATTAGAGGATTACTATAAGCCCTATAGAGAACACCAGAGGAGGCTAACTCCTAATATGAAATAGGTGGTTAAGAAGAAGGTGTTTAAACTCATAGAGGTTTGGATAATCTATCCCATCTGCAATAGTAACTGAATTAGTCTCGTTATGGTTGTAACTAAGAAAGGGGGTAACCGTTATTAAAAATGAAAAGGGGGACCAGGTTACCATTAGGACCGTTATGAAGTGGAGAATATGTATTGACTATAGGAGGCTTAATAATGCTTCCCGAAAAGATCATTTTCCGCTACCTTCATTGATCAAATGCTTAAGAACTTGACCAAGCATTCCCACTTTTGTTACCTTGATGGTTACTCAGGGTTTTTCTAGATCCCCGTCCACCCTAGTGATCAAGAGAAAACGACATCCCCTTGCCTAAATGGTATGTTTGCCTACCAACGAAGGCCCTTTGGGCTATGCAATTCGCTCACTACTTTTCAGTGATGCATGATGTCGATTTTCTCCGATTTCTTGAAAGATATCATGGATGACTTATCTGTTTATGGGTCTAGTTTTGGTAGTTGTTTGATAAATTTGGAAAAGGTCCCAGAGAGGTGTGTTAAGGTGAACCTCGTGCTTAATTGGGAAAATGTAATTTCATGGTAAAAGAAGGCATTGTCCATAGTCACTTAGTGTTTGAAAGAGGAATTGAGGTTGATAGAGATAAGATTGGGGTGATAGTGAAGTTGACTCCCTCCACTATGTCATACCCCAAATTTGTCCTACTTGTGGATAACCTTCATCTGTACATCCATCCACTAACCATTATTCAGAAAATCCAAAAAAAAACATGTTGTTGTTTTTATTTTCCTTATTGTTGCAAGGGTGAATTGAGATTCATTTGGGGATGTTAAGTCAGGTGTGTGAGCAGTGTTGACTGAGGTTTATCTGGGTGGTCCTAATTTTGATCAAGCAAGGTTTTGTTCATGATCAAAACCAAGGTATGCATATTTCAAGTGGTGAGGGACCGAGGTTGCAGTTAGGGTTTGTTTGGCGAGCCAGGTCAGCTGGGAATGAATCAAGTTATCAGACTGTGACGAAGCAATTATTTCATTAAATCAAGCTTTTGAGCTTCACAATGAGGTTTTTGTTCAGAAACATTTAAGTATTCAAGTGGCTGATCGCAAAACGATTCTTTGATTCAAGGTCTCAGTCTATTTTAAGTTCAATGATATATTCATGTGTTGTTTCATTTGTCAAGGATCGATTGGATTTATTATCAAGTGAAAAGGTCAAGAATGACGTGATAATTCAAGTTTTAGTTATGGTTCTACCATGGTTCATTCAGGTTCAAGAAATAATGAAACAATTCCAAGTTTTGATACAAGCAACTAATGAGAATGCAAATAGCAAGTGAAGGCCAAATTCCCTCACATTTCAAATCTACCATTTTTCTTCCATCACCATCTTTTTTGATATAATATCATTTTGAAGCCCATTTACACCAAAAAGTCCATTAGCATTGAAAGTTCATTTACAAAGAAAATGCTAAAAATATATATATATAGAAACCGAGCCATTCAAATAAAAGCCATGATTCAAGTTTTTTGATCCAAATTGACAAGGTTGCTACAAATAATGGATTTCAAGTTACTAAGGAAAATTAGTTATTACAGGCTGACCAAATTACATCTTATATTCCAAAAGCCAATTCAATATTCCATAAGCTATGATTCATGCCAAATACCCCAGCAGCAATCCATGATGCAACGCATATCACTACCTGCAAACCAATACAAGTCACAGAATAAATTTCACAGCAAAAAAAAAAAGAAAAAATTTGTACGCAACACACCATATTACCTCCCCGACCCCACATGATTTCCTCAGTATGTACAATAACATATCAATTCTTTCACACGGCATAATCGTTTCTCATCGTACAACAACGTTGCCAAAATGCAGCAGCAGCTATAATTCTTCCATTCAATTCCCCAAATACCCTTTATCCCTTCTATAAATAAGACTCTCTTCTTCACCATTGGGAGGCCGTAGCCGCCACAAAACCCTGCACAAATTCTTCCCAAATCAACAACAGAGCTTCATCGTAAAAATAACACCAACCTTCTTAAACCAAACCTTTAACCTTTTCCTCAACCTCCCTCAAATTCCTTCAAACCATTCAAATCCTCAACCCACACAATCCCAAAATCACCTTCTCAAACCCAATACACAGAACCAGAGATGAAATAAGAAGAAAAGAGATTGCGACTAAGATCAACACAGAACGAAGGGACTGAGAACGAAAACACACAAACGAACGAACCTGTTCAAATCGAAGTGAGAATCTGAAACCAAGATTGAATGGAGGAGAAGGTCGGTGACGAAATTGATTTCTCTGGATCTGTTTTTTATCGAACCTTGTTTTGAAAAGATTTGATTTTCCACCGAGGATCTGACGTTGTTCTCAAGCGTAGTTTTTTTTTTGTTCTATTTTAAAATGATGTTGATGGCGTGTTGTTATGTAGCTCAGTTTCTCTATTTTTTTCACTTTTTTTTTTATTATTATTCTTTAAATCTGATGATGGTTTAAGAGATATGAGGTTTTAGCCGTTGGATTCTATCACCCATGTTTATATCCATGCCACCCTTTCCTTGTTTTTACCGTGTTTTTGAATTGTTGGATGATGGGCTTTAAGCCCAAGTGATTCCATGTCTTCTCTAACCTCTCTACTCTTTGTACACCCCTCCCTCTTTTATGATTTTGGTTTTATAAATAGTTTTTAGGATTTTACTATTTAGGCTTAACTATTTTTTGTGTTTCCTCCATTAATCCACCAATCTTACTTTTTTTTCTCATTTCGTTTTTCTATTTTTATTTTAGGGTCGATGATATAACAAAAGATCTCGATTCAAAATCTTGATCAATATGAGGTCATTTTCTTTTTTATCGGTCGATGAAAATCTAAAACCATAGATCGTCGATTTATCGATTTAGAATCTTGGTAAAGATGAGACCTTTCTTCTTTTCTATCGCATTTCGATTTTACTTCTCACTTTCATTTCATTTCCTTTTCATTTTATTGGTCAATGATGTAACAAAGGGTCTTGGATTTATTGATTTGAATAAATCGAAAAATCTAGATCAATATGAGACCACCTTTTTATTTTCTATTTTTATTGGTCAATGAAAGTCAAATATCATAGATTATCTATTTCTCGATTAAATCTTGATTAAGACGAGACCATTTCAATTTTCACTTCATTTCGCATCTTCTTCTATCTTCTTTTTATTTTCGATCGATGAAGTCTTTCTATTCACGAATGTTGATTATTAAAGCGATTAACCTTCATTATTTCAAATCTGTAGTGAGTGATCATCGATATCTCTTTCTATACTTTGGGATCGTGATAGGTTACCTTCGATTAACCGACTAAAGTTTGTGATTAAGACAAGATCTTCACCTTTAGTTTTCGTGTGGCACGATTTCATTGGAGAATGATCCTCAATATCATTTCTCCATCGTGTTTTAGCACAAAGATCAAATTTTGCATCCTCCTATAGTGTGATCCTCGACATAGATCGTGCTACGATGGTTTAGCGCTACATGTCCCGTATCATTTGCTCCTAACAATTAACTTTACTTTCCGTCAAATATTATCTTGCTTTACATTCTTGTCAATATTAACTTGATTATTATTCATATTGTTCATATCATATTCATACTTGTTCATCTAACCCTCTTCTTGTTTCTTTGTTCATACTTTAATCAAAACACACTAACAAATATCGAAACAATAAAAGACTAATTAGTGGACTGTTGATTACTATTCTTTGCTTTGAGCTTTTGTCTGACTCTCGCTCAAGGCTTAGTTTAGGACACCTCGCACACACACGGCTTCCTCTTGGGCTACCTTACAATGAGACCTTTTATTTCATGTCATCACCTGTACTTTACATGTACCCCGCTCCCATTCCGATGTACGCATTCGTGTTTTCTTTTGATTGTGGTTTGTTTACTAGGAGCACCCCTAGGGACTAGCATAGACAACCCATTTCAAACTAATTCTCGATTCGTCGTTGAGCCATTTTCAAAAAACCTTTTTTCAACCAAACCCTCGATTCATCGTCGAGCCATTTTCAAATCAACCTCTAACCAAACTCTTTTCAAACTAACCTCTTCGCATACAAATAAACCCTTGATCCAATGTCAAGCGGATTTTCATAAATAAACTCAAAAACGGCTAACAACTATCGCAACTCTTTTCGAGGTGAAAAATGGGGGTTCAAGTCTTTGATATCTCTTCAGTTGTTTAGGTGCGGGTTCTCTTACTCGTGTGTGAGCAATTGACGCCTTTAAAATAAACCAACTCTCCCTTGTTTCGTGGGCGTTCCACGAACTACGATTGCTCTGATTCTTTATTCTAGTCCGAATAAAGATACGTAGGCACTAGATTGCGATGATCTTGGCGAGCACACTACCATCTTTTTCCGTCAAACCCCGTAGTCGAACTACGATTGCTCTGATTACTCATTCTGGTCCGAATGAACATACGTAGGCACAAGATTGCAATGATCTTTCCGAGCACCTTATCCTTCAACCACCCATTTTCCCTTAGTATCCTTCCCTTTTATCTTATCGTTTTTTATTTATCATAGAGAAGAAAACAAACAAGCTTAGCTAACGAGTATCGCGATTCGAATCAAGAGGTTCCCGTTGAGTACAATGGACGTGAGTGGGTGTGCTTACCTTACCCTCACATAACCGACTCCCGAACCCAGAATGTGGTTGCGATGACCATGTTCTTATCCCTCCTTTAAAATCTTTTCTCGATATTTTCCTTTCCCTTCTTTGGGATAAATAAAGTTCGGTGGCGACTCTGTAGAACCGTTCCGCGCCTTTCGCGCGAAGGGTCGTGTCTTCGACGAAGCGAGTTTTTTCGAGGTGCGACAGCTGGCGACTCTGCTGGGGACCATTTTCTCCATGCAAGAGAGAGTCAAGCCTATCTTGATTCGAATCGCGAGCTCGTTAGTTTTGTTTGCATGTTTTCTTCTCGCTTGTTTACTTAATTACTTGTTTTCCTATTTTCTTATCTGTGTTACCTTTTGTGGCATTGTTGGGTTGTTCTGATATTGGAAACTTTGTGAGATGGCTCTACACCCGAGTCGAGAAAAACCCTAGGATTAGGATGGTGGTTGTGTAGTGGAGGCTTCCGTGGTCTCTTCCGCGTGAGCCAACGCGAAAACCCCACTTGGAGCAGACTCCCTTGGAGATGTTATCGTTTCGATGTTCCTTCGTCGCGATGGTAATGTTTTCGAGCATGAGTCGTTGATCCCAAGGACCATTAACCCATTTATCCATAGTGGTTGGTAGTGTTAACTCTTTGTGAGTTAATACGAATGCCCCAATCATATGAGATCCCTCGAACGTATTACTTCCTGACAATAATCTTTTCGACCTCGATCTAGGATTCTGAGAACCTACATAGAACCTGTGTGTCGATGGTTGTGTAGTGGACGCCTTCGAGGAGTCTTTCTCGTGGGGAAGAAACGAAGACCTCACCTAGACGAGATTATTTCGAGGATATTATAATCAGATGTCTCTTCGTCTTGGTTATAATGTGTCGAAATATATCCATAACTCTAGGCGCCTACCCGTCTTAGAAACCTACCCGAGGGCTTTCTTGATCCTAGTTGTGGTTCTTGACCCGTCCCTCCGGCCAACCTCGGAATCCGCTGAACCTGTGATCTTGCGGTCCTGGATCTTGCATCTTGCATTGCATCTCATCTCATTGCATTGCATTGCATCTGTTACGCATCTTGCATTGCATTTTCAACCTCAGAATCTCACTTCAACTTCCTTCCTTCTCCAGTAAATCAAGTTGATTCCTCAACACCAGTACGCAACTCGAGCCAATACCAGACGAATGATGGAGCAAATTCAACAAGAGCAAGCCGTCTTTAGAGAAGAATTGGACTCTATCAAGGGAAAGATTGACCAGATTCTCGAAGCCATCATGATGGCCAGAAAAGAAGAAGAACTGCGTGAAGCCGCTGCTGCCAACAACAATGTGCCTGTGCAAGGGTCAACCTCAAGACTCTCAGTTCCTGTTCCCAATCCAATCACTTATGGGATACCAATGAACTTCACTTCTGCTGCGAAGGAGCCACTTCTCAACCACTTGCAACATCTGGACTTACTGTTGGAGCTATTTCGCAAGCCCAACCTGTTGTCACTCAGATTCCTATTCCTCATGCTAAATAAAATCTGATAGATCAGTATGATGAGGTACAGAACTACCATGCTGTTATCCTAATTGTCAATCCTACTGCTGCTCAAGATTCAGAAGCCATCACGATGTGCCGTGATTTGGCTGAGAAACTCCGAGTTATGGAAGGGCACAACTCAAATTCTCTGAATGCTCTGGAAATGTGTTTGGTGCCAGATGTTGTTATTCCTCCCAAGTTTAAAGTACAGGAATTCCCAAAGTACAAAAGCCTCAGTTGTCCACACATTCATCTGAGGATGTACTGCCGCAAGATGGTTGCCTATGCCAGAGACGAAAAGCTGATGATTCATTGCTTCCAAGACAGTTTGTCTGGGGCATCACTCAAATGGTATATACAGCTGGAGCGTAGCAATGTGCGCACTTGGGATGAGCTAGCTGGTGTATTTGTCAAGCAATACAAATACAATACTAACCTTGCTCCGAATCGTACTCAGCTTCAGAGTATGGCTCAGAATGACAACGAATCCTTTAGGGAGTACACGCAGCGCTGGAGAGAGCTAGCTGCAAGAATGCATCCACCTCTTGTTGACCATGAACTGATTGATATCTTCATGGGTACTTTGCAAGGCCAATACTATGAGAAGTTGATTGGTAGTGTTTCTGCCGGATTCTCTGATTTGGTAATCGTCGGTGAGAGAATTGAAGAGGGTCTGAAGAGCGGAAAGATCCAAGGAGGTTCTAGCAGCCAGTCTCAAGCCAAGAAACCTTTCAACAATGGATACAAGAAAAAAGAGGGTGAAACAAATGACGTCTCTGCTCAGAAAGGGCAAGCTCAACAAGCTCCCCCTCTGATGCCTTTTCAAATCCCTTACTTCCAGTATCCGTATGTTGCTGCTGCGCAATACGCTTCAATGCCTTATCAGCCAATAGTTCAAGCTGTTCGAGCTCCAATGCCTCAACAATCCTACAATCAACAAGGGTATCAGTATCCTCTTCAATATCAACAACAGAGAGTTGCTCAACAACGTCAGCCTAATCAACTAAGGATAAGGAGGCCAGATAGAGACTTTGATCGTCTGCCGACGACATATGCTCAGATCTTTGCTTAATTGATGAAGAAGAGGGCAATCACTCTGAGAGACCTAGCTCCTCCAACTGTCATTCCCCCATATTATGATACTAATGCTCATTGCGAGTTTCATAAGGGTGCTCCAGGGCATATAATCGAGAACTGCAGAGCTTTCAAACACAAGGTTCAAGACATGATCGACTCAAAGTTTCTCACGTTCAATGGGAGGGCTCCAAACGTCATCAAAAACCATATGCCGCCGCCAAGCTAGTGCCAGCAGCAAGCCAAGTCAAATCAAGTCAAGTCAAGTTCAAGGCAGTCATGTTGCCATTCCATCATTCTTGTTATTTTGTCTTTATTTGTTTAAGTATTGTATGCTTTGAAGATTGCCTTTCATATTTGGTTTATTAATGTAGTGATTATGCATGTTTTGAATCAGTTATGTCGTATTCACTCATTTTTTCCATTTACTGCAAAACACCGACACATTTATCCACTTCACTCTCTATATCAAACTGTTGTTAGCAATGATTGGAGGGAGGATGATGAAAACGAAATACCCATAATTGCAAGCCGTATGCTTTCAGACAAATCTCGTCAATGATGTACATGCATTGTTTTAATCCCCAAACACTGGAGAGAGAAGGAGTTAATCCCTAGTAAACCATTTCGAGCCTAGAAGTAGTAGTTTCCTTCGGATATTCAAACCCTTACACTCAACCTGGGGCAGGGTAGTGTTCAGTTAACCCAATTACACGCTCAAATCACAAAGCAAAATCCAAAAGACATGACGGTTGTTCATCAATACCCATGACTTGGCAGTCACAATCCTCCAACAAAAACAAAATCAAAAACAAAAATCAAAAGCCTGCTAAGTCAAGCGCCTCAAAAGGAGACTTAGGCAAAATCAAGGCAATCCCGATGGACTCGACAAGCGAAATCAGTCCATGCAAAAGATAGGGATCAAAAGCAAAATCAAAAGAGGCCTTCGGATCCTCAACAAAAACAGAATAAGATCCAGTGGCCACCATATCAAATCCAAAACGTCACTGACATTCATCAAAAACAAAATAAAGGTGACTGTCATTTCAAGCATACCTTGAACCGTCAACCCTTTTGGAATACAAACATGTGCAGAATTAACTGAACGTAGGACTGGAGATCATTACGAAGAAGGGGTGGGTACAAACCAAGCTTTGAGCCTGATATCCTTTGTTTCATAAACTGTGAACTAGACCACATTACAACCCTCGAAAGACCTAATTGAGGCGAGGTTTATTCTGAAAGTATACTGTTGCAAGGTTGCGTAAACTGAATCCCCACATATTTGCTAATCTTCAGCGTTGGTTTCACTTTCCTTGCTATATCTTTCACACACCACCAAAACCAGCATGGCGTTTGGGCTAATGGTCAATTTGTCTCACTATTACGACACTCTGATAAACGACTCTTTTTCAAAACTCGCATGAGCATTGCATTAAGATTATAATTTGTAAATGAGCAATTTTAATTACAAATCAGTGTTAAACATCCAAGAAATTCCAACAAGGGGCAATCAAAGAGGAACTTGAACTTTCAGTGGTGCCGACCCGAAGCAAGACTCCCTCAAAACCCACAGTCTGGGGCAAACTCCTTCAACACCTTAATCAGGGGCAACACACCTCAAAGCACATCAAAGTTCATCTTCCAAAGATCAAGTCATTTCAGAACTGGTTAATCAGGGGAAGACCATTACCATGTTCAGACTGGGGCATGACCCGTCGCAGAAGACATATCCTCTCTGTATCTTTTCAAGCCATCCTGACCCTCAAGTATAAGAATTATGGTCTTCTCAGAAATGACTTATCATCAAGTGACCAAACTTGAGGCATCGAGAGCATCTTTGTCTGCTTTAATCATGGCGTCTTCAAACAGGCTGAGTGTCGAGGAAATCAAATCCCCCCACCCAAAGTCCAATCCGCATTGGCAACTACCAAAAGTACACCATGCTGGCACTCTTACAAAATATATCCAATCACCCGTCTGCAATCATATACATCGCATTCGACATCATAGACATTATATGCATCATGTGCATCCCAAAAAACCAAATCATACTTCCCCAGCACTTGCATCTCCGCGCGTCAGCATTTGCATTGCACATCATTACGAAATCAAGCATTCATACATGCGTAAGATCCAGGATCAATCTCAAGATTTCAAGACGATCTTCAGCCCAGCCAGGGGCATCATCTTCAACAAATCCGTGGGTGTTCCTCACGAAGTTATATCAACCTTTTGTTGAATAAGACATAATTTCAAAGCAATCTTCAGCCTAGTCAGGGGCATCTCCAGCAAATCCGTGGGCGTTCCTCGTGAAGTTTTCAACCTTTTGTTGAATAATCCCAAGCTCAAGATGATCTTCAGCCCAACCAGGGGCATCTTCATCAAGTTCATGGGCGTTCCTCATGAAGTCTGCAACCTTTTGTTAATGAAATTGTGATTTCCAAGCAAGTCAGTGGGCGTTCCTCATTGAGTTGTGTTCCCCAACATTTTGTTGATGAAGTTGCCATCCTCAGCTCAATCAACATCATTTCTCCAAGTCAGTGGGTGTTCCGCATCGAGTTGGATCCCTTCAACCTTTTGTTGATGTCTCCAAATAAATCTCACTCATCATATCCCCAGCAAACTTGGCCTTTTGTAAATTGTCTTACTATCATCCTTTTGGTGATAGCCAAACCCTGTCAATTAAACCTTATCTGCATTCTTTTGGTGTTGGTCCTCGCTAGTGGGAAGTTCCTATCATCATTTTGGTGGTAGTAGCTTGTATTGATCTGTCATCCTTTTAGTGTCGTCGATCCGTGAACCTATGGTATGTGAATCATCCTTTTGGTGAATGATAACCTTGTTATCATTTTGCTTGCTATTATCCTGTTGGTAGTAGCAAGTTGTGACCTCACTTTCATCCTTTTGGTGAAGGGTCATTGTGTGCATGTGTTCTCTATCATCCTTTTGGTGGTAGGTCTGTCATCTTTTTGGTGTCAGATAGTTGTGTGTGTGCCCTATTATCCTTTTGGTAATAGTAGGCTTCGACCTCATTTTCATCCTTTTGGTGAAAGGGTATGTGTGTGTGTGTGTGTGCCCTATTATCCTTTTGGTAATAGCAGGCTTTGACCTCATTTTCATCCTTTTGGTGGAAGGGTCTGTGTGTGTGTGCCCTATTATCCTTTTGGTAATAGCAGGCTTCGACCTCATTTGCATCCTTTTGGTGGAAGGGTCTGTGTGTGTGTGTGCCCTTTTATCCTGTTGGTAATAGTAGGCTTTGACCTTATTTTCATCCTTTTGGTGGAAGGGTCTGTGTGTGTGTGCCATATTATCCTTTTGGTAACACCAGGCTTTGACCTCATTTTCATCCTTTTGGTGGAAGGTTATGTGTGTGTGTGCCTTATTATCCTTTTGGTAATAGCAGGATTTGACCTCATTTTCATCCTTTTGGTGGAAGGGTCTGTGTGCATGTGCCCTATTATCCTTTTGGTAATAGCAGACTTTGACCTCATTTTCATCCTTTTGGTGGAAAGGTCTGTGTGTGTGCCCTATTATCCTTTTGGTAATAGCAAGCTTTGACCTCATTTCATCCTTTTGGTGGAAGGGTTTGTGTGTGTGTGCCCTATTATCCTTTTGGTAATAGCAGACTTTGACCTCATTTTCATCCTTTTGGTGGAAGGGTCTGTGTGTGTGCCCTATTATCCTTTTGGTAATAGTAGACTTTGACCTCATTTTCATCATTTTGGTGGAAGGGTCTGTGTGTGTGTGCCCTATTATCCTTTTGGTAATAGCAGGATTCGACCTCATTTTCATCCTTTTGGTGGAAGGGTCTATGTGCGTGTGTGCCCTTTTATCCTGTTGGTAATAGCAGGCTTTGACCTCATTTTCATCCTTTTTGTGGAAGGGTTTGTGTGTGTGTGCCATATTATCCTTTTGGTAACACCAGGCTTTGACCTCATTTTCATCCTTTTGGTGGAAGGGTCTGTGTGTGTGTGCCATATTATCCTTTTGGTAACAGCAGGCTTTGACCTCATTTTCAACCTTTTGGTGGAAGGGTCTG
The DNA here is from genome assembly GCA_022829125.1 of Lathyrus tuberosus. Classification (NCBI taxonomy): domain Eukaryota; kingdom Viridiplantae; phylum Streptophyta; class Magnoliopsida; order Fabales; family Fabaceae; genus Lathyrus; species Lathyrus tuberosus. The sequence goes on from JALAZF010000668.1 coordinate 2,436,091, forward strand.
TGTATGTGTGCCCTATTATCCTTTTGGTAATAGTAGGCTTTGACCTCATTTTCATCCTTTTGGTGGAAAGGTCTGTGTGTGTGCCCTATTATCCTTTTGGTAATAGCAGACTTTGACCTCATTTTCATCCTTTTGGTGGAAAGGTCTGTGTGTGTGTGCCCTATTATCCTTTTGGTAATAGCAGGCTTTGACCTCATTTTCATCCTTTTGGTGGAAGGGTCTGTGTGTGTGTGCCCTATTATCCTTTTGGTAATAGCAGGTTTTGACCTCATTTTCATCCTTTTGGTGGAAGGGTATGTGTGTGTGCCCTATTATCCTTTTGGTAATAGCAGGCTTTGACCTCATTTTCATCCTTTTGGTGGAAGGGTCTGTGTGTGTGCCCTATTATCCTTTGGCAATAGCAGGCTTTGACCTCATTTTCATCTTTTTGGTGGAAAGGTCTGTGTGTGTGTGCCCTATTATCCTTTTGGTAATAGCAGGCTTTGACCTCATTTTCATCCTTTTGGTGGAAGGGTCTGTGTTTGTGCCCTATTATCCTTTTGGTAATAGTAGGCTTTGACCTCATTTTCATCCTTTTGGTGGAAGGGTCTGTGTGTGTGTGCCCTATTATCCTTTTGGTAATAGTAGGCTTTGACCTCATTTTCATCCTTTTAGTGGAAGGGTCTGTGTGCGTGTGTTTACTATCATTCTTTTGGTGATAGGTCGGTCATCCTTTTGGTGTCAGATTCTCTTGTTATCATCCTTTTGGTGATAACGACTTTTGCAATTTATTGTGTTATTCCACCTCCCAAGCATTTTCTTTCTTTTCGGACAAATTCGTGGTCTTCTTCATATCTAATTGTCTTCTACCTCGAAAAAATGAACGTCGTAGTTGTTCATCTTACTAGGTTCAAGCCAATTAGATAGGGGCATCTGTCATACCCCAAATTTGTCCTACTTGTGGATAACCTTTATCTGTACATCCATCCACTAACCATTATTCAGAAAATCCAAAAAAAAACATGTTGTTGTTTTTATTTTCCTTGTTGCAAGGGTGAATTTAGATTCATTTGGGGATGTTAAGCCAGGTCTGTGAGCAGTGTTGACTGAGGTTCATCTGGGTGGTCCTAATTTTGATCAAGCAAGGTTTTGTTCATGATCAAAACCAAGGTATGCATATTTCAAGTGGTGAGGGACCGAGGTTGCAGTTAGGGTTTGTTTTGCGAGCCAAGTCAGTTGGGAATGAATCAAGTTATCAGACTGTGACGACGCAATTGTTTCATTAAATCAGGCTTTTGAGCTTCACAATGAGGTTTTTGTTCAGCAACATTTAAGTATTCAAGTGGCTGATCGCAAAACGATCCTTTGATTCAAGGTCTCAGTCTATTTCAAGTTCAATGATATATTCATGTGTTGTTTCATTTGTCAAGGATCGATTGGATTTATTATCAAGTGAAAAGGTCAAGAATGACGTGATAATTCAAGTTTTAGTTATGGTTCTACCATGGTTCATTCATGTTCAAGAAATAATGAAACAATTCCAAGTTTTGTTACAAGCAACTAATGAGAATGTAAATAGCAAGTGAAGGCCAAATTCCATCACATTTCAAATCTACCATTTTTCTTCCATCACCATCTTTTTTGATATAATATCATTTTGAAGCCCATTTACACCAAAAAGCCCATTAGCATTGAAAGTTCATTTACAAAGAAAATGCTAAAAAAAAAAGATATAGAAACCGAGCCATTCAAATAAAAGCCATGATTCAAGTTTTTTGATCCAAATTGACAAGGTTGCTACAAATAATGGATTTCAAGTTACTAAGGAAAATTAGTTATTACAGGCTGACCAAATTACATCTTATATTCCAAAAGTCACAAAATAAATTTCACAGCAAAAAAAAAAAAGAAAAAAACTGTACGCAACGCACCATATGACCTCCCCAACCCCACATGATTTCCTCAGTACGTACAACAACGTATCAATTCTTTCACACGACATAATCGCTTCTCATCGTACAACAACGTTGCCAAAACACAGCAGCAATTATAATTCTTCCATTCAATTCCCCAAATACCCTTTATCCCTTCTATAAATAAGACTCTCTTCTTCACCATTGGGAGGCCGTAGCCGCCACAAAACCCTGCACAAATTCTTCCCAAATCAACAACAGATCTTCATCGTAAAAATAACACCAACCTTCTTAAACTAAACCTTTAACCTTTTCCTCAACCTCCCTCAAATTCCTTCAAACCATTCAAATCCTCAACCCACACAATCCCAAAATCACCTTCTCAAACCCAATACACAGAACCAGAGATGAAATAAGAAGAAAAGAGATTGCGACTAAGATCGACACAGAACGAAGGGACTGAGAACGAAAACGCACAAACGAATGAACCTGTTCAAATCGAAGTGAGAATCTGAAACCGAGATTGAACGGAGGAGAAGGTCGGTGACAAAATTGATTTCTCTGGATCTGTTTTTTATCGAACCTTGTTTTGAAAAGATTTGATTTTCCACCGAGGATCTGATGTTGTTCTCAAGCGTAGTTTTTTTTGTTCTGTTTTAAAATGATGTTGATGATGTGTTGTTATGTAGCTCAGTTTCTCTATTTTTTTCACTTTTTATTATTATTATTATTCTTTAAATCTGATGATGGTTTAAGAGATAGGAGGTTTTAGCCGTTGGATTCTATCACCCATGTTTATATCCATGCCACCCTTTCCTTGTTTTTACCGTGTTTTTGAATTTTTGGATGATGGGCTTTAAGCCCAAGTGATTCCATGTCTTCTCTAACCTCTCTACTCTTTGTACACCCCTCCCTCTTTTATGATTTTGGTTTTATAAATAGTTTTTAGGATTTTACTATTTTGGCTTAACTATTTTTTTTGTTTCCTCCATTAATCCACCAATCTTACTTTTTTTCTCATTTCATTTTTCTATTTTTATTTTAGGGTCGATGATATAACAAAAGATCTCGATTCAAAAACTTGATCAATATGAGGTCATTTTCTTTTTTATCGGTCGATGAAAATCTAAAACCATAGATCGTCGATTTATCGATTTAGAATCTTGGTAAATATGAGACCTTTCTTCTTTTCTATCGCATTTCGATTTTACTTCTCACTTTCATTTCATTTCCTTTTCATTTTCGATTTCATTTTATTGGTCAATGATGTAACAAAGGGTCTTGGATTTATTGATTTGAATAAATCGAAAAATCTAGATCAATATGAGACCACCTTTTTATTTTCTATTTTTATTGGTCAATGAAAGTCAAATATCATAGAGTATCGATTTCTCGATTAAATCTTGATTAAGATGAGACCATTTCGATTTCATTTTGATTTTCACTTCATTTCGCATCTTCTTCTATCTTCTTTTTATTTTTGATCGACGAAGTCTTTCTATTCACGAATGTTGATTATTGAAGCGATTAACCTTCATTATTTCAAATCTGTAGTGAGTGATCATCGAGATCTCTTTCTATACTTTGGGATCGTGACAGGTTACCTTCGATTAACCGACTAATGTTTGTGATTAAGACAAGATCTTCACCTTTTCTTTTCGTGTGGCACGATTTCATTGGAGAACGATCCTCAATATCATTTCTCCATCGTGTTTTAGCACAAAGATCAAATTGCACATCCTTCTATAGTGTGATCCTCGTCATAGATCGTGCTACGATGGTTTAGCGCTACATGTCCCGTATCATTTGCTCCTAACAACTAATCAACTAACAATTAACTTTACTTTCCGTCAAATATTATCTTGCTTTACTTTTTTGTCAATATTAACTTGATTATTATTCATATTGTTCATATCATATTCATACTTGTTCATCTAACCTTCTTCTTGTTTCTTTGTTTATACTTTAATCAAAATACACTAACAAATATCGAAACAATAAAAGACTAATTGGTGGACTGTTGGTTACTATCCTTTGCTTGGAGCTTTTGTCCGACTCTCGCTCAAGGCTTAGTTTAGGACACGTCGCACACACACAGCTTCCTCTTGGGCTACCTTACAATGAGACCTTTTATTTCATGTCATCCCCTGTACTTTACATGTACCCCGCTCTCATTCCGATGTACGCATTCGTGTTTTCTTTTGATTATGGTTTGTTTACTAGGAGCACCCCTAGGGACTAGCATAGACAACCCATTTTCAAACTAATTCTCGATTGGTCGTCGAGCCATTTTCAAACAAACCTTTTTTCAACCAAACCCTCGATTCATCGTCGAGCCATTTTCAAATCAACCTCTAACCAAACTCTTTTCAAACTAACCTCTTCGCATACAAATAAACCCTTGATCCAACGTCAAGCGGATTTTCATAAATAAACTAAAAAACGACTAACAAATATCGCAACTCTTTTCGAGGTGAAAAATGGGGGTTCAAGTCTTTGATATCTCTTCAGTTGTTTAGGTGCGGGTTCTCTTACTCGTGTGTGAGCAATTGACGCCTTTAAAATAAACCAACTCTCCCTTGTTTCGTGGGCGTACCACGAACTACGATTGATCTGATTCTTTATTCTAGTCCAAATAAAGATACGTAGGCACAAGATTGCGATGATCTTGGCGAGCACAATACCATCTTTTTTCGTCAAACCCCGTAGTCGAACTACGATTGCTCTAATTACTCATTCTCGTCCGAATGAACATACGTAGGCACATGATTGCAATGATCTTACCGAGCACCCTATCCTTAAACCACCCATTTTCCCTTAGCATCCTTTCCTTTTATCTTACCGTTTTGCATTTATCATAGAGAAGAAAATAAACAAGTTTAGCTAACGAGTATCGCGATTCGAATCAAGAGGTTCCCGTTGAGTACAACGGACGTGAGGGGGTGCGCTTACCTTACCCTTACGTAACCGACTCCCGAACCCAGAATGTGGTTGCGACGACCATGCTCTTATCCCTCCTTTAAAAGGTTTTCTCGATATTTTCCTTTCCCTCTTTTGGGATAAATAAAGTTAGGTGGCGACTCTGTCGAACCGTTCCGCGCCTTTCGCGCGAAGGGTCGTGTCTTCGATGAAGCGGGTTTTTTCGAGGTGCGACACACTATTACGAGGGAAGTTGTGAGTTTCTTAGGTCACTCGGCTTCTATCGTTGCTTCATTAAGGATTTTTCTAAGATTTCCAAGCCCCTAATCGATCTATTGATGAAAGATGATGAGTTTAACTTTTATAATGATTGTTTTGAAGCTTTTTTGGCTTTGAAATAGGCTTTGATCTCCGCACCCATAATGCAGCCTCCGGATTGGAGTGCTCATTTTAAGATCATGTGTGAAGCCAACGACTACACATTAGGCACAATGTTAGGTCAGAAAAAGACAATAAGATTCATGCCATCTATAAAATTTAATTATTACTTTGGATGAGGGGGAAATCAATTACGTTGCCATCGAAAAATAGCTTTTGGTTATATTCTTCGCTATAGACAAGTTTCACTTTTACCTAATGGGTTCGAAGATAGTTGTCTACACGAATCATGCACCTATAAGGTATCTCCTAATAAAAAAGGATGTCAAGCTTAGGCTCATTAGATGGATCTTGTTACTCTAAGAATTTGATATTGAGATTAGGGATAAAAAAAGAACAAAAAGCATGGTTGTTGATCACTTCCAGGTTGACTGATTTGAAAGGGGATGAGTTACCTTATGATGACTCTTTCCTGGATGCCAAACTTTTTACATTGATTGGAAAGGAATCGCCTTGGTATGCCAACTTTGTCAACTATCTTGTTGTTAAAGTCCTACTTCCAGGCATAATTATCAACACAAAAAGAAGTTTTTCTCTAATTTGAAACATTATTATTAGGATGAGTTTCTACTTTTTAAGATAGGCGTTGAAGGAATCTTCTGAAGGTGTATCCCTCAAGATGAGACTAAGAGTGTCATAATTCATTGCCATGCCTCTGCCTACGGTGGACATAATAACACTGATAAAACTATGTCGAAAATTTTGCAAGCCAGGCTCTATTGGCTCAATATGTCCATGCCTTCATAGCGAAATGTGACCAGTGCCAGCACATAGGGAACATCTCGAGAAGGAATGAGATGCGTCTAAATAAAATTTTTTAGGTCGAAATTTTTTATGTCTAGGGGGTTGATTTTATGGGACCCATTCCATCCTCTATGGGAAATCAGTATATTCTCGTGGCAGTTGATTATGTGTCAAAATGTATTCAGGCCATTGTCTCTCCAACAAATGATGCACGATTGTGATTAAAAGTTCAAAAAACATTTCCCCGAGGTTTGGGCCTCCTAGGATAGTAATAAGCAATGGGAGATTGCACTTTATTGCTAGACAGTTTGAGAATTTGCTTTAAAAATATGGGGTGCGGCACAAGGTTGCTACACCCTATCATCCCTAAACTAGTGGCCAAGTCAAGGTCTTTAATAGAGAGATAAAAACTATTTTAGAGAATACAATCTCTCTATAGGAAATATTGGTCCTCTAAACTTGACGATGTACTTTGGGAATACCAGAATGCTTATAAAACTTCATCTGTATGACCCTTTTTAGAATGATTTATGGGAAATCTTGTCATCTGCCTATTGAGTTAGAGCGTGAGGCTTATTGGGCCATTAAGGCTCTTAACTTAGACTACCAGGCAGTGGGAGAGAAAAGAAAGTTAAAGTTAAGTGAATTGGAAGAGATACGACTTGATGCATATGAGAATGCAAAGTTGTACAAAGAGAGGACTGAGAGGTGAAACGATTGTAATACCCCAAAATTTTCTCTCCCCTTTTGGCATCATAGCATGGCATTATCATTTATCATATCATATCCACCTCATTAACATTGCATTGCATTTAACATAGAAAAATGAAGCATGGCATCCTTCTTACCATCAGGGCATGTGATCAGGTGGAAGGTGGGCAATCAAGAGATCATTCAAAGCACAAAAGGTCAATCAAGTGCCCTCAAGGCAAGCCAAGAGGTCTTTCATGTCTCATCCCATCTCAATTGATCTTCCACAACCTCAAGGATAAGAGATACAATGGGAGATTGAAGCACTACATCTTTCACTATGCAAGAGGTTCAAAAATTGAAGGAAAACCCTCAAAAGAGATAGCTCATTGATTCAAAATCATTCTCAAGTGGCATTTCTCATCATCCTTTAAGAGGATACACAACATGCTCTGAGGAATTTGAAATTGAAGACTGCACTTTTTCCTCCTAACCAGAAGGGGCTGAAATTAGGGTTTCCAATTAAATCAGGGTATCTCTGATTTTTTGGACAAAACTTGTTGTCATGGTATTCCATATGTCCCTAAGTGTATGTATGTGGAAAATTGCATCTCAATTGGTTTTAGAAGTGGTTCAATTGGAAGAAAGATCAAGAATCAGGGGATTTGGGACCAAGTCAAATAATCAGAGGAAAAAGTCAACTCTTGACTTTTTAAAGCCAAATTCATGAAATTCATGTTATATGTGACCAATGTACAAAATTTGGTCAAGAAACTCCAAAGGAATCATGAAAGAATCAAGATGTGGAAAGTTGCCATTTTTGGATGAAGTAGGGTTACTAAAAATAGCAAGTTTTGGCCATTTTGCATCAGAATTTGAACCAAGGCCATTTAAATTTGGAGCACCAAATGAAAAATCCACTCTGCCTCAATGAAAGATCTTGTTTTAAGCTTCAAATCCATGTGTGGAACATCTCCATTGGATAAAAATTGAGTGAGATATGATTGATCAAAGTTTGAGCAAAGTAGGTTCAAAACTAGGTCATGACCAAGATTTTCAGGGCACGCGCGCAGTCATTTTAACAAACATGTGGTGGGCCTAATGTCCACTCATTTTTCTCATGGTTAAAGGCCTCAAATGGAAAACTTTTCAACATGAAAGTTGTTCATTGCATTGTCATCTTCAATATTCATGTTGGACAATTTTTTGTTTGATAAAGTTATGAGATAGTTTTAAGGGTTCAAAGTCATGTTGGTTATGCTGAAAACCCAGGCGCCATGTTGCCTTGCCAACCAACCCCATTACTACGCCATACACCAGTTTTGATTCCTTTTGTTTCAAGCAATTTTTCATCACCTTGTACACTTCCATTTGACTTGTTTTCAACATCAATATTGTTCCATGATAGCTCCTCTTTTCCACGACTCCAAAACCTCGCCAAACCATTCAATGAGTAGAGAGAAAAACCTCCACGAACCACCCTATGTTGGAATGGATGCATTGATAGCATGTTGCAGGATTCTGGTTCACACACACCCCAAACACTTCCACACTTTATTTCCACATTTGGCCAAACATATCACCTACACAATGCACACTATCACGTGCCACACATGGGAATAGAAAGAACAAACTTGCTTACCAAGTTTTTGATGCGCAAGCCCCTGCTACACGACAGTGCCAATTCACTTTCTCCTTGCTCCCACCATATCTCACCATGAGCCATCTTCACCATAGCACTGCTCTCCCTAACTAACTTGACTCAGTTAGTTAGGGATGACTCAGTTTAACCCACTCAACTCAATTAACCAACTCACTAAACCATGGTTAATTCATGATATAAATTCAAACTTCACTTCACAATTCAGTTTTCAACTTCATTTTCACACTCTCACTCAACTACACTTCATTCTCATTTTTCCTCTGAAATTCGCAAGCTCTCTCTCTGAAGCTTCTCTTCCTCTCACACGATTTCATCATCATCTACATCTGAATCCATCTTCAAGCTTCAACATCACACAGCATTGGAACACATTGAAGCTTGGTAGCATTGAAGAGATTGAAGAGTCTTCCACTGCATATTGAATTTCATCAACATTTGCAAGGATTTGTGAGCCTTTATTTGGCCAGTTGAAGATCAAAGAGGAAGCACATTTCTCTGGTTCTCTTTCAACTACAGTTTCCTACATTTTCAGGTTTCAATATCCTAAACTTTCTTGGCACGATTTGCATTCTGTCTAGCTCGTGTTGTGATGATTTGAGCTCACTAAGAGCACTCCTCCATCTGGCTAGTTGATAGAGCTTCTTAGAAGCTTAGATCCAAAACCTAGGGCTAATTTCATTGCTTCTATTCTCTCTGTTTGTGTGTTGTTTGTGAAAACTAATCCTAGATTCATGCTCTACGTGACTTCCTGAATATTTTGATGTGCATTGCATAAATTTCTGGATTGTTTGGTTGATTGCAGCGCCGGAGAGTGGCCGGAGAAGGTGACCGGAGGTACTTCTCCGGCCGGTGAGGGTTTGCTAGGGTTTTAGAACCAGAACATGTCACAACCGTCAGATCATTTCAATCCTAGGGCGTATACGTGGCCAGCACATAAATGAACCTCATGCCTCTCACGTGACTCTCTCTCTCTGAATGTTGACTTTGACTTGGTTTGGTGTGCGTGCGTTCGTCATTATTAGCATGCGTGTGCATTTTGATTCGTTAGATCTGATTACTTGTATGATTATCATTTGTTGACTGAATCATGTGGCTCTGATTGAGTCAACATTTGACTGAGGCTCCACCACTATTACTATAGACTGCGCGCTTAGTGGACCTAAGCCAGATTGTTATTCCCACCCCCTTTTTTCAAGCCCAAACCAGTTTGCACTGTCCAATTGCTATGTTCATACCCCCTTCCATTTCCACGTTTTTTATTTTATTTCCTTTTTTTGTACATGTTTGCTTTCCATTTATTAAAAATACCAAATGACATTATAAAATTCTACAAAAATTCATGAGTATTCTTAAGACATTTAGGAAATTTTTCATGATTTTATTTTCTGATTTTATGACCATTTTGCCCCTGTTCCATTATTTCTTTTGAATTTCCATTTGTATGCATACTTAATGTGACATATGATTTTGTGCATTTTTGTTATTGATCATAAAAAATGATTTTGATGCCTTTCTTTTTGCATTGTGGTCACAATATGTTGAGGTATGTTTGAGATTTATGAGATGATTTTTAAGTCTTTTTTGGATGACTTTTGATGTGTTGCTTTGAGCATGAATGCATGAAACTTCCATGAGACTTTGACCTAATTGTTGAGTGACTTTGGTTCTGATTCATTGCTTGTGGACTTGATATGTTAATGGCATGTGTTTAAGGTGTTTGATTGGTGAAAGTCATAATTTTTGAAGCATGTTTGCTATTTGTTTGAAGCATGAAGTTTAACTTGTTCATTTTGTGAATGCATGCCTCATGTTTGGTTTGCTTGATCATGAAGGCACTTGTGCCATGAGTTGTGGTTTTGTTTGAGGATGTATAGCATGTTAATTGACTTCTGATTGTGACATTTGGGTTTCATCTTTGCATGTTTAATGTTTATCTTGCACCTTAAGTCACTTGTTTCACAAGTATGAACCACATTCACATCACTTCACCTTTTCTTCTTTGCTTCTTGTTGGATTGAGATTTTGTTTGCATGATTTGGTATGCTCATTTAGGATAACATTAGGTTGTGTAAATATGAGTTACATTCTGACTTGGAAGCATGTATAGCATTCAATCTCATTTTACTTTGTTTGTCAACTTGTTTGAATTTGATTTGTTCATTATATTTTCTTACTTTACTTGTAAGTGATTGTGCTAACCATGTAGGGGCTTCGGTAAGTTTCAATTGAGTGTGGATAAGGAATCCACATTCAACTTCTATCCTTTCTCTTTTACAATTCCATTTGGTGTTTTGCTAAGCACTTATGTGCTTTCTTTTAATAACTCATTACTTTCCCTTTTTGAATTACAATTCATCTTCTACTTTGGAAGTGAATTGTTTAATTCTTTCTTTCTTTAGACTTTAGGTTGAAACCTCACAAACCTTTAGGATCACTCTCTTTAATCTTCAATTAGGATTGAGTCTTAGTCCATATAGGTTTTACCTTTTCTCCTCTCTTGAGTCTCTTTTCTCATCTCAAAGAAAATTCAAAACATATAATAAAGGTAGGCATTTATTGCATTTAGGCCTTTCATATAAAGAAAAGATTATAAGGGGTCTTCTCTTATAATCTTAAAATGTATAGCATATAACCCATCTTGGGTCGATGTGTTAAACATTTGATCTTGTATGAGGGACTTAAATGCAATATTTGTTGAAGGTGCAAATAATAAAAAACACTTCTTCATTTCTTAATCAACAAAAACACTTAATAAACACAAGTATGCTAGTGTGTTTGAACCTTGACAATTGGAACTAAGTGTGGGGGTCTTCTTCACTCTTAGTGTGCTTTCTTATCCATTCCGTCTTGGAATGTGAGAATGTACACATTCCAATGATTAAGATTTAGATACACTATCATATGCAAACAAATGAAAAACTCTTAAAAGGCAAAAACAAACAATAACGTCTTTCCTTCGGGAATTCTTTTCTCACCTCACTCACTCTCAACGCACGAACGCGCTCCTACTCGTTCTCTTGCAAGACGGTAACGCACTCGGACCAGCGAGCCTGCAACACCTGAGCTAGAACGTAAGCCGTTCTCTAAAAAACACAAACAATTCATCCCTAGTGAGGGGAACTACGTCGCTCTGATTCTCATGCTCCCGATGAGATACGTAGGCAGTGGGGTAGGGCCCATGCGAGCACTTCTTTTATTTTCCCTACATTTGTTTCCCGTTCCTTTTCTTTTCTTTCTCCTTTCTTTCTTTCAGTTCCTTTTCCAGTATCCTTTCTTTACACCCTTTGATCGAGACAAGCAAGCGTGGATCCCATCGGGTACGATGGACGTGAGGGGGTGCTAATACCTTCCTCTCGCGTAACCGACTCCCGAACCCAGTTCTCTTGGTCGTAAGACCATGCTTTTCCTTTCTCTCAGGTTTATGCGGTGTTTCCTTTCCCTCTCATGGGATAAATACACATTGCTGGCGACTCTGTTTCGGTGCCACTTTCGCGTTTGTACTAGGATGAAAATCCCGGGAGCGACAGCTGGCGACTCTGCTGGGGAATAGATTTTGACCTATTGCTGGTCCATCCCTAAGCGAGTCAATCCTAGCGCTTGTCTGCTTTTCTTTCATTGGGTGTTTACTGTTGTGCTATATTTACCGTTTTATTGTATGGTTATTTACTACTTTACTGTACATTACTGTATTTACTGCTTTTTAGCATTACATATCATAGTACTACTGTTGTGTTGGACTGTGCTATTTTCTGTTTGGCGGGATGGGATTTCTGAGAGATAAGCCCATTACACAGGCTTGAGTATACACTTAGAATTAGAGTGGAGAGTAGTGGGACCTACGTGCCGTTTGGAGTGCGTTGGGTGTTCACGAAATTCACAGCTAGACGAGGCTATCTTGGGACACATCATGGCATACGCATCTTGCGTATTCCAGGATGTAGATCTAGAGAGCTGTCGACTCTAGTGACCGATCATGAGGATCTTAGTGGAAATATCCCTCTTTAGTGGTGACAATGGCAGACCACATTCTGTGGCAAACCCATTCGCACCCGAGGGCCCACTTTGGAACTTGCATAGGATGACCTTTATTTTCTAAGGGGAGTCAGTGGACGACCTCTTTGATTGGCATAGCATTGTATCCTACGGGCTGAATGTGCTATTGCTTCTCAAACCTCCGAAGCTGACAAGCCTTATTTTCTAAGAACCACATGTGAGCATGGGCGGGATGTTTACAGGTTTGCAGGAAACCCAGCCTCCTACCTACCTTACTCGTGATTCTATGATGGTTTCAGACATTGTATCCTATGACAGTGATTTAAGTGTTCATCTCAGATATTGCCAGACTCAGTACAGAGACACAGTGCACACAGTTCAATACAGACACCGACACTTGATTACCTGATCACATGCCCTTTTGCATTGCATTACCATATCATAACAGTTATGTTTGTCATTTTCAGGTGCATAATACATTTCTGATTCCAATCCATGGGTTCAACAGAGATCGTCGCCGAGAGAAAGAACAATGTGTCTTACAAGTTTCCAGATCCTGTCTTGGATTCATTGCTCAAAGTTATAGATATGGCTGGTCCGGGTATTCTTGATAGATTTCAGAGGAGCTACGGGAATTTGGTTGGGATGGTCCGTACAATCACCAAGTATGAGCATGATGCTTTGCACACTCTGCTGCAGTTCTACGAGCCTTCGTTGAGGTGCTTTCTTTTTTCAGATTACATTTTGATGCCAACACTGGAAGAATTCTCATTTATTTTGGGAATTCCGATTACGTCGGCAATACCATTCTTCTCTGGTAGTTCTCCCAGCGTAAAAGAAATTGCTGCTGCTTTACAAATGGATCAGGCAGTGATAAAGAGTGGTGTGAGCAGTAAAAATGGAGTTAGCGGATTTCATTTAGAATTTCTGTCTGGACAGGCCCAGGAGGCTGCAAGTGCTAAAAATTGGACGGTTTACAATTCCATTCTGGCTCTCTGCATATATGGCCTAGTTTTCTTTCCCAATCAGCAAGACTTTGTGGATATGCAAGCGACAAGAGTTTTCGTTCTTAAAAATCCAGTCCCTACTTTGTTAGGAGATTTTTATCATTCCGTGCACTATAAGAATGAGAAAAGGAGGGGAGGATCTGTTAGTTGTTGTACTCCACTGCTGAGTCATTGGTTTTTCAAACATCTGCCTCAGACAGGTGCCTTTGTGGAAACCAAAGATGTGGCGAAATGGTCTAAACGATTGATGAGTTTAACTGCTGATAACATTGTATGGTTTGACCACCGGTTATTGAGAATAGAGCTTGTCACAAGATGCGGGAATTTTCCAAATGTGCCTTTGATTGGAAGAAAAGGAGGGATCAATTATAATCCAGTTTTGGCCATCCGACAGTTTGGGTATGCTTCCAGGGATCCTCCTACAGAGCAAGATGTGGAAGAATCTTTATTCTTTACAGGAACTAAAGATGCGAAGGTGGTAGAAGTAGTGAATGCTTGGAAAGATAAGCACAAAATTGGAAAAGCAGTTTTTGGAAAAGGAGATTGTAGATCTTATCCTGAATATGACAGGTGGATTGAGACGAAAGTAAAGGAATTGCTTTTACCCTTTTCAAGGGGACCTCTTTTATGTGCAGTACAGCCAGAACAACCCACTATGGTGGCTATTGAAGAATGTGAGAAGTGGAAGAAAGTGGTCAGAGAGTTGCAGATAGAGAATTCTGGAATGAGCAGATGCCTTCAGAAAGCTCTAGCTGACAACAAAGAATTGGAAAAGAGAGCCTTGAAAGCGGAAAAAACCTTGGCTGACAAAGAGGAAGATTTTGATGACCGAGCTCGGTACTTTCGGAAACTTACTTTGGGAGCAGATGACACTAGTCAGGCTCACAAGATTACAAAACAGGCTTTAGCCCGAAGCAAGGATTCATTAGCTCAACTCCGTCAAGCTTGGGATGAAGTCAGAATTGAAAATGCCGAGTTAAAGGATCAGTCGAAGACTAAAGACGAGGAGCTTAAAAAGGCACATGAGCAGAGGAGAAAGTATCGGGAAAGTCTCAATAAAAGTCAAGAACAGTTAGAAGAAGCTAGAAGCCAGTTGAAGAATACCAAGAAAGAGCTTGAAGAAGTCATGATAGAAAGGGAGATACTCAAGACGCAAGCCGGCATAAAGAGACACAAAGGAGTGTGTGATGACGAGGCTCTGATGCTGCACATGGGTTCTTTAACTGAAGCTCTTGAGAAAAGGGATGTCTTGATCAAAGAGATGATTGAAAAGCCGAATCACCAGCGTACCCGTATACTTTTTGAGGAAATCAAGTATTCAAGTGATAAGCTGAAGGATGTGGAATTGTCAGATTGATGTTCTTTTCCCTGTATTTTGTTGTTAATGGCTACCATCAGGCTTGTTGATGGATCCATTTTTTCCTTGTATTGCATTTGCGGTTGAACCTTTCTTAAATGTACTTGAATATTTTGTTGAATGAGTATGAGCAGTTTTATTCAGAATTATTCTTTATCAGATAGCTGCGCACAAGCACATGACCACGACACGTCTCTTTATATCACAATTTCTGGTCTTCAGATTTCTGTGGTTGGATTGGAATCAGGGTATAAAGCACCTAGGAAATGACAAACATAGCATTGCATGGCATTGCATATCATTTTGCATTTTGTTACTTGCTTTTCAGGTACTCGTTGCGGGGTCTCTAACCTTTATTTCGTTTCAGGCAGTATAGCGGAGAGTCATATTCACCGATATTCGACGCGAAGGAATCAAGTAAGAATCATGGATCAAGTGCAAAGTGATTTGGCGGAAATGAGGGCGCGTATGGACCAGTTCATGACCCTCATGACTGGCATGGCGCAAAATCAGGAGAGACTGAGGCTTCTGGTAGAGCGTCCCGACAATGGGCCCGAAGGTGATCATCATGACAATTCACAGGGACACGGCATCCCTCCTCCCGGTGGCAACCCTCCTCCTGGTGGTAACAATCGGGGTAATGGAAATGGTAGGCATGCTGGTGTTACTCTTGAAGATACTCTGGAAGACCAATTTACTCTACTAGACGCTGATGTGGGTAATCAAGGTGATCGAAGGTATGAGGAGTTAGCAGAAAAGATCAGGGCCATAGAATGCAAGAACTCTATGGGTATTGATGTTACCAGCTTGGGGCTGGTCTCAGGAGTCAGAATTCCCCCTAAATTCAAACCTCCCACTTTTGATAAGTATCACGGCAATGCGTGTCCCCAAACGCATCTTCAAGCTTACTTTGGGAAGATTTCAGCCCATACGGATGACGAGAAGCTATGGATGCACTATTTTCAGGACAGTCTGGCTGGGGCGTCCTTGACCTGGTACATGAAGTTGAATAGAGCTGCTGTGAAGAATTGGAAAGATCTGGCAGAAGCGTTCCTGAAGCAATACCAGTATAATATTGACATGGCGCCCAACCGCACCCAATTGCAGGGATTGTCCCAGAATGCCAAGGAGAGTTTCAAAGAATATGCACAGAGGTGGAGGGAAATGGCTGCCCAGGTCCAACCTCCCTTGTCAGACAGAGAAATGGCAGATATGTTCATGGGCACCTTGCAAGGGGCCTATCTGGATAGATTAGCTGCTTGTCCGTCAACTGGATTTGCTGATATTGTGATTGCGGGAGAAAGAATAGAAAGTCTGTTAAAGCTTGGAAAGATCCAGGATGTGAGTGGGGCTGGCTCTTCGGGGACGAAGAAACCGTTTGCTAGTAACCAGAAAAGAAGAGAAGGTGATACGAATGCTGTGTTTAGAGGACGAGGCAGAGGGCGTTCTCGAGCTTATTATCAGGTAGATGCTGTAACAATCCCCACACCGTCTGTTCAGAAACAACAACCCCAACAACAAGTTCAACAGCAACAACCCTTTTTCCAGCAAAGGTCTAGACAGAGGGATCGTAAGATGGATCCTCTCCCTATGACTTATGCCGCGCTGTTGCCCCGGCTACTCGAGTTAAAGTTGGTAGAACTCCGTACTATGAAAGCTCCGGTTGCTGGAAACCTGCCACTTAACTTCGATGCTAATGCTCGTTGTGAGTTCCACTCAGGTGCTCAGGGGCACTCCATTGAAAAATGCTGGGCTTTCCATCATAAAGTACAAGATTTGATTGATGCTAAAGCCATCAATTTCTCTCCCGCTCCGAATATTACTCAGCATCCCATGCCTGATCATAGTGCAGCAAATGTGTACGCTGTTGAAGATGGGAGGAGATTGAATTTGGTGTTAGACGTTCATCAAGTGAAAACTTCTTTGTTGGTTGTAAAAGATCGTTTATTGAAGGGACTGGTGTTCCCGGGCTGTAATCAAGAGTGCTCTGAGTGTATGAATCAGGAGAACGGCTGTGATAAGTTGAAGATGGGTTTACAGAATCTGATCGATGAAGGATGTCTACAGTTCGATAGAGTCGTGAAAGACACTGATGAGATATCAACCGTGACCATCTATTACACTCCCGCTGAGATTCAAATGCCGGTCAATGCAGTTCCCGTGGCGAGTGTTGCGCCAGAAGGGCCCAGTCCTGTCACTATCACGGTGCCAGGACCAATTCCGTTCACGTCTACGAAAGCTATCCCATGGCACTATGGGGCAAATGTATATTACGAAGGTAAAAAACAGGAAGTTGAGTCATCAGTCAGCCCAAATGTTGATAACGTAGGGGGTGTAGGGGGTTTTACAAGGAGTGGAAGGTTGTTCGCTCCCCAAACCTTGAGAAGTGATAAGGAGGTAGAAGATGCAGCAAAGGCTAAAGGTAAACAGGTGGTTGAAAGTGCGCCTACACCTGAAGCCGAGACAAAGATTATTTTTGATAAGGAAATGGAAGAATTTATGAAGATAATCAAGAAAAGCGATTATAAGATTGTGGACCAACTGAATCAGACCCCTTCAAAGATTTCAATCTTGTCACTATTGATGTGCTCTGATGCGCACCGACAGGCGTTGTTGAAAGTGTTGAAGAGTGCGTACGTGCCACAAGAAATTACTGTTAATCAGCTCGAGGGCGTAATCTCCAATGTTAATGTTAGCCATGGCTTGGGCTTTACAAGTAGAGATTTGACTGTTGAAGGAAGAAACCATAATAAGGCTTTGCATATCACGATGGAGTGTAAGGGCGCAGTGTTATCTCATGTACTGGTAGACACTGGTTCATCACTCAATGTCTTGCCCAAGAAGGCATTAATGAAGCTGGAAGTTGATGGTTTGATCTTAAGGCCTAGTGAATTGGTGGTCAGAGCATTCGATGGGACCAGACGATCTGTGTTTGGTGAGGTGGAATTGCCCGTACAAATTGGACCACAGGTATTCAAATCCACGTTCCATGTAATGGACATACAACCTGCATATAGCTGCCTATTGGGACGCCCTTGGATTCACGGAGCTGGAGCTGTTACTTCCACTCTACATCAAAAGCTGAAGTATGAGTTTGAAGGGCAGGTTGTGACAGTGTGTGGGGAAGAAGACATCTTTGTGAGTCACTTGTCCACATTCAAGTACATTGAAATGGATGAGGAAATTCATGAGATGCTGTGTCAATCATTTGAAGCAGTCAATATTGACGATGCACCTGAGTCTTCTTCTGTACCAGTTGGGGCTGGTACCTCCATTTCATCTTACAAACAAGCTGTCGAAGTCGTCAGGGCAGGCAACGCCCAAGGTTGGGGCAGGTTGATAGAGACCCCAATGAAGGAAGACAAATTTGGTATTGGTTATCATCCCTCTACAACTTCAGATGCGGGGAGCAGGGGACCCATTACTTTCAATAGTGGGGGAATTATCTACATGGACCAGTCTTGTGCAGCCACAGAGGATAGTGTTGACAGTAATTGTGACCTGGACAACTGGGTACGCCCTCGTGCTCCGGGACAACAAGTGCAAAACTGGTCCGTTGAAGAAGTCATCCGGGTTACTCTTCAGACAGAGTAATTTTTCTTTGTTTTTTCTAACCATAATGCATGACAAAATCTTGCGCTCTGCCCAAGGCGTATAGATTCATTTGTAGGGCCACCATGGTTGCATTTGCAATGTTTAA
The DNA here is from genome assembly GCA_022829125.1 of Lathyrus tuberosus. Classification (NCBI taxonomy): domain Eukaryota; kingdom Viridiplantae; phylum Streptophyta; class Magnoliopsida; order Fabales; family Fabaceae; genus Lathyrus; species Lathyrus tuberosus. Next base: position 2,454,494 of record JALAZF010000668.1, read on the forward strand.
TCATTAATAAAGGACGTTTTGCAATCAAATTTTGTTCTCTGTCTTTCAGTTTTTATTTTTGCACAAAAAAAAAAAATAAAATGGCAATGTTTCATTTTCTTTTGTTTTGCTTAAAAATAAATTCTAAAATAAGGCATGAACCCGTTCATGCAGACTTGATCCTCCGGATACCACTGATAACGATTTTGATATGGCCATGTATGACTTTGACAATCCGATTTATCAAGCCGAAGAAGGGGATGAGAAAGATTGTGAACTCCCTGAAGAACTGGCCAGATTGTTGAAACAGGAGGAAAGGGTCATCCAGCCTCATCAGGAGACTGTAGACATCATCAATATTGGTACCAAGGACGCCAAAAAAGAGATCAGGATTGGTGCCAGCTTGCAAGCAGATGTGAAGCAAACTTTGACGGAAATGTTGCGCGAGTATGTTGACGTCTTCGCCTGGTCGTATCAAGACATGCCGGGGTTGGATACAGATATTGTCGTGCACAGGCTACCATTGAGAGAAGAATGTCCGCCAGTCAAGCAGAAACTTCGTCGGACTCACCCCGACATGGCTTTAAAGATTAAGGAGGAAGTCCAGAAGCAGTGGGACGCTGGTTTTCTTGCTGTGACAAAGTATCCGCCATGGGTAGCCAACATCGTGCCAGTACCGAAGAAAGATGGAAAAGTGAGAATGTGTGTGGATTATCGAGATCTTAATAAAGCTAGCCCGAAAGATGATTTTCCACTACCTCATATTGATGTGCTGGTCGATAATACAGCTCAGTTTTCAGTGTTCTCATTTATGGACGGTTTCTCCGGGTACAACCAGATCAAGATGGCACCTGAAGATATGGAAAAGACCACGTTCATTACTCCGTGGGGTACTTATTGTTATAAAGTAATGCCTTTTGGGTTGAAAAACGCAGGGGCAACGTACCAGCGGGCGATGGTGACATTGTTTCATGACTTGATTCATAAGGAGATCGAATGTTATGTAGATGATATGATTGCCAAGTCTAGAACAGAAAAGGAACATCTGGTTAACCTGAAAAAGCTGTTTGAAAGGTTGAGAAAGTTCTGTCTGAGATTAAATCCAAACAAGTGCACGTTTGGGGTGCGTTCTGGAAAGTTGCTAGGTTTCATTGTGAGCGAAAAAGGAATCGAGGTTGATCCTGCCAAGGTGAAAGCAATACAAGAAATGCCTGAACCGAGAACAGAAAAAGAGGTTCGTGGTTTCTTGGGTAGATTGAACTACATTGCAAGGTTCATATCTCACCTAACAGCCACGTGTGAACCAATATTTAAATTGTTGAGGAAAGATCAAACGGTCAGGTGGAATGACGATTGCCAATTGGCATTCGATAAGATAAAAGAATACTTGCAGGAACCTCCGATTCTAATGCCTCCAGTTGAAGGGAGACCACTGATAATGTATCTGACAGTGCTTGAAGGATCCATGGGTTGTGTTCTCGGTCAACATGACGAGACAGGTAGGAAGGAGCATGCTATTTACTACCTGAGCAAAAAGTTCAATGATTGTGAGTCCCGATACTCAATGCTTGAAAAGACATGTTGTGCACTTGCATGGGCCGCTAAGCGATTGAGGCAATATATGGTTAGGCACACGACCTTGTTGATTTCAAAAATGGATCCTATCAAGTATATTTTCGAGAAACCAGCATTGACAGGCAGAGTTGCACGGTGGCAAATGGTCTTGACAGAGTATGACATTCAGTACACTTCACAAAAGGCCATCAAAGGAAGTATCTTGTCCGATTATCTTGCGCAACAGCCAATGGATGATTACCAACCCATGAAGTTTGACTTCCCTGATGAGGACATCATGTTTCTCAAAGCTAAAGACTGTGAGGAACCACTCCCGGAGGAGGGGCCAGACCCTGAATCCAAATGGAGTCTGATGTTTGATGGGGCTGTCAATATGAATGGGTGTGGAGTTGGAGCAGTTCTTATCACGCCGGAAGGTGTTCATATGCCTTTCACTGCACGAATAACTTTCGGGTGCACCAACAATGAAGCAGAGTACGAAGCTTGTATAATGGGGATCGAGGAGGCGATTAATCTACGGATTAAAACCCTTGATATATTTGGTGATTCAGCCTTGGTAATCAATCAAGTGAAAGGGAGTTGGTACACGCACCAAGCAAATCTAGTGCCGTATAGAGATTATACAAGGAGATTGCTGACATTTTTCACAACAGTGAAACTGTACCACATTCCTCGAGATGAGAATAGGTTCGCTGATGCCTTGGCCACTTTGTCTTCCATGATCAAAGTGCAAGGATGGAACCATGTACCTAAGATTGAGGTATCCCGCCGTGACAGACCAGCATTTGTGTTTGCGGTAGATGCAACGTCTGATGACAAGCCATGGTTTCATGACATTAAGTGTTTCTTGAAAAGTCAAGAGTACCCGTCCGGGGCATCGTCCAAAGACAGGAAGACGTTGAGAAGGTTAGCTGGTAGTTTCTTCCTGAACAAAGATGGCGTGCTGTATAAAAGAAATTTTGACACGGTCCTGCTTAGATGTGTGGATAGACATGAAGCAGACTTGTTGATGATTGAAGTGCACGAAGGCTCTTTCGGTACCCATGCCGGAGGGCAGGCAATGGCTAAAAAGTTGTTAAGGTCGGGATATTACTGGTTGACTATGGAGTCAGATTGTTGCAAATATGCCCGCAAATGCCATAAATGCCAGATCTACGCAGATAAAGTGCATGTACCTCCAAATCCGTTGAGTATCATGTCGTCGCCTTGGCCGTTTGCCATGTGGGGCATTGATATGATCGGAAAGATTGAGCCTACAGCTTCCAATGGTCATCGTTTCATCTTGGTGGCAATTGATTACTTCACCAAATGGGTTGAAGCTGCATCCTATGCCAATGTTACAAAGCAAGTGGTCGCTCGTTTCTTAAAACGGGATATCATTTGCCGATATGGAGTTCCCGAAAGAATCATTACTGATAATGGTTCTAATTTGAACAATAAGATGATGGCTGAGTTATGCCGGGACTTCAAAATCGAACATCACAATTCTTCTCCGTACCGCCCAAAGATGAATGGCGCGGTCGAAGCGGCCAACAAAAATATCAAGAAGATTGTGCAGAAAATGGTTGTCACGTACAAAGATTGGCATGAGATGTTACCATTTGCTTTGCATGGGTATCGAACGTCGGTACGCACGTCCACTGGGGCAACCCCATTCTCACTCGTATATGGTATGGAGGCAGTGCTACCGGTTGAAGTAGAGATTCCGTCCCTCAGAGTCATGATGGATGTTAAGCTAGATGAAGCTGAATGGGTACGAGCCAGATTTGATCAGCTGAGCCTTATTGAGGAAAAGCGATTGGCGGCTGTATGTCATGGGCAACTATATCAGCGCAGAATGAAACAGGCATTTGACCAAAAGGTGCGTCCTCGGGTTTACAAAGTCGGAGATGTGGTACTCAAAAGGATCCTTCCTCCCAATACAGACCACAGGGGCAAATGGACTCCTAATTATGAAGGTCCATTCGTGGTTAAAAAGGTCTTTTCGGGCGGAGCTTTATTGCTTACAACCATGGATGGCGAAGACTTTTCATCCCCTGTCAACTCGGACGTAGTCAAAAAATACTTCGCATAAATAGACCCGCTGGATAATAAAAATAAAAAATCCAGGCAAAAAAGGGCATCCCGGCGAACCAAAAACAGAATAAGGTTCGGGCAAAAATTAGGGATATAATTGAAAAAATTGTACACCCGGTAAGTTGAAAACCCGAAAGGGCAACTTAGGCAAAAAAGGGTATCCTGGTGGATCGAAAACCTGAAAGGGCGGTCCACACAAAAGAGGGATTTAAGCGAATGACTACAGTCTGAGTTATCTGTACCCATTACCGTTTGAACAACTGACGTTCTGAAAGATAGGAATCGGTCTGATCATTCCTCAGAAGGCAAGGTCGGGGAGTTTTGAAGACATACTGGTCATAACAGAATGGAAACTCAGTGGAATTCCGTTTTCACATTGCCATTAGGATAGTTTCTTTTCTCAATTTTCAGCGATCACCTCTTTCCAGGGATTGCTTCCAGATGTAATTGCCTATTCTGGGCTCTCAGTCAATAAATTGAATTTCAATAAAAAGCTTTCTATTTTTGTTTTATTGCTTTGTTTGCAAAAACGTCCTAATTTTTGATAAAACATTGCATTTGAAAACATGGCAGCCTTGCAATAACATGCGCAGAAAAAATATTTGAAATTACTTCGAATGTTGAATACTCCCGGATGGTGGATTCTAGCCACGCAATATTCGGAGCATGTGGGCATATTCTTTTGTTGCAGGTAGCAGGTGCAGATGATTTTAAGCACAAGACCAGCAATAAATCACCCCACGCAAAAGACTGGGGCAATTATGGGTAAGGAGATCGGCGTTCATCGGGTCGATCTCAGTGAATTAAGTTCAACTGGGTACCGTTGTATCTTGTTAAGTCGATTCTCTCATACAGTACTGCCAACAACTACAAGCTTTTCTGTGTCGATAACGGTCACAGGTTCCCCAAAAGGGTGGTCTCATCGACACCGAAACTGATGGTCATTATCCCCAGCGAAGTCACAAGAGTTTGAAGAGGCTAGATCTTCTGTAAAATCCTCTTATGACATCCTCTTCGGGGACGAATTGTTGTTTTGTCCAAGCATGGGGCATGTTTGGTTCCCCAGCATGAAGTGTTGATCATCCCCAGTAGAGTTTGAGGACAGTTGGTCTTCTGTAAAATCCTCTCAAAAGGCATTCTCCAGCACGAGACGTTTTAAAGCAGTTTTCTCTAGTAGAGTTTGTTATAAACCCGTCATCCCTAACGGAATTGTCTAAAGGGAAGCTCGCCTAACATGGGGCATTGTAGTACTTATCCTAAGCTTGATAGTCACATTCTTCAGCAGACTACTGGGGATTTGCTTTGGGTTTCCCCAACAGATCTCTAAGGACTCTTTCTAGCAAGTTGCAGTGGAATGTTCTAACCAGGATTTGCATATCCCTGGCAGAGTAGCCCTGATACCCAGCAAGATCGTATCTCTGGTCATGGTATCCCCACAGAGGTCAGCATCGAATCTGGTCAGCAGCTTCCAGCTGAGTTGTTGTTCTCTCCGCAGAGGTTTATCAGATCGACAGAATCTATTCCTCAACAAGGATGGTACAGCCTTTCCCCAGCCGGGTCAGAAGGTTGATAATCCCTATAAAGGATCTTGGGTTGAATAAATCCCCAAGCAGAGTTTTAATGGCTCATTTCCCCAGCAGGACGTCATTTAAAAATTCTCATCCCCAGCGGAGTTGCTGTGACTAGAATCCAGCCCCAAACAGATGGAATAATTCCTGGCAGAGTCATCATTCTCTCATATCTTAAAGTCCAATTTATTTTTGGCAAGCTTGGCAATTCGAAGCAGACGGATTGTTCATCCATTCGCCAGCAGAGATATTATCCTTTTAGGAGTCTCCGAGATTAAATCATTGATTGTGGTTCCTCAGCAGAGTCGGCAGAGATGTCTGGCGCAGAGGCAGAGAGTAATTCGATTTTAAAATTCCAAAAGTCCAACAGTGGATTGGCAAAAGTCCGTCTTCGGGTGGCAAAAGTCCAACAGTGGATTGGCAAAAGTCCGTCTTCGGGTGGCAAAAGTCCAACAGTGGATTGGCAAAAGTCCGTCTTCGGGTGGCAAAAGTCCAACAGTGGATTGGCAAAAGTCCGTCTTCGGGTGGCAAAAGTCCAACAGTGGATTGGCAAAAGTCCGTCTTCGGGTGGCAAAAGTCCAACAGTGGATTGGCAAAAGTCCGTCTTCGGGTGGCAAAAGTCCAACAGTGGATTGGCAAAAGTCCGTCTTCGGGTGGCAAAAGTCCAACAGTGGATTGGCAAAAGTCCGTCTTCGGGTGGCAAAAGTCCAACAGTGGATTGGCAAAAGTCCGTCTTCGGGTGGCAAAAGTCCAACAGTGGATTGGCAAAAGTCCGTCTTCGGGTGGCAAAAGTCCAACAGTGGATTGGCAAAAGTCCATCTTCGGGTGGCACGAAGCTGCAAAGTCCACCAGTAGTGTGGCAAGCCAGTAGTCGTCTGGCATCGTTCAAAAAGACATTATTAAAGTCCACCAGTAGTGTGGCAGGCCAGTAGTCGTCTGGAGTTGCATAAAAGACATTATTAAAGTCCACCAGTAGTGTGGCAAGCCAGTAGTCGTCTGGCGTCGTTCAAAAAGACATTTCCAAAGTCCACCAGTAGTGTGGCAGGCCAGTAGTCGTCTGGAATTGCATAAAAGACAGTATTAAAGTCCACCAGCAGCGTGGCAAGCCAGTAGTCGTCTGGCATCGTTCAAAAGACAGATCTCTCCGACGTTTCATCGAAGATTCAATCCAGCAGTCTCGTTGGGTTTATATCCCTTTTATTCTTCACCCAGAGCAAATTTTTGGTTATTTTTGGTATTCAATCACTATATACCTTGAAAGTCCGAAAGCATTTGCTTTCAGGCATTCAGGTCTACAGCGCTTGAATAGGGGCAGCTGTAATACCCCAAAATTTGCTCTCCCCTTTTGGCATCATAGCATGGCATTATCATTTATCATATCATATCCACCTCATTAACATTGCATTGCATTTAACATAGAAAAATGAAGCATGGCATCCTTCTTACCATCAGGGCATGTGATCAGGTGGAAGGTGGGCAATCAAGAGATCATTCAAAGCACAAAAGGTCAATCAAGTGCCCTCAAGGCAAGCCAAGAGGTCTTTCATGTCTCATCCCATCTCAATTGATCTTCCACAACCTCAAGGATAAGAGATACAATGGGAGATTGAAGCACTACATCTTTCACTATGCAAGAGGTTCAAAAATTGAAGGAAAACCCTCAAAAGAGATAGCTCATTGATTCAAAATCATTCTCAAGTGGCATTTCTCATCATCCTTTAAGAGGATACACAACATGCTCTGAGGAATTTGAAATTGAAGACTGCACTTTTTCCTCCTAACCAGAAGGGGCTGAAATTAGGGTTTCCAATTAAATCAGGGTATCTCTGATTTTTTGGACAAAACTTGTTGTCATGGTATTCCATATGTCCCTAAGTGTATGTATGTGGAAAATTGCATCTCAATTGGTTTTAGAAGTGGTTCAATTGGAAGAAAGATCAAGAATCAGGGGATTTGGGACCAAGTCAAATAATCAGAGGAAAAAGTCAACTCTTGACTTTTTAAAGCCAAATTCATGAAATTCATGTTATATGTGACCAATGTACAAAATTTGGTCAAGAAACTCCAAAGGAATCATGAAAGAATCAAGATGTGGAAAGTTGCCATTTTTGGATGAAGTAGGGTTACTAAAAATAGCAAGTTTTGGCCATTTTGCATCAGAATTTGAACCAAGGCCATTTAAATTTGGAGCACCAAATGAAAAATCCACTCTGCCTCAATGAAAGATCTTGTTTTAAGCTTCAAATCCATGTGTGGAACATCTCCATTGGATAAAAATTGAGTGAGATATGATTGATCAAAGTTTGAGCAAAGTAGGTTCAAAACTAGGTCATGACCAAGATTTTCAGGGCACGCGCGCAGTCATTTTAACAAACATGTGGTGGGCCTAATGTCCACTCATTTTTCTCATGGTTAAAGGCCTCAAATGGAAAACTTTTCAACATGAAAGTTGTTCATTGCATTGTCATCTTCAATATTCATGTTGGACAATTTTTGGTTTGATAAAGTTATGAGATAGTTTTAAGGGTTCAAAGTCATGTTGGTTATGCTGAAAACCCAGGCGCCATGTTGCCTTGCCAACCAACCCCATTACTACGCCATACACCAGTTTTGATTCCTTTTGTTTCAAGCAATTTTTCATCACCTTGTACACTTCCATTTGACTTGTTTTCAACATCAATATTGTTCCATGATAGCTCCTCTTTTCCACGACTCCAAAACCTCGCCAAACCATTCAATGAGTAGAGAGAAAAACCTCCACGAACCACCCTATGTTGGAATGGATGCATTGATAGCATGTTGCAGGATTCTGGTTCACACACACCCCAAACACTTCCACACTTTATTTCCACATTTGGCCAAACATATCACCTACACAATGCACACTATCACGTGCCACACATGGGAATAGAAAGAACAAACTTGCTTACCAAGTTTTTGATGCACAAGCCCCTGCTACACGACAGTGCCAATTCACTTTCTCCTTGCTCCCACCATATCTCACCATGAGCCATCTTCACCATAGCACTGCTCTCCCTAACTAACTTGACTCAGTTAGTTAGGGATGACTCAGTTTAACCCACTCAACTCAATTAACCAACTCACTAAACCATGGTTAATTCATGATATAAATTCAAACTTCACTTCACAATTCAGTTTTCAACTTCATTTTCACACTCTCACTCAACTACACTTCATTCTCATTTTTCCTCTAAAATTCGCAAGCTCTCTCTCTGAAGCTTCTCTTCCTCTCACACGATTTCATCATCATCTACATCTGAATCCATCTTCAAGCTTCAACATCACACAGCATTGGAACACATTGAAGCTTGGTAGCATTGAAGAGATTGAAGAGTCTTCCACTGCATATTGAATTTCATCAACATTTGCAAGGATTTGTGAGCCTTTATTTGGCCAGTTGAAGATCAAAGAGGAAGCACATTTCTCTGGTTCTCTTTCAACTACAGTTTCCTACATTTTCAGGTTTCAATATCCTAAACTTTCTTGGCACGATTTGCATTCTGTCTAGCTCGTGTTGTGATGATTTGAGCTCACTAAGAGCACTCCTCCATCTGGCTAGTTGATAGAGCTTCTTAGAAGCTTAGATCCAAAACCTAGGGCTAATTTCATTGCTTCTATTCTCTCTGTTTGTGTGTTGTTTGTGAAAACTAATCCTAGATTCATGCTCTACGTGACTTCCTGAATATTTTGATGTGCATTGCATAAATTTCTGGATTGTTTGGTTGATTGCAGCGCTGGAGAGTGGCCGGAGAAGGTGACCGGAGGTACTTCTCCGGCCGGTGAGGGTTTGCTAGGGTTTTAGAACCAGAACATGTCACAACCGTCAGATCATTTCAATCCTAGGGCGTATACGTGGCCAGCACATAAATGAACCTCATGCCTCTCACGTGACTCTCTCTCTCTGAATGTTGACTTTGACTTGGTTTGGTGTGCGTGCGTTCGTCATTATTAGCATGCGTGTGCATTTTGATTCGTTAGATCTGATTACTTGTATGATTATCATTTGTTGACTGAATCATGTGGCTCTGATTGAGTCAACATTTGACTGAGGCTCCACCACTATTACTATAGACTGCGCGCTTAGTGGACCTAAGCCAGATTGTTATTCCCACCCCCTTTTTTCAAGCCCAAACCAGTTTGCACTGTCCAATTGCTATGTTCATACCCCCTTCCATTTCCACGTTTTTTATTTTATTTCCTTTTTTTGTACATGTTTGCTTTCCATTTATTAAAAATACCAAATGACATTATAAAATTCTACAAAAATTCATGAGTATTCTTAAGACATTTAGGAAATTTTTCATGATTTTATTTTCTGATTTTATGACCATTTTGCCCCTGTTCCATTATTTCTTTTGAATTTCCATTTGTATGCATACTTAATGTGACATATGATTTTGTGCATTTTTGTTATTGATCATAAAAAATGATTTTGATGCCTTTCTTTTTGCATTATGGTCACAATATGTTGAGGTATGTTTGAGATTTATGAGATGATTTTTAAGTCTTTTTTGGATGACTTTTGATGTGTTGCTTTGAGCATGAATGCATGAAACTTCCATGAGACTTTGACCTAATTGTTGAGTGACTTTGGTTCTGATTCATTACTTGTGGACTTGATATGTTAATGGCATGTGTTTAAGGTGTTTGATTGGTGAAAGTCATAATTTTTGAAGCATGTTTGCTATTTGTTTGAAGCATGAAGTTTAACTTGTTCATTTTGTGAATGCATGCCTCATGTTTGGTTTGCTTGATCATGAAGGCACTTGTGCCATGAGTTGTGGTTTTGTTTGAGGATGTATAGCATGTTAATTGACTTCTGATTGTGACATTTGGGTTTCATCTTTGCATGTTTAATGTTTATCTTGCACCTTAAGTCACTTGTTTCACAAGTATGAACCACATTCACATCACTTCACCTTTTCTTCTTTGCTTCTTGTTGGATTGAGATTTTGTTTGCATGATTTGGTATGCTCATTTAGGATAACATTAGGTTGTGTAAATATGAGTTACATTCTGACTTGGAAGCATGTATAGCATTCAATCTCATTTTACTTTGTTTGTCAACTTGTTTGAATTTGATTTGTTCATTATATTTTCTTACTTTACTTGTAAGTGATTGTGCTAACCATGTAGGGGCTTCGGTAAGTTTCAATTGAGTGTGGATAAGGAATCCACATTCAACTTCTATCCTTTCTCTTTTACAATTCCATTTGGTGTTTTGCTAAGCACTTATGTGCTTTCTTTTAATAACTCATTACTTTCCCTTTTTGAATTACAATTCATCTTCTACTTTGGAAGTGAATTGTTTAATTCTTTCTTTCTTTAGACTTTAGGTTGAAACCTCACAAACCTTTAGGATCACTCTCTTTAATCTTCAATTAGGATTGAGTCTTAGTCCATATAGGTTTTACCTTTTCTCCTCTCTTGAGTCTCTTTTCTCATCTCAAAGAAAATTCAAAACATATAATAAAGGTAGGCATTTATTGCATTTAGGCCTTTCATATAAAGAAAAGATTATAAGGGGTCTTCTCTTATAATCTTAAAATGTATAGCATATAACCCATCTTGGGTCGATGTGTTAAACATTTGATCTTGTATGAGGGACTTAAATGCAATATTTGTTGAAGGTGCAAATAATAAAAAACACTTCTTCATTTCTTAATCAACAAAAACACTTAATAAACACAAGTATGCTAGTGTGTTTGAACCTTGACAATTGGAACTAAGTGTGGGGGTCTTCTTCACTCTTAGTGTGCTTTCTTATCCATTCCGTCTTGGAATGTGAGAATGTACACATTCCAATGATTAAGATTTAGATACACTATCATATGCAAACAAATGAAAAAACTCTTAAAAGGCAAAAACAAACAATAACGTCTTTCCTTCGGGAATTCTTTTCTCACCTCACTCACTCTCAACGCACGAACGCGCTCCTACTCGTTCTCTTGCAAGACGGTAACGCACTCGGACCAGCGAGCCTGCAACACCTGAGCTAGAACGTAAGCCGTTCTCTAAAAAACACAAACAATTCATCCCTAGTGAGGGGAACTACGTCGCTCTGATTCTCATGCTCCCGATGAGATACGTAGGCAGTGGGGTAGGGCCCATGCGAGCACTTCTTTTATTTTCCCTACATTTGTTTCCCGTTCCTTTTCTTTTCTTTCTCCTTTCTTTCTTTCAGTTCCTTTTCCAGTATCCTTTCTTTACACCCTTTGATCGAGACAAGCAAGCGTGGATCCCATCGGGTACGATGGACGTGAGGGGGTGCTAATACCTTCATCTCGCGTAACCGACTCCCGAACCCAGTTCTCTTGGTCGTAAGACCATGCTTTTCCTTTCTCTCAGGTTTATGCGGTGTTTCCTTTCCCTCTCATGGGATAAATACACATTGCTGGCGACTCTGTTTCGGTGCCACTTTCGCGTTTGTACTAGGATGAAAATCCCGGGAGCGACAACGATGAGAGAATTTTAAATCGGGAATTGAAATAAGGAGACCTAGTTTTGTTGTTTAACTCAATACTTAATATTTTCCCAAAAAACTCATGTCGTGATGGTCTGGTCCCTTTGTAGTGAATAGGGTAACACCGTACTGAGCAATAGAAGTTTGGAGTGAGCCTACATGATCGTTTACTGTGAATGGGAAGAGGTTGAAACACTATACCACTAGTGATGCAATCGACCAAGACATGAGCTTGACATTGAAGGAGCCACCATGAGTGCTTTCACTTATGAACTGTCAAACTAAAACGATGTTAAACAAATGTCTTAGTGGGAGGCAACCCACTTTTTTTATCACTTACACCTTTTTGTGTTGTTTCTTTTTAGCAAGTACCTTGTTATTTCAAGTTCATATGGAACTTCCGAGTGAGGTTTTTGTGAGTTTACTCCCTCTTGCTTGCGCTAAAACATTGAGGATAATGTTTGGTTCAAGTTTTAGGGGTACCTCTACTTTTCTTTTGTTCTTTTCTTTTTGTGTGCTTATGCTTTTTCTTGTTCTTTAGTTATTTCCGAATTTTTATTTTTTAAAAACCCACTTTTTCATAGCTCTTCTCAAGCTAGGACCGTGCAAAAATTTCTTTTTCTTGAAAATCTTCGGTTATGGGAAAACCGAGAAAGTATATAGAGTTAGATAAATGAAAGGCTAAGACTAGGGACATTGGGAAAGTTTGACAACTTAGGTATTACTCAATCACCCTAGGTTCCCAAAAGTATGACGCGAGTCCAATGTGTAGATTTTTGCCATAATACTCGACTTTTAAGAAGTACTCTCTAATTAGTTTATAATAACAGTCCAATAAAAATTAGACTCGCTTGCATGTATGATTGGTTGGAAAACAAATAATTTTAGCACCAAAATGACGAAAAGACAACAAAAGGCAACTACACCTTCTAAGTTGGGTAGCCCTCACGTGGTTATTTAGCCTAACTATGGTTGAACCCCAAACATCGTCACAAAGTGGACAAATAAGTGCACAAAAAGGTGTAACTTCATCAGGGGAAAATAGTACATTCAAATGGTATCTGAATGAAAATTCGCAACCAGGTTTGTGCATGTGACGACAAAAATAACTCTAATTGCCTTAATTTGATTGTCCGAATGAAAGGGGAGGAAAAATTGAAAAAGAGACTTAAGCAAAAATCATAGTTGAAAAGGTCTTTAAAAAAGAGACTTAGGTTTGTGGCTTTACCGCAATTAGGGTTCTTGTGAATACCTTTGTTGTCAAGTGATTACCGAGAGAACTAGGTTTAGCCGATCAGAACGAAAACTCGCGTATGAGTACCGGTAACTTCATTTTTGTATGCTTTTTCATGTAGCGAGCCACTTGATCCAAAAATTTGCATAAGCAAGATTTGTTGCTTGAGGACAAGCAACGGTCTAAGTTTGGGGGAGTTTGACAAGTGGTTTTCATACCATCTTTACTAGTCGTTTTTAGTTAGCATTTTACCGATTTTTGTCTGATTTGTTTCCGTTTATCGTATTTTATGCTTTGGTTATGTGTTTTTACTGTTTTCAGGGTTTAATGGGTGTTCGAGGTGAAAAGGATTGAAAATAAGCAAAGCGTGAAAAACGTCAAAAGTCAGAAAATCCTCATACAAAATCCAAAAGGCTTCTATGACCACCTATAGCATCTGCTATAGGCCGTAGCAATAAGACCCTATAAAGTCCCACACTTTTGAAGTCTAGTATAAAAAGCATATGCATGCTATGGCCACCCGTAGTAGGAGGGCGAGACACATTTTATTTCTTTCCTTTTTTAGACATATTCTCATGTTTTAGATCTTTGGCATGATTATATATGAGATGTTCTGATGTAATAGCTATTGAATAATGAGATTTTATCCTAGTTTTAAGTTTTTCTATAAACTCACAGCTGTTATGAGTTTAGGAATTCACAAGTTTTATGTTGCAAGGGTTTCTACGTATTTTATTTGTCTCTATAATCAAGTCTCCATTTGAACATTGGATTCAAGCTTATCAATTCGGGTTTTATTATTTGTTTTCATTACAATTGCTTGTCTAACTCAATTGTTTATTATGAATACATTTGTGAACATCAATTTGATTTTGTTTGCCTTCACCATGAGTGAGTAATCCATTAAGGACTAGGGTTTATAGGGATCATCTCATGACCGTTTGTATGATCTATCACAAGTCGATTACGAGAGTGTTTTGTGTAAATTTATTTTAATACCTGAGTTCATGCATTATAACCCCTGTACGAAGTAAAGTGTTCTCATGTACTGATCGTAGTCTGAAAGGATATGTGTCGGCTACCGGAGCACAGGTTTATAAACAAACAAGTCCAATATAGCAAAAACGCTTGGATGGATTTGAGAAATTTTTATAGTTGAGCAAAAGTAACGAATCCTTGGCGAATAATCCGACCATGTGAACGCAAACAAATTATTCGTCATCGATAGGGCAACACGCTGGCGAAAGCAGGTGTTACCCAACTTAATCTATTTTCTATAAGCTGTGTCGAAACTCTCGTAATAGAAGTGACTCGGATTGTATAAATGTGTTGGAGTTATAACCATAACCCTATGTCCCGTTTGCCTCTATTGTGATTTAAGTGATTTTTCAATTCAGTTGTTTTCATATAAGTGCTTTTTATTTAAGTTGTTTTCAATTAAGTTATTTTTACCAAAGCTCAAATTGTTAATTCCTCTAGATATACATTGATAAAACAAAATTTCATACTTAAATCATTGGCCTCTGTGGTTTGATAACTCTTATTACTTCGTACAGCCATGCACTTGCGGCCAGTGGCGGAGCCAGAAAATTTATAAAGCCTGGGCAAAAAAATTTAAGACCCTAAATTCACATTGTATATAATATATAAATTGCTTAAAATAAAAGAGATGAAAAATATGAAACATAATCTTACAATAACGTGCTAAATAAAATCGGGAGGCAAATGTCCTTTCCGAGACTTCTTTGCGGTGAATGTTCGAATAATATCGATATCATCAAGTGACTTGAATATCTCTCGCTCGGTGTAACATATCATCAAGTCATTGAACCACACGTCATTGATCTTATTGCGCAATTTAGACTTGATAATCTTCATTGCTGAAAAAGCTCTTTCAACAGATGCTGTCGACACCGGCAATATCAGAGCTAACTCAATAAGTTTGTAAACCAATGGAAATACTAAATGTTTCTCAGTTTGAACCATCTTCATAGCCAAACTTTGAACATCTTCACAAGTGGAAAATAAAGCATTTCTTTTCACTTGAAGAACATAAGTTTCAAGTTGATCCCTTATTGTTCCACGATCATCATCGGAAAAGTCTGCATCATAAATATCAGCAAGACGAGCAAGCTTATCAACATCAAACCTGGAGAAAGAGTTCTTGGGGTCAAGACATGAGAAGCAATCAAGGATAATGTTACTTCCTTCACTAAAGCGATGATCCATCTCCACACATACTTTGTCAATAACAACATAAAAAATCTTTGCACGGTAATGATGAAGATTAGTGATAGTCCTCCCTTCTACCCTTGAACGGCCCCGAACCGGTATTTCGTCATCCATATTTGGCACCGGAATACCTTTAGCAACACAAAATCCTTGGACATCGGCAAATAAATTATCCCAGCCACTCTCTCTTATTGTGGCCAATCGAGCTTTAACAACATCGACTAATTCCATGGCATTCACAATATTAAGATCTTTTCTTTGTAAGACATTTGAAAGCTCGTTTGTGATACCAAACAACTTTAACATTAACTTCAAAATAAAAGCAAATTTAAAGCTCTCCATTTTTTCTATCAAACCCGCTGCTTGAGATGGTCCACGCCCATCTTCATCAACCATACTAAGTACCTTTAACACGGAGGACCACATTTGATCCAAACGAAGCAATGTAGTATGATGTGAACCCCATCTAGTATCCCCAGGTCTAGCGAGAGTAGATGATTGGTGCAAGCCTTTTCCTCTTGATATGTCACCAATCTCAAGTTTATTTAAAATATCTTGGTGTTGTGACTCCGTCAAAGCATCCCTCCTCTTACAAGATGCACTTGTTGTGGTCACAATCAAGGAGATGTACTCAAAGAAATCATGAATAGATGAACAACTACTAGTAACAGACACAACAACCAATTGCAAACGGTGAGCATAACAATGGACATAGAAAGCATAAGGGTTTTCATCTAGAATCTTTCTTTGCAAACCATTAAATTCACCTCTCATATTCGAAGCTCCATCATATCCTTGCCCTCGTATCCTTGAAATAGATAATGTGTACTTATCGAGAATACCATAAAGCGCATCCTTTAATGACTCGGATGTAGTATCTTTGACATGATGTAGAGCAATAAATCTCTCCACAACATTCCCATTGTCGTTCAAAAACCTAAAACAAATTCAATAAGTTTACTTGATTGGATAGAGAACAATATGTAATTAAAAAAATTCAACAACTAAATCCAAACAAAACTTCACTAACTAAATCCAAATAATAAACATTCTCATTAAAAAATCCACACAAAACTTCACTAACTAAATCCAAATAATTTCTCACTGTAATAAACATTCAACAATAAACTACTCACTATAACAACAATTCTCATCAACAGAAAAAAAAACTACTCACTGTAACAACAGAAAAAAATTCTCATTAATTTCTCATTCTCTACAAATCAATTTCTCCAATTAACAACTCATTCTCATTAATTTCTCTACAAATCAAATTCTCATCAATTCTCATTCTCATTAATTCTCATTCTCTACAAATCAAATTCTCATTAATTTCTCATTCTCTACAAATCAATTTCTACAATCAATTACTCACTGTAAAAAATTCTCATTAATCAATTTCTTCAATTTCTCCAAATTCTTCAAATCAATTTCTACATTAACAACAACTCCCTGTCAATAAACAATGTCTACAAAATCAATTTCTCCAACTCACTTTCTCCAAATCAATTTCTCACTCTCACTGTAAAAAATTATAAAAAAAACAACAGAAAAAATACAAACCCTTTTCTATTCGTTCCGGTCCGGCGTGCACTGTGTGGAGAAGAAAAGAAAGTCGGCGTTCCGGTTGTGGCGTGCGGTGCGCTGTGCTTGTTCCGTTGTTCGTGACGTTCGTCGCCGTCGCCGATTGCTTGTTTCGCTGTCACTGTGCTTTTCGTTCGCGCTTGTGGAGAAGAAAAGCAAAAGCAACCTTATTCCTCTTTCCAACTTTATATTTCTTTTATTTTTCTAAACTTATTTTTCTTTATTTTTCTTTTAAATAACACAACAGAAAAAAAAAAATGAAAACTGGGCCCCCTAGAGCCTGGGCATGTGCCCAGCCTAGCCGGGCCCAAGAACCGCCACTGCTTGCGGCGTGTCATTATTCAATAAATAAACACTCGTTAGAAAGTTTAAAATGTCCACTGTACTAATATACAATTTATTTTACAATAAAATTCCTATATTATTACAATTACTTTAAACAAAATACAAGGTTCTGAACCAAAAAAAGGAAGCAGAATTTGTCCTTATCTATTATTTTCAATGTAATTTATTTATCTAAGTTCTTATATTGAAGTCCATTGAGTCTAGTTTTAAAGAGAACAAAAACCATCTCAATCAAATTAACATACATAAATATAGGGGTGTCAAAACGGGCCGCCCGCCCCGCCTCGCCAAAAGCCCGCCAAAAAAAAGAGCAGGGTGGGCATGCCCGCCAGGTGAAATGGACATGAAATTCAAGCCCGCCTCTCCAAGGTGGCGGGTTGGCGGGCGGCGGGCCGGCCCGCCTTCTTTTTTTATAATTTTTTTCCCATTTTTTTAAATAAATTAAAATGCTTTGTTTTTTTTACATTTCAAAGGTTAACACACAAACTCTCCGTACATGTTATCAAATTAGATTAATATAGCAAATTAGCAAATAATGATAAACTAACAAATTAGATTAATATAGCAAATTAGAAATATAGCAGTAACTAACATTAATGTTCACCCTAACCACATAATTCAACACTAATTTCATTACTCTGTTATGAGTATACATGTTACCTTTTCAAAAATGCAGTAGAATAATTGGACTTGTTCCAAAGGTAAACACACCAACTCTCCATACATGTTACCAAATTATAATAAAACAATTAAAACTAATATAATAATATCATGACAAGCTAAACTAAAACTAATATAATATAAAAATTTTAACTAAAACTACAGACTTCCATAAATAATAATAGTTTAAAACAAATATTGGGCCATTTTTTTTCTTTTCAAATGGGCCATGGACATTTTCTTATCTATGTAGTTATTTTTTATTTTTTTTAACGGGCTGACGGGCCAACCCCGCCTCATTATGTATTCCGCCCACGAGATTTTTTGTTTTGGCGGGACGGGCGAAATGGATAGACGAACCCAAAATTCATGCCCAGCCCGCCATTTTTTGGTGGGTGGCGGACCAGCCCGGCGGGCCTCGGCCCGTTTTGCCACCCCTACATAAATATATGCCCAAATTACTAGAGAAAAAACATGCATAACACATAATCACTTATCTGAACTTATAGCTCAATTATATGCATCAAACTATAATGAAGTCAAGTAATTATAGAGCCTATTTCATGTGAACTTGTGTCTAGTTTCTATTGGTTTTAGTTTTATCCTAAAATAATGTTTATGGATGGAGAAATTGAGAATTTTTAAAGAATTCAAAATTCTAAACAATTGAAATTCATTCAATTTTAAATTCTTTTGTATGGATGGAGTATTAAAATGATTCGTTGATAAATTTTTGGGGTCATTTTCATAAAATTTAAAATTTGTAAGCCAAAATTAAAATATGAAAAATAAGGACCAATTAACAAATTTTTAAAATTTTAAGGGATCAATTAGTAAAATTTAAAAATTATTAGGGAATTATTTGCAATTTTTTGAAAATTTTAGGGGTAAATTTTAAATTTTCATAAAATATGAGGACCATTTTATAAAATTTGAAAAATTAATAATAAACAATTTAACATTTGCATTATATAGAGTGAAGGAGTAATTTCAAATTCTTTACATTTTGGAGTCATTTCAAATTTTTTAAATTTAACTTGAATAAAATACTTAATAAATTTACATCATTTTAATAATTTTCTATATTTTTTATCCAAAAAATAGAATTTGGTCAAGTCATTTTAAATTCCCTCAAAAAATTATTTTCCCTTATTAAAATACTTCATCCAAACACACTCTTAGAGTATGTTTGGATGAAGTAATAAAGAATTTTTATGGAATTCAAAATTGGGTTAAATATGTTTTTGGTCCCTATAAATATCTCACATTTCATTTTTAGTTCCTATAAATAAAAAGACATATTTTGGTCCCTACCAAAATTTTATGCATCCAGTTATAGTCCTTGTTATTTTTTAAAATTTTGAAAACTATTTAATTATTCCTAAACTGTTAAATTTTTGAATAATTTTTTTCATACGTGTTCACATTACTATAAAATATTTCTTTGCCAAATTATATAATTTTTTAAAATCAGAAAAATTAAATATGAATTTTTTAAATTTCAAAAGATAATGATAAAAGTAATGAAAATCTCGACTTATAAATCAAACTTTGAGTTCTTTTTTTTAGGAACTTCTTATAACGTTTTAATTATATCTGCAAAATAATCATTCAAAAATACGCATTGGTTTAATAGTAGGGATTAAAATTACGTGCATAATTATTTTGTATGAACCAAAACACGCTATTTTTTTATAGGAACCAAAAACAAAATTTGTTAATTTTATAGGGACCAAAAACATATTTAACCCTTCAAAATTCTAAGAAATTTAAATGATTCAATTGAAATTCATTCATTTTAAAATTCTTTTATTTGGATGGAATATTAAAATAATTCATTGTTAAAATTTTGGGGTCGTTTTCATAAACTTAAAACTTTTGGATCAAATTTAAAATGTGAAAAATATAGACTAATTTGTCATTTTTGAAATTTTGAAGGGACTAGTTTGTAAAATTGAAAATTATTAGAGAGTTATTTGCAATTTTTTAAAAATTTTAGAAATAAATTTGAAAATTTCATAAAATATGAGGACTATCTTACAAAATTTAAAAATTAAAATAATAAATAATTTAATATTTGCATTATATAGCGTGGAGAAGAAATTTCAAATTCTTTACTTTTTTGTGCCACTTGAAATTCTTTAACTTTAACTTAAATAAAATGCTTTATAAATTTATATCATTTTAACAATTCTCTATATATTTTTTATCTGAACAATAGATTTTAGTCAATTCATTTTAAATTCTCTCAAAAATTATTTCCTTTCCTTAAAATGTTTCATCAAAACACAATGTAAGAGTATTAACATAAAAACTCACAAAGAACATCACATAGTTTTGATTCTTCAACTTGTAATTTATATTTCTCTCATTGTACATAACCTATTAGTGTTCTTCTAAAGTCCATTTCGTTACAAATTCTTTATATTTTATAATGGTCAAAATTTCACTCTTAAATGATCTTTTTAGAGAAAGTTGTAGACAAAACATTAACATATTGTTCTAAACATAAATTGTAGATTTTCACTCCTTACACTTCCCCAACCACACCAATATCACACCAATTATTCCAAATTATATAAGGTGGCTACTAATATCATTTACAATTATTATAAACCATTCATTTATAACAACTCATTCATTAATATTCATCTAACCTATAGTGTGTACCATTCATAATCATCATTAATCAAACACCAATTCACTACATTCTTTAATTCTCTTAATTTCACTAACATGTTTCTTCAACTTTTCATCAACTCACCAATGCTTCAACAAACACTAAAACATTAGAACACAATTTCAAAATTAGTTCCCATAACATTCATCATTCATACTCTAGCTACAATCATGACTTAAAGGAAACCCACCTTGGCACAAGGATGAGGAGGGTGATGGATGATCTTGCCCCCATTGCATTGATAGCTTGATCCATGAATTAATCCTTTCTTTTATCTTATCAAATTTCACACTCCCCTTATATTTCCTTTATCGTTTATGCATTTCTCTAAAATGTGTGCTTGCTTCATCAATAACAAATGCTTACTTCTTGAATTAATGATAATGGTGGTGGATTGGCTTTGCATGCAAGTAATGATAACTTGCACACATGAAAATCCCCATTTCCCCCTCTCCACTCCAAGCATGGAGTGAGGCAAAATGAAAATGGAATATGATTTTTTCTAAAACACTATCTTATATAAAGCTTATAAGAAAATGACCAAAGTGCCTCTCATTTAAAATGTGAAGTTACATACTTGTCCACGCAACTTTCTCACAATTACCAATTGAACTTTTTTCTTAATTATGGCTAAAGAATTAATCATCATCATCAAACTCTACTTAATCTTATTTTTTTCTTTTAGTAAAAGGTAATTTAGGTGAAAAGACTAAAATTACCTTCATTAAAATTTGAGGTTGCATAAATGCCTTCACTTCATCATTTAATTTTTAAAGGGTCTTTCATTATTAATTATAACTTAAGGGATTAATTATCTCTCCTTAAATTCTAATTAGTTTTTTTTTTTGTTTTCAAGAGCAATATCCAGTCCAGTGGACCGACTAATCCGGTTCGGGGTCACTTTTAACATCAATTGATTCTAGCCCCCTTCTGATCACAATTACAAGGGATTGAACTCTGATCCTCCCTACCAAATCCAACGTCAATCACCACTAAATCAACTAACGATTGGTTAACTTCTACTTAATTTTAACTTGATTAGAAATATTATATAATCATTATAAAATGACTAAAATATCCTTTTATGGTTAAATGACCATTATGTCCTCCTCATGAATCATTCAAATTCCACATGTATCATTTTGTTATAATTTTTATTTAAATGAAGTAAGAAACTCCACATGTATCATTTTGTTATAATTTTTATTTAAATGAAGTAAGAAATTATTAAACCCTAATCAATTAATAATATAGCTTGAATGATACAATAGTTGTTGCAAAATGACTAAATTACTCTTATCCACGTATTACCAATAATTCATGAAATATCATAAACTTCAATTGATTAATTTGGTCAGGATGTTACATTAGAATTTTATAATTTTAAAACTTCAAAAATTTAAATTAATCATAAAGATAGATCAACTAATAAGATGATTTGTCATTAAAAAACTTAATCACATAATACTTATTTTTTTTTTCTAAATATTTATAAAGCAAAAGATTTTTATTTTTTGTGAGTTTTCATTTTATTATTTTGTAAATTTGTAAAATTGTAAAATTTTCAAAATAGATAAATACATTTATAAAAAAAAGTTAGTGTCCACTCATATATATATATATATATATATATATATATATATATATATATATATATATAATATTGCAAAGATTGTTGTATCATTCAAAGTTATATTATTAATTGATTAGGGTTTAATAATTTCTTACTTTATTTAAATAAAAATTATAGCAAAATGATACATGTGGAATTTGAATGATTCATGAGGAGGACATAATGAAGGGATCTATCTCGACCATTGAACTAGGGAAATTGATGTCAATAGTTGTTGTTCTTTTACCATCATCATTGCATGAACTTAAATATATAACATTTGATGCAACATTGACAAGGCAACCAATATCCCTCCGGTTTGTGAAGCCACGACGATGGAGTGTATTATGTATGTGGGCGAATGGGGTGTTTTCCTCCTCAATGGAACGTTTTCGAGATGATCTTGAAAAGGCCTATCGTAAGACTAATGTTCAATCCACTAGGGTAGAAAACTTAAAAAATGATAGAGAGTATCAAATTATATTTTAGTTTATTAATTTAAGGTTTTATTTTAGTTGGTATTTTAGTTTAATTGTTATTGTATTGGACTTCTATTAGTATTTGGATATTTTAGTCTTTGACCCATTAGTATTATTATATATGTAGTATCTTGGACACATTAAAAATCAATCAATGAAATCAAATGTTATTTTAATTCTCTTAGATAGTTTTATTGTCTTCCTTAGTTTTCTCTCATTTTGTTAGGGTTTATCAATTAACATCCTAACAATTGGTGCTTTCATCATGTACTCAAATCCTCCTATGGATTATCCTTAGGGCATTTCTTAATGCACCACCCAAGTTTCTTAGGCACCACGTGAAATTATTTTTTTGCCCCTATATTCCGGATGTGCACATCCGGACGCACCAAATTTTGAAAAAACGCTGAAGTGTTCCGGATATGCATATCCGGAAACAATTCTGATGTGCACATCCAGAAGTATTTCTTATTACTTCGCGCCAGACGTTCTTCCCCCTCATTATTCACCTTTCCATTTCCACTCCTTCTCAAACTCTCAAATTTTCAATCACCACAAATCTCGATTTTTTCCACTCGAGTTCGGCGCAGAGCAACTACTACAACGATCAACACACTCCAAATCCTCCGTATCACATTTTAATCGGTAAGTTTTCAAATTTTAGAGTTTCGGAGTAATTTTCGAGTAATCGATTTAGAGTAGACATTTAGGTGTAGAAATTGTTAGGTTGTATGAATAACATAGGTTAGAGACAATGTAGGTCATTTTTACTGCTTCAAACGGACGATCAGGGCATAAAAATGCCCTTTTGGTTGTTACAGTGGCTATGGCTGTCGTTTTTAAACTTCAAAATACGTACCGGATGTACAGATCCGAAAACATTGAAACGTTTAGTGTTTCCGGATGTGCACATCCGAAAATACCTAACGTTTAAAATTCTGAGTCCTTCCGGATGTGCACATCCGGAAGACGTTTTTTTTTTCCTTTTTTAATTTTGCTTATTTGTTTGTTTTTGTTTAATTATTTTTAAACAAAATTTAATTTATTTATTATGCTTTGCAGATTACATGGCTGGCAGAGACGATCGTACCATACATGAACGGACAGCTCAGCACGCATCTGTCCGACGTGAGCGGATGCAGTCTACAGCCCAGGCTTCCGACGCAGAGGGAGTTGGGGTAGCCCCTACAGCTGAGGGACATCCTACACCACAGGTTCAGGCCACTTCCACATCACAGGTTCAGGCCACTCCTCCGTCAGTCGTCGATTCTACATCTCGGAGGCGTCGGGATTCTACTGCTAGTTCATCAGGGTCCCAGCCCGCACACAGGCGTCGTCGGGAGACTCCAGCTCCATCAGCTGCTCCTCCTCGTTCCCCTGTTCCTGTTCCTGTTCCAGAGGGTGATCACCCAACACATGAGGGTGTTGACGATGATGACGATTTCGATGAGCTGGGCGGTTACCCCGGGGGACCGTCTAATATGTCCCTACTCGCGGGGTACTCTGAGCATACTGCCAGATTTGTCTGGCTAGGACAGGTAACCTTTCTCGGTTTATTTATAGAATTGTATTCGTTGAAAATATGTTCATTTGTAACATTGTTTTATTTGGAAATTTTCAGGATAAGGATTCACAGAAGTTCTATAACCATGGGGGCAAGGTTATGGACACGATTGAGATGCTGCCTACAGCTGAGTGGTTCACGTCTGCAGTTGCGGAGTCTGGTATTGGAGGCCTGTCTAGAATTGGGTATTCCCAGATCTAGTACGGTATCCTGATGGCATTTGTTGAGAGATGGCACCCTGAGACATCCTTATTCCATCTACCGTACAGCGAGATCACGATCACGCTAGACGACATCTCGTGCCTCTTACATCTACCGATCACGGGTACCCTTCTGAGTCACGGTAGGATGACGAAGGCGGACGACATAGAATTGTTGGTTACAGAGCTTGGGGCTAGCCCAGAGAAGGCACGTGCGGAGGTGTACCAGTTGAGGGGCGCACACGTCCGATTCTCATTTTTTATGGATAGATTTACTGAGGCGCTTGCAGAGGCAGAACGGGAAGATGGTGATCCAGCTGAGGTGGCGATCCACAGGACGCGTGCCCTAAGGTGCTACTACTTGTTTTTGCTAGGCACGCAGGTGTTTGTGGACACCAGCGCCTATTATGTTGATATCGTCTACCTCAGGTACCTTTCGGATCAGACAGAGATCCATCGGTACAACTGGGGGGCTGCTGCGCTGGCATTCACCTATTCCAGGCTCTCTGATGGTTGCTGCTGGGCAGCCAAGACTGTGGCAGGCAGCTGTACGCTATACGTGGTAACAATCTAATATTCTAAGTGATTTTTTCATTTCTTTTCTTTCTGTATTCATTATAATGTTTGACACCCATGTTATGTTTTCCATTTCAGGCGTGGATTTTACAGTACTTTCCCTATATTACTGGTTGGGGGAGTGCCCAGGGGTACACTGAGGATATGCCACGTGCTGCTGCATTTGTCCTGCTCAGAGGGAACCAGGCGCCGGACCCCTTCAGAGTGTATCTAGATCGGATTGCTGCTGAGGACGTTTTGTATTGCCCCTATGTCGATCACCGTGTGACGCGCCCGTTCGATGAGGTTTGTTTGTTCTCAGGATGGCTGGCATGCAGTTCGATTGTTACTGCCCGATACCTGCCAGAGCGCGTCTTGCGTCAGTTCGATTACACGCAGATGATACCCAGGATGCCTCATGAGTCTGCTCCTCTAGGCTTGGCCCGCAGGCAGATAGATGAGTTATATGCTGACTACCAGTCCCACTTGGTACCGGAGGAGGCTCGGGCGACCAGAGCGGAGACAGACTGGAGTGTTGCTGCCGGGTACATCGTGTGGTTCTACACCGTCTCACACCCATGCATGGTGCCCACTGCTGAGGGATCGCCACCCAGACCTGCTCATCAGGAGATATTAGAGGAGCGACACTCTCAGCTGGACCACACTCAGGATGTCCTACCACACTGTCGTGAGATAGAGCAGATAGCGCGGCAGGCCATTGCGGACGGTCACCTCCCTGAGGGCTCTGGTGCCAGACTTGCCGTGGACAGGATTATTGCGATTGCTCAGGGGGCACTTCAGTACCGCAGACATCGATCCAGGATGGCGGGTAGGGGCAGAGGAGCAGGGGAGCCAGGAGAGATCCTTCGCCATACGCAGTAGTTTTTTGTTTGATGTATTATATTTATATTAGATGTATGCAATGTATTTTGACAGAGATTTATTATATATATATATATCATTTTATTTTATATATGGATGTTGTCAAACGTATATTACATTGCGACGATTTATTAACATATGCGACCAAGCAAAAAAACCGATTTTTTAAAAAAAAATAATGTTCTGCCTTTTTTCCGGATCTGCAGATCAGGAATGTTTTCGGATGTGCACATCCGGAAAGAATCAGCGTTTTTAAAAAAATTGGTACGTCCGGATGTGTACATCCGGAATCAGGGGGCAAAACCGGAAATTCAGATGGTGCCTAAGAAACAAGAGTGATGTGAGAAGAAATGCCCTTATCCTTATCATACACCTTCATATCATCCATGGAGTATTCCTCCTACCTATCCCACAATCCCCTCTTTTACATCTCCTACCACACCTTCATTTCCATCTTTTCCATGGGAACTTTTTACACCTTGTTACACTCACATTGGTTCATCATCACCAAGTTTGTATCCAAATCATGGGTATTCACCACATACACCTAATGCTAACCCATATTCATCTTATTCACCATCCCATTATTCATACTATTATAATAATTATCCTCAACCAAATACCTCTTCCATGATTACTCATAAATATCAAATTCATGCTACTACTAGAAGAGATTTTGAAAAGCATTTACAAGTGTCTCATCTCTCTTTTAAAAAAAAATGTAAAACTGCCAAATCCCATTTCTTCCCCAAACCCACTCCAAAACAACGAAAATTCCAATTTTCCACTATCTCTCCTTTTTCAATGTCAGCGTTGGATTATTATCTATCTCCTTCAACAATCTATCTTCATTCTCACACCATCAAATCCAATTTCCACCACGGGCGAAACGAACGTCGTTGTGTCCCCAATTCATCACCTGCTAGGGTTCTTAAAGACGTCAATTTCTTGAAAGATTTCGGCAGACTCTATTTCTGGGGAGGCTTAAAGCTCAATAACATTGATGGATTCAGAACAGCTGCAACCGGTGGTCCAGAAACCGATTTCGGCGAGAACAGTGGAGAGAGTGAAGAAGTTGAAGTTGAACCAGGTTCAGGTGGATCCGGATCGAATTGGAGGAAGGAGGAAGAAGAATCAACGGTGAAGATGGAATGGTTGTCTTCCATTGATCCAACAACTCTCACACATTTTGATATTTATGATGTGGTGCGAACAACGGAATCTAAATACCGGGAAAAAGTGGAGAGTGGAAGTGTTCCTGATGTAGATGTTTCAGATGAGAAGAACAAACTTCGCAATATTGAATTGGAAAGTGAAATTGGTGCTGAAGTGAGTGAATCAGCTGAGAAGAACGAAATTCCTGATGTTGAATTGGAAAATGTAGTTGATCCTGAAGTGAGTGATTCGTTTGAGGAAGGTGATAAAACAACACAACAATTTTCCATCTCAGACATTGACGCCTCGCGTTCACGTTGCAACGAGATTACTGAAATTTTAGGGTCTGATACTGTGTTCTTGAACCATTCTCCATCTGGGTTGTTGTTTCCATTTGAAATTCGTGACACAAAAGTTGGGTTTAAGGAGAAACATGTTTGCACTGAACGTGTTTGTGAAAATGCTGAAGCTGGAAATCATAGAAGAAAAATTGTAGCATTTGTTGGTGGACTTGATTTATGTGAAACAATGGGTTCTGCTGGTTGTATTTGCACCGATAAAACCGGAACTTTGACTACAAATCAGATGGTTGTTGCAAACTCCCAGGGTGAGACTGTCAAAGATATTGCTAAGCACTCTGCCCTTGAAAGGTATATTGAGTTTAAAGTTTCTCAAGCTAACTCGCGTGATATGATCGTTGATACCGATAAGTCACTTAGTGTGAGTAGTGCTGAGGGTCAGTCATTTAATGTGAGTATTGATAAGGCTCAGTCAGTTAATTTGTGATAAAGAAAAGACATTTCTATGTGTATTCGGTTTACAAACATGCCTCTCTAAAGCACATCATAACCTTGATGCTTGTTAGAAAAGGTGAATGACCAAGAGGACCAAATGTGTTATTTTTGTAATAAGAAAATTATTTATGATTCATTGAGACATGTCATTCTAGAAGAGAATAAAGTTGTTGAGATCCACCTCTTGAGGCTTTAGGAGAGGAACAAGTTCATTACAATAAACAATGAGAAATTTGTGAAAGATTTGTGACGAATTTGCGGTTTTCACCACGAGGCCAGCCCCATAATCTATGATTTCCCATTCATCCTATGTTATACTACAATCACTAATTGAATGAACTCTTACATCGTACTTAGCTTATGGCATAAATCCACATATTCATTGATAATTTGATTGTTTCCTTTGATTTTTCATTTGTCGATCAGTATAATTCTAGAAACTGAAAATTAAAAATAAAATAAATGAGAATATCAAAACCCTAATATGAGAATCAAGAAGTTAGAATTGAGCTACCAATTGGTGTACAAGGTAGCCAAAGATCATACAATCACTTTTGTGCTGGTTTTACACAAAATAAACCTTTGGTGAAGGAGACTAAAGAAAAATAATGAAACCCTTCTGATCTTGACGGCTGATTAGAACTTGAAGTGGGCCAAGAAAGACGTCTGTGATGCTGGGTCTGTGAGATGAGGACGGGGTGTACCTGTAAGGCACTCTGATGCTAAAGTAAGAATCGGGAGAGGAAAATGACAAGTACAAAAGTATGTGTTTCTTAGGATGATTTGGAATATCTGACCCTCTCAAATGAAAGGGTTTTTATAATGCCCCCAGCGCGTGGCCAACGGTCCCTATTTTCGGGGCGAAATAACTGTTTCTCGAATAATAGGTAACTGCCAAAAACTAGTCGTTAGGACCGGCAAAGGTGCCCGAAACTAGCCATTGCCACGAGCAAAGATGTAGTTTTGGACACAGGCGTCGTGATCGTTTCTGGATGGTAGAGCCGTGCATGACGGGCAGGAATGCCGAGGAGGGGCAGGTGACCCTCTGGGCCCTCTTACCATATGTGCTCGGTGAGGGGGCAGAAAGGTAAAAGCTGCCCCCAATTTGCTGGAGCTAGGCAGTTGGGTCGTTCTGGGAGCAGAAGTGGATTGGGCCATGATTAGCCATTAGTTTAGTCCGGAACAGGAGCTCCCTAAGTCGTTGCTCCCGAGCATGGGAGTGATGACTTAAGGTGAGCCCGCCGTCCTGGGGATGTCTAGAAAGAGTCGTCGCTTGCCGACGAGGCGGAGCGTTTTAAGATGCCCGGGGGAGTTAGTGCCCGCGGGATACGTAACGTTGTTTTGTGTTTCCGGCGTACGGGGAGATTAACGGTTAATGTGATTTGAATATATGGGATGTCACGTGTGCCTCGAGCCTTATGCTGCATTAAATGCGTCATGATGGTTAGGCTAGGGTCATGATGATACCCCTAGCCGCGCGTGCTCGTGCACGTGCCTTCAGAATGCCTATAAATAGAGGGAGAAGCTGCTCATTTGCACTTTTCGCTTCTCTCTCCTCCTTTGCTCTTCTCTCTGAGTTCTCCAGTTCGTCGCCGCTGTTTCTGCCGCCGTACGAGTTCCGAGTAGCATCTTCGACCCTTAAAAGCTTCCCCGACCACGTAAGTTGCTCATCTCTACCTTAGTTTCTAGCTTTTTTGCTTTTTGTTTTGCTAGAATGCATGCGGTTAGGATGATTCTAGGTAGTTACAGTAGCAGTTTCTGGTGTCTGTTGGTGGCAGACGGTGGCTTAGCCACTTTCTGGTGCTGTCGTGGTCACCGGAGCTTTAGGGAATTATAGATTTAGGTTGTTTCTAACACCATTGCAATGACGAGTGTGTGCGTTACTGGCGGAGCTCATGAATTTTTTGGCGTTCCTATGAATTTTTCGGGGGGTTCATGAGTTTTTCAGTGAAGCTTCAAACGGAATTTTGGGTAGTGACCTGAGGAGAATCTCCCCGTATGCATAGGAGGGGTTGAACCGGGCATCTCCTCGTGCAGTACTTTTGTGCCATTTGATTAGGGCTTAGGCCGGGGACGTCGTCCTCGGCCCTTCGCGTGCCCTTTCACTTGACTAGCGGTGAAAGGGTGGATTTGATTTTGTCATCGAATTCACTTTTCTCCTCTGCTTTTCAGGTGAAAAAGATGGCCCGCGAACCTGAGCAAGAGATTTTAATAGACTCGTCCGAGGAGAGCTCTTCAGAGAGTAACGACACAGAAGTTTCGACCACCCCCAATGATGTCGGGGAAACTCCCCCTGATAGGACCTCCGCGGAGGAGTGGACAATTGTAGAGCCTACCAAACATGCTTCCGTCTTCGCCTCGTTTACTGGGGATGCCTTCACGACCGTGGGGCCATAAGAGGAGTGGAAGGTGAACTTTCCAGGTGAGGACGATCGTATCTGTACGAATTACGAGGAGATGTTCCTGATGTACGAGTATGTCTTCAAAGACATTGGACTGAGGTTGCCCTTCACCGACTTCCAGAGGTCCGTCTTTGTGCACTTAGATCTGTCTCCGTCACAGCTGCACCCTAACTCATTAGCGTTCATCTGTGCCTTCAAGCTGACGTGTGAGTTCTGATAAGTATCTGGTTGTAAATGAATTTTAGAGCAATTTTCTGCATTTTTAAGCTCTTTTCCAAATGCCTAATTGCGAAATAGCTTATTTTTAAGTGATTTTTTAATCAATGTCTATTTTTGGTCCCTTTGATGGTTTTGTTAGTTTTACAGGATTTTTTCGTAAAAGGGACGCGGCAAAAATCGAAAGAAAACACGATGAAACGAGCAAAGTCGCGTGTCTGCAACAAACAGTACATTCGCCAGGCGAATGGGTGGCGGAAGGAAAGATTCGCCAGGCGAATGCCTGGCGAGTCAGCTAGCGAGTGAACCTCTCAATTCCAGTAGCTACTGGAAGTGCTTCGCTGGAAGATTCGCCAGGCGAAGGTGTGGCGAAAGGGATTCGCCTGGCGAGGCTGGAATTCGCCTGGCGAATGCAAGATTTTTTTCCCAGATTTCTCTGCACTGTTCTGTCACATGGGTTGTACTTAAAGATTTCGCCAGACGAATTTTGTAGCTCGCCTGGCGAATTTGTCTGAACAGAAAGTGGTATTTAGGGTGTTTGTTAGATATTTTTGAAAAAGAGACTTTTAGAAACAATCTTTGTAACCTAGAAACCTCTTGGGAGATCAAAAACTTCATCTTTTATTATTTTTCGTAGTTTCAAAGCTTTTATGCTTCAATCCTTGAATCTTTGAAGATTGATGCTCCAAAAGCTTTGCAACTTACTTGTCAAGCAAGCTACCATGTCTATGGCTAGCTAAAGCACTTTTGTGTCAAGATTAGAGGTAGATAATCCATTCTTTTGTATGTATTAATATTGGTTGTAAGTTTGTGAACCTTGTTGATGATATATATAGAAGAAAAACTTTGTTTACATGGTTTATATGTTGTTTAATTCATGTTCAAGAGAAATGTTTTAAATTTGACCTAAGTTCTATTTCATCAATATTCATAAGGCTAGAGATAGTTTTGAATGTTGATGATCATAAATATTGAACTTGAATGTTATCATATTGGTAGTTTGTGTGAGAGATCAACAAAGGATCAATATGGTAAATCCAACAACAAGTGTTCGAGAGAAACTTGTTGAGAGGATATGTGGTTATATTTATTGTTAACAAGTTCACACGCTTCGTCGAGTTGATGCGTACAAAACGGATTACCGAAAACTAATCTTGACATGTTTTTACAAATCTTTAAAACCAATCTTTTTATCATTGTTTTCTAAAATTCGAATGCAAATGATCCGATTGAAAAATTACCAAAACCTTTGTACGATTAAAGTTTGAAACCCTTTTAACTATCGAACGGCGGCAATATATACAATCTCTGTGGATACGATAAAACACCCCCTAAAACTGTTTCAACAAGTTCCTGAAGATATGAGCCACCCTCCCCCTATTTTTTACGATCTTCCATCTTCAGAGGCAGGTTTCGGGGAGAAAGTATGGATGGGTCTCGCTGAAGCATGTGAAGAAGTTGTTTAAACCGTTCTCCGAGTCCATTAGGACTTTTAAGGAGAGGTTTTATGTAACGCCCCGATTTGTCAGTTTTATTTAATCGAGTCAATTTAATTATTTTCGTTTTTATATTATTTTATTCTTGACTTTTATTTTATAATATATTATTTTTCGTCGTTATTATGTTTGATCGCGTTTTGAAAGCGTTTGGGAGATATTTGAGCAAAAGGGTAAAATGGTCTTTTAAAGGGGTAGATATTTTTAGAAAAATAAGATATTTTTCTTTTATTGGAATATTTATATATAGAAAGATAGAGATAAGAGAGATATTTTATGAGATTGAGAGAAAGAAGAGAAAAACAAAGAGAAAAGAGAAAAAAGAGGAAAAAGAAGAAAGAAGTGGAAAATCGATCAACAAAACTTGGAATCTTCAATTAATCGGGTAAGGGTGTGAAATATCGTTATCTTAACTTTGTATACGATTATGTATGGTTTCGTTTCGGTTGTTTTGGATCGTTTTCATATATTTTTCATTTTTGGTCGAAATGAATAAAGTCGATAAAAACCGATGTTTTCACGGTTAGAATTCGAAATAAATTACGTAGTTGTATCGAGGAAGGTTAGGTCGTTGTATAGCGTGCTTTTTATTCGATTTGGTGATGTTTGAAAATTCGGGTTTTTGAAAGGTTGAAATTTAATCGAAAATCGAACGTCGTAGAAATTTCGTTTATGTGTTATAAATTGTTCTTATGTATTTGGTGGTTGCGCGTATGTGTTTGTTTCGAAGAAAATAATTGAATCGGTCGGATTTTCGGGCAAAATAGCCGAAATCCGTAGCGGCCCGCAGGGCATTTTCTGGTTTTCGGGGAAACTTCGGAAATTCATATCTCTTGAACCGTAAGTCGGTTTTGACCCCCGTTCGAAGCGTTGGGAAGCTAACGAGATGTTCTTTCTAGGAAAAATGGTTTTGAGGTCTGAAACTGGTCCAAACGGAATAGTATTTTCGAAACGTTTCGTTGTGTCCGGCCTTCGGTTTATGTTTTTGCGGTATTTTGAAATATCCATATCTTTTGCGTTGTTTATCCGATTGAGGTGTTCTTTATATGAATGTGAAGCTAAAAATATGTTCTATGATTTGGTGAAGAAAAATATTATTTTTAGCTGACTTTTAACCGACTTTTCCGGTAAACCGTAAATCGAATTGTTTGGTTATTTGTGAGAACGTTCGGTTGCCGTTTGGCACAATTGATGTGAATGTATGTAGATTGTGTGTGATGAATGCATGACTATATTGTGAATATGTATGCATGTCAAGAGTGTCATGAGTCATGTTGTATGTGAAGCATCATGATGTGCATTCTTGCATTGTGGGGTTCTAAGATGAATCCGTTGTAACGTCGTAAGCCTTTTGAGAGGTGGGGACGATGATTACAAACGATTGTAAGCCTTTTGAGAGGTGGGAGCAATCGGATTGTAAGCCTTTTGAGAGGTGGGAGCAATTCATAAACATTGTAAACCTTTTGAGATGTGGTAGCAATGGGTGAACATCGTATGCCCGGCGGGGAGTTACACTAAGTAACGAGCGATGGTTCCAACAAGTTCTTAAATTGAACTTGAGATGAAATGAGTCGGTACCCGCATTGCATTTGCATAGAGTCGTGAGTCGGTCTCTATAATTTGCATTGGTCATCTTTGTATATGTGCATTGATGAATGAACATGAATATATGTGTTTATGTTGAATGAATGGTGATGAATTGAGATGTATTGGTGATACATGTATTTGAGCATGAATGAATATGCCTATGTGAAGGATGCGTTAATTACGGATTGTTATGTCGTGTATTTGATTTATGGTATATGTTTGGTGTTATATGTATATATACATGCACAGTGATAAGTTGTGGTGAGAATGTGGTATATGTGTATTATATGTTGAGATATATAATTATATGCAACGTTATTATGATAATATTTCTCACCCTTCTGCTGGAATATGCTTTTTATGGCATAGTGCAGATTGTCAGCTTTAGAGGCGTGGAGGCAAGTGGAAGAGTTAGATCTTCGTCTTTGCTTAGGTCTTGGTGTCTGCTCTGATACGTAGCACGGGAGTCGGGGAAACAATTATTTTATTTATGTATATAATTGTTGAATATATTTGGTATTACCTTTATATGAAAAAGTTTCCCAATTGAGGGTAACCTATTTTATGCTATGTATCAAATTTATGAGCAGGGAGTGTGTATTCTTATTTTAAAATGTGGCATCCTTGTTTCTGTCGGAAAAATAAATTTTTAATTACTCTGATTTTATTTATGTATTATTTATTCGCGATGGGAATTGGGGTGTTACATTAGTGGTATCAGAGCAGGTCCGTCCGTCCGGCCAAGTTGTTGAGTCAGTTGGTGTGACAGTTAAATACTGTCGTTGTTGTTTGTCCCTTAGTACGTGATAGGTGTGTGGAACACTGTCAGTACTTTCTGGTTTTCTTATCCTTTGTCTGCAGGAGTTAGAATGAGATAAGTGGGGGAGAAGCTTGTACTTCTCCCAGTTGCTTTGGTTGTGTGTCATTGGTTGCAAGGTTGTGAGTGTTATTTGGACAGTGTTGTTCCGGTTTCAGAGGGAATGCGGAGGTAAGGTTTATGTGAACTAAGGATTTGTGCTTTAGGTAGTTTTGTGCACAGGATGCAAGAAATGCTATTATAGTTTGGTAAAGATGGTTTATGCCCTATCATGATTGTCGGTTGTCTATTGGCAAATTGAGGAACTGATCACCCTTAATCTCTTGTTGATAGCAGACAGAAATTATGTTGGATGGAATAGGCGTGTCTTTCCGGCTTTGATAGTGGGTGAAATAAATTGTTTGGAATTAAGGAAATGGTTATAGATTGTTTTGTTGAGTCGATGAAGATTCTAATATCTGAAGGTGAGCCGAATTCGAGGTTTTTGTATGTTGGTCCAGTTGGGAAGTCATTGAGAGAAAACGATTGGGTATCGTTAATGGTTGTTCTCAGAGAGTAGAGTGTGAACTCAAATTGGACGAAGGTGATGATTTGAGGTTTGGATCTGCTAAGTACGTAGAAGAACTTTTAGGACGTGAAACTCAGATGGAAAGAGTGGTTGGAAGACTTACTGGAAAATGGATTTGTGAGACCAAGTGTGTCGCCTTAGAGAGCTCCAGTATTGTTAGTAACAAACTGGATGGATGATTGAATGGAATAACAAGCATGATGGGTATAATGGTATTGAGACTTTGGAAAGGAAAACTTAGAGTTCTGGTGAGGTTTGAAGTCTTTGGAATTTTAGAGCACTAATGGAAAATTTTGAGAGAACCTTTAGGTATGGATGTAATATTTAAGAGTTCTTTTTGGTTGGTTATTGCTACATGTTGGGATTTATGGAATTTGGACAGTTAAGAGAAGGACTTGTGTATGGATTACTGACAGTGGAGTAAGGTAACAATTGAGAATAAGCGTTCGCTCTCATGGATAGATAACTGGAATGGTTTGATTAAGTTGGAGTGAAATTACAATTGTTTGGCACGTTTGATAAGGATAGTGAATTGTGTGAGTTGAGGCTTTGATCGATTTAATGTGACTGGTTATGGTTGTTATCATCGGAATAGGTTGTTATTTGCTCGGTTAGGCTTGTATGTGAGTCTGGACAAGTTTGGATGAGGTTTGGTTTGTTTGGATATTATAACGTGCAGTGATGTTGTTTGGTGTTAGTAATGCGTCTGTAATGTTTGTGGAGTAGAGGAATCGTATCTTCCATATTTATTTGGATAAGTTCGTAAGGGCTTTGATTGAGAACGTTTGGATCTGTTATAAATTAGGATGAAGAACAGGTAGAGTGTGTGGGATTTGAATTACAAGTATTGAAAAGAGACGAAGCTTTATGCTAAGTTGTTCGAGTGAGAATTTTGGTTGAAAATGTTAGTTTTCTTGGATATGTTATTTCTGAGGATGGTATTTTTGTGGATTCATCAAAAGTAGATGCAGTTCTACAATGAGAGGTTTCGAAGTTGGTTAAGGAGATTAGAAGCTTTTTGGACTTTAGTTGGTTATTACCGGAGGTTATGGAAGGTTTTTCCAAGTTAGCATTTTCGTTACTTCGGTAGACTTGCAAAGGGTAAGTTGTTTGCTTTGGATGTTCATTGTGGAAGAAGTTGAGAGGGT
The DNA here is from genome assembly GCA_022829125.1 of Lathyrus tuberosus. NCBI lineage: Eukaryota > Viridiplantae > Streptophyta > Magnoliopsida > Fabales > Fabaceae > Lathyrus > Lathyrus tuberosus. The sequence continues at coordinate 2,490,386 of JALAZF010000668.1, forward strand.
TAAAGTAGAAGTTGTCTACGACTTCAGTTTTGATTCTGTGTGATCCTAATAAACCGTTTGTGAGGTATTGGGATGCGTCTTTGAGGAGTTTAGTCAGTGTGTTAATGCAAGGGGGTAAAGTCGTGTCTTATGCTTTACGACAATTGAGGATTCATAGAAGGATCGATATTATTCAGGATTTGGAATTGGGACGCGATTGTATTGTGTTGGAGAATCTGGAGGTATTATTTTAAGGGTTTTAGGTTCAAGGTGTTTGGATGGAAAAAATGATGGTTTTGGGATGAGTAACGAGTCTGCTGGAATTATGAGTTTTCGCAGGTTCGCCTAGCGAACCAGTTAGCGAAGGTCAGCGAAGGTTCGCTGAGTTGTTCGCCTAGCGAAGTTTGGGGGTTTTTGATGTTGGTGGTTGCTGCCTTGGTTCGCCAAGGGATTCGCGGAGCAAACAGCAAGGCGAGGGTTCGCTAGAGGGTTCGCCTAGCGAACATGACAGTTTGTGCAGTTTTGTTTCCTTCATAACTTTTGATTTGTAACTCGGATTGAGGCACGACCGGATGGTTGGAATTCCGAATTGGATTATTCAAAGGAGTGCGTTTGGTGTGTAAGCTAATACCGCATAGAGAGAAGTGGTGTATATAAAAAGTAAACTGTGATTTTCTGGTGTATAGTACAAGAGTCAAATGTTGATTATGAAATTGGTGGTTTGTTAGTTGTGAGTAATCAGAGTGCGCAGCGGAAGTGTGAAATTGTTGTATTGGTTGTTGTGTGACAAGGATGTTGGTGTTCTGGTTTTGTTGATGTTGGTGAGACCTTGTGGTGTCGTGGAACTTTATGTTCTTGTTTGTGTTGTTGCCTCGTTTCCATGGTGATGGTTCGAGTGTGTGTAGCTAATTCCTGTGTGGGGAATTAGGGGAGTGTTACCTAGGGTAGGGTAACGATCTTGTTGTGTTTCGGTTCTAGAGTGAACCTGTGTGTTGGTATCTTGGTTTTTCTTTGAGTCATGAGTTTGTCATCAAGTGCATTGTATGGGCTTTGCATCTTGTCGTTGTAGTTGTCGTCGTTGTCGTGTCTTTGTTGATGTTGCTGCTAGTGTGTTGGTTTGTTGATTTGTGTTATTCGTGGTGTTGCCTCTCATGGCATAGGAGTTGGTTAGTCGGATACGAGAGCGTATCCGAGGTTGTTCGCATTTAGCATATTTTCGAGGACGAAAATGTCTAAGTGGGGGAGAGTTGTAACGCCCCAATTTGTCAGTTTTATTTAATCAAGTCAATTTAATTATTTTTGTTTTTATATTATTTTATTCTTGACTTTTATTTTATAATATATTATTTTTCGTCGTTATTATGTTTGATCGCGTTTTGAAAGCGTTTGGGAGATATTTGAGCGAAAGGGTAAAATGGTCTTTTAAAGGGGTAGATATTTTTAGAAAAATAAGATATTTTTCTTTTCTTGGAATATTTATATATAGAAAGATAGAGATAAGAGAGATATTTTATGAGATTGAGAGAAAGAAGAGAAAAACAAAGAGAAAAGAAAAAAAAGAGGAAAAAGAAGAAAGAAGTGGAAAATCGATCAACAAAGCTTGGAATCTTCGATTAATCGGGTAAGGATGTGAAATATCGTTATCTTAACGGTTGTATACGATTATGTATGGTTTCGTTTCGGTTGTTTTGGATCGTTTTCATATATTTTTCATTTTTGGGTCGAAATGAATAAAGTCGATAAAAAACCTCGATGTTTTTCACGGTTAGAATTCGAAAATAAATTACATAGTTTGTATCGAGGAAGGTTAGGTCGTTGTATAGCGTGCTTTTTATTCGATTTGGTGATGTTTGAAAATTCGGGGTTTTTGAAAGGTTGGAATTTAATCGAAAATCGAACGTCGTAGAGAAATTTCGTTTATGTGTTACAAATTGTTCTTATGTATTTGGTGGTTTGCGCGTATGTGTTTCTTTTCGAAGAAAATAATTGAATCGGATCGGATTTTCGGGCAAAATAGCCGAAATCCGTAGCGGCCCGCAGGGCATTTTCTGGTTTTTCGGAGGAAACTTCGGAAATTCATATCTCTTGAACCGTAAGTCGGTTTTGACCCCCGTTCGAAGCGTTGGGAAGCTAACGAGATGTTCTTTCTAGGAAAAATGGTTTTGAGGTCTGAAACTGGTCCAATCGGAACAGTATTTTCGAAACGTTTCGTTGTGTCCGGCCTTCGGTTTATGTTTTTGCGGTATTTTGAAATATCCATATCTTTTGCGTTGTTTATCCGATTGAGGTGTTCTTTATATGGATGTGAAGCTAAAAATATGTTCTATGATTTGGTGAAGAAAAATATTATTTTTAGCCGACTTTTAACCGACTTTTCCGGTAAACCGTAAATCGAATTGTTTGGTTATTTGTGAGAACGTTCGGTTGCCGTTTGACACAATTGATGTGAATGTATGTGGATTGTGTGTGATGAATGCATGACTATATTATGAATATGTATGCATGTCAAGAGTGTCATGAGTCATGTTGTATGTGAAACATCATGATGTGCATTCTTGCATTGTGGGGTTCTAAGATGAATCCGTTGTAACGTCGTAAGCCTTTTGAGAGGTGGGGGCGATGATTACAAACGATTGTAAGTCTTTTGAGAGGTGGGAGTAATCGGATTGTAAGCCTTTTGAGAGGTGGGAGCAATCCATAAACATTGTAAGCCTTTTGAGAGGTGGTAGCAATGGGTGAACATCGTATGCCCGACGGGGAGTTACACTAAGTAACGAGCGATGGTTCCAACAAGTTCTTCAATTGAACTTGAGATGAAATGAGTCGGTACCGCATTGCATTTGCATAGAGTCGTGAGTCGGTCTCTATAATTTGCATTGGTCATCTTTGTATATGTGCATTGATGAATGAACATGATTATATGTGTTTATGTTGAATGAATGGTGATGAATTGAGATGTATTGGTGATACATGTATTTGAGCATGAATGAATATGCCTATGTGAAGGATGCGTTAATTACAGATTGTTATGTCGTGTATTTGATTTATGGTATATGTTTGGTGTTATATGTATATATACATGCACAGTGATAAGTTGTGGTGAGAATGTGGTATATGTGTATTATATGTTGAGATATATAATTATATGCAACGTTATTATGATAATATTTCTCACCCTTCTGCTGGAATATGCTTTTTATGGCATAGTGCAGATTGCCAGCTTTAGAGGCGTGGAGGCAAGTGGAAGAGTTAGATCTTCGTCTTTGCTTAGGTCTTGGTGTCTGCTCTGATACGTAGCACGGGAGTCGGGGGAAACAATTATTTTATTTATGTATATAATTGTTGAATATATTTGGTATTACCTTTATATGGAAAAGTTTCCCAATTGAGGGTAACCTATTTTATGCTATGTATCAAATTTATGAGCAGAGAGTGTGTATTCTTATTTTAAAATGTGGCATCCTTGTTTCTGTCGGAAAAATAAATTTTTAGTTACTCTGATTTTATTTATGTATTATTTATTCGCGATGGGAATTGGGGGTGTTACATTTTACACCATCGAACTTGTGTCGGAGAGAGCCCAGGATACTACGTATGCCTGGGAAGTATCGATGAATGAGGACGAGAATGACCTTTACGACGAGCACGGTAAAGTAGTGGTGAACAGAGTGCTGAAGTTCCCCTTTTGCTGGAGCAGGGCTCATTTCTCCCAGGGAATTGACCAGTATCTTGCCCAGCCGGAGATGCTGGAAGGCGACGACAAGGCCGACTATGCAGCGCTGGTGAATTATGTCGGCAGTTTCAACCTTGCTGAGTGCTGGACCAAGAAAGGGGACCCAATCTTCGAGGCTAACGGCGGGCAAAAGGTGGAAACCCGCTACATCAGCACAAAGGGGCTTCTGGAGTGCAAGACTCATGCTGACGCCCTTAAATTGCCTGGTAGCCTTTGTTTTTTAGTTTGTTAAAATTGTCGTTTTCCTCGTTTTCTAACGTGTCCGTTATGTTTTTGCAAGTGAAATGCCTTCAGCACGCGAGAGGATGGTGAAGAATGCCCTGGCGAAGCGCAAGGCTCGTGCGACGAATCCAAAGATTCGGCTTAGCCAACGAGTTCCCCCTTCTCAGTTGGTTTCAGGGAGCTCATCGCCTATTCCTTCTTCTGCCCAGGATTCTCCGGTGCCCGGGACTTCAAGGTTTAAGTGAATTCGGCTGAACGAGGTAGTGGATCTTAGCCGGGCAAGGGAGAAGAGAAAATTTAAGCTTCCTCCATGCCTTCTCGACAAGCGGTTCTTTGAGGACTCTTCTTTGACGGTTCCTCAGGCAGAGTCCCTAAAGCTCAAGGGAATAGACAGCCCGAGCAAGAGGGTGATGCTGGCGTAGGATGTCTCTGACTGATCAGGGTACTGGAGATGGCGGCGGTCTACGCCGAGGAAGACTCCCCTTCTGAGTCCGAGCTAAAGAAGGCCCAGGCGGCGATATTGGCTCTGGAAGAGAAGGTGAAGAAGGCCAAGGAGGAGGCCAGGGCTGCCGATGAGGCGAGGATGAAGTCTTAGGAGGAGGTGACTAAGTTAAAGGGGGTGAATGACACCCTGGTCACTAAGAAGAAAGTTGCTTAGGACTTGGTATAGCATATGAGGTCCGCGACGGCTCCAGCTGAAGACGAGCACGATGACCTGAAGAAGCTAAAGACTCAGGCTGAGCTGGTTGCCCGCATCGTGCGGGCGGAGGACGATGTTTGCTCCATTAGGGAGGAATATTTCAACAGTGTCGTGGCTCAGCTCAAACTTGTGAATCCAGGGATTCAGCTGTCCATGGAGGGGACCAGTTTTCTGAACCATGTTGAAGATGGAAAGATTGTTACTCCTGACTTTTTCCAGATTGGCGAGGAGCATGCCCATATCCTCGACGAAGAGCCTCAACCAACGCAGACTATCCCTGAGGAGACCGAGAAGATGGAAGAGTGATGTCTCTTTTTTGTTGTTGTTATATCTCTGGCCTGTGTGCCATGTTTTATGTAATTTATTACTTTATATGGGGCGTGACCCCTTTTCTATGTAACAAGTACAATTGTGGTCCTCGTGACCACTAATTATTTTGAAATGTATGTGTCTGGCCGTTCTGGTCGGTTTTGTATGCTTTACATTCGCGCATGGCTTTATTTGTTTTTATTTCTGCTAAGTGTAGTAACTTTGCTCGATACGCGTGTGTGCCCGTAATAAGGGTAACTTTTAATGATTTGTTGCGTCGGGGTTTGCTAGACTGAGATGTGTTCGCTAGTGAGGGGGACTGTTCGAACGACCAAGGTAGTATCCGGGCATGAGAGCGGAGCTCAGGTTACATTTGAGGCCTGAGTTCGCGGCGTGAACCTTCCATCGCGAGCTGGGTGTTCTGCCTATCATGATACTTTAACGACAGCGGGCTCGGTTGAGGAACCGTCGTCGGACGCGGGTACTGCTCGTTCCTGAGCGAGATACTACCTTAGTTGGAATGCAACGCTTATACCTGGGCGCGCACCGTAGTCGGGACATTATGCTCGTCGCTCTAACGAAGAAAACTGACGATTAGGGCCTTAGCTATGATATTGTTTTAGCTTTTCGGCGTTCCACGGTCGAGCAAGTTCTTCCCCGTTGAGGTATTCTAGGTAGTAGGCCTCATTCTCCGTCTTTGCCCGGGCGCGATAGGGTCCTTCCCAGTTTGCGGCGAGTTTGCCTTCTCAAGAATCCTTGTGGTTCCTTCTTAAGACAAGGCTTCTCACTTGGAATTCTCGCCGTATAACCTTGGCGTTGTGCCTAATCGCAATTTTTTGTTTTAATGAGGCTTCGCTGAGAGCCGCTCCTGATCGGACCTCTTCGACGAGGTCGAGCTCCTCTCTCAGTGCCTTATTGTTTGTCTCCTCGTCCATGGGAGATTCAGTCCACCTGGATGGCATGTGTATCTCGATAAGGATCACTGCCTCAGTTCCGTAAGCTAGGCAGAAAGGTGTTTCCCCGGTCGAAGAGTGGGGCGTAGTGCGGTAGGCCCAGAGTACGCTTTGCAGTTCCTCGACCCAGGCTTTCTTTGTTTCGTCCAACTTTTATTTGAGGTCCCGCAGGATTACTCTGTTTGCCGCTTCAGTCTGCCCGTTAGTTTAGGGATGTTCGACGGACGCGAAGTGTTGTTTCGTGCTTAGTTGGGCGACAAAGTCCAGAAATTTTCTGTCCGTGAGCGTCCCGTTGTCGGTGACTATTGCTTGGGGATGCCAAATCGGACAAGGATGTTCCGCTTGTAGAAGCGAAGTATGTTGTGAGCCGTTATTTTGGCCAGAGCCTCTGCTTCTATCCATTTGGTGAAGTAGTCAACGCCCACTATCAAGTATTTGTCCTGGTTCGATCCCACAACAAATGGTCCCAGGATGTATAGGCCCCGCCATGCAAAGGGCACGGAGAGGACATAGCTTTGAGCTCGTTGGGTAGAGCCAAGTATATGTCCCTATGTCGTTGCTATTTATCGCACTTCTTCACATGCTCTTTTGCATCATGCTGCATGGTCGGCCAGTAGTACCCTGCTCGTTGGGCTTTCCTGGCGAGGCATCTCTTCCCCCCCCCCCCCCCCCGAGGTGTTGGGCGTTGATTCCTTCGTGGATTTCGCGCAAGATGTGGCCGACCATCTCTTCCTCGATGCACTTGAGTAAAGGGATGGAGAACCCTCTCCTGTAGAGCTTGTTTTCGACCAGGACGTAAGAGCATGCCCTATGCATGACTGTGCTGGCCTCTTTGGGATCAGATGGGAGTTCGTCCTTAGCGAGGGTAATTATAAACAGGGGTCATCCAACAATTGTTGTCGCCGATGACCTACACGTCGAGGATCGGAGTGGTCTTCTCGATGCTGGGTCGAGGAAGCACCTCTTGGATAACATATTTGTTTTTGCCTTTTTCTTTGTGCTCGCTAGTTTAGACAACATGTCTGCTCTGACATTATGTTCGCGGGGAACATGTTTTACTTCTACTGTTGCGAACTTTGTCATTTTTTACTTGACCAGGGATAAGTATTCGGACAGGTTGTCGTTCTTGGCCTGATATTCTCCTCGGACTTGAAGGGCTACGATTTGAGAATCGGTGCAGATAACGACTTATTCGGCCCCCAGGTCATCGGCTATGCGT